>AP028158.1:39252856-39862855 GCA_014132275.2 Samia ricini
TTTGAGGCACAATCAGGAAATTCTTAAAAAAAATGTCATTAATTAAGATATTAAAATAACTTTCTAGTTTCCTATTATATTTTTTTTTTGCAAAAAGTGGATAAAAATATTATGCTCCAAAAAGGTCCGTAATAAAATACTTGTATTCACTATTATCAAAAAAGAGAACGGACAAGTTGGTTTTGAATGATTAATGACAATTTCATTAAATGGTAAATGTTCTTGTTATTCATGATTAGTAATTGTGAAATGTAAGTATTGTAGGTATTAAAAAAAAGGTTGTTATAAATTTTCTGGACCTGCATTTCGTTAACGAAATTTTATTCGAGTATTTGGAAGTTTGTCGCCTCGAAGAAATTAGTTCTGTCGCATTGCTCACATCTGTGTGTGACCTAATAGTGAGACTGCAATTCTGTAATTTTAATGGCTTATCTATTCCGTCTGGTTCAGACCTAGTTTCAGTTGGATTTTTTGATTTACTATTATTCTTCCCGGTGGATTTCATTTTGGCCTAGTTTCCAAGTGCTATTTAAATCAGCCTAAGGCCCCTAAGGCCTTTATCGGACAACTACCTGAATTTGACTACAACGCCACTTAATATCAGATCTTTTATCCTAAGCAAAAACTATATTTATCAAATAAGTTTATTTAAATCCAGGTGGTTATACTTCTGACACCGCAGAGAGCTCGTCTTTCGACTACAGACGAGAGGTGAGTAGTACCATATTCAATCATTATTTCAATATTATAACGATATTTTTGACCAATAACGTTAGATTCTACAATATATTCCCAAAGCACATTACCAATTTTCCAGACAATAAGTTCAGGCACCGTGTCAAACAAGTTGTAATGGATGTGACACGCCTCTCTGGGCATTTCATAAAAATCGATTTGTAATTACGAATTGTATAGTTTTTATTTATTAATCGAGCTGTTGTTCCGAACCGGTGATGTTTTTGACGTTCATAAGCCAAACGCATTAAACTGTTTTTGATTTGATTTTAAGATTACCTTCAATACACGTTTACCTTTTAGTACTCTTTTTTGTGAAAATCAGAATTATTTCCAGTACTCCGGGCAAGCCGGCGCCCTCGAGTGGGTACTCGACATTGCGCCGTGAAGAGCGTCTTGAGAACTCGTCGTGGGGCGCCGCTAGCCCTCCGCCACCGACAGTCCGAGCTGCTGAAGTACGACAGGAACTATACAGGGAGGAGAAAACAGGTAATTGTTCCTAAAGATACAGGTACTGTTATAATCGTGTTCTCTGATGGCTTTTATTTTGAAAGACCAGAGACACAATGCGACTCTCTTGTATGCTACTGGTTTACAAAATACTAAATTTCATGGTACATATGGCTTTGAATATGGAAGGATGTTTAGTGATATTATTGGAGAATTAGATTATAGCGTGTACAGAGCTTTGTCACGTTATGTAGGAGATAATAATATCACTATTATCTATTTATGCAGAATCTCGTGTGGTGCCGTCTCAGATCTCACCAGCGCTGCCTCTTGTGGTGCCAACGCCGGTCTGCGCCCACTGCCATCAACCACCGAACACAGCCACCGTTAGTATCAGACAAGAGACAGTAGACAAGATTTCTTATAATCTTAAAAGCACATTACATTTACTTAATAACTATTAAAAAAAACCATTAATAGTGAATGCCGTCCAACTTGCCGCCGAACGGGAAAAGTTTTCAGTGGATTGTCCACATTGCTATGTTGATAGGCCATGCTTATGCTTATATTTGTCAGCACTCTTGTTGGGAGACTTGTCGGCTAGACAGCTCATGAGCTCCTAGGATAGGTTGTTAACACTCGGACTCCACGGTTCCATAGTCTCGACCCCAAACGGCACAAATATAATTTTTTTATATATTTCTATATTAATCTAAATAAACTACGATCATCATATACTAAACTAAATTACACAAATAGCTATTGTCTACTTTTCAAAAACAACTTAACGTAATAGCAAATATTCCATAACTAGTAGTAACTTTGATAAATTTCACTATCGCGATTTAGAAACGTTCGATGGATAACATTTAGTATGGCGAGTTAAAACAACGCCTTCAATGGATATCGATATTGAACTGTAGTTGCCGAGGTCCGGTACTCCGATGAACAAGGTGACGACGACGGTGAAGACGTACACGTACGAGGTCCCCGCGGGACAGGACCCGACGACGGTGCCGCTGCCGCCGCTCGCCGACCACCAACACACATACGTCAGCTCCTCAGAGAATTTGCGCACGTCAGTAACAACTTACGAACTGTTATACGGGCTTCCAAAAATAAACTATACACACAATGAGCTGGGGCACATTGCTCGTAGAACCGATGCCCGATGGGGCTAACGGGTTCTCGAATAGCTGCCGCGCACCGCACCGCATCAGGTGAAGTTTGCGGGATTCCGCTAGATGCGGGTGCCGCAAGATCTGTCGTTGTAGAAATCTGTAAGGGAGATCTATGCCCAGCAGTGGACGTTTTTCGGTTGAATGAATGGATAGCTAGAATTATATAGAAATAGTATTTTAAATATGCGGACTAAGTATGGATGGGGACGGAGGCTATGAGTGAAGAGGATCATTACGCTGATTTAGTGATTCGGGATTGAAACAGGATAATTAAGGAATGCGAGGAAGAGTTACATGGTATAACAGAACGTACAGACAATTTGGAGAAAATATTTTCATAGGCACTCTTCTTCCAATTTAAACAAGTATATTACCATATAATTAGTTCCAGTGGTAGATTAAGCTAGCAAAAGGTAGAAGTCCTTGCAGGCTTCATCAATGTTTTTTTTTTTATTTCCTAAGGAAACGTTCATCCAAGCAAGAGTTTTTTATACATAATTTCTCAATACTAAGGAAGGTAGTCAAAGTTAATGTTATTTCTTGCTATTTGGTTCATACGGATTTGCATTGACACATCCATCTATCCTTTCCTTTCAACCGAAAGACGCCAAAGGTCAAAGTCTCCAAAGATCCCAAAGATCCCCACGTCCATCGGTGTTATGGCAGCCGCATCTAGCGGACTCCCGCGACTTTCACCATGTCTTTTTTTTTTTATTATTTAAATTAAACTATCTGCAGACTCTGGGTCCGCACCTTTTTTATATTGGAGATTTAAATCGACTTGCGTCAGAAAAAATTGCCTATAATAGCAATTCAAGCAGCTATGCAGTTAGTAATCTTCTTTCGCATATGTGAGCTTAAATCTACTTCTATTAAATTTTTTATATCTATATATTAAATTATTTTGTAAACACTTATTTTGTTATTATTAATTACATAATTATTACATAATTTTTTTTTTATTAACGATCGTAACAAGCCAAGCAGACCTAGGTCCGTGTCCGCATAGTTACCTCATAGTTTGGGTTTGGGCAATTGGTTGCCCAAACTTTCACCATGTCGTAGGTCCACCTTCTGGGTAGGGGGGGGGGGTGTGTAGCTACCCACACTGCGTCTTCGCACATACATGTAGGAATGACAGTAGAAATGGAACGTAAGGTGCAAATGAAATTGGTGTCGTATACACATTCATGTCTATTTAGTAAAAAAAAAAAAAAATAATTTCGACATTACAAACAGACACTCCAATTTTATTTATTAGTATAAATATAGATAAAGTCCTGCAAACTGTTTTCTGGTATTAAGCCTAGGGCACCTCCCGGTGGGTTTGCCGCAGGGGGCGACGCGGTGCTTGCGAAAGCCACCCCGTATCGCCCCCATCCCAAATGTGACCGACGGCCCCGGGGTGTTTAGTGGGTATTTCCGGACGCTTCACGTCCGGGCGAGTCCCACACTGGCACGGAGTCGTCCCTCCGTGCCCCCTTACTTATTGCATTGCGGGACTCCGGTCTCACTAATGCAACAGGTAAGGGTAGTGCGTAAATGCATTCCCCTCTTCAAAAAAAAAAAAAAATGCCCTAGGCACCTAAAATCTACTTCATTAAGAAGATATGAAGAGTCAATAAGGTTATGGATTAGTTTAACATTCGTTTAAGTAGAGAAGTTAATTTAGGAAGTGATAGGGTTGCTATGAAACTTATACTGTATGTGCTTGAGAAATCTGTATTGGATTATTTGATTCTAATCTATTTATTTATTATAATATGGATACCACACCGTAGAAGCTTACTTCGATATAGACCGAACTAAACAGTTGTAAAGAAGAACATGAGTTGACGGGCAATTAAAGTCTTTTCCCCTATCTTAAAATAAAGCCAAACGTTTTATACGCTTTGGCTGTCATAATGTTATAATACGATTATTATAATTTCTCGTATCTTTTTCAATTGATACAAAATAATAACCCACTTTCCCTCTGAACTCGCTTCTGAAGTGAACGCGAACGGAAAATGGTATAGGAAAAAAAAAATGTATATTTTAGAAGCACATCGAGCAACAGTCAGCTCCTGCCGGTGGCACCAGCTCCACCGGGTGGTGTTTTGCCAACACTGCTCGCATTGTAACACCCATCGCGAGTACAGAACTGTCACCACCACTGACGGTATGTCTACCGTCACGTGACACCATGTTACTATTAACTTTTTCTATAAGCTCAACGCTTAGACCACAATCTCACTTAATGTTAACTGATGATGCACTCTAGGATGGTAAACATACTATGCCGTAACACGTACCGTGGTGTTTGAGGACAGGATTTTAAAATTGAGGGTAGTGAATACCCAAGCGGTGTGTTTATCAGGGCTTGTTCAAGTATTACGTAAGAAAAGTTTAGTTTATTTTTTTTACACGGTGTACGCTCCGGTCCTTTGATCACAATCTCACCTGATGTTAAGTGACGATGATGGTTCTCAAGTGATGCTGCCGGAACACACCTATTGGTATTTGGCGACAAGTTTTGCGAACTTGAGGGTGGTAGCTACCCAGGAGGGCATTGTTAGAAAATGTCCTACCCTCATCCTATGGTTTCCTCAAGATGTTTTTCTTCAACGAAAGCTCGGGCTGATTTTAGAGTTGGATAGATAGGTTTGAACCCGCATCTATTGACGCGGAATCTGACCGATCTATTCTCTGCGCCATCATCGCTTCTAAATCATCATTTTTGACCTACTCTTTGTCAGCAATTAGTAAGCAAAGTTTTTAATCATCTTCCGACCCCCTTCCCATGATTATGTAATCTGTGGCAACATTTTGATTTAAAAAAAAAAAACGAAAAACAACCTTGCACATAACACGCAATGTAAATAAAGATAAAAAAATTAGCTAGGATAAAAATTCCGCGGGAGTTTTCATACTCAGATAGCGGCCAAGCCGAGGTTCGAACCCTTGAGCTAGCTACCTTATGCGGTTGAGTGCCTTCAGCACTCGCCCTCAAAGTTCGGTGAAGCTGTAAAGGCCCTTCCGGTCAACAGCATTAGATAGGTTAAAAAAAAAAACAAACCATAGGCCCCGGTGAGGCCTTAGTGAACTTGAACGGCAACTTATTAATAATGGGAGTATTCGAGATACTATTAATAATGTTATTTGAATAATCCAGTGAGGGATCGCAGCCCGGCTCCGTACCCAGGACCTGTGGAGCACAAGGTGTTGCCAGCCGAGCCGCACAATGGACACGGCCCTTATGTCAGTACAATATCATTTCACACTCACATATATCACTCATGTATCTTTTCTTTCGTTTTTTTTTTTTTTTAATAAATGCCAACTATTTGGTTTCTCACTCGAAAACCCACTGATTCGATATATAAGATTGCTTTTGTATTTATCCTATGGTTAGGATTTAGTACACATTATGTTGTTCAATTCAAGCAAGATAAATAAATACGATAAGTAATAAGGACAATAAAATATTGCATTAGTTTAATATACTTAACTTATAGTAATATAAATAAATATTTAAAAAAGGCGAGAATTGAATTAACAGCGTGCTTGGTAACCAGTAAACTTTGTAATTATTCGTATATAATATAATTCCAGGGTCCAAACTCATACAAGTACAGTGAGACGACGTACTCGACTCACAACACGACGCAGCGCTTCCCGGGCTCCCCCTCCCCCTCGCCCGTGCCCGCGCCCCCGTCCTCCCGGCCGGGGCCGTCGCCCTCCCCCGGCGCGTTCCCCCGCCCGCACACACCATCGCCCGGGAACCAGCAGACACCGAAGAAGCTAGACGACTTGCTCGCTGATTTCCCTGAAGCTGTAAGCATTTCTTTCTACATATGATTTATTAGTTTTTTATTTACATGATTGGAAAACTTCAAAAAAGAATTTTTTATTGTTTCATTTTTTAGTAATTTTTTTAAGTAACACGTGGTACAAACGCCGTGTTGAAATTTGTTATCTATATATTAACAAGGTTTGGATGAATCATTACAAAGTGTTTGGTGGTCTAGATTCGACCCTACTTAGGACAACTTACAACCCAATACAACCAGCTATTTGATAAACTCGTAAAGGGTTATTACTGGGTGAAAGTTCCTGCTTAATGGTTGCGCCACACAGCGGGCGTGACGGGACGTCAGCGCGCTTTTACTATAGAAGAGGCCGCGCACAGCTCGCGCTCGGATAGCGTCTACGCGATGTATTCTTTAGAAACTTGTGTCCACACTGTGTGGCGCAACCTTTAGGAAAAGTGCGCGCCTGACTACAACAGTACAATTTTAAAATATTTCTCAAGGGGGTATTTCAATGACGTCATTTTGCAGTATAGTACGTTCTCTCTCTAGGGCCGTAGTTGGAGTTCAGTTTGAGGTAGGGCAGCTGTGCTCACAGGCAGGGCGGAAGATAAATGCGGATTACAGTAATACCCCGCTTTACGCGACTGATACGTTCCGAAAAAAATCGCGTAATACGAGGTTTATGATTAAACATACGTCAAAATTTAATACAAAAAAATACAAATCATTTTAATCAATCGCTTTAATTCTAAGAACACTTTATGCAATACGTACTCTTAGTTTTTACGGAAAAATACATCTATTGTCTTTACATTATGTTTATACGCACTCTCTCGCGTAATGCGAGGCATTTGAGCGCGAAATTTCAAATTCGCGTTATATTGAAACCGCGCGTAACGGGGTCGCGCTAAGCGGGGTATTACTGTAATCTATTTTTGTCATAATAGGTTAGCAAAAAAGTTTCTTCGCATTTAATATGAAAACTCGAGACATTTTTTTCCAAAGTTTATTTATATTTAATTGCAGTAAATATGTACCATTTTGTTCGATCATTTCGCCAGCAAAAAATAATTATCCATTGTATTCTTATTCCAGCGTTTCCCAACCCAGCCGGACGGCGTGGTCCGGCGCAAGGTGGAGGCGACCCACGAGAACTCGACGCAGAGCGCGCGTCGTGACGTCACGCCGGCCGTCAAACCGACCCCCATAGGGTCCAGCAAGAACGTCGCCGGACCTGCAGTCTACTACCCGCCTGGACACACGCCATTCGCTAAGAAAGACACGCCTGTCGTCGGATCCGCGGGGTACTCGGCCAGCGTGAGTCATCCTCTTCATTACTGCTAGATTATCTAATAGATTCCCACAGATCCAGACTCAGTAAAAGATAAAACCTGGAGTGAAGAGTGCGAATGGTGCCTCTCATGGCTTGCGTCATCCACGGTGTCTGGAAGATTCCGATGTCGAATTTCACCCAAAAAGCTTAACGGTTGCCAACTTGGCTCATTTTCACGTTCCCTTTTTAAGAAACCGGCCGTCTGCTAAGCAGTTTCTTCTGGTTAATAGGGCTTCTTGCTTCTTCCAACCATCTGTTCAGTATTCTGCTGTGGGGGACAGCAGCAGAGGTAGACACCATTTTTACGTTACAAAAGAGAGCTGTTCGAGCAATATATAATATGGGACCTCGCGAATCTCTAAAGAACAAGTTTCAAGAATATGATATCCTAACTTTGCCCTCCCAATACATCTTCGATAACTTAATGCATATTCGTAAAAATTTAGACAAACTCGATCTAGTGAATGATCGTCATAATTATAATATTAGAAGTAAAGACAAGTTGTCCGTCCCACGCTTTAGGTTAAGTAAGTGTAATAACAGCTTTATAGGTAATAGTATTCGGTTTTACAATAAGATCCCAAGTAACATTACCGATTTACCTGACAATAAGTTCAAGTATTATGTCGAGCAAGTTTTAATCTCAAAAGGTTATTACAGGGCGGATCATTACGTGAACGATAGTGATGTCTGGAATTAACCAACATCTCTGTGCGCACCCGCTAACATTGATTAAAACTATATTTGTATAGTTTTTTATATGACAAAAAAAATGTTATATTTATAAAAAAAAAAGAACCAGATCGAATTTCTCGCCTGCGCTCTTCTCGACTGTGTTGTTTTCCGAACCGGTGGTAGTGTTTTAGACGTTCATAAGCGCCTTCTTAGGGCCTAAATTGAATAAATAAATTTTTGATTTTGATTTTTTTGATTTCTTTCACATCCTCTGTCATTTGTTTGTTGTGAAAGTGAGGTCTCTTATCAAATGTCTCCGTTTAAACTAAGGCATTGCCATTTTTGCATCTATCATCTACGCTTTGCTTATATTTCATTATGTTAGCAATGTTTACGTTTATGAATGTTTCTTATTTCAAAGTTATGTTATTATGCTTACGTTTCAAGGGGGAAAGAAAACATGCAAAAAATTTCTTCCGTAATAAAGATATTTCTTTACTTTTGTGACTATTTGTTCAATACAACAGATAAGAATATTTTTACATACATACATATCATCACGCCTTTCTCCCGTGGGGTAAGCAGAGATTACGTCTTTCCACTTGCTACGATCTTGACACACCTCTCTCGCTTCCTCTACTTTCATGAGCGCTTTCATACATGCTCGTCGGTTATGAGTACTTTTCACGTGGCCTTTATTTAACACGTGATTGATTTGGTCTATATACATTCGCCTAGGTCGACCCTTACCGACTTGCCCATTCACCCTCGCCTTATAAATTAATTTCGTTAATCTTCTCTCATCCATCCTCTCTACATGCCCAAACCAACTAAGCATACCTTTCTCTATTTTGGTCACGACATCCTCTACCACACCACAGCGTTCCCTTATCATAAGAATATTTTCATTTGTAGGCAATGCAAGGTGGTGGAGCGTACGCCTCAGGGCGAGGCATGTACGAATACGAATCCGGTTCACGGAGCAAGGAGATGCATTCTGAAAGGAAAACAGCCGTCCCGATCTGCTTGCCGCTCTGCTGCGCCATGCCTTGCGTTATCATGTAAACTTACATTAGAATATTGTGTCACCTTGACCTTGAGGTCGAGGTCAACAGTTTTATCGAAACAACGAAATCTTATTTCGACCTCGTTCGCGTAGATGACACCGTAGATATTCTAAGGTTAAACTCGAGAATATTTTAAAATCTAATTATATTGTATATGACAAATTAAAACCATATAAATGATTTGTTGTTTATTTGTAAAGTGTTAAAAGTTAATTTTTAATATAATATATAATGTAATAATAATACATTAAAATAATGGAATCTTTATAATATTGTTTTAACATCGAATCTCAAAAAATGTAGGATATTAATTACGGATTACTTTTTAAGTTATCGAAAAGCTAAACTAACATAAGTGCCATTAATATCTTAAGTGGAAGCGCCTTGATGTGTAAAAAAAAAAATAATGAAAATATGGACAAAAAAAAATGATGTAATTTCTTTATGTAATAAAATCAATTTAAGTTCCAAATTTTTGTTTTTATTCATTTAAACCTCAAAATAGAAGAGATCAATCATCTACTAACACAGATTTAATGTTACTTTTAAAAGTTTCTTGGATCTATTTATGTCTGTGGTAACGCGATTTCGGGTAATCGAGTCATGAACTTGTGTTGGGGTCATTGAGTGTAGAAATAATGAAAGTATGGAGGGAACGTTGAAAAAGTATTCAAAACCCTCCAAAATAGCACTAGCGTAGGCAAAGGTAATGCGGTTTAATCCAAAATGGCGCCAAAGTAAGCTAAGAGCATATGGCGTGAAAATATAAGATAACTAAACAACTGCTGTGAACATTACCCATTTGCTACAGCAGCACCACCCTACTGGTTTTTTATACACAGAGGCATTCAACCTAACCTAACCCAAGCATTTTATAATCTTGCTATGACATTTCTGTGGTCATCTTTAGAGACACGTTAAACAATATATACATTGATTGATCGATTTATTTGCGGCCCTGAAAAGGGCCTTTTGTTTGTGTGGTATAAAGTCCTGTTCTTCTTGACATACATACATATAGATAGATGATTATAGGCTAACAGCGCGGGCGCTGTGTAATGTTAGTTAGCCAGTCAGTCAGTCATTAGTAGTAATCTTAACAACCGAAACCGTACAGTATAAAGTAAAAATTTGTCTCATAAATTATAGCACTTGCCCGTAAAACTGTGCATTAATCGGATTTTATTCCAATTTTTATGAGTTATATTTTTTTTACGCAGAACTCGTAATTATTTTATAAATTTAAAAGTACCCTAAGTTACCTGGAGTAACTTCAGCTATCTACCAAAAAAAGTGCCTTTAAAATCGGTCCAGCCGTTCCGGACATTACCCAATACAAACAAAAATTTTAATCATTGTATTTTAGTTATAGGTTTCGTATATAAATACATATCTATTCAGTAAAAAATATAATATTGACGTTACAAACAGACACTTCAATGTTATTTATTAGCATAGATGGATTAGGCTTTATAAAGCATAAGTCAAGCTTAGTGCTTTTACAACAAAATCTATTGGCAATCATTTTACGGTATTTTCTGATAGCTGCAGTTTTCCTTAGTTCATCGTCCCTTAACATCATGTGAGATTGCACTCAGACGTACCAAATTTACGTTTTTCATAATCTATTTATAAAAAACATTTAGACGAGGGGAATGCATTTATGCACTACCCCATTGTTTTTTTCTAACCTAGCTAATGCTGTTCACGGAAGGGCCTTTATAGCTTCATCGAACTTTGTGGGCGAGTGTTAACGGCACTCAGCCGCAAACGGTAATTAGCACAAGGGTTCGAATCTCGTCTTGGTCGCTCGCTACCCGAGTGTGAAAACTCCCGCGAAATTTTAATCCTAGCTAATCCCTACATTTTTTAACATAAAAAAGTTCCTTACAGGACTATCATGCAATTAATAGAAAAGAATCCTCTTTTACACTATGCGTTCGGAGTCACAAGACACATCTAGAATATTATAGAATATAGATAAATGTATAAATCTTTGATTGAATATTCGTCCATTAATAACTTGATAAATTTTTAGCAAGTTCTAACCACTTCCTCTCCTGGTGATAAGATTTTAAGACAAACCTAACAACTTGTAGGTATGATCGTAATAAATAAGTGCGTCGGTGGTCCGAGCGAGCAATACGTATTTCTCCGTGGCTAGTTGGATACGGTGTGCCGGACGGCGCGGTATGCGGGCGGCGAGTCTCGGGGTGCGCATGCGCAGCCCGATACCGTTAGCATTCGACGGCGCGCCACAAACTGAATATTTTGGTAAAAAGTGGGTTTTATAAAAAAAAATCTAAATATTATTTTAGCAAATAATAAATTTTTAAATAACATATGGAAATAATTGAATTTAAATCTGGTACATTTTAGGAATTCGTTACCAGGCAACAGTGAGTTAAGATTATGTGTTGTTTTCCGGATTACTTTCATCGAAATGTAATTAATGAATGGACCCTTACTTAATGTGTCGTGTACCCATAAAAATGAAACAATAGAAAGACAATAGGAAAACAATGGAAAGCTGGCATAAACGTCGGGAAGGTGCTCAAGGGGTTAAGTTCTGCTAATGTACATTTGTATGTAGTTTTCATATGAATATAGGAAGACGTGGAAGGGTTTAGATTACATAGAATCATTGCTATTTTCCACAGGACTTAAGTTATAATTTCACATAACGTCAAATAGGTAGTGAATGAATGAGGATGAGAGAAAATAAAACATTTGATCGTAATAAAAAACACATATATTTTTTGCTTTTATATTTTACCAAAATTTATGGATCGAGTCCAACAAGGCAGTCTGCGGGTTACGTAACCGTCTATAGACTATACACAAGCTCAGCGCCCGGCTTCACCCGGCGCATTCATTACACGTAAGGCCTTTTGGTGCCACACCCTACGATCCGGATCTGTCTCTCAGTTTAATTTTTATTTTCAATAAAATAAATCGAAAAGTCCAGAGAGCGATTTAGTTACTTAGTTCTTTAAACATAACGAATAACTTATTTTACACATTTTTATTTACATTATTTTTATTCAATAATCGACGACGATAAAGAAATCTTTATTAAGTAAATATAAACTATTTTTTTTTTTACTTTTTTCAAAGCTCTCGAAATACGCTTTTTTTTTTAAATCAACAAATAAAGACATATTAGCATCACTAACTCGATTCGTAACAGCAGAAACAAAACACAATAGGAACAAATTAAAGAAAAAAAAATCACAACAATAAATTTAACGGGTAACGTGTACATTAAAAAATAATAATTAAAAAAAAAACTTACAATTTTTTAAACGAGCTCATGATTTATGAAAAAAAATTTAGATTTTTAACCTCATGAGCAAAATTTTTTACAATGAATTCACGGTGCAATTTAAAACAAATAATATTTGAAAAATTGTTGATTTTAAAACAATTTTTCTTTAATTTACCAAATACGCACCATACAATAATAAAATCTTAATAAGCCTGATATTTATAATCCCCGTAAAAGACAGATCCGTCGAAAGGCGTCCGATTCCAGAAGCCGACGCTATCTCATTACGCAATTTACATAGACAATAATAATAATCAATGATGATGTTAAAAAAAAATTGTGAGAATATGTTCGGCTTCTGGAATGATTATTTTTTTCCGTTATAGGTACGCATAGTTTTGATATTTGAAAATAATTTATTCAGAATCATTGAATCAATCAAAGGAACATAT
Organism: Samia ricini; assembly: GCA_014132275.2. Taxonomy (NCBI): domain Eukaryota; kingdom Metazoa; phylum Arthropoda; class Insecta; order Lepidoptera; family Saturniidae; genus Samia; species Samia ricini. The sequence continues at coordinate 39,265,812 of AP028158.1, forward strand.
TATTATAATCTATAGGTACTTATTTATTTTATTTGGACAGAAATATTTGTATATCGCTTGTATTATTATTAAATATTTCTTTTAAAAAACATAATAAGATAGTAATAAGAAAACACTGAATACTATTTCGTACGATGCAAATTAGGGTCAAAACTATTTGCGACGATTTAAAAGAAATATTACAAACGTTTACAACGACTCAAAATGAAGGAACAATCATCATTCTGTCCGTTTTGAACGTTTTCTTTTATTATAGATTCATTTTATATTAACATTGAAAATGTGCATTATGTTACATACCTATTACATTACGTGATAATAAAGATTATAGAATATTTGTCAAATGTTATGTTCTGTATAAAAATTACATGAAACAGAACCATTTTAGAACTTAAAGGAAATATAAAACAGTAAAGAAGTTGTCGGCAAAGTAAGGACACCCATCATATATAGGTTTTACGCATTTTGTTACTTCTATGTGGCTAATCAATTCGCCGTACACCCAATCTATTGTGACAACAAAATATAAATTTAGTAATTCGTTTGAAGTTTGAGAAGTTAATATTACAATAATTAAAAATTGAAGTAAAAAAAAAAAAAACTTTATTCATTTTTAATAACACTTAAAACTCGCATCAATAGAACCAACCAGACAAAAAAAAAAAAAGAATAAAATTGCTGAGATACAGAAGAAAACTGTTTTGAATTATACTTAAATAGTTTGTAACCCAAACAAAATTAATTTTCTTCTTACATACTTTTTTTTATTTCTCTCACAAATTAACCATCCATATGTAAATTATTTATTGTGGTTTTAAATAACCTAATTTTGAGATATATTTTCTTATGTGAATCGAAGTTAAGACCAGTGAGATAAAAATTAACATTACCAGTAGACAGTGTCTGTCTGTAGGTCTGTACCTTTTTTAAGTATTACAAGTAAACAGAATATTGGATATCTTTGACTACCCTCTCTGCCCCTCCTTAGCAATAGTAAAGGTCAAAAATATGGTAACATAAAAATTATAATAATCTTTACAAAATCTGCTTAAGTCACTAAAAGTAAACACTGCTTGAGTGATCAACATTCAGACGCCTCTATCTCCCATGTCAACAAAAATAAATAAAGCATACACCCCCATTGGGGCTAATCTAATACTTGAAATGCTTCTAGGTTCAAAATTCTAAAATAAGACACCCTTATCCGATCCTATTGTAACTAGCTATTCCCGCGGCTCCACCCGCGTATTATTTTTTTCTATCCCGTACAATTACTATTACATATAATTCACAGCATTATATAATTTTTTAATAATCATTGGAACCCTATTTTATGCACAGGTCCAAAATTCTTTTTTTACGAACCGAAAGTAAACATATTTTTACAAATTCAAATACTAATTGAAAGTAAAAAAAAATTCACTCGGTCTGATTTTATTTACAATTCCATGAGTTTTTAATTTTTTTTCTTCGCAGAAGTTTAGTAGCGTAAGTTACACCCTATGAAATCAGCTCTCTAAAAGTAGCGTCAAAATCGGTACAGCCATTCCGGAGACAACCGTAACAAATTGACGGACAGATTATTTTTATTGTGTTTTTAGTATAAGTATCGTATATACATTTTTTTTAATTATAAGCTGTTATTTTGTTAATACAAACAGACACTTTGGCGATTATGGTAATTCCCTCTTTTTGGAGGAGACTTATGCCCAACAGTGAACGTCTTTAGGTTGACTCAATCAATCGACAATTTAATTACGAGCAAAACATTACATCACCAAATGCAAAAAGGGTATATCACAACAGCATTTATATGGTATATCACAACAGGAACAAGGGCAAAAGTTTTTTTTTTTTGTTATTCATGTAAAAATCGCTAAATTAACGAGAAAAAAAAATGCGCTCTTTCTGCATTTGTCACGCAAATAATTAATTATCTTTAACTAATTCACAATTATATGAATTGGTATGTAACAAATGCACAGCATCAATTTAGAGTATTATTCCGCTTGTCATAAATAAATACATCAAAGTGTCGGTCAAATTGTTTTATTTCCCAAGCAAGCTTTTTTTTTTTACCGTTCATTCATCGCCCTTTCACTGTATCACTTCTGTTTGTCTGTAAATCGAATCTACTACATTCTATTAGATTCTCAATCTTCCTTCCCCTTACCTACATAATTGGTGAAGGAAAAAAAAATCGTGTATAAAAAACCGTAGTAACACCCAGTTATTTTTGCAAATACATGCCCCATACCTAAAATCACGCGAATATTTTCATTGATAGAAACTTTCAGAATATTTACCTTTAAAAACAGGTATAACCTAGTTTAATTCGTGAAAAGTTTGGATATCGTTACCTGGCAACGGTGAGTCAAGGTCACACGCCACTTTTCGGTTTACACACGGCGCCACATTGCAACCCGCCCCCCTTATGATGTTGTTTTCAAACGAAGAGGATCCCTCATTCAAACCTCCCGTGATTAACGATCGATTCCATAGGTGTGTATATATATGCCTATTGGCATCTTTTGAAAGCCAGTATCTTTAGATTTAGGCGCGTTTACCATATCTGGACCATATCGTCATTAGATATCAGGTAAGACAGTGATTGAAACATCGAGCTTATAACAGTATAAAAATTACTGTTGTAGCGTGTAAATGTAGTCAATGGAAACGCGAGCTCGGCCGTCATGTTGCCACCGAATCACTGCTATCACTCATTATGATACTTGATTGATGATGCTGTGCCAGTATCCTGGAGTAGTGTGTTCTTCAGAGATCACCAGTTTAGATCACCGCATATTAAAACTTTGGCAGGAAGGCTTTGATCCGCTGCTTTCGCGGTTCGAAAAATTCGTCAGTTGACGGATATTGCTACTGCTAGGTTAGTCTACTTTGCTTACTTTCACAGCTTAATGTCTTACGGTATTTTGCTGTGGGGTGCAGCAGCAGAGGTAGACACCATTTTTTACGTTACAAAAGAGAGCTGTTCGAGCAATATACAATATGGGACCTCGCGAATCTCTAAAGAACAAGTTTCAAGAATATGATATCCTAACTTTGCCCTCCCAATACATCTTCGATAACTTAATGCATATTCGTAAAAATTTAGACAAACTCGATCTAGTGAATGATCGTCATAATTTTAATATTAGAAGTAAAGACAAGTTGGCCGGAACCACGCTTTAGGTTAAGTAAGTGTAATAACAGCTTTATAGGTAATAGTATTCGGTTTTACAATAAGATCCCAAGTAACATTACCGATTTACCTGACAATAAGTTCAAGTATTATGTCGAGCAAGTTTTAATCTCAAAAGGTTATTACAGGGTGGATCATTACGTGAACGATAGTGATGTCTGGAATTAACTCACATCTCTGTGCTTCCTCTAACATTATTGAGACAACGATTGTATAGTTTTTTATATGACAAAAAAAAATTGTTATATTTATAAAAAAAAAATAGAACCAGATCGAGTTTCTTGCCGGCTCTTCTCGACTGGGTTGTTTTCCGAACCGGTGGTAGTGTTTAGACGTTCATAAGCGCCTTCTTAGGGCCTAAATTGAATAAATAAATTTTGATTTTGATTTTGAGTGTGTTTTGCTAATATTAAATGATTATTTATAATATTTACGCGTTTCACAATAAGCGGACGCGGGTTCCGAATGGGAATCTAGAAGGAGACAATATATTCTATAAGCGACTGCGCCGATGCCGGGTAGTGCCGATATAATAACCTACCTACACATGCGCTTGCACAACGTACGTTTCCATTGACGACATTTATACGCTGCAGTGTTTTTGTGCAGTGCAATAAATACCAAAAGAGAATGCTAATCTTATAGATTTCAATGAAGTTATCTAAACAAATCGCGTTTCTTTATATGAAATATTTACTTAAAGAATCATATTTTAATAAAACTACAAGGTCTATTTAAAAACGTGTTTAACTAAAATTGTTAGAGTTATCTTAGAAATTTTAATCGTTTGTAATCGCTCAAATACCAAGGAAAACTTAACGCTTAAAGATACTTCATCCACCAAACAACTTTTAAAATTCAAGCAATAACCAAAATGTATTAATTGGACCTTGTATTTCTTAAAAAAAAAAAGCTTTTTTTCTTTGAGAAAAATTAATAAGTATTATGAAACTGCAATATAAATATGGTTAAATATCACCCTGCTCATACACGAGTTGAAAACAAAAGAAAAACATAATAAACTGGTCAACCACCCTAAAACAATTTGACACGTACTTTGAATAATCATTTTTGTCAATGAATTTAATTTTTCCATTCATCAATATATTATATATAAAAAAAAATACTTAATTATTCATCGAATTCCAATACCGCATAAATAAAAAAAAAAATGTAATTTATATATATATATTTTTAATTAATGAAAAAATAATTTAGATGTCAAATTATAACATAAACAATAAACTAAACCTTACGCCATATTGGAATTCGATTAAACCTTTTTTTATTGATATTTATTTTTTTTTATCCTTTGATATCGCAATATACATGTATAATAATATACAAATTGGAACTCCTAATTTATAAGTAAAATATTATTAACTAATTTAGTGTTGTTGCATTCTATCATTTATTTTATTTTCATATATCAATCACATTCGGTAACAAGGATATACATAAAACATATAAGAAAAACAGTCTACAGAATACTTTTTTTCTCTCATTATAACATTTGGAAATCAATAACTTTGTCTTAGTATTCTATACAATTACATGTGGACCGAGCTCACGCGAGAGATAATTTGGATATTAATGTCATATAAAGTCTGTAATTCTCCAGACACCTACACTAAAATGTAACAATAATGATTATTAAATAGAATCCTTTGTTTAATTTATTTGAAAATAAAATTAATATGGATAGTTTAAATTTTTTATTCGATTGTATAGTTTTCTCAATTGAATAAAATAATATTGTAATAAATAAATCTGTGTAGGGTCTATTTAAAGAGTTTACTTGAATTTGAATGATTAGGGGAAGTTTTTTATTATCCCCAAGGTGACAATAAAAATTCAATCGGTCTTAATTGAATGAAACCAGTTTAAAAATTATATTTTTAACTAACTGTGTCACTGCATAATATAGTTTTTTTTTTTATATACGAAACCCTACGTAATTATATTCCAAAAAATTTTTTGCTACTAATATTAAGCAAAGGTATTTCTCACAAATTAAAATAACTTAAATCGGATTTTTTTTTTTAATTCTAATGAGTTTTAATTTTTTTTACTTCCGCGTTTAAAACTCGAACAATTTTCGAAAATTAAAAGCACCTTAAGTTTGCCGCGAGTAACTTCAGCAATGTACAAAAAAAAAGTGGTCAAAATATGTCCAGCCTTTCCGGAGATTACCCGTTTCCAAGAGAGAGACAACAAAATGTAAAAATTGTATTTTTGGTATAGGTATCGTATATACGTGTATATTCATATCTAATTAGTAAAAAAAAGATTGATATTACAAACAGACACTTCAATTTATATCCGGTGGCAGCCCAAGACGTGCTACGTTCCCCAACTGGGGAGGGTCTTCACGCCGCTGCCAGCTCGATACAGTTACACTCAACATGCATTAATCATTACACGCACAACACTGCTGCAAGGAACCTTTTTTATGTCACTATTATTAAAAAAAAATGTAGGCGTTAGCTGAGGTTCAAAATTCCGCGAATTTTTTACAGACAGATAAAGGCCAAGCCGAGGGCCATACCATTTTAGTAACCCTTGTGCTAGTTACCATTTTGCGGCTGAGTGCCTTCAGCACTCGCAAAGTCACGGTAATGCTGTAAAGGCCTTTCCGGCCAACAGCGTTAGCTAGTTAGAAAAAAAAAATGAGTATAGATAAATCTTATACTTTATTCTAATTTTTATTTACTTCGGAAAAGTTCATTTTCTTTAAAAAAAAACAACAACCCTATTCTTGTTGAGAACGTTTCATAAAATGTTTTGAGGAGTTTTTGGCGGGATCTCAGTCTGACATGTAGCGATTGTTTTCTTTAATTCATTAAACTTGTGTACTTGACTCTATATCATGTAATCTTGGTGGCGTTTGTGTGAAATAGTTTAGTTATTGTGTTCAAGTTAAGTTTATTATAGAAGACAACGCGTAGCATACATTCTGAGGTGCCGACAAAGCTCCATGGGAAGTTCGAGCAGGATGGGCCACCGTTCTGTTGGAGCTTGGTAACGCTGATACAAGATTGAAAATCTTACCTACATGACATTGGCACAAATTGTGTGTACACACAGATTGCCATTAACTAAGAAGAAGAAGAAGAAATGTTTTGAGGTTATAAAATAAAAATAATAATAATGCTCGAACATTGTTGAAGGGAGTTCACGTGAACATCCCTAGTGTTTTTTAAAACGCTTTTATTAGCTTCATACTTTTCTGCCTATGTAACGGAAACTGTGAACATGATTTTGACCCCCTTCATTGTGTCGGATAAACTCGGGATTTGGCATACTTATCAAGGACCAATGACAATTCAATATTTTAAGCAGTTAGTCCCGTTACCCTTTACCAGGATTTTCAGGATTAATTTTTTAGTATCTGATATCAGAAAACTAAAAAAACACGCTTTTATAGAAAATCAATAAAAAAAAATTAGAAAATATAAATTAAGAATAGTCTAAACAAGAGAAAAAAAAGATTTTATTGTAAAAAAAAAGCATGGGGTGCTTTTTAAGAGGTTATCAAAATGATAATCCTTCTACTCATATCTGCAAATAAAATATTTATAACTGTTGACACCATGCACCCCACTTTTTTTTTTACAATAAAATTCGTTTATTTACACTATTATTAATTTATATTTATTAATTATTTGCAATTTTTTTTTAGTTGGGTTCTCTATAAAAACGTGTCTTTTTTTTTTTTTGCTTTTCTTTTTCAATTATTCTCAATTTCTATTTACTTGAAATAACGAAAAGAAATGAGCGTTCTTTTTCCAGTAATTAAAAAGCTAATACTGACACACAGTGACATAACTTATTTCATAATTTTCTCAAGAAAAATTTCTACATAAACATATAAACTATTGATGCATTATTTCAAGGAAAATGAGCTCGATCCACAGATAACACAATATCCTTTTGACACCTAAAACAATATCTAAATAATAAATATACATGACTAAAACACGTTGAAACGCAACTTGACTTATAGGTTATGTTTAAAAAAAAAAAAAAAAAAACAAATTAATATAATCATCAGTGTGTGTAACACAGCGCCCATGTCGCTGGCTTGACTGCGAAAACGTTCTTACTAAGGATAATACGTCGATTTTAATCTAATTCGCCCCATTATAAACAGTATCTATACGATTTCTTACAATGTACTAATAATTATTATGAACATTTAATGTCATTTGTAAGCAAAGTGGTCCCATATACTTTTATGTTGTAAAAAAAAAAAAAATTATAAGTATTTGTTTTTTATCATTTCTGCCCGTGAAAGTTATTTGGTTAATGGCGTCAAATACATGTCACCGAAGTTTCCAGACGTTTGAATATTATTTTTATGTTTTGCTATTTAAATGTACTTCTCGTATGTATACTGATTTCGCACAATGCCAGCGACATGGACACATAAATATTAATAAACGAATAATCGAAGCATCGGTATTGGACGCGCAAGTAACGTTTACGGCGAACAACTTCCACATCGAGTTTACAAAAAAAATGCTTTTCGAAATAATTCCAATTGAAAAATCTTTAATAATTCTTCGGGGGTAAAATATCAACTAATCATGGTACAATGTTTAGCAAAAACGATTCGATTCGAAGTCCCAATTAACAATACTTATAATAATTTAATAGAAAAAATTGACTGAATCAAGTTTGTCTATGGAATCAAACCGCACGAATCAAAATAGGTTCTACCACTTTAAGCTAATCATTCTAGTCTTTGTATCTTCAGTTCAGTTAATATTTATTATCCATATTCATTTTTCGCAGGACTCCCGTACAATAAAATGCGTAGGGAGGAGATAATAAATAAATCTTATATATAAGCAAAGTTTGTTTTTTTGTGCGAGGTAAACTCGAAAACTACTGGACCGATCAGCGTGAAACCACAACCATTCGACGCGGAATTAATCGTAGATGGTTATAGGCTGTATATTTTTTGGATGCCATCGACCCTTTCTCATTTTTTTTTAAACGCGGGCGGAGCCGCGGGCACAGAGCTAGTTAATATATAAAATTCAAATGTGTCCTCAGACAGTTTTTGAGAGACTTTAGTTGAGCATGTATTATATATTGTTTTTAATTAATTTTAACTTGGGTTATTTTAATTTTTGCTCTAAATAAGTATAGGTTATTGTGCACAAGTGGAGTGATGCTACGATGGACACGGGTTCAATCCCATCCCACTTATCCAACACTAAAACTAGATTTTCGGTGAAGGAAAACATTGTGAGGAAACTATAGCATGGTGGTAAGACATTTTCTAACAATGTCCGCCTGGGTAGCTTCCACCTTCTAGTATGCTGTCACCAAATATCAATAGGAAAACAAAGCGTGTAAATTATGTCTTGTCACAAAACCTCCCCTAAAGAGATTCTAATGATGGGCCTTATAATTGTAGTATGAAGATGAATTTACTAAACAGTAATTGAGATTTCAATGGTTTTTACCCAGAAATTGGACCGTTTTTGCTAAACTATGTATTATCAGTGTTCTTAGTTGCTTTTATTGATAAGGCCAACACACTTTATCATTCAAGGAATTTAAGTTTCAAAAAACCCTAAATTTATAAAGCTATGCGTTTCGATAAATTAACATCACTATGCATCATAATGGGGTAGTGAGAAAATAAATATTTTCAAAGGACCATTAATTTTTAGCACCTGGAGCTGGATGTTTATTATTTCTGGGATAATACCCATAATATAGACTCGCTTAATTCAATAGAAAGTTTACGTTATATAAAGTTTTGTGGTTACAGAGATCAGCAGAGTTTTAAAAATATATAGTTCTAATTTTAAATATTCAATAAAAATATAATGCATTATTCAGGTTTATAATTTTGGACTATTATTAGGTTCAATTATTTGCTAAAATATTTTCTGAAATAAATTTAAACTTTGCAGATATGCCATAATAATTTAAATGAGAGTAAAGATTTCTCTTATTGTAGTTATGGATTATCTTTATCATCCTGCTGTGAAAATGCTTAAATGCGAAATTTGGACAATGCTAAATATTCACCTCTACATACGAACACATTCACTATTGTCAATTGTTTTTTGTGTCAAACACTATTAGCAGATAATACAGGATATGTGTTGGAAGATAAATAATAAATAATCAACCTGTATGTTATCTGATAACATATAATAATAGTAAGGGAGTGAGTTTACCGTGATCCGCGGGCAGCTGTCGCCGACGTCCGTCCACCTGCACGCACCGAATGCATTTCACCTAACTACATTCACTAACTTACATACTGTATGTACATATTCGAGCAATTACACACTCCTATATACAATATCACCTCACATTTAACATAAGGACACTTGGACACATAGTGACCGTATTTGGCACATGACTGCTGTCTAGTCACTCGTCAGTCGATGACGACGTAGGGCAGGGCGATCAGGTCCCCGAGCCGCGCGCACTCGTGCCACTCGGTGAAGTTCGCCGGGCGCTGCGGCCGGCCCAGCTCGTCCGGCTCGTGCTCCGCCTCGGCCGCGGCCAGCGCTCCGGTCGCCGCCTCCAGCGCCTCCGGCTCCTCGCCCGGCAGCGTCACGACCGGCGCCGCCGCCAACTGCCCGTAATCGTACACGATGCTCTCTATCGCCCGCTGGCACGTCTCGTACAACACCCGACCGTCGAGCTGATCTTTCGTCCGCTCGACTGTTCTGTGGTCCCGCTGCTCTACAGCGTGCTCCTCCTCGACCTCCATCTTCACTTCAGGCTCGCTTTTCACAAATCGCTCCTCTTCTTTCGGGGATAGTGACGGAGCCTTCAGTCGCTCGTTTGAATCCAAGTCGAGGACGGACGGCTTCTCTTCTGGTTCCGCTTCGGGTGTATCACTGTCAGATTTGATATCCGACGTATCCGCCGAGTGGGTGTCGTTCTCAGCGTCCTCATCGATTGGGTAGGGGCGAGGCGGAGGGGGCGAGGGAGGCGGCGGCGGGTCGGGCGGCGCGGGCGCGAACTCGCTCCACGGTAAGTCGAGACAAAGCGGCACACGGTCCATGTTCTTAGCGCAACGGTCGTCCGCGTAGTCTGAATACTTATAGAGCGGGACTACGCTCGCGAAGAGACCGGGCCGGTCGGGATCGTCCGGCCGCCGGACGGCAAACCGGTGCGGCTCCAGAGGTGCGCGGGTACCGTTCACGCCGGGCAGGTAGATGTGGTGCAACGCGCGCACGTGCAGCGGCCGGACGGTCGTGCGCAGTGCCGCCGGACACCGCTCGTCGCCGGCGTCCGGCTCGCACGTGCACTCCCAGTACTCGCGCTCGTCCTCCAGCGGGGGCAGGAGACGCGCGGGGGGACCGGGCACAGGTGACACGGCACCGTTACGCAGAGGCGAGTCCACTTTAAGTGGACATGCTGTAGTTTAAAAAAATGCAAAATCTTTTTTAATACCTTTCTTAAAAACATGTTAATAACTTGCGTTATAATTATGTTTTAAGAGTAACTTACAGTCTGGCTCGATAAGCATCACGTCGGGTGAGTGGGGCGAGGCGGGGGACGAGGGGGACGTGCTCGGCTTAGTACCGCGCGATTGAATCTGCTCGAGTAATTCTTTCGTCGTTTTCACCTGAAACGTTTGATTTCCAGTTATGATTATATAAGCCTTGTGTGTAAGTTGTATATTAATTACAAGAGAACACAAAAAAACTTCCAATAAATATGTATGTACTAAAATAAAACTGAAGATTTAACTAATTTAATTCTTTTTTTAATTTGTGTCAAATTAATTATTGAAGCCGTTACGCATCTCGTTTTGTTCGTCTGTCTGTGCGTACGTTCGGATTTAACTAAAAACCGGTATGGCCGTTTTTGATTGGAATATTCCATGTGCATAAAGTATAAATGCAGTTTAAACGTTAAAAAAAACTCGAGAGGCTTTCATTAATTTGAATAAAATTTAGTGTATGGGAATTACGCAAGTTAATAATTGTAATTGGGAACAAAAAACGAAATTATGAACCTTTTTCCCAGTGGTGGGCGGCATCCGTTGCGCCAGCGCGGCGTACGGGTCGAGCGGGTGGTGCGTCCGGTAACCGTTACGGCGTCGGTCCGCGTGAGCGCCCCCGTTACGCGCAGCCCAGGGGTCTGACCCCGGGGCGGCGGGGGCCGGGGGCGCAGGGTCCGCCCCCCCGCGGCCGCTCCTTCCGCATCAGACCCCGCTCTACTCGGACCCCTGATAATACGCACTCGCTACTTACACACACGGACTTCCCTTATGTACGGACTAGCTTTAAACTAAACTGTTTAGATAGAAATGAGAAAAAAAAAAATAGTAGAATAGAAACGATTGTTATTTCTAAAGCCCTATTAAGTTATGTCATAAAAGTTTCTGAACATTTTTAATAAAAATTAATAAAAATAACGTATCGTATAAATAATTAACTCTAGATAAAATCATGAGCCCATGCATATTGCTGAAATTTGACTAACTAATACTTTAAAATGATGATAAATAAACAAATCAATAAGTGACTAACATTTTATAAGTTAAAAATAATGCCAATTATGGATTGTATTTTGACAATGATAGTATATTTTTTTGGCAATGGCGGCATTAAAAAATTATCGAAGGTAAATAGTACCAACAAATTCCATAAAACAAGTTTTTACAAAAAGTACGGTAAATTAACAGTATAATACGACCAAATGAAGTATCATATTTATTATCGTATCACGTAATCATAAATTCGTATTTCCATTGAAATAAGTTTCAATTCTTACACTGACCTTCGTTTTTTGGGTTTCTTATCACGTTTCGCTTTCTTTTCATCGTAGAGAGGTTCCGTGGAAAGCGGCCTCTTCACTGCTAAAATATAAAGTATACACAGATCCAATTAAATAATTCTTTTCTATTACATTACGTATCCTTCTCTGAAAACGTAAAATATTACATCTAACACTTGATAGAAAATCACGATTGTTTTCTTTTATTCATTAGTTTTTCGTCGTCCATTACCACTATAGAAAAAGTAGAGATTTATAACCATGAGTTCAATATTATATAGTTGTTGAATCGTATTACTTTATTACCTATGGGCGGGGTTGCGGGGATATTATACCGACATACGACGTCATGTTATACGTACAATAATACCCCGCTTAGCGCGACCCCCCCCGTTACGCGCGGTATCACTATAACGCGAATTTGAAATTTCGCGCTCAAATGCCTCGCATTACGCGAAAGAGTGCGTATAAACATAATGTAAAGACAATAGATGTATTTTTCCGTAAAAAATAAGAGTATGTATCGCATAAAGTGTTCTTAGAATTAAAGTGATTGATTAAAATGATTTGTATTTTTTTGTATTAAATTTTGACTATGTTTAATCATAAACCTCGATATACGCGAATTTCAGTTAACGCGATTTTTTTCGGAACGTATCCCTCGCGTAAAGCGGGGTATTACTGTACTTCATACAAGTTCTATACTAAGATTCATTTTACAGGAAAGGGATAGAGAATTACCTCTCTATCCCCACTAAAAAAACTTTAAACGCTTATTATATCTCAGAATTTTATTATCCAAATTAAATAGTATTGTATAAAACTACCATTAAACTTTCTAGTGCGGGTAGTAAATACAAACGTGTGAGGATACTCACGTGGTGTGAGCGGTTTGTGCGCGGGGAGCGCCGGAGGAGCGGGGGGCGCCGGCACCGGCGGTGCGGGGGGCGGGTCATCGTCCACCAGGATCACATCCTGCGAGTCCGACTCGTAACCACCCCAAGCTGATACACACACACACACATACAAACCTATAACACTTACAACACACGTCTATAAATGGCTTAACCCTTTCACGGCCAGGGGAAACATTTTTCCCATTGTAAAATTGGCAGCTGTCTATTTAATTATAACGATATTTGAATTTCAATTTGAAAAATATTCAAAAAATGTTTCCCCACAAAACTCTAAAAGAGACAGACTTACAAATGCATCATTTTGTGATTTTCCTATACTCTATGTTTAAAAAACTAAAAGAAACTGTTGTATGGTAATATTTACTCTCTGCCTACTTATGGTCCTGAAAGGGTTAAGCTGAAAAGTTCCCCGAAATTTGCCCTAACTAACTTAACGGTTAGTAAACCTGTAAGGTGAAAAAGAGTTCCCTTAAGAAACCTTGCGTTTTGTGTGCAAGTATGTGTGTGCAGTATGATGTTAGTGCATGCGGGTGTTACTGTATCGTTCTGGGGGGGGGGGGGGGGGGGGGGGGTTGCGGTTGCAAAATTAACCGCGTAAAATTATAGTAAATTTCAAGATGGCCATAAAACATGGAGACCAAAAGGTCATACAAGCAATAATTGCCCAAACCGTAACTATGAGGTAACTATGCGGACACGGAACTAGTTCTGCTTGGCTTGTTACGACCGTTAATAAAAAAAAAATAAAAAAAATTTCAAGTAATAATTATGTAATTATTAATTAAGAAGATTACTAACTGCATAGCTGCTTGAATTGCTATTATAGGCAATTTTTTCCGACGCAAGTCGATTTAAATCTCCAATCTAAAAAAAGGTGCGGACCCAGAGCCTGCAGATAGTTTAATTTCAATAATAAAAAAAAAAAAAAAAAAACCGCCCGTACCCGGCGGCGGGTTGATAGTTGTCCAAATTATACAACAATGTTGGAAGTGCAATATATAATTTCGAGACTTTTTCACACCTAAATAAAATGCCTTATTTGTTGTTCAGACCTACTAAAAAAAATCTTAAAAGTTTCTAGTATTAACTTGTTGTTATTTTATAGTTTCAACACACGGCGGGCGGGACGGAACGCCTGCGCAATTTCACTACAGGAAAGGTCGCGTTCGGCTCGCGTCGACGCAAACTCTTCTGTAGAAACATCGCGCCGCCGTCTCCATTAATTCATTAACCATTAATTTAACTTAAATACAATTAGTGGTTAATCTTTTTAACTTCATTTAATATATATTCTGATATCCTATCTACTTGTAAAGATACACTTAAAATATTTAAACTTTATTTTCCGTCATATTTCCATACTTTATTATGATTGTGTTTGTTTATAATTTCGTTCAAGATATAGTGTATGTTGTGGCAGCCTTCAAAGGACAATAATCTCATCATTTGTAAACGTCAATACACTCGTAAAAGTGCTATGGTATTATAATCTAAGGAACGACATAATTTCTTCTATATGACTTAGTAAATTTAGATATTAGAATAGGGGATTCACAAATATAGTAGGGTATTTCCGGGAGTATGATACTCCCGAATGAACCAGGATGATATGTTTTGTATAATACTCACTTGGTCGCGACGGTGGACGAGGACTTGGTACAGCTGGACTCACCACATGCTACAGAAACATGTACATTGTAAAATACAGATAAATTGTTAACACTAGTCAAGAATAAATTTCATTCAATTTAGCCATTACGATAATTTGCTTATATGAAGAGGTGTAGACTTACAAACGATATTAAAGTTAAACATACATATATTATGAACCCTAGGTTCTCAACGTGGGTTATAACACCCCTTTGTGGGGGGGGGGGCGGGCAGGTAAAAATATAGTCTAAACAAAGGTAAAAAAAAAATAAGATGAATCTACAAAAAAAAATATTATCAAAGCGAACAGTGAGAAAAATAAGTTTATCTATGGCAGTGATTCTCAACCTTTTTTTTGTTGCGGAACATATTTAACGATTTCAAAATTTGGCGCCACACAAAGAAAAAGATAAAAATTATTTACTTGTTACAACACACTGCATAAATATATATTTTTTTTTAAATGATATAATTTAATAATATTAACATTATTATATATTTGCAAAATTTGGCAGCACACTTTTGAAATTTGGCGGCACACAAAAGTGCCGCGGCACAGTGTTTGAGAATCACTGATCTATGGTATAGACATATTTCCTCAGATCAAATTGCAAGTAAAAAAAACATTGTGTAAATATAATATTTTAAAATCGCATTTCTTTTTGATTGATTGCATTTTCAATAGTTCACTTATCCCTACTCCAATCGTTTGATTTCGTTGTTACATATTTACGTTATTTCTTGATTACTATAATTATTTAGACAACGCTATACTTAAACGAGACTGTCGAAATTTTCTTTAATATAATTTATTTACATATCCAAAAACAGTTTCGAAACACTTGTTTTAACTTGCCTCGACTTGTCTTAAGTAATTAATGTGATGTTAGACTTATATTTGTTCTACGGTCGTTATGAATTTGGATGCTGATACGGTATCTGAAAATACTGACCCGTGATAATGCTGGTGACGTCAGCGGTGTGTTGCCTAGCCTCCGTACTTGTCGCTCCGCTGAGGAGCGGTTCGAACCTGGACGAAGGAAACAAATTCTTCAACAAACTACAAGATTATGTTTTATGAACTTACGAAATAATAACTAACGATGTTTTGGCAGTATAAATCAATAGCACCGTTATTCTACCAGGAAAAAGACTATGGTGGTAGGAAATTTTTCTAATAATGCCCGCCTGGGGTAACTACCACCCTCAAGTTTGAAAACCTGTCGGCAAATCCCAATAGGTGTATTCCGGAAGCATCACTTGAAAACCAGTGTTAGGCTTAGTGTGCTTTCCATCCTGGACCGCATCCACACTTCCCATCAGGTTAGATTATGGTCAAAGCACTGAGCCAAGTCATAGTCAAATTGTAAACAACATGGATAACTAAAAATACTTTATTTTTAAATTTAAACGTTTATGCTGCCATAAGAGCTTTAAGGTTAAATTATTTCTCATTTTAAAACTATACACAAGATGTCTCTCCTTCAGAATATTCTTAGTTACGACATTGATTCTAATCCATCTATGGTATTCTGCAATAAACGTTCAGCTTACAGTGAAAGATAACACCGCGCTGAAATCATAGCATTTTATAATAACCGTCTGGCTAATTATGAAATTGTGTCAGCGAGCGCACCTACGCGTGTTTTTCAGAAACATGCGTTCCTTGACCTCGTCGTCACTTAACATCGTGTGAGATTGTGGTCATAGCATTAAACTTATAAACCATATAACAATACTTCCTTATTATTAACAAATTGTAACAATAATCCGTTAACCGTTGTCGAATTAGAAAGAGATGAAAACAGTAAGCAATATAATATTATACTAAAAGTGACAAATTATATCGACGGCTAATTACCAATATCTTCTAACTAACAAGATTTATAATTTACAGAAAAAAAAAATCAATTTTTGTTAAAATTAAAATGAATTAAAATATTGACTTCAAAAATATATATGTAATAAAAAATAAACTCGTTATGGTTCAAACACTTCAGAAGTTTTACTATAAAATGTACCCTCAAAAACAATAAAAAAGTGAAAGTATCGGTACTTCGCCGTCGATATGTAATTATGAAATCTATACATTCTAAAAGTAAAAACACATAATAAATATATGGATTTGTCCTAATGGTGTAATAATCTCTCAGTCCATTAATATAAAAATTCAAAATTAAATTTACATTACAGTAATACCCCGCTTAGCGCGACCCCGTTACGCGCGGTTTCACTATAACGCGAATGTCAAATTTCGCGCTCAAATGCCTCGCATTACGCGAAAGAGTGCGTATAAACATAATGTAAAGACAATAGATGTATTTTTCCGTACAAAATAAGAGTATGTATTGCATAAAGTGTTCTTAGAGTTAAAGTGATTGATTAAATTTTAATTGATTAAAAATTAAATTGTATTTTTTTTGTATTAAATTTTGACTATGTTTAATCATAAACCTTATCTAGGTTTTCACGCGAATTTCAGTTAACGCGATTTTCTTCGGAACGTATCCCTCGCGTAAAGCGGGGTATTACTGTATATATTTTTTTATATTTATGATTCTATCTATTATATGAAATCGTTTTAGTAAATATCATTTAGTGAAAGATCTTTGTGCGCGATGAGACCAAATGTTTAAAGCTGCGTCAGAATAATAATACTAGCGATAGAAATACGTAGTTAGAGAGAAAGAGAAAAAAAATAAAGTTTTTGACTTTATTAATTATTATTTTATCCTCTTTGTGCTATATTCGTTTTCGCGTGACTGTATTTTAGAAAGTGTGTACATATATATTTTTTATCTGCTTCTCCTCATTCATCGTTAACTATAAATTTGGTTTGATTTAAATTATAAGATTAAATATTAAAATATAGTCTTCAGTAACATATACAACAAAATTATAAGCATAATTTTAATGAAGTTAATACAATACGTATATAAAATATCATTCCGCTAAAAACAATTTCATACTACTGTAAGGAGATCTATCACTCCCATAAACGTTAAAGCAACGCACATTAACGTGATAATTATATGTTCACGATGAAGACTAACGTTCCGAACTTGACCTTAATAACTTGACAATGAGGATTTTCTTATATGTCTTTAAATAAACAGGCAACACTTTCACTGTAATGTCATCGGAGGGAGTTTTTGACGCAATTTTCGATTAACATGTAGAAGTGCTTATTTGTTATATATTTAACTTGCAGTATTCGTCCTTTGATAATTTTAATAAAAAAATAAAAATAACACCAAAATGCCTTCTAAATTATCACAAAAACTCTCTGGAAAGTTCTAATAAAGAACCATTATTTTGTTGGAGTAATTACACCAGAAAAATTATACAAAGATCGGCCTAAATAACTTGTATTCAACACCGTTATAAATCTATACTAATATTATAAATGCAAAAGTAACTCAACTCTGTCTATCTGTCTGTCGCGCTTTCAAGGCAAAACTACTAAACCGATTTATTAATGCGAAAAAAGGCTGAAATGGGGGATGAAAAGTTGTATGGAAATATCATTTTTAGTTAGAAAATTGAAACTTATTTTTTAGGTTGTTGATTCGATATAAATAAATATGACATTCAAAGATTGTAAATTTTTTATCCTCAAGGGTATAAAATAACGATAGGTAATAGGGGATGAAAGTTTGTATGGAAATACGGTTTATGTGACTGGTTTATAAGCTTACAACAAGACACAAAATATGAGCTATTCTGATGTAACAAATACGAAAGGAGAGCGCGCCGGGGGGCAGCGTAGCGCGGCGTTGTTTAGGTAGGGAAATATGCCTATGTGTGCTTATCCGAACGGGCAGATGACTGCGCATGCCAATATTGATAGTAAAAGTTGGGAAAACAAGAAACGTATTTATATACTTAAATAATAAAGTATTTATAAAATAATTAGACTAAATAAATTAAAATGGTACCTAAGACACTATTCCACGCGGACAAAGTCGCGAGCACAGCTAGTTATAAATAAAACAAATGTAATTGTCTAAATTAAAGATGCTAATAGTGACTTTATTTTTTTAAACTTTCAGTAGTCTGGTAAATATTTATGAGTTGAATGATGTCAGTTATATACCTAAATGAAAAGTGGAAAAAACTTTAGTCACGCACCAATTATTTATGAGTGTATAAAGGCTATTTCCCAGGCCAGTCATTTCAAATTGCTTCCAAGACTTTATAAGTGTGTTAAAATAACAATTTACAAGCAATTAAATTCAATAAATAACTACAAATCAATATCATAGATATAAATCATGAATATTGATTTTATGGCGATACACGTATGTTACAAATAGATAGGAATAAAATACAATTAATTTCATTCATTAACACAAGACATTGCAGCATGATAAAGTGGAAATCAAAATAAAACTTTAGAAATATGGACATATCAAAAAAGTCTAGGCAGCATGTATGTTTTTGAACTTCTGAACGAATTTATATGTTTACGTTAGCGTTAATATGTTTAACGTTTATATGTTTAACGTTACCAAACGTTTTTTTATGGATTAGTGACTAAAGCAAGAATATCTTTCAGTCAATTGGAAATTAAATTACAGTAATAAATAAAAATGAAATGTCTGTTTGTATGCCAAAATATTTTTTGTTACTAAATAGATATGAATGTATATACAATACTTATAACAAAAATACAATTTTTAAAATTTTTATGTGTCTGTTTGTTCCGGGTAATCTCCGGAACGGCTGGATGGATTTTATAGGGACTTTTTATGGTAGATAGCTGAAGTTACTCCGGGTAACTTAGGAGACTTTTAATTTTTGAAAATAATTATTGTTCTTTGTATTGTATGTATTATATGTATTGTATTAATTCTTTGAGTTTCGTTAGGTCTGTACTAAAACGGTGGGTTCGCCGCAGGGGGCGACGCGGTGGCATGCCTTGCAATCCCGTATCGCCCCCATCCCAAATGCGGCGGACAGCCCCGGGGGGTTTTAGTGGGTATTTCCGGGCGACTCTCGCCCGGGTGAGTCCCACACTGGCACGGAATTCGTCCCTCCGTGCCCCCTTACCTATTGCATTGGGGACTCCGGTCTCACTAATGCAATAGGTAAGGGTAGTGCGTAAATGAATTTCCCCCCCACAAAAAAAAAAAGGTCAGTAGTAAAAATGCTTGTTTTGCGAGATAGAAGATTCCCTAATCGTATACTGTAGTAAGCGGCGCGTGAGCCAACAAGTTGGTACGTGGACGAGGCTCGCGTAACAACGCAGGCTGCCGGTGCTTCGTAATATAATCATTGCGTAGCCAATATTTCAGACGAAGCGATAATATCCGGCTCAATGATTTTGCCTCGCAATAACTTTATTATATGCCATTATTATAGCCATGGCGACGTTCCTTCTTATCTCTAAGCTAACCATTTTTTTTTGACGGGGTTAAATGCATTTACGCACTACCCTTACCTATTGTATTAGTGAGACTGAAGTCCCCCAATACAATAGGTAAGGGGCCACGGAGGGACGAGCTCCGTGCCAGTGTGGGACTCGCCCGGAAATACCCACTAAAACCCCCCGGGGCCGTCCACTGCATTTGGGATGGGGGCGACACGTGGTGGCTTTCGCAAGCACCGCGTCGCCCCCTGCAGCGAACCCACCAGATCTCTAAGCTAACCATACGCAAACTGAATAGAGTCCGCTACCTCAATGAATAATACGGATAAACTCCATACTTCTTATGGTAAAGATATCTAATAAATTTATTCTGTAATTTCTCTAACATATGTATGTCTTTAACTTCACACGGGCTCCAAACAATTCAACCTGATTCCAGACTACTCCGAACCGACGGATGATATAATAGTTTCGCCGCAGAAATACTGCGCATATCATTCTAATGGCACGGTCTTAGAACAAATCCAAGTGTCTTGAATGCTTTTTTGCAAATGTCTACGATGTGATCACGAAATCTCAATTCTGGCACCATAATAACGCCAAGATCTCTCACTTGCACGACCAGTTGCAACAACGTGTCATTTATTTTATACGGACATAGAAGCGGGCTCCGTGCACGGCTATTGGGCAATATGCTGCATCTTTTTAAATTAAAATATAGTTAATTTTCCTTACTCCACTCGTGTACCCTATCAATGGTACTCTGACGAACTTCGAAATTATTAACAGGTAAGAAAATCTTAATATCGTCAGCGACAAACAAACACTTTGCGATTATTAATAACTGTAGGAAGATCATTGATATAATTATAAATTTTAGCGGTCCTAGATTACTTCCTTGACTTATACCGAGTATTTACAATAGATGCCAGAAGTATAACCTGCATAATCAACGTACTGTCCACGGCGTTTTAGGTAACTGATTTTTTTTTTTACAATTTCGGTGTAAAACCGAACCTAGCTAATTTTGATAGCAAAATATCATTGTTCACAGTATGAAAAGCTTTACGAAAATCAAAATATGCTGCTACCTGACCTCCAGTGTCAATAACTGGCGTGAGGGAGTTCACAAACAACACAAAATTACTTTCAGTACTGCGTCCTGTCGAAAACCATGTTGACAGTCGAGCTTGAATTTGCGCGTAAATACGACAATGTTATTCAAAGACCTTAGCAAACGTTGACAATATAGCAATCGGTCTGTACCCACTTATCGCGCGCCCTGGATCCTTTTTGAGCACAGGGATAAACCGAGTAATCTTCCATTCATTGGGAAAATAACTGCTTCTTAAACATAAATTTAAAACGTGCAGTAGTGGGCGTTCGAATACCGCACGATAATCCCTCCCTTGTCTTCACGCATCAATGTGAAATTTAAGCCATGACTTGTGCAAAAGTGTGGACTGAGGACATCTCTAATCTAATCAGAATTCATGTTGCCATCTACAAAAATGAGCTCAGTTCATACGTTCTTCATAATATGGACGGGCATCGTCACTGTAGAGCAGCTGTAAGTATGCACTTCCTGGATACATCTCAGCTGTTTAGTATTTCCCGGACGACTTTGCACTTTTACCTTTTTCGAATACAAACCGGGGTTCATCGCAAAACGAAATTTTAATTCCCTATAGTTTTGTACAGATAGATAGGCAATGAATGCATTTTATAATGGACAACAGTTGTTTAGTAGGTTTTTAATCATCATCTCCCTGCCCTTATCCCATTTTTATTTGGGGTCGGCATAACATGTCTTACTTTTCCATTGAATCTCTATTTAAGATTGTATCTACATTCACTTTCTTTCTAAGCATATCATTTTTCATAAAAACTGTCCATCTTTTCTTTCATCTTCCTCTATAACCATCCACATTAAATACCTTTCTTACAACATCTTGTAGGTTTCATTGAAGTAATTTACAATATCCATATGGAAATTTGTCATTTAAGCATGCCAAATGAAGAATATATAATAGAAAAATGAATACCAGTGTGCCCAGGAGAAGCGACTGTTGGTATGACCAGGTCCCGCCATCTTTTTACAAGCACTTTGGCTCGCCGCGCTAGGGTCGGGTCCGATGTTTTCCTACGTAGCTCGTTCACGTGTTTCCCAAGTCTGGTGGTCTAGAAATATATATAAATTCTCATTATTAATACTGAAGTCACTAGAAAATAATATTAAACAATTCAAACAAAGTGTAATGAAACATTCACAAGAGCATTTCCAATATAGGCGTTGTAAACATAGAGATAATCCATTATAAATTAAAGGCTAATTATTAGAATAATTTCTAATTTTTCAATCAGCATTTGTTTGAATTAGTGGGATGGCTCGTCATATGCCGTCGTGTAAATGGATCATAAAAACAAGAGACAGGTCCTAAGAAATAGTTAAGGTGCCAAATTACGAACAAATAAATATTATAATAATATCTAACATATATACTAATATTATAAAGAGGAAAAATTTGCATTTTTGTATGTATGGAATAAACTTAAAAACGACTGGACCGATTTGGATGAAATTTGGTATGAAGATAGTTTGAAATCCAGGCAGTGGGATAGAATAGTTTTTATTTCGAAAATCCCACGGAAACGGGAACTACGCGGATAAAACCGCGGAGAGTAGCTAGTCTATATATAAATAGGTAAAAGATCCAGTTCAAGATATCACTCTCCTCAATCTATCAATAGATATTCTTTTTTTGTTTGTTTGGCAGATAATGATGAGCTTCAGTGTTAGCAATTTAAAAAAAACATGGAAACCGCTTTTCGCAAATTTTCTATTATGGTAACCATGGTAGATTATAAAATACTAGTAGTATTAATAATAACACATTATTATTACTGGTTTTCCTCAACAACATAAAAGTAGTACATAATTGAAAATGTTATGATATGTCTACACAAATACTTGATCAGTTTAGTTAATATATATTAAGAAGTAGTAAGTTCCTAACTTTTACTAAACAGTTAAATTGTTATATTACCTCCAACAACTCTTTTGTGATATTGATTCTCTCCAAAATCGATATGATTTCATTAACAGCATGCATGTCGACAACCTGGAATGCAGTATATAAAAAAATTAATTACACACTTATTATAAATGCTTACAAAGATATTCAAGATTTAGGGTAACATGTCGACATCAATTAGGAATATTAAAGAGGAAAATAATCTGGTAACTCTTAATAATTGAATGGAAGATAAAAAAAATGTCAGTTTTAATTTTTTAGAGAGCAATACCTAATCATAGAGTGTTAAGAATATGAAAAAGTTACAAAACTTTGAAATTCCAAAACCATACTATATGTCATAATTTAGCAATGAACAGAAAGACAATTGATATCTCTGAGTACAAAACATCCAGGAATTTACTGACTGGAGTAATGAGAAATATACATATTAGAAGGGTTATAAAAAGATAATTTTTTAAATTGCCATTCAGCTGTCAGTGATTTAATTTGTTCTTACAGATTATTGTTCCCTTAAACTTTAAAGGGAACCATGTCATTATTTGTTCATTAAAACAACAATAAAGGAACCAATTTCACTGTTGATAACAAACTTATCGTTTTTGATGAAAGATTTTTATGAAACACCAGCTATTAAAAGAATGTACAGTAATATCCCAATATTAATAACAGAAAATCCATGAAGTCAACATTATTTATATAAATAAAAATGAATGTGTATGCAAGCCACTTATGTACTCCTAAACCATGCAACCTAATTTTAGTGAGTTGTCTACACACATTCAAGATTTCTGACTCTAAAACAGATCTTTTCTAGCATTGCAAAGTTATGGGTACAGCTAGTATAAAAAAAAACATAATTTCTGCTGATTTGTTAGTTAGTGACTTTCAAGAATGGAGACTAGAGAATCACAGAACCAATTTAACGATTTTTTTTAAATTATATAATATGGAAAGTTTTATCTAAACTATTGTATAATTAATTTAGTGAATATATTATTAAGAACATAATAAATTATTATGTCGATTACCCATAAAAATGAGACAATAGGAAAACTGGCGTAAACGCCAGCTTAGTGCTCAAGGGGTTAAGTAGCAACTCACAAATCTTATTTCCAGTAGTATATATTAAAAATATAAAAAAAAATAATTAACTAAGTAATTAAATGAAAACATTATAATAAAAATATTTCTGCTCCACCCCATAATGAGATTAATAATGTTTTACAAACAATAGTATTTTACTTTTTTCATTCATTTTATAGCATTTCACAATGCAATTTTATGGCATTGCAATCAATGTGATTGCTCGCTCGGAATCAGTAAAAGAAATAAACATCTAAAACCACTTTAGACCATTGTGATAATACAATTTGATTTATTATTCAATTTGAAAGACCAAAAAAGTTGTATTCATTTAGATTTTAGACTGTTGATTTGACCATTTCTGAACAATTTAAAATAGATAATGGCTTTAGCTCTGATCTAAATAAAAATATTAATTTAATTTTGGCCATTATTAAAATGGGATAGATGCATTTTCTAGCTTCAGATTGAATAGTTTCAACACCATATTAGGCTATTGCGATTATTGTTTGTATATATTATATTTATATATTTATTTATAAACAGTACAAGCCCATTGTCCCAGTTATGCTCACATAATATGAAATGAAAACCATATGATTGTTAAGATTTAGCGAAAAAGTAGAGTAGGCCTACCTGGATGCCAGCAAAACCAATATTTGGACAACTAGCTTAGTGCCATAAATAACGGAGAATCACCAAAAGTGGTGTAAAAGTATCAAGCAGCCCAAATAGGGAAAGAGTCAGGGAATTGACTAAATTACTTAATTATTGAAGATATGACAACCAAGGAATAAATCTTGCTGACCTTTAATAGAATTACATTACATTGATTATAATGAAATGTCACAAATCATTATAAGGTCAATAGTTCACTTTGTGTATGGTTTTGTTATTTACAATTAAGTGAAAAATATCCATAATTATATTTTTATTAATAGTTTTGAGTTGCATAGCAACATAGAAATAATATTAGTTAAGGTATTCAAGATGTTACCCCTTATATTTTTATAAACCATTTATATTTATTCTAAAATCTCTTCTAATTCCCCTTTTAATATATATAATTCGACTCCTCTATTATTTTTTGAAAACCACTACAAGATTTTTTTATGTTATAAGAATCTGAATAAGGTAAATTAAGTAATTTAATATCAGGAAATTTAAACATTCTTAAATAATATTTTTCTTCACCCAAAAGTTATTAGAACTTTCAAGGTAACCACAAAGTATATCAATTAGCAAAAGTATGTGAAAATCCAATACTAAAATAAAAATTGTAGCAAACAAGAGACATTATTAGTCTGTTATTTTCAATTGCATAAGCATCTATCAATACCTCACAGCCACCTGTGGAAATAAAAAAACTTTTAGAGAACTGCAACATTGTCAAAGAATGTATTTAAATCACACTGCAATGTTTTACATCTGAATTAACAATTGTCATGAATCAAAATGTTCATGATAAATTCACGTCTTCCGAGTTCCAAATTAGAACACTGATACCTAGGTGGTCGAAAAACGATTTATAACAGTTCAAATTACTAAAATGATATGAGACCTTTCCTTTCAACAGGCAGTTACCAATTGGATCTGAATATTTATAATAGAAATGTATTTATTTATCCTTCTTGTGCACACAAGAGTTCAAAGGCAGACATAATGGCTTAACTTAATTCTCATTTAATATGAATCCCATGTAAAAATAGATACTAATCAAATAAACACAGTATTTAAAATAAGAAAGTGATTGTAATATACTATATTTGCTTATTTAAGTAAGGAAAAATATTATTGCAGTAAAGTAAAACAAGTGGTGTAAATATATTATGGTTAACCCCTTGAGCACTAACCTGGAGTTTACTATTGTCTCATTTTTATGGGTAATCAACACTTTAATGACATAAATAACTTAATTTATAAAGTTATACAAGATTTTTTTTTTGGAATTTGTTAATTTCTGTGATATAAAGATATAATTATTCGGTATGGATATTAAGAAACTTGATCCATGCGGTTAGCTATTTTTGACCATGCGGTCATTTATTTTTTTAATTATCAAAATTATAAATTGAAGACTTTAATTAATGAGCAATATGGTACATACTAAGTACTAAGTTATCTAAGTAACAGGTAAAAGCTCATTTTTGGAATATAATTTATGTTCTAGCAACTATTGCCAACAGAAAACACAACAATCATAAACAAAATGATATCAGGCATTGAAATTCATTAATCATATACTGATTAGGAACAGGAAGATAACGCAAGGTTCTTGGTAACGGCTATAACAACCACAAAGCACCACTACAAATGTAACCAATCTGCAACCTGATACACACTCTACATAGTTACGTTTGTGCAAAAGAATTTTGCAGTTGTTGCACAATTGACGCTGGAGAAAAACGGTAAGAGGTTACCTTTAAGACATTTCGGATTATTTACTGTAGTTTTAAACTTCTCTGGCCTGGACTAGTGGCATTCGTTTCACAAGATTTTATAATAACAAACTCACATAAGGCGATCGACACCGAAACCCGATGTTTGAACGTGAAAAACGTTGGGAGAGGTCACGAGTAACACTATTTCATACTTTCACATTGCAAAATTTTTGGCACTAGGGACGGAGGGACGGGGCTGACGACGTCAGTGGCCTCTTCGCGCTCGCTACGTTCAAGTGTGGACGCTACCTTTGCGTTCAGGGACTCATGCGGTACTTGCTGTACGCGTTGCACGGTCATCAATCACTCACGGACAGCATATCACAGCACAGACACCTCGCGAAATGACCTCCCCGCTGCTCGGATCGTAACATCTAGTCGGGTGTCATGGGCTCGTGGAGCGTATTCATATATGAAACACTTTTTTTCGCTTTACATTCATTAAAACTCGGAAACTTACATTGTAATTGTTATCCAACGCATTCAGAAGTCGATTACTTAGTTCATGAGCGTTATTACTCATTTATAAACGAAAATATTTAACTAAATACGACGAACGTGTCTTCGGCTGCGTCGTAATGGCGGACCGACGACTACGTATGCCCGTGCCAGGGCATTTTAGCCGAATAATTCAGCTGATATCTACTGAGGCGACGCACACTCGTGTTTTTCCGTTTCTTTTGACGGTAGAAACTTTGTTTTAACTTTCTGTAACACTAGATGGCAGTGTATTATTGTGAAACTTGTGACATTTTTACAGATATATCATGCATAAAAAATTATGAATATTATAGAAAATTGATATTCCGATATCATTACATTGATACCGTTTCAAATACTTAATTTTTTTAACATATTTACTTTTTTTTTTTAAACTAATTTTCCGACGACATTTGAATGACATCTTTTAAAATGTGGCAACAATTCAAGTTCATGAAGTGAATTGACAGTAAAATGAATTTACAAAACAAGTGAGAAATTTATATATTCTTCTCACTCTGTCATTACAATGTGACCATTCATAAAATATAGTTTGTCATATTTTTTAGTACATATTTCACGTATAAATTAAACGTTTAATTGTTATAATAATTTTTAAGTTACTTGAACTATACTTCATTTATTTCTAATATAAAATATGTTAATTATAATTTATTATATTTCTATGTATATTTTTTTAAATTTTTTTGTTGCAGAGTTTTTTTTTTTTTTCAGTTATTACTCATCTCGAATATGTCGTATAATTTTTTTTTATTTGTATGACTGAATGAATTAATGTGATGTGAATTTTTATAATTTATAAAAAATAACAAAAATTCAAAAAGCTCTTTTTCTTCATTTTCTTTCCCTTTTAGACGATTTGAATAAAATTTGGTGTACGGGAAACATATTTCATTCTAAAACTAATAATCTATGAACAACAAAACAAAATCAGGACCGAAAATCAATCGAGATAACATACGTACATGGCGCCCGTTAGTAACAACATGTGAGATGGAAAACCATGGAGGTTTGGTTGAGCTAGTTATATTTTTTTAAATCTTACTTTCAACTGTTAAAGTTAAATACTATTATCTGACTGTTTGTTAAAACAGAAGCACAAACTAAAACAGACAAGGTGCCGTTCAAATATTACGTAAGCAAATCCTCCTCCTAATTTTTGATGCCTCCTTTTTACCAATAATAACAATAGTGCTTAACCCCCTCTCCCATGATTACGTTAGCATTGGCATAATATTAAAAAAAAAAATATTTAGAAATAAAAATAAATAAAAAAGTTTTGTTCTAAATATATTTAAATTCTTGTTAGGATGAATGCATTAGCAATACGATTGTTAATACATATTTTGTCGTTGTAACAACATTCCAAAACGGAATGCACCACTAACGACGTATACGGAGTAAACATTACAGCATATCTATGTAGTAGTCTTGCGCAAAATAGGACCGGCTTCGGATTGGACCTGTAGCAGTTCCTTTTCTTAGAGAAACTAGGTCCAGGAAGCAGGTTCGGGGAACTGCCACGTTCGGTGAAATTACAAGTATCACTTTTTTCATGTTCGTGGCATTAGAGCAAACAGGACATATTTTAAGTATGTTTTCTAGATTTATCAGTTCTTTCGAACCATATCGCTATACGGCAGACAGTTTTAAATAAAAAGTTTTAGTTTCAAAAAGTAATATATTGATACAGGTTCACATTTTTAGGGCTAATAATTAATATGACATTAAAGTAATTAACGAATATCTACATAAATAGTTGATACCTTTGCTTAAGATGACTTATGACTGATTTGTTTTCAACTATTGAATTACAATGACGTAATTGCCAATGTTGTTAAATTGTTATTTAAAGCTTTATATATTTCAAACTTTTTAATAATTGTAATGAATCTGTCACTCAATCAGAAATATAAACTAAATTTTTAAAACATTTTTACGGTATAAAGTTGTTTAGATATATAGTACTATGCACTGCGCGTAAGAGTGTTACACAACAATTACTATTATTAAAAGAACAAAAATTAGTCATTTAAAACAAAATTTCCGTAGAGATGAAATTGGACATTTATTAGTGTGTAAAAATGTGAATGTCAGAAATTTAATCTTTTTAAACAAAAACTTTAACTAAAAATCGACTTTATTCTACAAAAACTCACATTATTCATTGTAACAGTATACCAAGAGATGGCATATGGTGCTGATGTAGTTGCTCGCACACATACTCGTTTATACGCACGACGCAAACGACTCTCGCTAGATGGTCACTTCGAAATTTGTTAGCGCGTTTAATCACTCCTGAAACATGCAACCAGAGTAACTGCTTGAACCTGTGAACCTCTTTTGATTGACATTTCGGATTGGAACGATATAGTTCCCGTAAAGGACATCGTTCCTGAACCAATTACGATCCGAAACTACTCACCTCTACCAAGGAGTACCGGAAATATTGGTAATAAGACAAAAAGTGAATGTTGAGAACCGATGTAGTCAAAACACTGTGGTTGATAACTATAAATTAAAACCAATAGTAGAAGCTGATCAGTTTTATATTACACGGAATAGGCTCAGTGCTTTGATCACAATCTCATCTAATGTTGAGTGACTATGTGGTACAGGATGGTAAACACATTAAGCCTAGTGTTACTGGTTATCAAGATATGTTGCCAAAACACATATTAGTATTTTGCGGCAGGTTTTCAAACTTGAAGGTGGTAGTTACCCAGGTGGGCATCATTAGAAAATCACTCAGGCTTATTTTCAAGTTGGATAGATGGGTTTGAACCCGCACCCATTGACACGACGTTCGACCGCACTACCAACTAAGGCATTATGCCATGCACCATGCAAAATTTCTAATAGGAGAAAACTATGAACGGAAAACTACCGTACATTTGTGAAAGGTACATTAGAATGGATTTACTGCGTTCGGAATCCAGATTAGATATTAAGAATCAAAATTCTGAAACGGAATTCCGACTGTATGTGACCACTCTAACACACGTGGTTATTATCTCAAAAAATATTATTATATCTTCATTCCAAATATAATTAACCTAATATAGTTAACCTAGACGAGGCCGCGGAAATCACCTCCTGCAGCCACTTAATATTTCAAAGCATGATCTGTGATGAAATATTGTTACTGCCTACTTAATGGCTAAGCCATTTATTCACTCTTTTTTTATCACAAAAGATTACAAACATGTCCACCCATCCATCCATTCAACCATATGACTTCCACTGCTGGACATAGATCTCCCCTCAATAAGGGAGGAATTGCCATAATCGATACGCTTTACAGGCGAGTTGGCGATCGCAGTCGGTGTATGTGGAACTCAGAGAATTCTTCTGCAAAAACACACATGTAATTATTGTAATTGTCATTAATTTGTGCCACTCTAAAACTTACTAGATGATATAAAATAAAAGTCATTGATACATGAATAGACAAAACCAAAAGAGCAAACTTGGTTTTAATTAATTTAAAATACAAGATATATAAGAAATATGTTGACAAATATCTGACAATGATAGTTATATTTTTCTACACAAAAGTCGTTACTATTTACGAACTAAATAGGTCGAATACACATCATTCTCCCCATGCAATTTAATCGACAACATAATCCTCTAAGTAATGTGGTATCCGTCTTTCTCTGGTAGATCTACGTACTGGTTCTGTGTCAGACTCTGATGGTTCTAACTGAGTCTCACTACTTGGACTTTCTTCTCGTGCTGTTGGGCAGTCAGACATCATGTCCTCATCAGAGCATGCTGATGGAAGTGGTGCTAATTGCCGATTAGATACTGTGGATTCACGTCCATCTGCATATCTTATGTGTGAATACAGTGGGTTGCCTTGCAGAAGTTCCACTTCCTCGACTAGTGGATCATATTTTGAATTACGGACATTCTTTTTCACCAGAATGTGCCCTTCGATTAGTAACCATGACGGTAACGACTCACCGTTTGAAGTCCTTCTTAGATGATTAAAAAGTCTTTCGTGAGGAGTTACATTTGTTGTTGTACATAATAAGGACCGTATTGAGTGAAGCGACATTGGTAATACTAGCTCCCAATCCTGTATTCTTAATTTTTTTGAGCGAAGGCAAATAACTGAATTGTTTTCCATAAAGTACCATTCAGTCGCTCAACTTATCCATTGCCTTCAGGGTTATAAGGCGTTGTTCTAGTACATGCTACTCCAATAGTAGTTAGATAATGCTTTAAATCATTAGACATAAAGGTTGATCCTCTGTCACTGTGTACGTAGGAAGGTATACCAAAGAGCAAAAATAGATCCTTTAAACAATTTATGACTGTTTCTGACGATAAATCTTTACACGAATAAGCGAATGGAAATCTACTGAATTCATCAATAATCGTTAATATGTATTTATTCTGCGTATTAGATGGTAATGGTCCTTTGAAATCTATGTTGAGCCTTTCAAAGGGGGCAGTAGCCTTGATTAGTTTCCCGCATGTTTTTATAAATCGAGGTTTTACTTCTGCACAAATTGGGCAAGATGCAGTCATTGTTTTTACATCCGTTATAGAATAGGGAAGATTTTTCATTCTGATCCAGTGCATCATTCTAACTATACCTGGGTGACAAAGAGAGTCATGAAGTTCATACAGTTTATTGACATTAGAGTAGGCACATACTCGTGACAAAGCATCGGCCACTGTATTTTCTATTCCTGGTCGATATATAATATCATATTTGTAACAAGAAAGTTCAAGACGCCATCGTTCGATTTTCTCATTCTTTATTTTGCTTGAGTGAGTTTGATTGAACATAAAAGCAACTGATTGCTGATCGGTGATTAAAATGAAATGTTTCCCCAATAAATAATGTCGCCATTTACGAAGTGATTCTACAATTGCACTTGCTTCCTTTTCTATAGATGAGTGCTTTCGTTCAGTTTCAGAAAGTGAACGAGAGAAAAATGCCACTGGGCGTCCTTTCTGAGTTAACGTAGATGCTATTGAATGACCGGAAGCATCAGTTTCTACTGTAAAAGTTTCCTTGTTATCTATGTTTACTAGAGAGGCGTGCAAAATATCTGATTTTAAAACTTCGAAACATCTTTTAGCACTATCTAACAGGGGAACGATTTATTTTCAATCAAAAGACGTATCTTATCAGAAAAATTTTGAATCCATTTTGAATAGTGAGCGAAAAGACCTAATGATCTTTTCAGAGATGCAGAATCTGTAGGAATCGGAAGTTCCAGAAGAGGTTTGAGACGTTCTTTGTCTGGTTTGATCGTATTGTTGTGAATAGTATATCCTAACAGATTTACGCTTTCAACGGAGTATACACATTTGTTTTCATTTAGGGACAATTTATATTTCTTTACTGCTTGCATAAATTTCTCTAAGTTCACGTCATGGTCCGCTTGATTTCTACCACAGATAGTTACATCGTCCAAATAAGTGAATGTTCCATGCAGATCTTCAGTTTTGATTATGAAATTTAGTGTTCTTTGGAATGCTGCGACCCCCGTTAGTTACACCAAATGGAATTCTCGTAAACTGATAGAGATTCCCACATGCTTCGAAGGCAGTATAGAATTTTTCTTTCTGAAGTATTGGTATCTGATGGTAAGCGCTCTTCAAATCAATTTGACTGAATATATTATAATTTGCTACCTTACTAATTACAGTTTTAATAGTTGGTAGCGGAAACGCATCTAAGTCGGTGAATTTATTTATTGTTTGTGAATAATCAATGACAAGCCGTTTGCGGTGAATACCTCCTCCAGACACTAGTACTTGGGCTCGCCATGGTGATACACTTGGCTCTATAACTCCATCTTCTAACAATTTATGAATTTCGTTTTGTATAAATTCATTGTCTTCAGCAGTGTATCGTCTAGACTTGATACTTATTGGTTTGATATTTGGAGATAGGTTTGTGAATAAAGATACAGACTGTACCGAGGCTTCCATGACGTTACAGATTTTTAATGGCTCTTTTGTGCCACCAAATTGAAATTCCAGAGATGAGTGATGTTTTAATAAATCATGGCCAATTATAACATCGGCGCAAAGATTACAGACAATTAGAAGAGGAACTTGTTTATAAATATGTTCATTTATATGTACTGTTGCAAAGCACATTCCTTCTACATGTGAAATATGGCTCAAGGAAGCTAATGTTATAACTTGATTGCAAGGCACTCTCTTTAACTTCATGGTTTGTGTTAAATTTATATCTATAAAACTAACAGAGCTACCTGTGTCTATCAAAGCGTCCGCTCGTGTACCATTTATTGTTATTGGTATAGTGGCCTTTTTTAAACTAGATGGTGAGGCAGCTATTATAGTACCTAATTCTATAGGCTTAGTATCATTGAAGTTAGGAACAGCATTCATCATTTGTTTGGTACTGCGGCATACGTTTGCATAGTGTCCTGTTTTTTTAGCATAATTGACAAATAGCATTAATAGCTGGGCATTTCTTTCTAGGATGAATATTGCCACCACAAAAGAAACAACGTTTTTTTTGTTGTTGAAGCAGCTATCATTCGCGGAGACATTTCTTTGTTCAGCGAATTTCCAGTGTTAGACAAAGCATTTAAAGATAAAGAATTTTTCATAAAAATATAGCATTATGCTCGGCAGTTTCTAAAACAAAGGCTTGATTTAAAGCTTCATCAAAAGTCAAGGAAGCCTTTTCTAAAAGGCGTTCCCTTATTTTTTGGGAAGTTATACCAGCAATAAAAGCCCCTCTGAGTGACTTATTTCGGTGTTGGATCGCAGATACTTCTCTGTAATCGCAATCTTGTGCCAAAAGTTTTAATGCACGCACATATTCAGTGATGGACTCATTGGGCAGTTGTTTTCGGGTTGTGAGTATATGTCGTGCAAGAATTATATTTTTACTTTTATTATAAGTTTCATCAAGAACTTTCAAAGCTAATTCATATGTTCCGCAATCACGCACATACGAATAAATTACTGGAGATAAATGGTTAATAAGTAAGTTTAATTTCATGCCTGCATTAGAAAGGTGAGAAACTTCGTCTGCAATAAAATTTTCAAAAGTACACCTCCAGTGTTTCCATTGAAGATCGGCACCGGCTTCATTTGGTTCAGTATTAAATCGCTCTGGTCTTAGATAACGAGATGCGGAAGAGTCTACTTGCGTAGTCGTTGGCGAATTGTATAATGACATTTTTTAAATTAATTAAATTGATACATGAATAGACAAAACCAAAAGAGCAAACTTGGTTTTAATTAATTTAAAATACAAGATATATAAGAAATATGTTGACAAATTTCTGACAATGATAGTTATATTTTTCTACACAAAAGTCGTTACTATTTACGAACTAAATAGGTCGAATACACATCAGTCATAAAGCTGAATAAATGTCGGACAGAAGACGTGATAGAGTTGCCAACATTCATACTCCCAAACTGCCCAAAGAATGTAAGTAGTTTTTATGCAGATACGTTCAATGGATTTCATGCTTAATATATCTTAAAGTATAGCTTTGGAATAAATGATGTTGCCACTGACAAAAATATATATTACCGAGAGAACCAGATTAGGTACTAATATTTTTTATTCCATTAATTTACCACAAATTAATAATATTATTACCCCAATGCAAGTAAGTTATATTGCTACCACTATAAATTTAATTTGATTTGATTCAATAAAATATTAACTAAAATGAAACACAAAAATTTAAAAATATGGATTATATGAATATTGTTCTTAACTTAAATTTAATTTTTTGCCGAAACTGTTAAAATATAAATAAAAGTGCAAAATTGTTTATTAGTAAATAGTAGATTTTCTTCGCAAGTACTTTTTCACTTGGCTGATTGGCAGATTCAAAAAGTAAATTGGCAACAAGAATATCACCTTTATGATCTCTTTAGTTCAGAAATGTCATATTTTCGATTCGTGCGAAGTTGTGTGTTGTGTTTTCATTTATCATGGCTTAGAAACATATTTGCAATTCTCGAGATAAATTAATAATTTTTAAGCTCCATTAAATAATTTATTATAAACAGTGAGATGTGAATAGGTAGAGAGAGAGTGTAAATTAGTCGTGATGGGTGTTAAATAAATTTATTAGTGATTTCGTGTGTTTTAAATGGTGAGAGCGACGATGGATCGCCGATGTTCTCAGTCAGTCCGGACGCTAGTGTTCGACGATTCGGATTCTGAGCCCACTAAAGGGCAGAAGAAGGAATTGTCTGCATCCGGTGCTCCGTCGTCGTTAAACCAGAGCGTTGACGGTGAGTAAAATAAAATTTCTTGCTTCATAATAATGGCTTATGGCTAGGTTTTGTTGATTGCTCAAGGTTTTACTGCTGTCAATTGAATTCGGAGGTTGTAAAAATTTACTCATAATTGATGGCACATTCGTAGGGCGTGCCAAAATATATAATAACAATTATTTATTTATTTATGTTTATTGTTACGCCTACGTAATGTAGCATGGTTGTGAAATGATTACTAATTACGATGACCCAGATGGCGGTTACGATGACAAAAATAAACAATAACAGATATCTAACTCAGCTGATTGTAAACAAACTTATCCCTAGTATATTGTGAACTTTTATACTTACGACTTGATGTTGTTGCCTGAATGTTTGTTCTTTTATTTAAAATATTTTTTATTCAATGACATTCTGAAATAAACAGTTTTAATGTTACTCAACTGATGTACTTGAGAAGAATCTCTAAAAAATAGTAATAAAAATAACAAAGTGATATTGTAACAATTTATGTTAGTAATCAATTTTACACAAATGACTCACTCATTTCTTTACTATTTTTCTCTTTTTTTACTATGTTTTAAATTTTAACCGTGTAACATAACTGTCTTCATTATTATAACTCACAGGCTTTAATTAATATATCTTTTTATTTGTAATTATTATTCAGATTATTATAATTAAAGATAGACATAATTGTAATGGCTTTGTTGTAACTGAGATGGTTTATTATGAATAGTATATACTTACTATAGCTGTACTTTCATACCCTGTTTCATATTCTTTCCAAGTTATGTTTCATACATATAAGTAAATAAATCAGTTTACAGAGCAAGTTTTGGTGTTACCATTAAAACAAATTTGGAAACATTAGTATTTTTACTGTCTTTAAATTTTCAACAACAATTATGGACACATTTTGAACATAAGGTTAACTTGGTTCTTTTCAATATTCAAAATGTAAGTAAAGTATTACTAGGAAATGTGGGTATAAACATTTTTTGCCAAATTTATGTACTATAATCTACATACAACAATTTTTAAACCCCTTGAGCACTAACCTGGTGTTTACGCCAGCTTTTCATTTTTTTCCTATTGCCTCTATTTATAGGTAATCAACATGTTAAGAAATAATAGGGACATTTACTAATTTTTTAAATTATCTCATATGAAATTATGGGCATATATAAAGCACACCCTACAGGAAATAAAATTAAAGTTTAATCAGAAATAAGAAAGAAACTTGAAAGGTTTTTATTATATATCAGAATTTTATTACAGTAATTTCCTTATATATTTATTCTGTTTTGTTCAATAAAACAAGCACCAGGATACTACCTTATTAGGTAAATTGAACCAGTGGTTCTTGGTATGTAGGTTAACTAAAAGGCACACAATTTATTGTTTATAATATGTAAGGATAATAATGTATTTTTGCAAGTATAGCAAGTGTAAGGAATTAAAAAAACCTTTGCTTTATTTGAAAATAATTACATTTAGTTATATGATGTTTAAACCCTTGAGCACTTACCTGGCGTTTACGCCAGCTTTCCGTTGTTTTCCTATTGTCTTATTTTTATGGGTACTAGACACATTAATATTAATATGCACAATATATATTTTTGCTTTCCTTTAGAAAGAAACATACAATATCGCAGATGCAATAAAACGCTGCAATAAATAAAGTTCTAGAAATATTCGCTTTGCTTAAGATAATAAAAAACCTTACAGCAAATCATTGCTGGAAAAACTTGAAATAACTTTTTATACTTTCTAAATATCGACAGAAGTAAATTTGGTACGTTTGAATCTTTATCCATAATTCCTGGAAAACGCGTCAGATTAAGGATTTATACGTACCTTGAAGATAAATAAAAGAAAAAAAAAAAAATATTGATTAGGTAATATATACAATGATAAATAATAGTATTCCTTGATGATATTATTAGAAAAAATTATATATATGCAAATGTGATGAAAAAATCAAGTTACAATACTTGTGTCTGTTTGCTCTGTTTGATTTAATGTGATAACTGTCACACATTTATAGCACAGATAATTCAACAGTTCATATTTCAAATTTAACAATTTCACTAAATAAATAAGGAAGTATATATAGTATCTTACTAGTGCTCTAAACTTAAAATTAGTTCTTGTTCCTTATGTAAATAATTAAAGGTAATTGTTAATACCTTAACTGTACAGTTAAATTAAATGCATTAGATTAACTTTATGTAATTATAAATTATGTAAGTATTTGTTTACTGTTTTTTCATGTTAATAATATTAATAATAATACATACATAATTAAATGCCTCTATTGCTATAAATAGACCCACTGCCTATATGTGTGAAAAGCAAAATCATAGTCTCTAAATTCATTTAAGTAGTTATAGTTTTAATTGCCTCACTATATGTTACTTAGTGAGCATGTGGCATTTTAATTCAAAATTATTATGGATAAGTTGGTAGTACAGTGGGATTTTACATCATTGGATGTTTACCATCCTGGACTACATCATCACTGAACATAAGGTTGAGATTCTGGTCGAAGAGTTGGTCAGTAAATGCGGTTTAGTCTTATTCAAAAACAAGAAATTAATGGATTGATTGAAATTGAACAAATGACATAATAAAAAAACACGCTTGTCTATATTAATAAATAAAATTGAAAATACTGTTTTGTAATGTCAATTTTTTTTCAATCAAACCAGAAATACACTTTAACATTTTGTCTGGGTGTTTGTAATGGATAATCTCCGGAACGGCTGGACCAATTTGGACGGGACTTTTTTTGGTAGATAGCTGATACATTTAATTTACGAAAATAATTAAGGTGCCTCGTAAAAAAAATAAAACTCATAGAAATTTAATAAAATCCTATTCAATGAACAGTTTTACGAGCAAGTGCTTGAATTTATGAGAAAACTATTCTTACTTTATCTTAGGACGAGACTAGGGGGTCTATTAGAATATCATTATCTGAATTCTACGCAAGCGGAGTCGCGGGCACAGCTACTTATTTGATACAATTCTCACGGATCTCAAGATCCCGTAGAAGAAGAGAGGATGCATGAAAGAAGATTGATAAAACAAATTTACAAGACTTGGGGTGATTGGACAAGGCGGTAAGGGTCGTCCTAGGCGAACGTACCTCGACCAGATTGAAGAGGTTTTAAAGAAAGACCGCGGTTATAATTACCCGTAATCGAAAGATATGAAAGACTGTTTTAGGGTCGTAACAGGATATAGTCTCTGCCTAGCCTTATTAGAGAGAGGCGTGATATTATGAATGTATCATGACTTTTGAGTGTACATGTTTCACAGAGGTAGCAAACAGACATTCAGCACACCTAATTGTAAGAGATTCTTGTAGCCAAGAGACACCATAGGATGTGTCATGTGTACCATGTGGTACTTACCTTTTTTTCTTTTGTCGAGGGGAAATGCATTTACGCACTACCCTTACCTATTGCATTAGTGAGACCGGAGTCCTCCAATGCAATAGGTAAGGGGGGCACAGAGGGACGAACTCCGTACCAGTGTGGGGCTCACCCGGGCGTAAAGCGCCCGGAAATACCCACTAAAACGCCCCGGGGCCGTCCGCCGCATTTGGGATGGGGGCGACACGGGGTGGCTTTCGCAAGCACCGCGTCGCACCATGTGGTACTTACCTACCAAATGGATATAAGTACTTAACTAAATTTTAAAAGTCCTTTATTATTTTGATCAAAAATAAGGAAAGGATTTATAATGATGGTATGGAAGCATGGTTTCTGTGTTGAATGTTTTAAGTAAACGTTATATAATTCATGCGTTCCACCCAGATACATAGTAATGAACACTGATTTCCTCACTGTTATGTTTATTTGTTAAATATACAATTTAATTGAAATCACATAATTTGTTTTATATTTATAAGTTTAAAATTATACTGTTTGTAATAATATAAAATGGTATAACTTCCTAGTGTTACGAAAATATTGTGAGTTTTATATCTGACTTATTAAGAGTCACTTCCGTATGTTAGATAAATGCTATAATAAGAGTCATGCTGATTTGAAACGATATACCTAGTATTTTGAGCACAGCAGCGGGCACTGAGGGAAAACCTTTCATAGTGATAAGTTTCGGCCCGTAGCCTAGAGCTACTGGTTCTCAAGAAGTGTTCTCACGGAACGAATTGGTGTTTGGCGACAGGTTTTTAAAAATTGAGGTTGCCCATTCGGGAATTATTAGAAAATATTGAGCTTTGGGTGTAGAAGTATGCTACTGATGCAAGCGGTGCATGTTTTAAAGCTAAATGAAATTACGAAAACTTAAGAAAGACATCAGTTGAAACGTCTGTTCCGTAGACAAAGACAGTTGACAATAATGCAATGCAACCGGCCAACGACAACTGGCACGCTCTGATAAATCCTAGGCTTTGTTATACTTAGAGCTAAATCTCCTTAAATACGCTTTCGACAATATAACCAGATGCTGTTAAAGTTCTGAAAGGCGATTAAAGTATTATGTAATCAAAATTTTTGTCATTTTTGACCCTCTTTCCCTTTGTCAGCAATAGTAAGCAAAGTCCTTATCAGTGCGGCGTGGTTGAGGACACAGCGAAGCACGTCCTATTGGAGTGCGCTGCGTGGGATGAGCTGTGTCGCACGGTAGTGATGGCGGTGGGGCCAGACCTCTCGTTGCCGAGCGTGATTAAGGCCATGCTTGACAGCATGGAGACTTGGCAGGTGGCGGCCTCCTTCTGAGAGCATGTTCACTTCAGAAGGAGTTCGCAGTGAGAGCGGTAGTACATTTGCACGAGAGTAGGAAATATGTAAGGAAGGGAAGTGAGTTGTGGGCTAACAGACGGAAGGGGCGGCTAGTGCCAGGCAAATATCGGTGCCTATTTGTGTCTAAGATAAATAGGCGGGACCTGTTAGGGCGACGCGGAGCATCTATATAATCCCATATGGCCCCGTCAATGGCAGCAGGCGACACCACGGGGTTTTAGTGCGTAGTTCCGGTGTTTCACGCCAATCGAGTCCAATCGAGCCCAGGAGTAGTATCTACTGGATTAAAGGTGGTAGCGGATACGTAAATGTATTTCCCTACATAAAAGAAGGTATATTGCAAAGGATAGTGCCGATCAAGATACCGTACTATTTAATTTATGTTACATTATATTAGAACGAAAATGGATCTAAATAATTCTTAATAATTCTCTTAATAATTCTCTTAATAAATAATTCTCAATAGAGACTTCAGAGAATCCTCTGTCAAGAACAAGTATCAATCCTATTTATTAAAATCTGTAAAATTTGAACCCAAGTCGTCCAACTCGACGACACACTGCGATACTGTTAAACCACCAGGCGCCTTAATATCTTATCTTGGAGTCGATAATATAGCGCACTGTCGATACGTTTTGCCGACAATCTAGTGCGTTCATCGCACGATAAATAACTTCACGATAAATCATGTAGGACGTCTGTAAAACAGGATAGGGGGTCGGTCAATAAAAAGTTACTTATTGTCCTTTTGCTTTCATGTTCTTGAATTTATTCAGTAATTTTTTTTTTTCGTAAAATGAAAACATATTGGGCCATGCAACAACAATGTATGTGCTAGAGGTGTGAGGAATAAATAGAATAGACGGGATTAAAAATTAACGTATCAGAAAACGTTTGAAAATGGTAAAGAGATTATAGGATGGTATGGACGAGGAGCGACAAGGAGAGATGAAACTCATGTAATTAGAAAAGTGTTAAGTACAAAAGTTGTAGGGATATAGAGGCAGAGGGACCCCGAAGAAGTTGTAGATGGATTTTGTGAAAGGTTTAAGGTGTGAGTATTGAGATGACACTTGATAGAGGAAAATAGAAGAAGTGGAACAGCATGTTATGCCGACAGACTCTATTTAGTGTACAATAAGAGGATGATGTTTTTTTTTTTTTAATTTAAAACACGTACAAGAGTTACCTATTTAAAGAGAATGTAAACGTTTTAATAAGAAATGAAAACACGACCATGGTAGCAATAATATTTTTGTATTCATCTGTCATAAGTCTAAATATTAGCTATATTCAGCGTTCATTGAATTGGACTGTTATCGTAGAAGTAGTGAGTTTCTTTCTCCCTCTGGCTAATTAAATAGAAGCGTCAAGAGACTTGACATTTTGTTCTAAAGCCGGTGGTTCCTGTCAGCAGCTATGATCTTGCGAAACGTCTGACTCTACGAATAAAGGACGTTTTTCGATCTTTTAAAACGAGATAGACAACAAAAATGTTTATTTAACCCTCTCAGCTTAAGCTGAACCGACGTGATAATATCCCAGTGATAGGCGATGATTGATTGCATCGTATTTTTCTTACGAACTGAAGTTTGTGTTTATGATGGACAATTTATATTCGTAAAAAAACTTTTTAATTTCGTACGTCATAACGATGTAATCACAGCATTGATTTCTGGATGTAAAAAGTTTTTTTTATTGAAGACTAACTTTCCTTTTTTCAATCGTATTTTCGATTAATTAATTATTACCTGACTATGCGCCTCTTTTTGTTACAAAATCCAGTGAAGGTGTCAATTAAGGTCCATAGCGATAAGTTAAAAAAAATAAGAAATCGTGCTGAATAAATACATCAATTATCAACAAAAAATACCTTTTATCTTTTTGAAAATCAATTTTTTCTTTAGGTTATGAAGAAAATATTGTCGATAATTTACCAAGAACAGTTTCTGTTTCTAGGGCTTCAGTTAATGATAAATAAAATGTAAAATAGTTATTGATAAATATATACATTATGTCGTATGTATACTATAAAGGAATAAATTCGTGCACCTTTTACAATTATTGCCTTGTGTAACTAATAAAATGACCTTGCGAACGGAACGAAATCGATTCGCTATTGACAACTCGGGGTTTGACTTCTGACACTAGCGATGTCGTAATTCATAC
This sequence comes from Samia ricini, assembly GCA_014132275.2. Taxonomy (NCBI): domain Eukaryota; kingdom Metazoa; phylum Arthropoda; class Insecta; order Lepidoptera; family Saturniidae; genus Samia; species Samia ricini. The sequence goes on from AP028158.1 coordinate 39,307,981, forward strand.
ATTAATTATTATTATATTATACTATAAAATAAGTCTCTTTGTCTGTCCTTTAGTCAGTTTATAGCACAGGAACCGATGGAATGATTCATGTAATATTTTTTGATATATCTAATGTAATAGAAAAATTGGTATTTGATTACAAAATTATGCAGTTGAACTTTTTTTTTTTTAAATGTAAATAGATAACCTGAATTATACGGCAAAAAGTAGAAGATTAATTAACTCATGGGTATTTTTTTAATTTACAGGCATGGTTATTTTATGAGAAAATAAAAATACGTATTTTAACCCATTTCCTATTTAAAATCTTAAGAGACTTGTAATCTACAAGTCTCGAAGTGTAAAAAAATAGAAATTCCTATTTATGCAAGTAACTGATATTCAGACAGATTTATGTTGCCATGTGGCCGTGGTCAATCTGACGTACCGTGTACGCTGTCAGGTCCGCGCGTCTGTTATGGCTATTATATTTTTTTTTTTAATCTACAATAATGATTATGGTCGAAATCACATTATCGGTTTACAATTTTCAACAACTGAAAAGTATATAAAGAAAATCGGTTGATAAAACCAAGAGTAAAATGTTTAGAACTGTTTTATCTTTACCTATTTATATATAGCTTATATTTATATCAATGAGTTTATTAAAGTTATAATGATGAACTGTTATTTGCAAGGGAAGCCGAAGGGATATCTAGTATATAATATTTATTATATACAACACTGGTTATGTATTAGTTCAAGGTTCGATGTGAATGCAGTCAATTAGGTCACAGGTAATGCAATAATAACATGATGCATGGTGGTTGGGGTAGGTAAAGCTTTCGTGCGACGCGGTGCTTGCGAAAGCCACCCCGTGTCGCCCCCATCCCAAATACAGCGGACGGCCCCGGGGGGTTTTAGTGGGTATTTCCGGGCGCTTCACGCCCGGGTGAGTCCCACACTGGCACGGAGCTCGTCACTCCGTGCCCCCTTATCTATATAAGATATACCTATAATAGATATACCCTTAATAGATAAGGGTAGTGAGTAAATGCATTTCCCCCCGTCAAAAAAAAAAAAAAAAGGTAAAGCTCGGCTGGTTTGCTACCGATCTCTATTTGAAAGTTAGTCGCCAAGCACTAACATACTTGTACTAGCCGTGTGCCCGCGGTTGCGCCCGTATTTTATATATTCTTCACTGTATTTTAATATATGTTTTTATACGAAACCCTAATTATTGCTTTTTGCTAGTAACATTAAGCAAAGATATTTGTCACCAATATAAATACTTTTTTCAATTCTAATTTTATTCATGTTTTTATGAGTTTTAATGTTTTACGCCTAACTCTAATTATTTTCGAGATTCAAGATTACTCCAAGTTAGGCTGAGTAACTTCAACTATCTGTCAAAAAAATCATTCATATCTATTTGTTATAAAAAAAAATTTGACATTACAAACAGACACTTCAATGTTATTTTTTAGTATAGATTTCAATAGTACATTTTTTCCTCCCCTTTTCATGTTTTTCTTTAAACCCTAGTTACATCCCCGAGGCTACCGTGGGTGTTACTCTAACTGTTGTATGGTGTTTATTACCCTATCATCTCGCTGCTTTATGGTAATTTTGATTGTAATCCACATGTCCTTATCTGTCGTCTTGCGAACGAATCTGCTTATCACTTCCTATCGGTGTTGTAGACACAAGTGTCAGTGTGTCTAGATACTGCCACCACGGCATACGGGACGCTATCATAGACTTGCAGCCTTTTGCCTTTTGTTTGTACGATTACTACCTATGCGAATGTTAGTCCCTCAGCCTCGTGAATGCTCAGGACCCGTGATCCCTCACCCGAGCTGAGACCCCTACTTGAGAGATTTTTTTTACTTCCTGGCTGAATACCAGCAATATGCTTGTTCAGGACCGCGTGGTGGACTTCCGCACCTCTGTACCCTACTTGGCTCATTGAATTTACTCAGGGTCTTGATGAGTAGATTTTGGGTTTAGCATGTTTAGGTGAGGTAGTGTTTGCGACGCGGTGCTTGCGAAAGCCACCCCGTGTCGCCCCCATCCCAAATGCGGCGGACGACCCCGGGGGGTTTTAGTGGGTTTTTCCGGGCGCTTCACGCCCGGGTGAGTCCCACACTGGCACGGAGTTCGTCCCTCCGCGCCCCCTTAGCTATTGCATTTGGGGACTCCGGTCTCACTAATGCAATAGGTAAGGGTAGTGCGTAAATGCATTAATCCCCCCGGAAAAAAAAGAAAAAAAGTGAGGTAGTGTTTAAGTTGTTGTGTGCCCGCGCCTTCGCTCGCTATACTAAAGAAAAGACAGATAGATAAAAAGATAGATAGAAATAGCCTTTTATATAATGTAAGGAAAATAGTGTAAAAAGGAATATGATAATGGACATTTCTGTTGTTAGCAGAATTAGATTTAGTTTATCTTCCACTGCGCTAGGAAACATCTCGATTCCATGAGCCGTTCCAAACAAACTGTATGAAAAAAACGTTTTTAATTTTTCGTAAATTTCTCCATTGTTTTAATAGTTGTTCTGCTATTCGGGCAAACAAATAGACAAAGCGTCGGACGTAGACAAAGCTGATTTATAAATGATGTAACTAATACGACTTTGTTTTATACACATTTAGATAGGTTCTCTGTGGCGCAGTTGTATTACGGTACGACTGTCGTTCCGAGGTCTCGGGTTTGATCCCCGGGTCGGGTCAAGTGATATTGGGTTTTTCTACTCAGTATCATCCCGGAGTCTGGAATTTGTGCCCGATATGACGACAGGCTCGTCCCCTGTCACATCTGGAAGGGAACCAAGCTCGGCGAAATGTAGGTGCTGTAGTTCGCTATTTCACCTCTGCCTAACCCTTCGGGGATAACAGGCATGGGCTTATGTTATGTTAGATAGGTTTTGAATTTCATCGATTGTTTCTAAGGTCAACTATAAAAGGACCGACCATTGAGTCAACTGTTATTATCCGTGATTATTCTACAAGGACACACGTCGTTTCTCCGTCTGTACGTTCACAAGTACCGGTGAACCGATTTATATGATTCTCCTTAACCCATAAATAATAAAAAAAATCATATATAATCTAAAAAACGTTAACAAAAAAAAGGACTGTTTACGCGAGCGTAGCTACGGTCACAGCTAGTTAATTGATCACGAAAACACAATACAAAAAACGATGGTAACATAGTTACAGCAATAGAGATGAGTATGATTATTTATTGAGCGACCGGGAAGACGGGTATATTAAAGTAAATTTGAAGCTATAATATGTAAGTTCAACTTCCCTATTTTTCCTATTTTGGTTTCTCAGGGCTTTTATCACTTCATCGTCTTTATGCAATTTGAGTACCCCCCGGTTATGATTACCATAGGATCCTTGTTTGTTATGTCCTCCACCTCTAAGTTCCCTTTGTATTTCCTAATGCTGTCTTTTACTTTTTCTTTTTGTTCCTCCGTTCGACATCCTATTATAATTTTAGCATCCCTTGCCTTTCTCACCCTCTCAAAGTCTATTTTTCCTTCTTTTGCGTTAAGCGCTTTCCTCACGGTGTCCAGAACCTGATCACCAGTCTCCAACTGATCCGTCGATGTGATGGCTACGGAGTGCAGCGTCTCCCTTCCCGGTATCCTCGTCCCGGGATAGGTGGATGCTGCACTCGCGTAGGTCATCGTCAGCTCGCTTTGCTGTGTGACTAGAATCGCTCTAAGGCTCTCCATTTCTTTTTTGTTTTCCTCTATTTTAGTGGAATGTTGTTCCAGCTTGCTGTAAGTATGTTCTGTATGTTCTGCTGTAAGTATATGTAAGTTCAACGGCCGCGTGGCCGGACATGACACCGAACGCGGACATGATACCGAACGCCGTGGATTTGTAGCTTACAATGAGCCTGAGTTTTCGGTGATGGAGAACATAGTAACTAAAATATAGTATGATGATAGGACATTTTCAGGCGGTTGTTAGTTCCTACTTCTTTCCGCATTCGAGTTGCAAATTTGTCGCGAAAGACTGTATGAATGTATGTATATACGATACCTATACCAAAAATACACTTTCTATAATTTTTGTCTGGTTTTCTGTATGTTTGTAATCGGCAATCTCCGAAACGGCTGGACCGATTTGAACTGGACTTTTTTTGGTAGATAGCTGAAGTTTTTCCGGGTAACTTAGGGTACTTTTAATTTTCGAAAATAAAGAGGGTGACTCGTAAAAATAAATTAAACTCATAAAAATTTGAATAAAATCCGATACAATGCGCACAGTTTTACGGGCAAGTACTATGATTTATGAGAAATATTTTTACTTTATTTTAGTACTAACATCTTTTTAAGAAAAATACTCAGGGTTCCGTATATAAAAATTAAAACACAGTGAATAACATATGAAACGCGAGCACAGCGGCCGGTACACGGCTAGTTAATGAATAAAATTCGAACCGATAAGTGGGTCACCCCGCCCGGCTATTCGGCAACAGCACAGTACTAACTCGGTTTAATTCAACAGAATTTTGGTAAAATTAAGAACGGAATGGTAAACAGAACCCAATGGTAAGATGGGTTACAGAACCCAAAACCCAATTATTTCGAAGTCTATTACGATTTTTAGCATTGCTTATCATCTCATTACAGAGTTGCGTTTCTCTTTAGGTCATGCTGTAACCTTGGCTCGATTGTTGGTGTAAATGAATACCCTTCACAGTATAATTGATACTTACTGTTAGGATAAATATAAATTAATAGTTTTATTACTAAAACCAATATTGTATATACTTAGGACACTGATTACTTTTTATTTTTAATTTAAAATTCTATTCTGTTGATTACATTTTAGAAGGTGTGATTTAAAATCGAATTTAATTAATAATCAGGCCAAATTAATTTAGTGGATCAACTTTCACCTAATCAAATTTTTTTTTTTTCGACTTCCTCTAGAGCGAATTTCGCAATAGTGGCTGAGGCAGAAGGAGTAACAGATAGATCCGGTCATTAGTGGCGACACGAGAGAATAGACTTGCTTTATTATTGTTAGTTATTAGTTATTTTACGTTCGTTATTGTAAACGTCGAGATTACTCAATAAATCTTGTAAAAAACCTCGCCTCCCGGCTCCACGTACGTAATAAATTTATAGATATTCACAGCATTTTATGTCTTACATTTTCAATAGTGGAACTACTTAAGTCATTGTAAAAAACGTGGTGGTAATATTTGTAGCTTTAGTGTTCATATTTGGCTAAGGAATAGATTTATGAATTAAAAAAGTAGTCATTTCAATTAGGTTGATAAAACTACTCCTTAAATATAAAAGGTGACATAGAGTACCACTAAATGGGGAACAAATTGACAGCTGCAGATCCGATTAAAGTCAGCTGAATTTTGTAAACCATCATGGTATTATGACGTGAGGTGCTGGCTAAGAATAGTCCACACCATAACTTTTCGTGGGTCTTGTAAAAGGCGACTAAGGGATAAACTAGAGGATGGGCAGCAGCTTCCCCTGAGTACTACAAACACCTACTGTGATCGCCAACCTTTTTTTTTTTTTCGAGGGGAATGCATTTACGCACTAGTTGTCCAGCCAGATCTGATAGGGATCCCCCCTTCCAGATCTGGTTGAAACACGTCTGAAGATGTGTGACAGTCTCTCGCACGAAAGCGCGAGAGGCTGTCACACAGGATTAGTGTGGGACTCGCGGCGAGAAGCGCCGTTGACCACTACCCACTAAACCCCCCGGTACCTCCCGCCACCTAGTTGCAGCAAACACACGGGATCGCTATGCATACACCGCGAGGTGATCGCCAACCTGCCTGACAAGCGTGGCGATTATGGTAACTTCCTTTTTTTGGGGGAGACCTATGTCCAGCAGGGGACGTCTTACGTTTGAATGGAATGAATGAATGTGATACCAGGTGTTGTGAATTGATAGTTTGTCTTGTATTGTTTATGGTGTCCTCTGTGGGCCAATATCTTCCAGAAGAATGGAGCTAATTGTCATTATTGGTTTGCCGTGGACAGATTTTCAGTGTAACTATGTAATATATACATTATCACATGTACTTGCATAATATACCCGTATGCAATATATATGGTTTAACATTCTGGCATGTGTTTCAATGTCACACAGCGTGCGGTTACGTCGCGCGATTGTACGCGTCCGTTGCGTAATTCATGTGTTACGTTTGCTTTGATACGGGTTTAGGCTGTGGTTATATTAAAATATTATTTACGATTGAATAGGATTTATTATCATCGATATTTAAATAGGCGAAAATTAATCACTACATTATTCTTCTTTGTTTTTTAAGTGAAAACTTCTTTGCAACATTGAGGAACTCTCGGTAGGGGGAACACTTATAGATTCGCGCTTTTAACGGAATGTCACATTAGCTATCAACCGCCTGTCAACGACATGGCATTGAAAGTTTTTTTTTCTTTTCTTACCAGACCAGAGTGTTATTATTTATCTCTGATGTAAAGGAATGTTAAGTAAGACGGCAGATTCCTAAGCTTTTGTGTTGCCAAATCTAAAATATCATTTAAACACCGAATAAAAAAAGTTTTTCAAAGTTTTCACTTCTGTCGGCAGTCTCCATGGCTGCCTACTTTTTTTTTGTTTGGTAGTTATTGGTGAGCCTTAGTGTTATCAATAAAGCAATGTTGAAAATCGTTATAATTATTATCTTAAATTTTGTTCCTTTTGAAGTAGTGGGTTCAACCAACAAGATGGTCTTTACATAATCTAATATGTTTGTTCACAAAAAACTCTGGAAGCGATTTGATGATATAATTTTTACATCAATTCAAATAAATTCAATATAATATTGAACAGTTATGTTGTATGTGTTTATATAACTGAAGATTATATTCTGCACTAAATTTGATGCGGTCGTTTCTTTTACTATAGTATCAAAAAACCTTATTGACCAATATGTATATATCTTACAATTAATACAATAAAACGGAATTATCTGTCTATTATGTTGTTTATCTGTTATTAAATGTATATAACTAACTTTATTTAACTGGGGAAACTGTCTGTTACATCTATCAATAGATATAAAATTATTTGTAAAAACTATTAATTTCAAATTTATAACGGGTTACATGTTATTTGTATAAATACTAAAGTCGTAGTTTTTTTTGTAAAATATATCACTTGAGAACTAGATAGTTTTTTTTAAATATATTAGATCTGTATTAAGTTTCTACATAGGTATTATTAAGTACTTGTTTATTTATTTAGATAACAATTTTTTAATAAACATTTGACAATATTTCGTAATTAATATAAAACATTATAACAAAATTGAAAAACTATTTTAGGATCTAAATGAAAGTATCTCTTTAATAAATAAATAACATAACATTTTCTTCTTACAGTCTAAAAAAAGTATGTAGATTTTAACAAATAATAAAACGTAATTATTTTAAAAAATAAAGCAGTATTTTTTTTTTACATTCACCTCAGTTTGATATTACTACAGATTAATTATAATTATGTATATAGAGTGCCAATTTGTGCCAACACTGAATTTACTCGCTTTTAAATCGCGACTCTTTTGGCGGACTAATGTGATCATAGCCTTAAACTATCTACATAGTCCGTTTTGTATCGTTTTTTAGGTCATATGTTTATTTGCGCTTTGTTATAGTAAATTAGTATGTAACTTACATATATAAATGGATAGTGATTTCGACTGTTGTGAATTTTTTTTTACGTATTATTTATATTGTTACTCTAGTCATGCTCTAAAATACATCTGGTGTTGGCATAAGTGATTCTAATTAAAATTGCTAAACTGATTTTGGCGAACATTTTTCGGGCAGATAACTGAAGTTATAAGGCGGAATACAAGCTATTTTAGGAAAATAATTACGAGTTCCATGTAAACAAAAAAAAAAAAACATTAGCCGGGACGAGATATGAAGGTGAAGATAAAATTTGGTCAAAAATACTATGAAAACATATTTTCTATTTTACCGTTAACAATATTTTCGCCGCACATCCGGTGTCGCCTTAAGATATTATCCGCCTACATCCGGTGGGACCGTCTCTCACCTGCCACATGTCAGATTGCATGGAATGACTATATAAGGCTCTGTAGAGCCAACTTGAGTTCTGTCTGTTAAAGTGAACGTTCCTGATATTCTAATATAATAAAGTGGTGACGTGGGAATAATACATAGAGAGTGTTCAATAATATATAAAGAGAGTATTTTAACATTACTTAATATTAAATAACTATATTACACGGTAAATAACTATGCAGAATAGAAGATATAGTAGGGGAGCGTAGCCGTCAGGCCTCCCTTCGGGGGGGGGCGGGCAGAGAGGTGGGGTCGAGAATATTCTCCCCCATCCCCATTGGGCCATTGCACGACGAGGTCCGGTGGGTTCGCTGCAGGGGGCGACGCGGCGATATGCCTTGGCAACCCCGTATCGCCCCCATCCCAAATGCAGCGGACGGCCCCGGGGGGTTTTAGTGGGTATTTCCGGGCGACTCTCGCCCGGGTGAGTCCCACACTGGCACGAAGCTCGTCACTCCGTGCCCCCTTATCTATTGTATTGGGGGACTCCGATCCCTCAAATACAATAAATAAGGGTAGTGCGTAAATGCATTTCCCCCCGTCAAAAAAAAAAGGGGAGCGTAGCCGCAGGAACAGCTAGCACACTATCGTTAGATATACCGAAATCTGACCGGAGAATATAGCCATAAGGGATCTAACTCACGGCCGAAGAGTTTTTGCTTTTTATAGCATATTAAATAAGTTAATATTTACTGCTCACTGTTCAATCATTTACCATCTCACAGAATTCAAATTAAAAAAAAACGCTTTAATGTTTGATTAAAGTAACATAGAATCTTCTTATCAGTGATAAATGTTCATTCTTATCGCTGATGGTAAAGCGTACCTTCAAATCGCTGCCACCGAATTGAAGATTGATTAACGTGATTTGATAAAAGCATTTTATAATTCAAAATCGCACTGACAGGATGACGTACGGGATATTTGCACATTTATTGAAATGTTGTTTTTGTTGTCTTTCATCAGATGCATTTTTTGTAAATGAACTTTGTGATTACTTTTTGCTAGTAATGGTAGAGTTAGACTGTATTCTCTTAAACAACGGGTTTTCACGCGTTACCTTTCCTTTTTCCTATCGCGACGTTTCGGCTGGGTTTCACCAACCGTAGTCACGGGCTGACTGGCGCTGCGCGGCGTCGCCTGCTGCGTTGAGAGGTATTTTGATGAACTACCCCCGTTTGGTCTTTATATTTATTAGAGTCCCAACACACAACACTAACAGTGAACGGTCAGCCCGTGACCACGGTTGGTAAAACCCAGCCCAAACTTCGGGATAGGAAAAAGTGAAGGTGACGCGTGAAAACCCTTTTTAATAATTGCATTGTATTCTCTTAGTTTATAACAGAACAAAATATTAATAGTCGCCTAAGGTGACTGCGAAAGAAAAATAAAGAAGAGAAGGTAGTTCTTGGGAAAGGGCTTAAATACTGTTGATCGGAAGCTTCATCAAACTTTTCAGGGTGATATTAGTATATAAAAAGAAATCCCCAGTTGATGAATTCAGTTTTCTTAAAAAGTAAGATTTTGCGTATAGCCTATTTTCCACACACAATAATGGTTTAATCTACGTACTTTATTTCAATTTCTAAAGGCGACATGGTAAAACTGAGAAAATTAAACATCTCTACCGTCCAGAGAGAGGTACACGGGTGGATCAAGAATATTTTATGAGTCTAGTTTGTTGTTGGGAAGATCATGATCAGGGTTGTCTCATATCTGTAATGATATTTATTAGGTTTGTAATGTTCCAACAAAGTGGCGGCCGTTTGTTTAAAAAGTGTTCCCAGTGAAGTTTTTTATCCGGTATAGGCTCAGTGCTTTGGCCACAATCTCACCTGATGTTAAGTGATGGTAAACATATTAGGCCTAGAGGTTCTGGTTCACAAGTGATGCTGCCGGAACACACACCTATTGCGATTTGGAGACAGGTTTTCTAACTTGAGGGTGATAGCTACCCAGGCAGGCATTACTTGCTGTAACCACCATGCAATAAAAAGTTGAAAGGACTACTATATTACAGTCTGAAATTGCGCCAAAACTCAGTTTCTTGTCGTTTTTTAGGAGTTTGCCCTTACTATTTTTTTTAAACTATTTAATTTTACGTATGCTTGACGTTTAAACTGACTATGCGTGTATCAGTAATTTCAATTTCTATGTATATTCATATTATGAGATCTTTTCTTTAGAGGTATTTTTAGAAATATTTTGGAAGAAAATATGATGCAGTAGTATCCAGTTAAAAAATACAATAATTCTTTAGTAATTTACGCGAACGAAGCCGCGACTAAGGCTATAAATAATATAAGCAAGTAAATCTTGAAAGCACTACTGGAAGTTGATTTAAGCGATGATGCCGCAGCGGGTAGTGCGGCCGGATTCCGCGTCAATTAAACGCGGGTTCGATCCCAACCTATCCGACTCTAAAATCGGCCTGAGTTTTTGGTGAAGGAAAACATCGTGAGGAAACTAAAGCATGATGGTAGGGCAATTTCTAATGATGCCCGCGTAGGTAGAGCTACTACCTTGAAGTTTGAAAATCTTTCGCTAAATACCAATAGGTGTGTTCCGGCAGCATCACATGAGAATCAGTACAGTTTAATCTGTTTTATGGGAGGTGGGGAGTATATCCTGCACCCTGGACTTTTGACCAATGGTCATACCTCTCTTTGATAGGTGGGCTAAGAGGTGGGTGGGAAAGTATTCCCCCCCATCCCTACTGGGCCATTGCACGGACGAGGCCCGGTGGGTTCGCCGCAGGGGGCGACGCGGTGCTTGCGAAAGTCACCCCGTGTCGCTCCCATCCCAAATGCCGAGGACGGCCCCGGGGGGTTTTAGTGGGTATTTCCGGGCGCTTCACGCCCGGGCGAGTCCACACACTGGCACTGAGACGTCCCTCCATGCCCCCTTACCTATTCCATTGGGGGGCTTCGGTCTCACTAATGCAATAGCTAAGGGTAGTGCGTAAATGCATTTCCCCCGTCAAAAAAAAAAATGTTTAAACTGTTACCATCCCGGATCATACACTTAACACCAGGTGAGATTGTGATCAAAGCACTAAGTCTATACAGTGTAAAAAGAAAGAAAAAAAAAGTTGGCAACCCTATTTGTTGTAGCGTTGGACGATGAACAATTGGAATTATTTAGCGAGGGCGGGCTGGCTCGCTGCGAATGTTGATTAGTTCACCTTATTATTTCTCTTTAGTCGTCTTCTTGCTTACTTCTCGTTTATTATTCATTACCTAGTCAAGTCTAGTGACTTCATTCGATTACAAAAATTACACCCGTACTAACTTTTACGAAATTATGCATTGTATTATATCGTACTACATATGATTAGGTAATTAACTAAAATGTAAACAAACAGAGGATGTTAGAAGCAGAAGGTTCAATTGTACTAAACGTTTTATTACGATAGTATTTCATAGATATAATCACATTACTAAAGCAGTTTTATCAGTTATATTTTACTTGCAGTGATGCAAGTAATTTTTTGACATATTTAATATGTCGAGTACCCATAAAATAAGACAATAGAAAGACAAAAGGAAAACAATGAAAAGCTAGCGTAAACGCTAGGTAAGTGCCCAAGCGACGCGGTGCTTGCGGCGACGCGGTGCTTGTTTGCGACGCGGTGCTTGCGAAAGCCACCCCGTGTCGCCCCCATCCCAAATGCAGCGGACGGCCCCGGGGGGTTTTAGTGGGTATTTCCGGGCGACTCTCGCCCGGGTGAGTCCCACACTGGCACGGAACTCGTCACTCCGTGCCCCCTTATCTATTGTATTTGGGGGACTCCGATCCTTCAAATACCATAGATAAGGGTAGTGCGTAAATGCATTTCCCCCCGTCAAAAAAAAAAAAAGGTAAGTGCCCAAGGGGTTAAAATAGAATTATTAGTATTTCTTAATCCGAAGAATTACCTAAACCGGATGGATTATACGTAAACCGTGAATGTTCATTTTTTGGCTTAGTGCTATAATTCCAATAAAACCTATTACTAAATGTATACTAAATAATAAAATTGAAATGTCTGTTTGTTATATTAAACTAACAATTTTTCACTAAATACATATGAATGAATATGTAATACGGGACCTATAACAAAAAAAAAACAATTTTTAAAATTTTTGTCTGGCTGGTTTGTCTCCGGAAAGGCTGATTCATTTGGTATAGTTACGACGATTCAATGGACAGCACCATCAAAATATTATGTTACAATGATTACTAAAAAACTATATTACGCAGAAATAACATGAAACGCGGGCGGAATGGCGGGCGCACAGCTACTTATTAATATTAACAAATCGGCATAATAAACGTTTGTTATAAGTCCAGTCTGTTCGTAAATACAGCGTGTTGTTTATTTGAGGTATGGAAAAACACAGACTATAAAATTATAGTATAGTACTAGAAGCGTGAAGGAAAAATAAAATAATTTGGAATGATGCCGAGAGCCAGCTCACGTGCTCGTGTATTTTCACACTGACTTACGAATTTACGTCCAGGGGATAACAGGGTCGTATGGAGATATGTAATGGATTTTTTTCTCTACTGACATCGAAAGATATATTACATAACTTTGATTTTTTTAACCCCTTGAGCACTTACCTGGCTTTTACCCCAGCTTTCCATTGTTTTCCTATTGTCTTGTTTTTATGGATACTCGACACATTAAGTACTAAAATTGTTTCTCATAAATTCAAACACTTGCCCGTAAAACTGTGCATTGAATAAATAGGCTTTATTAAATTTTTAAAGAAGTTTTAATTTTTTTATGCGAAACCCTAATTATTTTAGAAGATTAAAAGTAACTTCAGCTGTCTACCAAAAAAAGTCTCGTCAAAATCCGTCCAACCGTTCTAGAGATTACTCGGAACAAACAGACAGACAGACAAAAATTATAAAAATTGTATTTTTGGTATAGGTATTGTACATATATACATTTATATCTAATTAATATAGATAATCGGATAGAATAAATGACGTACATTTTACCTATGTTAACTGACACAGGGTAGGGTTGTAGCATGATTTTGAACATCTGCATCCGCATCCGCAATAATTAATGCGAATGTGTTTTTTTTTTTACCTAGCTAATGCTGTTGACCGGAAGGGCCTTAACAGCTTCACCGAACTTCGGGGGCGAGTGCTGAAGGCACTCAGCCGCAAAAAGGTGACTAGCACAAGGGCTACCAAAGTGGTACGAACCTCGGTTTGGCCGTCATCTGAGTATTCAAACTCTCTCGCGAATTGTGTCCTAGCTATCCCTACATTTTTGTATTTACATAAAAAAAAGGTTCCTTACAGGACCTATGTACCTTTTTTTTTTTTTTTTTTTTCGAGGGGAATGCATTTACGCACTAGCCGTCCAGCCAGATCTGATAGGGACCCCCCCCCTTCCAGATCTGGTTGAAACGAAACGAAGATGTGTGACAGTCTCTCGCACAAAGCGCGAGAGGCTGTCACACAGGATTAGTGTGGGACTCGCAGCGATAAGCGCCGTTGGTCACTACCCACTAAACCCCCCGGTACCTCCCGCCACCTAATTGGAGCAAACACGGGATCGCTATGCATGCACCGCGAGAGGACCTATGTACCTGCGTGTTATGTGCAGGAGTGTGTATGGAGTGTTGAGCGTGTCATGCTCAATGTATGGGCAGTGTCACTGTATCGCGCTGTCTGCTGTTGATGCGGATACAGATACAAGATTGTAAGGATATTACAACCGCGTACTGTAAATTCGTGCTGAGTGACCTATAGGAGCTATCTGATGATATATGATACGTGATTGTTGTTATTTGTCATTTCTTTCTCAGAAATAATTCGTGACGTGGAAAATTATTGTATAAAAAGTTTACTTTTTGGATTGTTCTAATTCAACAAATACAGAGTGTTAAGCGAGTTAATAGTTTTCAGTTAATTAACACCTACAAGTAAATTTAGAGTGTCGCCAACGACTGATAAAGAAATCTGGATTTATTTGATGAACATGATATGGATAAGGCTCACTGCAAAATGTGTCGTAAAACCTACAAAACTGTCTAATAAGTCTTAAGACCCGCATCTCCATTCACGGATGTCAACCTCCATCCGCCTCCGTGGATGTTAAAAAATCTACATCCGTAACATCCCTAGCATGGGTGGACGGGGGTCTGAATGGTTATTACGGAAGCAATATTGCTTCTTAATCTTTTTTTTTTTTATTGTTTAAAATTATGCCAATGCTTACGCGGAGAAGGGGGGGGGGGGAGTAAGAGCTCAAGGGAGAATCAGTTAGATATTTTATTAGTTAAGCTATATATATATATATATATATATATATATATATATATATATATATATGTATATATATATATTTCTAATATCTTCTAATTAAGCTTTTTTCTTAATGGGTCGAATACCCGTAAAAATAAGACAATAGGAAAACGATGGAAAGCTGGCGTAAATGCCAGGTAAAGTGCTCAAGGGATTAAGCAAAATAATTCAATTTTTATTAACAAACTTGCCAAAAAAAATTTCAGCACTCGCCCCCAAAGTTCGGTGAAATTTTAATAAGAGATAATAAATCAAAACTATGGAGCTACTCATACTATTGATCCATAATAACACAGATTCTCTCATGGAGCCAATTCCAAAGTCAACGCGGAAGAAGTAGCGAGCCTAGGATACTTGATAATATTATTGACAAACATACTTTTTATTTATTATACCTAGTACAAGAATGTGAGGACACTGGCTTGATGATAAGCGCAGTATAATCCAAAAACAGCGGCGACCATTGTGATTACCATCATCGAGTTTAATGTGAGGAGATACGGCGTAAAATGGCTATCGTCGCGATCAGGGATTACGTGTTCGGTACCTACGCAGAGACGTAACGATCACACCCACGGCAACAATCCTAGGAGTTCGTGACGTCGTGCGAGTTGATCTAGAAATAGTCCAGATTTCGGCGAGTTATGCGGAAACCGAAGAACTGTACACATTCGTATATAATAACTAACTAAGATTTTTATACCAACAGCCTATTGCAACACATAGAAAATAACCATTTATATTTATTACTAACTGATTTCTACTTGATCTGCTTAAATCACAACATAACAATAATATTACTACCATTAAAAATACAAGTAAATATCTTGAACGTAAACTGGCATACGTAGGGAAAGTTCACTGAACTGATTTACCAATCACACGATCGATACAATAGTTCCCCGAGCGAAGGTGACCAATCAAAAATAGAAATTGTTATCTGTGCTGACGAGGTCGTTTGTCAAGATGTTTGCCGGTATATAAGTAACTCGTAACACTTGTTTAGGTATTTATTATCTATACCAATGTCATATTATTGTTAGCTGATTATTAAACGTATGTTTTTGATGCAAAATTCTTTTCAGTTATTTCTATCTTTCCGTTTTAAAAGCACACGCTATTATTTCCGAACTGTACCGATCAACAGTCGAGTTAGAGGTTATGTATGTATGAGGCCACTTAAATTCGGATGGAATGTATAATTATCTTGTAATGAAATTAAAATTTTCAGTAGATACAACTGTGATCCCGTGTTTGCTCCAATTAGGTGGCGGGAGGTACCGGGGGGTTTAGTGGGTAGTGGTCAACGGCGCTTCTCGCCGCGAGTCCCACACTAATCCTGTGTGACAGCCTCTCGTGCTTTTCGTGCGAGAGACTGTCACACATCTTCAGACGTGTTTCAACCAGATCTGGAAGGGGGGGGGTCCCTATCAGATCTGGCTGGACAACTAGTGCGTAAATGCATTCCCTCGAAAAAAAAAAAAAAAAAAAAGTTAATAATTATAAATGCGATTGTTATGAAGGTGCGGCTAGGGCGTGTCGCATTTATTAATGTAAACACGAATGATATCACCACGTTCCATTATCAGCAACGTTGTGTAGTGTGGTATGACAGGCGGCAGGCGCAACACAATAACAGTTGTTTCCCACAGCGTGTGTTAACACGCGTGGTTTTTATCTGCTCCTTTTTCATTTAACAAAATTTTACATATTTCGTCATTGTCAAAGTAATATCTACCATGTGAACTTTTTAGAGATTTGCACGGATAATGCTGTTGTCTATGCCATGGTATGCTTGGTGTGATTTTGGTTGATCATGTAGTCGTCCTTATTTTTAATTCATAATTTTGCGGTATTTGACTATACATTATGTAATTTTGGTGGCATTTTATGCGACATAGTTTAGTTACGATGCCCAAGTTTAGTGAAATGAAAATAATGACACGGAGCGTGAATTTTAAAATGTCCTAATCACTCCCGTTGTGGTTGAAACAGAAAATCGTTATTTTGTTCCCGCCTGATAGTGTTCCTAACGTCTGTTTTGGTTGCATGGTCTACTATACCTTTGCCTTTTCCTTAAGAAGAAGAAGAAATAGAACCAAAAAAGAAAAAATCTATATATCATACCTGAAAGGTTGCAGGCGTTACGCTATGAAAGTGGCTTCCCACAGCGTTTATTTTACGCAGCACCGCAACAAGTGCGTCTTTTAATTGCCATAGTGATGTTTCATGTCATAGTAATTTTAGGAGATTTGCACACCATAATTCATAGTATATGTGTGTTGGGTGACAATAATAAAAAAAATGATATATATTATATTTATAAAAAAAAGAACCTGATCGAGTTTCTTGCCGGCTCTTCTCGACTGGGTTGTTTTCCGAACCGGTGGTAGTGTTTTAGACGTTCATAAGCGCCTTCTTAGGGCCTAAATTGAATAAATAAATTTTGATTTTGATTTGATTTGATTTTGAATATTACGGCTGATGCACATATCATATTTTTTATAGCGACAGCAGTTCACCGTATAATGCTTAGAGTTACATAACAATATTTTTAAACGAAAATACGATTTGTAAACTCTCTGTTTGCTCTGTTTATTAATTAATGCAAAAAGGAGTGACTTTGTTAGTAATTACCCAAAGAATGTCCTATTTTTGTTTTATTTGATATTCGATCCGAAAATAATTAACTTGTTTAGTTCATTGGCAGTTTTATGGTAGTGGGATTGTATCTTTTACATTTAAAAATCCCATGTTTTGTATAATACCAGTGAGCATCGGTTAAAAAAAGTATAAACGCATAGAAGGAAGGAAAATAAATATTATACAAATGGGCGAGCCGATGTGGACAGTTCACGTGCGGTCGTAACTAGCGTTTTATCAAGTAGGTAGTCGATTGCAGGCGGAACGCTCGCTCTAGCGTTCTGACGGCAAGTGGGAAGCCTACTATTACGTTTTTCAATACATTATCTTTTAATTATTTCGTAATTAGTATGATACACGCTCGGGTATATTGCGATGTATATTACAATGCTTAACACTATTTGGAGGAATTTATCTTAATTTTTTTTAATACTGTAGTTCAGGCTCAGCGCTTTGGCCATAATCTAACCTGTTAGGTGATAAATCCATGATCGTAAACATGCTAAGGTTAAAAGTACTGACTCTTGAGGCTGCCAGAATACACATGCAGGTACTTGGATATAGATTCTCAAATTTTATGGTGGTAGCTAGCCAGGTAGGTATTAGATGTCCTTGCATTTCCCCCCGTCAAAAATGCATTTGCCCCGTCAAAAATGCATTTGCCCCGTCAAAAATGCATTTCCCCCCGTCAAAAATGCATTTCCCCCCGTCAAAAAAAAAAAGGTATTAGATGTCCTTTTTTTAACGTAGGAAAATGCATTTGCGCATCCCCCCTGTTAACTGTAGTCCGGGCGAGATTCGGGACTCGCCTGGTGCGAAGCGCTGGTTGTACCCACTAAAACCCATACCATACGTCGCCTTCCTGGACTGAAACTGGATTAATCTGGCACAATTCGTGTCGCCTAGGCGGCAAGCCCATGGACTGGGTCAGTTCCTATACTTTCCATGCGGGTGGTGGGGGACCAGCTGCCTCTCCCCTTCTCCAAAGCCTCATCCCTTCATCCCATCCCTCTCCTTCCCTAATTCTTGTCTTTCGACCACCACCATGTTAGGATTTCATCACGATGGTTTAAGCTCAAGCTCATTATGAATAGAGTAGTTGAATTCTAACCTACGTCCTTCGATGCGATATCCTTTTTTTTTTTTTGATGGGGGGAAATGCATTTACGCACTACCCTTATCTATTGCATTAGTGACACCGGAGTCCCCCAATGCAATAGGTAAGGGGGCACGGAGGAACGAACTCCGTGCCAGTGTGGGACTAACCCGGGCGTGAAGCGCCCCGAAATACCCACTAAAACCCCCCGGGGCCTTCTCCTGCATTTGGCATGGGGGCGACACGGGGTGGCTTTCGCAAGCACCGCGTCGCCCCCTGCGGCGAACCCACCAGGCCTCGTCCGTGCAATGGCCCGGTAGGGATGGAGGAGGAGAATACTTCCCCCCCACCTCTTAGCCCACCTCTCAAAGAAGAGGCACGACCATGCTGGTCGAAAGTCCGGGGGGCAGGATATACTTCCTGCCCCCCATAAAAAAAAATTCGATGCGATATCCTACCAAATTACCGCTGATCATTAGCGCCTAAATCCGAATGAGTTTGTTCTATGTATGTATAATGAGTTTACTTAGAATTACATGCTCTAGATAGGACGTGTGAACTATGATTATTGAAGCGATTATGGCGCAGCAGGTAGTGCGGCTGGATTCCGCGTTAGCGACGAGGGTTTGATCCCCACCCATCCGACTCTAAAATCGGCCTGAGCTTTCGGTGAAGGAAAACAACGTGAAGAAACTGTAGTATGGTGGTAGGGCATGATGGCCGTCCGGGTAGCTACTACCCTCAAATTTGAAAACCTGTCGCCAAACACCAATAGGTGTGTTCCGGCAGCATCACTTGAGAACCAGTACCTCTAGACTTAGTGTGTTTACCAAGCTGGACCACGTCGTCACTTAACATCAGGTGAGATTGTGGTCAAATGTTTCATTCGGGTGTGGTTTCTTCGAACAAGATACCTAATGGTGCCTACTCATTTTTTAAATCTATTCAGTTATTAAACCATTGAACTGGCTTGAAACTAGAAGAATGGATTTTTGGGTAACTGAAGATAGAAGTATATATTAGTTGAAGTTGTATCGGTTTATAATATTGATTGACGCAGGTTCGAATCTTATTAGTTCAGTTGTACGGGAATAGAAGCCATGTGAGGGAGGGAAGCGAGTTATCGGTGACAGACGGAGGGGGGCAGCAATTTATGTCTGAGATAAGTGACGGGGCCTGGGTCCCGGGGCGACGCAGAACTTGAATTCAATCCCGTATCGCCCCGTGAATGGCAGCAGACGGTACCGTGGGGTTTAGTGGGTATTCCCGGCGCTTCATTTCTAGCGAGTCCCACATATAGTGAAATACTCCCGGATTAGAGCTGGTAGGGGAATGCGTAATGTACATACGTTAAAAAAAGGTTCGAATATTACAACGGATCTAAACAACATACTGACGAAAGCTTAGTATGGCGATGGTAGTGCCTGGCTATTTACCCTACCACCTTCAAATTTTGTCGGTATGCACCCATAGGTGTGTTCCGATAGCATGGCTTGAAAGTCGGAGTATCTCTACTAAGATTTAGTGAGTTTACTTTCAATTTATACCTACAATGCAAAATATAAATAAATTACATTATTTTAAAATTATTAAAAGTCTTTCCTCGATAGGTCGTACAGAAACGGATTGAGACGCAAACTAAAATATGGTGTATGTTGGTTTTTATGTAGTCGAACTTGCGAACTGCCTCAGAATCAATAAAGCCGTCCATACATAATGTATAAGCAAATTTTATTTCTTTTTCATATTTTTTTGTAACTTTTATCAATGTTTTAGCAGTTATCCTACTAATCGGGGCGGAGACCAATCCAACGAATATCTGTACTAATAATAAAATTGTAAGATCCACGTGTCTGTATATTTACGATTTTTGTGAAAAAAATTATTGTAAGGGACTACAAATAGGTAATTAACCTCTTGAGCACATATCTGGCGTTTACGCCAGCTTTCTATTGTTTTCCTATTGTCTTTCTATTATCTTATTTTTATGGGTACTCGACACATTAAACACATTTCTATCATTTTTAGAAATGTCTGTTTGTCTGTCTGTTTAGTTGTGTAGGTATCAATTATAAAGTACTTAGTATATTTTAAAAATTCAAAAAGATAATTATATAGAATATTCCGGGGTAACATCAAAACTTTATTTGTTTAAAATCGGTCCACACTATCAAAAGTTATAGTAAATTGAATGACACGCGGCGACTTTAATATGAAATAAGAGCTCGTAAGTAAATGCGTTTTAGTCTTATTCGAGAACAAAAAAATTATGAATTGATTGAAATTAAACAAAATAACATAATATAAAATTTATGTATAGTATATAAATAATAAATATCCAAGACATAGTAAATAAGAAAACAATATTTTTTTATTTTCACACAATTTCGAGGGATTTTAGGATTTAGAAGTCATTTTTTGGAAGTAGTGAACTGAATTTCAGTTATAATATCAGTAGGTATAAATATGGCGCGACGTGGTGCTTGTTGCGACGCGGTGCTTGTTGCGACGCGGTGCTTGCGAAAGCCACCCCGTGTCGCCCCCATCCCAAATGCGGCGGTCGGCCCCGGGGGGTTTTAGTGGGTATTTCCGGGCGCTTCACGCCCGGGCGAGTCCCGCACTGGCACGGAGACGTCCCTCCGTGCCCCCTTACCTATTGCATTGGGGGACTTCGGTCTCACTAATGCAATAGGTAAGGGTAGTGCGTAAATGCATTTCCCCCCGTCAAAAAAAAGAGGTATAAATATGGCGCGGAACATAACATTATTTCATTCTAATTAATTGGACGGTTCATGATTTGTTTATTTTTGATGACATGGGGGACGAAGTGTTTTTTGAATGTGATTACGTAAGCAAATTAAGGTAATATATATACTTACTAAATACTAAATATATATAATATATACTTCTGACGGTTATTCATAGATGGCGCTATACTTATTTTTTAATTATTTGGACTGTTCTGAAACATTACAAGGCCATGGAAAAAATTGTTTGTCTGTCTGTTTGACGGGACAGCTTGTATACTAATAAATAAAATTGATGTGTTTGTTTGTAATATTAAAATAAATATATTTTTTACTAAATATTTATATATGCATGTACATACGATACTTATACCAAAAATACATTTCATTTTTTATTTTTTGTCTTTCTGCCTCTTTGTATGTACCGAATAATCTCCGGAACGGCTGAACCGTTTTGACCGGACTCTTGTTAGATTGTTTTTCGAAAAAATTTAAGCTCATGAATTGGCGCATAAAATCCGATACAAAGCACAGGTTCACTGACAAGTGTTTGAATTTGTGAGAAATAGTTTTTACTTTATCTTAGTACCGGAAAAAATTAAGGAAAAAAGTTAAGGTTCCGTCTAAATAAAAGTTAAAACGAAGTGATAAACATAAGAAACGCGGCCGCAGCCGCGGGCACACAGCTATTCAAACATAAAATCGGTTCAACCATTATCTATACATATAATAAGAATGTAACGGATCGTTGTCTGTACATGGAAGATATATGAGAAAAAATATTATTAGGACCTTTATAAACGCCAATAGCACCCAAAACAATGATTCTTAAAATTGTTGTCTGTTTGTCTGTGCGTTTGTGCACGCTAATCTCAGAAAGGGCTTATGCGATTTAGATGTAGTTTTCACTAATATATTGTAGTAAGCTTCACTTAACATTTAGTGTTTGTTTCATGTCAATCGGTACATAAATAAAAAAGTTATGTCAATTTAAAGAATCACGTCGAACATTTATTCTATCTAAATTCTTTCTCTGTTCAGATGCATTGACTGAAACTTTACTAAACTCCATAATAATGGTCTATATAAAAGTATGATTATATAATAATAATAATAAATAGAAGTTAACAATGATCAGTTTCGGAAATTTTAAAATTCCAATTTAAGTTGTCCTCAGATTTATATCATCATTCATATGACATAGGGTTTAGGTTAGGCTGGCAATTGTGGGTTGTTTATATGTATATGGATATATAAAGTACGCCGAGAGCCGGGCCGCTTTTCGTTGCATTCGATAACACTGACTGTTTGCATATTTCATTTATTTATATTTTAGGGTTTGTAAATACATATTGTATATATATAGTATAAGTTAATTTGTTTTCAAGTTAGGTAAACACGTCTTATTAATTAAACTGTAAATACAAGTTTATACAAGTTCTTAACTTTTGTATTTAAATTTTATGTTTCAAAAACAATTTACTAATTTGCTATTAATTAATACATGAGTGAAACATACATTAAGTGAAATTTTCACTTTTAAATTTCTGATCCTGCGAAACCTGATAGAAGCAGAGATTTTAACAGGTGATAGTGTATTTATTCCTCGGGTTCCTCTAATTCCAAACAATTTTCCGTTTAGTTTTAAACGAGTCCAGTTTCCAGTGAGCTTATGACCAGTTTCGCGATGACAATTAATAAAGCCTATGGTCAGACGCTAAAAGTTGTGGATGTGGATCTAAGTATTAGCTGTTTTTCCCACGGTCAGCTTTATGTGGCTTTGTCACATGTTAATAATCCTAGCAGCCTGTATGCTATGTTCCCCAATGGCTATACGTTGTAACGACGGTGATTATAATCCAAAATAAACCAGAAGATACATCCAAAAAATGCTGCCCAAAGTCACTACTCTACGAGGACGAAGTTGCGGGCACAGCTAGTTGAGTTATAAAACCTTACCTGACTTTGTTTTATATCTCTATGTATATAGATTTGTATAGTACAATTCCAGATTAATTTTGATGGTCTCAAACTGATACTGCGATATCACAGATATGATACGGAAGATGTTTTTTTGTTATCAGATGCCGGCAAGGGCGCGCGGACGAATCTTGTTCGGATGCGAAGGTCAGCGCTCGGCAAGTCCGCTCCAACGCTGTCCGTACACGTCGTAAGTACTATCTTGTATATTAAACATTATTTATGGTATTTTTAATAAAGCTATTTTTTCATATATTCATAATATATCCTATACAAACTTTTGTGTGTATAATATTTAAAAAAAAAACACGTTTTTGCAATCAAGACGCAAAACAAAACTTGTCAGTCATGGGGCCTGCCCACAGAAGTGAAAACTTGAAACTTGGAAAAACTGTCGTATATTTTTTCAACGTGACTTCTGTATTTTCGTAATTTAATCTGGTCACACTGGTCGTCAATCACATAAGCATGTCGGTGACGCGAACTCAGAAGGTTTTCTTCCCTACCGAAAGTCGTTCTACGCCGCTAAAGAAATTTTCACTTCTAAAACGTTTTTTTATAGATTATGTAGGCTTAAATCTTAACGAGATACATCAGAATAAATATTAGAGTACTGATTTTAAAAAGTCCTAGAGAAAATTCTACGATTGATCCATAATAATTTTGTCACTATCTGAACCCAATTTTAAAATTACCGCTAACGAATTCACGGCTAGAAGCTAGTGATATCTATGCATCTTTGCTTTGTGATTCAATGCTCTAATTCTTACATGATTACCATTCTATGTCTGCCCACTCGTGGTGGGCGCATATAGAAATTTAACGTGGAGGCGTTGTTACTCGGCGAGAATGATAATTGAGTCGTGTCGTTGGTTCACCATAATTTCTCCCCATACGCAACAGAGCAGGGTTGCCAACTTTCAGAGCTAAATATCTATATTATTTTGTAAATATTCTCGTATTTTATGTTTTAAATGCAAATATGGAATTAATTTAACGTTTATCATCGCGCCATGTCTACTGAGCTTGTTCACATAATGATCCGCCATTTGGAAATTCGAACTTGACATGGTGCTTGAACTTATTGTCCGGTAAATCGGTAATGTGTTTTGGAACCTTACTGTAGAACCTAAAACTATTTTACCTACAAAGCTATTATTAGTCTTATTGAGCCTGAAGTGTAGGACGGATATTTATGTTCACTCATCATCTCCCTATCCTTTTCCCATTTTTATTTGGGGTCGGCGCAACATGTCTTCCTCTTCCATTCCTCTCTATTTGTTGTCATCTCCGCATTCACTCCTTTTCTAAACATATCATCTTTCACACAGTCCATCCATCTTTTCTTTGGTCTTTCCCTTCTCATGTAACCGTCCACATGCATATCCAATACCTTTCTTACAACATTCTCTTTCTCCCCGCGCATCACATGCCCATACCAGGATAAACGACCGCCTCTTAACTTGTCTGTTATTGGCGCCACTTTCAAACTTCCTCTAATATATTCATTCCTAATCCTGTCCATTCTTGTTCCCCCCACACATTCATCTCAGCTGCATGTAATCTTCTTTCGTCCGTCACCTTTATGGGGTAACATTCTGATCCATACAAGACGACAGGTCACTTTTGGTGTTAAAATTATTCCGGTTGCTTACTAAATCAAGGTTACTGAATGTTTACGAATGTGCATTGTTATTTTTCACATAATATATGATATAGATATTAGTTGAGAACCCTAAATTCATAGCAAACTGTTTAGACTAAATATAATACGAGATCTATACCTAATGTACATGTTGTGTTTATTGTTCCCAGTAATAGTGGGTAAAAATATAGAACAGGGAAAACGTCGTCAGGAATTTTCGAGAAGGAGATACTTACATATCATCACACCTTTCTCCCGTGGGGTAGGCAGAGATTACGTCATTCCACTTGCTTCGATCTTGACACACCTCTTTCGCTTCTGCAACTTTAATGAGCACTTTCATACATGCTCGTCGGTTATGAGTACTTTTAACCTGGCCTTTATTAAAAACTTTCGACTAGTTAGTCGAATTTTTTATAGTGTTGTGGGAAAATGCAGAGAGTTAGATTCCTATGCGTTTGAAATCGCCAGTAACTTGTGCGCTTTGTTTATAAAAAGTTATATTTACAGAGGTATTTATTTTGACCATTTTTCTTATTGATTTCTTTATATTATCTACCACTATCTCATCTGGTGTTAAGTGACGATGTTTTTGAAAATGATAACACTTGGAAAAACTTTCAAGTGAGGCTGCCGGGATGTAATTATAGATCGAGTTCTAACTTGGGAGTGGTCAGAGTTAACACGCCGGGTATTAGGTCTCATCATTATGGTTTCCCTTAGTGATCATCCGCTAATCACGTGTTGTTTTTTTTAGCAATTTTGTGACCCCTCTTGATCTGTGGTGAGTTTTTAAATCAACCGCTCCATCCTATTAAAGATCACGTGTATATTCTATTGATGCAAAGTATCATAAAAAAATCAGAAATACTTAAAAACTTTAAAAACAGGCATAGCCTAATTTTATTCTGCACAGTTTTAGAAATCGTTACCTGGCAAGGGATAGTCCAACCCACGTGCTGTTTGGTTTAGATCCGCCTTTTGAGCTACTCGTGATTTATGCACGATCCTTTACCGAAATCTTTAGCACGTTGGATTTGAATCGATGTCTATCGAAGCGGTTTCCGAGCACATTACTACTACAGAGCTATCATCAACATGATGTAATATTAATTTATGATTAAAGTTTTTTTTATAAGAAATATTGACTGTATAATGTATGTAACCCCGACAGGAGAAAAGCGTGATGATTTTATTTATCTTTCGCGCTTCTGGGAACTAGCGCTTTCGCCATTTGGAAACTCGATTTGTTACACAGCGGAAGAGTGGTCTAACCTACTGTTACTGTTTCTCAGTGAAATGTTTTTAAAAATTACCCGTTGATGTCATTTATTCTCTTATAATTTTGTATTCAATCATCAAGTCCCATACCCTATCATAGCTATACGCTATCACTAAATACATTATCATTTAGGTATGCTCTGGATTTACTGTTTATGCCAAAATGTTTCAAAAATAAATGTCCACCCGCGCGAAGCCGAGACGGTCCGCTAGTACTATATATAGTTTCAATTTCCTCGACCTTGGGAGTTTCAAGTGTATATTGATTCTCGTTTATAAAACTTGTTCTGTTATATACGTATATATGAAGATAAATGTTAGGATTGAAGAGTGGCCATTTTTACAGAAAGAGTCGTGTGCGGTATCCAGGCGACCGTCTCGCTTGCCGCCTCCGCCTCCGCATCATCGACTGTCGCTCGTGGTAAGTGTTCAAAGTTTTATGAACATTTCTTAATGATTTCGCTACACAACGGGCGGGTCTGAACGGCAGCGCGATGTTTCTATAGACGGCATCGGGTCGACGCGAGCCGAGCGTTCCTCTTCTATAGTAAAATCGCGGTGATGTCCAGATCCGATCGCTGTATGGCGAAACATTAACAGTTTTTGGCGGAATCTCAAGCTGTCATGTAGCGGTTCTTGTCATTAATTCATTAACTTGAGTATTTGGCAGAATATTATGTAATTTTGATGGCGTTTTGCGTGATATAGTTCGCGTTATTGTGTAAAATTATAACGGTTACGGTCTGAGGTACCGCAAAGACTATCGGGAAAGTTCTAGCAAGGTGGCCGCCGTTTTGTTACAACATTGTGGCATTAAACACTATACGTGTCACTGGCAGAATTGTGTAACACACATATTACTATTAACTATAAAAATAAACATTTCTTGGAATAAACGCAAATAATTGCTTTTACTTAGATAGGTTATTTTGTCCTTATGCGTTCGGTATTTGCACGGAATATTTTGTTTTAATATTTTTGTGCAGATGTTTTTTACGTTCATATAATTGGATTTAAGGTCACGTGCACACGTCAGTTGATTGATGAGGTGAGTATTTATGGCAGTTTTGGCACTCGTAAATATGTATTCGTCTCGAAATTTGAATAAAATATATTCTTTTATTTGTTTCGTCTTATTTAGTACTAAAAACACTCGATTTAATCCGCGTTGTTTATTATCTCAAGACTATAATACATGCTAATCTCGTGATATTTTTTAGAAAAGCTTAATCTAAGAATAATAACTAACAAAAAAAAATATCGAAATATATTCAACAATACTCGCCCCTCACGTTTTTAAGGAAAGAAAGACACGTCGTTCACTGCGTAGTACTTAAAATTCATAGGTTATTATAACTTTAAGTAATTTTTATATGTCTTTAGGCAAGGACAAAGTCTCTAAGAAGTAAAACTGATCTCTATCATTTTATTCATATAGATTATAGATAATATAATTGTCTGTGATTTTGTTATTTATTACAATGTAGGTAGCTTGCTGAAGTTTATAGCGCCTTGCTACATTATTGTCCTAGGATCCGATAAGTGACTCTGTGGTAGTTATCTACTATACAAATAACTACAATTAAAGTGTGTGTTTGTAATGTAACAGCTTGAGGATGACCATCCAAAATTTTCCAGTTTTAATTTTTAACGACGATTCCCGCGAGGCTACCCTCAAGTTTATGGCAGCGGTGGCGAAAATCGCAGGAACCCGAAATAAATAAACAAAAATAAAATAAAGGACAACTAGGCAGAAGATAATAAAAATTAAAAGCGACAGAGTAAATGATGGCAAAAAAGAAAAAGAAAAGAAAAGTAGAATAAGAAATGTTCATGGCTATAACTAGAATAAGATGTTTAAAATAAGATAAAGCTAGCTATAAGTAACGTAAACAAGATCTCGGATCTATGTCAGAGGATAGGGGGCTTATAAAAAAAAATGTAATAGCTTTTTTAACTAAATACATGTTATGTATGGTACTACAATTCTTGTCTGTTTATTCCGGCTATAACGATTATGACGTAACTTTTTCTGGTGTATAGGTGAGGTTATAAGGAGTAGTTTTTATCTCACCTGATGTTAAGTGACGATGTGCTCCAGGATGGTAAACACATTAAGCCACACTGGTTCTCTTGTGATGCTGCCGGAACACCGTCGCCGGTATTCAGCGACAGGTCATTCAAACTTGAGGGTGCCCAGACGGGCATTATTATAAAATGCCCTACCACGATGCTATGGTTTCCTCACGATGTTTTCCTTCGCCGAAAGCTCGGTGATTTTAGAGTTGGATAGCTGGGCTCGAATCAGCGTCTATTGACGCGAAATCCGGCCGTACTACCCGCTGTGCCATATATCGCTTCACAAAACAAATTAAAACAAATCAAATATTGAATACGCTATAGAAAAAGTGATACTCGAACGGAGCCGCGGGAAAGGCTAGTTTTTAAATATAATTTTCTTAGACGATGCAAAATAATTAAGTCACTCTCACAGCATGTGAGAATACAACCGAGGCATACTTAGATTAACTCGTCAAATTTGCGAACGGTACAAACGATTGTTTGAAATCGCTCGCTCGTTCAACTTGGGATGCGTGCTCCCACGGCCTCCTTTTGCCTTTATTATTATCATGTAAAATGCGGGTTTTTTTTAATTCTCCAGTTATATTGTTTCAATGTTAACACGGACGTATTTATGGGAAAGTAACACCCTAGATCCCAAAGACCTTCATAGAGCGAAATGTATCGAAGTTTTTTTAAGGAAAATTACATTAAAAAAATACTAACTTTTCCCGCGGCTCCGTTCGTGTATTACATTTTCTACGGCGCATTCAAAATTTCATGTGTTTTAATTTATTTTGAGAAGCGATGATGGCGCAGCGGGTAGTTCGGCCGAATTCCGCGTCGATAGACGCTGGTTCAATCCCACCAATCTAACTCCAAAATCACTGAACTTTCGGTGGAGGCAAACATCGTGAAGAAACCATAACAGAGGTGGGGCATTGTATAACAATGCCCGTCTGGGAACCCTCAAGTTTGAAAAACCTGTCGCCAAATACCAGCAGGTATGTTCCGGCAGCATTACTTGAGAACCATTATTTCTAGGCTTAGTGTGTTTAACATCCTGAACCACATCGTCACTTAACATCAGGTGAGATAAAATAAAATTATTATGCAGAAATATAAATGTTTTCCTAAAATAAAAGTAGCATAAGTTACTTCTTATAGCCTCAACTGACGGAGTCGCAGGCGCGGCTTGATTCCGCGTCAGTGGACGCGGGTTCAAATCCTCCTATCCAACTCTAAAATCAGCCTGAGCTTTCGGTGAAGGAAAACATGGTGAGGATACCATAGGATGGTGGTAAGGCATTCCCTTATAATGCCCGCCTGGTTAGCTACCACCCTCCAGTTTGAAAATCTGTCACCAAATACCAATAGGTGTGTTCCGGCAGCATCACTTATTAATTAGTACCTAGGTTTTCCCGCCACATAACAGGACCGATCCCGTGTTTGCTCCTATTATGTGGCGGGAGGTACCGAGGGGTTTAGTGGGTAGTGGTCAACGGCGCTTCTCGCC
The DNA here is from genome assembly GCA_014132275.2 of Samia ricini. Lineage (NCBI taxonomy): Eukaryota > Metazoa > Arthropoda > Insecta > Lepidoptera > Saturniidae > Samia > Samia ricini. The sequence continues at coordinate 39,337,349 of AP028158.1, forward strand.
GCGAGTCCCACACTAATCCTGTGTGACAGCCCCTTGCACTTGTGCGAGAGACTGTCATACATCTTCAGACGCGTTTCAGTCAGTCCTGGAAGGGTACGTCCCTATCAGGGCTGACTGGACAGCAAGTGCGTAAATGCATTCCCCTCGTAAGTTTAGTGTGTTTGCCATCCTGGACCACATTTTCACTTAACATCAGGTAGGATTGTGGTCAAAGCACTGAGTTTCTATAAAAAAAAATCTTAATCCGGTCTTAATCAATGCTAGTAGTTGTAGCTTTTATTTAGTTATTTTACACTTAATTAATCGGGTCGTGTAAATGTGGAATTCTCTCAAAATGTATTATTTTTTATTTGGGAAATAAACGTTATACTTATATACAAATAGCTATTATGTAGTAAAATATTACATTTTTTTTTAAATAAACGTGCGCAAATTGTATGTAGATAGTACATATAAAAAAAAGACTTTATTCTACTGGATTACAGTTAGTTTTGCACTAGTCAAATTAGTTATTTTATGATATCTATACTAACAAATAATATTGAAGTGTTTGTAATGTCAAAATTATTTTTTTTTTACTAAATATATATGAATGTATATATTAGAGGAAGTTTGAAAGTGGCGCCAATAAGAGACAAGTTTAGAGGCGGTCGTTTGTCCTGGTGTGGACATGTGATGCGCGAGGAGATAGAGGATGTTGTAAGGAAGGTATTGGATATGAATGTGGACGGTTACATGGGAAGGGGAAGAACAAAGAAAAGATGGATGGACTGTGTGAAAGACGATATGTTTAGAAAAGGAGTGAATGCGGAGATGACAACAAATAGAGAGGAATGGAAGAGGAAGACATGTTGCGCCAACCCCAAGTGAAAATGGTAAAGGGTGGGGCGATGATGATGATGAGATATGAATGTATATACTATACCTATACCAAAAATACAATTTTTAACATATTTGTCTTTCTGTCTGTCTGTTTGTAATGGGTAATCTACAGAACGGGTGGACCGATTTTGACAGGCCTTTTTTTGATAGATAGCTGAAGTTACTCCGGGTAACATTGGATACTTTTAATTTTCGAAAATAATTCGGGTGCCTCATAAAAAAAAACTCATAAAAATTTGAATAAAATCAGATTCAATGCACAGATTTAAAGGCTACTAGTGCTATAATTTATGAGATACATTTTTACTCTATCTTTGTACTAATTTTTTTTTAGAAGTTGTAATTATGGGTTCCGCGTAAAAAATTCAAACACAGTGAAGAATATATGAAACGTGGGCGCAGCCGCGGGCACACAGCTAGTATTGTTATATGGTTTGAAATGATGGCTTGTTGGTAGAGGACCGTTAACATATACGTAAGTCAAGTTCTGGTCATTAAGTCTCTTCCATCTTGTCGGTTGTAATAAGCAAATATCTTCCCCTCCCTCATTGATTACGTAGCCATTTCTAACAAAAAAGCGAAGATTAAAATGTCATGTCATTGTCACACCACCCGTCCCCATGTCATTGAAAATAAACAAATCATACATAAGCTCACGCCTGTTATCCTCGAAGGGTTAGGCAGAGGTGAAATAGCGAACTACATCACCCACATTCCGCCGAGCTTAGTTCCTTCCCAGATGTGACAGGGGGCGAGCCTGTCGCCATATCGGGCACAAATTCAAAACTCCGGGATGATACTGAGTAGAAAAACCCAATACCACTTGACCCGACCCGGGGATCGAAGCCGAGGCTTCAGAACGGCAGTCGCACCGTAATACAACTGCGCCACCGAGGCAGTTCAACAAAGTATAAAATAAACTCTTGATTCATTAGTAGATAAATAAATATCAATACATTTTATAGCATATCTTGCTTTGAAATACCATGTTGAGTATATAAGTCAAGTGAAACTTAGTGTACCTAGAACATAGATAGAAACGTCTAGTTACATCGCACGGTTATATAAACCGCGCGATGCCTAACACTGATTGCGGTTAAGGTCTTATTGCATCCTTCAAGGTTTTCTTACGCGGTTTCATATTAGTATAATAATTTATAATAATACCTGTTCTGATGATTGGTTGGTCAAGGTTCTTATCCGTTAAGTATAAAACTATGATACGTACGGAGATTTCATAAATATAATAAACGAATAAGCGGTAGTTTGGGTACGAAATATTAAATTAACTGTAGGGCTTTCGTGTGTTCCGGCAGCGTCGCTTGAGAACCAGTAACTATAGGCGTAGTGTATTTACCGTCCTGGACCGCATCGTCACTTAACATAAGGTGAGATTGTGGTCAAAGCACTGATCCTATACCGTATAAAAAAAAGGAGGCGTTGCACCGTTCATTTGTCAAGATACCGTTTTTAATCAAAAACTTATCTAATTTTGACGGTTGTTCGTTTTTTGACTTATGTGACCAGACATTTAAAATTATATTCTTTGCAATTAATTATTCATTACATATTTAGTCTTATTTAAAAACACACGCATGTGCAGTTCAGACGTGGTAGAAGTCAAAAAACTTAATAAAATAATTTTTTTTTTAGATTATACGCTCACTTATTCGATGCTTTTTCTCTCGGTAAACTAGCGTGGGGAGGCTACGTAGCACTACATAAGACGAGACTTTGAATATAAGAAATACTGAATAATGTATTCTATCTCACTCTCTTTTAACCCTGTAGGTGTAAGTGTTTGTCTCTTTTTAAGAGAATAATGCTAGCGGCATTTTTTCCATACGAACGTAGTGCCCTGTTTCCTCACTGGATAATAGCATTATGATAAATATTTTTAAACCAAATAATATATATCCACCGCCGCCATGCTCGTACGTTTTGATTTTTACCGTAAATTAGTTATTGTAGAAACTAAGAGCCTTTGCAAATGAAAAAAGTTGCTCGATTTTTACCGTCATTTTCACACGTTCGTCAAACAAATTTCATGAATTAAAAATATCAAAACGTAGAGGCAGAGCCAAAGTCTTTATTATTCTATAACTGAAAGAAAATTAACAATCGGTTTAGTTTGCAGGAGGAAACGGGTTACTACGAAGTGCTGTTTTTCGTCTATTTTGCATAGATAAAATCCACCCGAGCTGCAGTTATCCCTTTCGTGTTTTATATCTCTGTCTTTGGGGCGCGACAGCAATAGATTTCTGAAATACCTACATTTCAAATCTGTCGCCGACCGCATATTCCCTTAACGTCGCGTTTTCGTTTCATAGAGTTTCAAATCACGAGGCCAAAGAGGTTTTCGTTCAAAAACATTAGTGTCACGTGATATTATTCCATCGAATGGTCACATCGTAACTTGCATCAATCAATACAAATAAATAATAGATTAAAAATGGCTTCATTTGTATGTAATCGTTTTTAAATTATTGTTTTTTTTTTCTTTTTACAAACCGCGTCCCATTAATAACAGTAGCATTATCTATCTAGCTGTTGCATGTTATCGGTTGATATTTTCCATTCTGTTACAATCACCAGGTGTCATTTGTTATTACTTGTTTTTATCATCAAGTGATTATATATTTAGGTTTCAGGAGTGTTTTATAATGTATTTTTAGTTTATATTAAGGGGGATATTTCTACGCTAGTGTGGGACTAAAATGCCGTGTCACACGCTGAAAGACGTTACTCCATACGAACACGAATAAAATACACACCGTATTCACGCGTACATACATAAATTACTAGTATTTAATACAATATTGTAATAATTGACAATAGCAAAATATTTTATAGAAAGGGGTCGTTCGAGGATTACGTGTGCTAAATTTTTGACTAACTGCTCTCCTTGTCAGAGCCACAGTAGGCAAAGTTTTTACACCATCCTCCATGATTATGCAAGCGTTGGCTTAATACATGAAAGCGCCCAAATATTTTAGAATTTTACTTAGCTCCAGATGTAATATATAAGGAACTTCGTTAAACATGGCATACAAAACATTAATCCTTATCATGATATTTGTATTGAAAGTTATTCACAATATATATTATAGTTCATGCAAACGATACCACGAACATAAATAAAAAAAATGGAAATACATTTTGGTATGTAAGCCGCTGACGCTGAATCGATTTGATATTTTAAACGTGTTGTTCGTAGTATCATAATAATAAGGTTTTTACGCAAAGGAAAAATTTGAAGTACTCGTTAATTGGATTTTAATTTGTTAATTGAATCTAGTGTTAGTCCAGATCATAGAGAAAAAAGGTAAGGAGAATAATCTCATGTGAGAGAAAAGTTGAAAAAGTGTCCAGCTGAATGCTATAAATAACAGTTCAAAAACCTTCCAAAATCGCGCTGGTGTAGACAAAGGGTATGTTGTTATGAATGTATGAATTATAGATGAATTAAATTATGCCGAGTTAAAGAAATTAATGTCATTGTTTACTTTTTTATATATTGTCGACTAAAGTTGTTAAAGACTTAAAGTTAACCTTAAAGAATTACTATAAGAAAACTTCCACCTTTTTTTTTGACGAGGGGAATGCATTTACGCACTACCCTTACCTATTGCATTAGTGAGACCGAAGTCCCCCAATGCAATAGGTAAGGGGAGGGACGTCTCCTTGCCAGTGCGCGACTCGCCCGGACGTGAAGCGTCCGGAAATACCCACTAAACCCCCCGGGGCCGTCCGCCGTATTTGGGATAGGGACGACACGGGATGGCTTACGCAAGCACCGCGTCGTAAGAAAACTTCCACCTAGAGTGTGATTTTATTTCGTAAACTGTAAATAGTACGCATATTGATTTGGCGCTTTCTTTCAAATTTACCCTGACGCCAATGTGGCGCCATTCTAATTTAATGCGCAACGTTTATTCTCCATGGTCCAGATGTAGAAATTTGACCGTAATGTTATTGAATTTAAATATATTAAAGGTTGCTAATAGCAAATAAAAAATACAATCGGATGACAAGAGGAGAAACTGAATTGAATTTCTTTATCTTTATCTATTTATACATAGCTTATATACGTTCCCTACAGAAATAAAAAATAGAATAGAATAGATTTTTTTTTATTTGCGTATAACACAACACAGATTTAAACACACAGAAAATACATATTTATTATAAGATAAAACAATTTCTTGTATTTATGCAAATAATCGGTTGAATATCGATAATGAATGGGATACGAAATAAATAACGGTGGTTAGACTTTGACTGTGGTGGTGAGGCGACGCGACGCGAGTATTCCCGCGTTATGGAAATGACAGGACATAGCCTTGAACAAGTGGTCGATTGAGTTTGAATCTGAAACGATCGGAGGACCAATGTAATGGAATACAGATTACCATACTAAATTAATTATCAAAATTACTATTATTATACTTATAGTTTATAAGTTTACAAGAAAAAAAAAATGACTATATATACACAGTGTAATATAATGTAATATGATTTAAGTTATTGATTGTGATTAATGAATAAATAAGAGAAAAAAGATAACAGAAAAGAAACAGAGAAAAAGAGGCAAAAGAAAAAGCCTAATGTAAGATAAGGAGCTTTTTACCTATGAGTTATTACCAAAGTCTCTGATTATGTCAGGGGGATTGAAAAAAAAGAAGAAAACAAAAAAGATAATTGGTTATCGCTATAAACTCAAACACTGTATTTCAAGTGACATTTAAAGTGGCGAACTATAATTATTTATAGAAATATCGGATCCCGTAATAACAATGAACTTATAAGGAGATAGTTCTATGCACGTTTACCCTATCGGTTAACCGATCTAAACGTCGGACGGCCGCTAGATATGGCATTTAATAAATCTGTGACAAGGTGATGTTTCAAAACATGAAAATAACGTTGTTTTTCCATAGACTTGCTGAAGAATTTGTCCAATATATAAATGTTTATTTAGACTCATAAAAACAACGGTGACGACTGTCAATTGTAAATACATATTTACTAACAATCACGGTTATATTGATCTACAATAAATGCCATTTCAGTAATCAAATGGTTCTTAAAACAGTTGAAAACTATATTAGCTGCAGATTGTCAATTCTAGAATCCCACATAACCAGGCTCTTTAAAAAGGGTTATTATAAACAAATAAGTATTATCTATGTAAATAGGTAAAGATTTTTCTCCTCTATTTTTGAATCAATTATCTTTTTTTTTTTGCTCAGTAATCAGCTCAGTAATTATTCACGTTCGTATTATTCGTTGTTATTCACGTTATACATTCAAGTATTGTAATAATGGCTGAGCTCGAATTTCGACCACCGGCCGAACACTTTTTTTTTTGGTTTATGAGGCCATTAATATAAGTTTTTTTGGCCCAACTTTGTATCGTTTAATTTTCAATGTATCAAAAAAGTGGCTATCCTTTGGTGTTAAAATTTTTCTAGGAGTTGTTGTGATTTGGGTGGTATCTGCACAAAATAGCCAGGAGCAAGCCGACAGCGGCCTGCCACCGCTGCTTCGCGCTAGAAGAGCTTGAGGAGCGTCGCAGTTTGGTGGCAAAGAGGGGACCAGACCTTTCGTTGCCGAGCGTGGTGAGGGCCATGTTTGGCAGCGACAGGGCCTGGAACGCTGTGGTCTCTTACTGCAAGCAAGTTTTGCTTGAAAAGGAAGCCGCGGGAAGGTAGAGCGGAAGAAGGAGCCTTTAGCAGATCCTCTACGCCAAAGGAGTGCTAGGGATAGTAGAGCACGTTTCGCCCGTGCTCTACTACACCCCTGAGCCTGCTACCAATTTCATATTTCCCTTTCTTCCGGAGTTCTTGTCCTTACAAGAACCCAAGAAAGAGAGGGGCGGGAACTACGTATCTGGCGGGCAACAAGGATGGGGGAACTCCCCTTCCCAGAGGGCATGACAGTGGCCCTTTGCGGGCCTCCAGCTAATGCGACACGGAGCATGCTTTGACAATGCCGTGTCGCCCGAAGAAGGCGGCTGTAGGGTTTTAGTGGGTATTCCCGGTGCTTCACGCCGGGTGAGTCTCGCATACCCCTCTGGCATCTCTGATCCGCGAGATTCTAGTCTCTCCCAGCTTAGAGATGCCAGAAGGAATGAGTGAAGGCATTTCCCACTTTTAAAAACAGAAAAATGGAGTTGTTTTGAGATATAGAATTCACGCTCCGTTTCGTTATTTTCAATACAGTTGTGCCAATAACCAACATTATATCACGTAAAACGCATACCAATTACATAATAGATAATAAATAAATTAAAAACAAGGACTACGCCATGGCAAACTGAAATCGCGCCTAGAAATCAATTCGCACCTTGTCGTCTATCAATATTATTAGACTAGTTTCAGTTACCCTCTTACGGTTGGAAACATTACATTTTTGATATATACTTCAAATATTTTTTTTTTATTTAGCTTAAAAATAAACGCTTGTAAATGGTCTATATCTTTGAAGCGCTTATTTGGAGCGTCACGGTTACTCGAACGCTGTCAGCCGTATGACTCAGCTCTGTAATTTTATGCCACTTGTACAATATCGGCTACTGTCTGAGTCGGCGAACCGAGTTCGAAATTGTCAACAAAATTCTAATCTAATAGTTCGGTAAATGTTCGGTATTGTTTTTCTTTCCTTCAGTTGAAGATTGAATATGAAACCTCGTTTTGATGTTTTTGGTTACAAAATTCAATTTTAGTTTTTATAAATATACACTTTAAAAAATTAAATTTTTAGTTAAACAATACACTGAATAAAGTACATTTTTATACTTTATTCCAAGGTATTATTACATTTTATAAATAGAATCTAGAAGTATTAACAAAGTTAATATAAATAACAAACTGGTACTGGTATTTTCTAATTACAGGCTTTATTTTCTTAAGGAACGAACGTGTTTCATTGTGTTTTAATTCGTGTGTGATTTATTTTGATTACAATATTTTAAAAATATTTTAAAATATTAACAAGCTTTTAAACAGACAAAGCTTTGTGTCTGATGCATATCGGTAATGTAAATGGTCAATGACTCCGAAAACCTGGTTCAGATAGATCTTTCTAAATAATCGCCGAGAGTGTAGACGATGGGATAAAATCTCATACAGTTAATATTTAATGTACAAAAAAAATTGGATAAGATGTTGATGAGATATCATAAAAAAGCTAATAATATTTTATGTAATACTATCTAACAAACCCGGTTTTTTCGCTTGTATCTGATTTTAATTTATTGTTAAAGAGTTTGAGAGCGTTTATGTTATATTGTCTTTATTGTAGTTGTTTTTCCGTTTCGTGCTAAAAAAAATTCAATACACTTCATTTGTATACAGTAACCAGAATATATTTACCCAAAACGCCCCAAAAATCACACAATCCGTCCGCAAACACGAGATATTAAATAAAAGGTAGCAGCTACTATATGATAGAGACTGAGGTGCCGCCAAAAACTCTCACAAAAGAGTAGTTTTTATAAAGCGGATTTTAAAAGTGTAAAGATAAATTATAGACAATAATTGTGTGAAATCGTTTATTGAATGTAATAATGAGTAATGTTACTAATTTGTAAAAAAAAAAACTAACATACATATAATCAACCTATGCAATGATTGATCATGCGAGAGATGACTTATTCGGTTGTCTATGAAAGCAAAACAGGCCGTGTCTGTCTACTTACGGCCCGGATGCTATTGTGCTCTCAGTCTTATGATAAAACTATTTTTACTAATGCCACAATTGAAATTAAACGTAGCTGGTTCACTTGGTAGATTGATTTCAAGGATTTTACGCAGCTCCGCTAGTGTGGGGCAGTTTAAGTAGTAAGTAAGCGAGGCTCTTACCGGCGATTACGTGGGCATTGGCATAATTGAAAAACAAATGATGATGGCGCAGTGGATTGTGAGGCCGAATTCCGCGTTAATGGACGCGGGTTCGAACCCACCTATCTAACTGTAGAATCAGCCAGAGCTTTCGGTGAAGGAAAACATTGTCGAGGAAACCATAGCATAGTAGGGAATTTTCTAATAATGGCCGCGTGGGTAGCTACCGCCATCAACTTTGAATACCTGTCGCCAAATACCAATAGGTGTGTTCTGGCAGCATCACTTGAGAACAAGTACCTTTACGCTAAGTGTGTTTACCATGCTGGAACATATCGTCACTTAACATCAGGTGGGATTGTGATCTACCGGGCCATTGCACTGACGAGGCCTGGTGGGCTTGCTGCCGGGGGCGACGCGGTGCTTGCGAAAGCCACCTCGTGTCGCCCCCATCCCAAATGCAACGGACGGCCCCGGGGGGTTTTAGTGGTTATTTTCGGGTGCTTCACGCCCGGGTGAGTCCCACACTGGCACGGAGCTCGTCACTCCGTGCCCCCTTATCTGTTGTATTGGGGGACTCTGATCCCACAAATACAATAGATAAGGGTAGTGCGTAAATGCATTTCCCCCAGTCAAAAAAAAAAAGGTGGGATTGTGATCAAATCACTAAGCCTATGTGTAAAAAAACCTTGCTTAGAGCCCCCATCTTCTAAATCATCAAATAGAAACAATGCATGATCGCCGTCCTCATAGGTGTTTACGTAAAATTTGAACGTATTGAGCAGTATTTAATTATTTATAGTATTATAATCTCTTAAACTTATTTGTCAACTTATCTGTTTTAAAAAAATCTTATATATTAAGTTAATTAGCTAAAGCCTCACAATAAAACGTTTTGGTTACATTTTTGTGTCGACGTCATTCTTTTAAGATATGAAGTAGTAAATAAGCTTGGAGCCCGCCTAATTTTAAGTGGTCATTGCAGTAACAATTCTCGGCAAATTCAGAAGGGACCGCATTCTCTTCTGAGATCTTTGGTTAAACCTACGTACTTTAGATTCTTACCAGAGAATACATTTACGGTTGAAAAAGACGATCTTGGGTTCCGAAGTTATAAGCCAACTAATAGACAGACTGACAAAGTGACAAATACGTGACCTAGTGTGATATGTAAGTTTTTTTTGCTCAAAATACAACATATATATCAAATACACAGGAAATACTTCCTGCACTAAAACTAAATAAGTGTCAGAGCAGCGCTGGTATTCTGGTTGTACCTTGTTTGGGCGCTACGGAAACACTACTTATTTATGCCAATATTATAAAGGGGAAAGATTTGTATTGTTGTACATAATGAATAAACTTAAAAATTACTGGACTTAAAAATTTGGATGAAATTTGGTATGGAGATAGTTTGAAATCCAGGGGGTGACATAGGATAGTTTTTATTCCGAAAATCCCACGGTAACGGGAACTGCGCGGGTAAAACCGCAGCAGCAGCTAGTTATTTTATAATAGGCTTTAAAAATTCAAACTCGATAGTGTTTACTAATAGTTCCTAAGTAAAAAAAATATAATACTGAAATACGAATAGAAAATTTCGGTATAACTCACAAAAATATTCATTAGAATAATTCACATCACTCAAATTTTAAATAATCGATAAGTTAATGTTACTAATAACAAAATAGAAGCAATGCCTTTTTTTTACATATATAGTACTATTTTAAGCAAAATTCTTTACAAAATATAACTGTAATATGAACTTATTACGTCTATTTTACTAATAGTCCCAACGAAAGATATTTATTATTCGTTTTTTTATTTCGTTAGTTCGAAACTGAGGACGTTCACGAGAACGGGAAATACGCGGGTAAAATGTATGGGGGTAAATATACGCGGGTTATGGTAAAATGATTCGCCTCTCTACTTCAACGAGTGTGAGCTGGTTGTTGTCTTTCCCCTTGTTGATATATTTCTTAGTTTTTAATCTCTTTTAATGTGTCGAGTAAAAAAAGACAATAAGAAAACAATGGAAAGCCGGCGTAAACGCCAGGAAGGTGCTCAAGGGGTTAATAATAGTGTTTCTGCAGCGCGCCAACAAGTTTCAACTATAGTACTAGCGCTACTCTGATACTTTTGAAGTTTCAGTGCAGCGATCAAGCTGAGTTTGGACCCTGTTTGCATAAGCGCAACACTATGTTTTATGTTGTTAATAGTGATGTATCTTCTGTGTATTTAAATGTGCAAATATTTTTTTTGCTATTTTGTAATTTCGATTTTGTATTTTAAATACCACTGAGGTGAAGACAACTCCTAGAAATGACCATCCTCTAAACCGTAAAGTGTTATATTTGCATTCTATATCTTGTGGCGATAGCGTATCGAATCTCATCATCTTATGTACATAGGGTATTGTAAAAACGTTATTTTTTACCGCGTCCATAGTCACGATCGAAAAGAATAACGTAAAATTTTAGGTTCGCTTAAAAAACTATATGAATCGTGTCCGGTTTTAATGTTGCATACTAACTGGGCTGGTAAATTCGAGTGATGGCGGTTCATTGGTAGTGTGGGTGGGTGGGTTTAGCAGCGATGGACGTGGATTCAATTTCACTCATCGTATTCAATAATGAGCCTTAGCTTTCGCCGAAAGAAAGGATCGTGACGTAACCGAAGTATGGGTTGGTTGTAGGACACTTTCTAATACTAGTCTCGCACTTATGTTATTGTATCTTATATCTTGGACCACACCATCACTTAACATCAGATGATATTGTGGTCAAAGCGCTGTGGCCGATACAGTATATAAATTCAGCCAAACATCTTACAATTGACCTTGACTACGCAGATATGGATTTTAATGTCTGGATTGGTCGCTATCACGCGGGAATCTCTTGTACCGATCGTACGATTGGTTGAACAGCTCAAAGAACTTTCCCACACTACAGTGATTTATGTTCAAGATGTTTATAGGTACTTGAGAAGAAAAGTTATTTATAATATTTATGATAATCTTAACTTCGACTGATATTTAAGAAAATACGGTATCCTTGTCTGACCTTGCTATATACATAAAACCCGCTGGACTCATTTTTTATCGACTTCATCCACTACTGTCGTTACCTATATTGTTTATCAAATTTCCTAATTTGACTAAATTTATACATTTATGGTCAAAGAAGATTATTTCAAAAAGGTCTAAATTGTGGTTATGTAATGCTATTCAAGGCATCTAAAGATAAGTATAGGAGTTAAACGCGATTTGTTTGTTAAACAGGTCGGGACAGGTCGGTGCAGCTCACCCGGCACCGGACCGCTGTCGCCGGCTGACGGTCCGCGGTGGCCACACGCCCACCACCCGCATCCCTTGCACCACGCGCTTCTTTCTTCGAGCGTCAAGCGGGGCAAGGAGCTGTGAGTATTCATACACGGAGGTGACAATGATTTTTGCTATCTCAGGCGCTTGAAGTTACTCTACAACCGTGTTTTCTTTTTTGGTTTCAACGCACAGTGGGCGGGTCGGAATGACGGAGGGACATCAGCGCGATGTGAGCATTTACACAGAGCCGTCAAGCTCGGCTCCCGTCCCGGCACGCCCGCTGTGTGTTGAAACCGTTATATCTACTAGAAACGTATAAGACGTTGCCCTGTACATTGTATATAAAATATGATGGAGAATAATAAATGGAATATCATTTTTGTGAGCAGTTTTTTATTGAAAATTTATGGAATAAAATGATCTGTTACTAAAATTAAAAAAATAAATAAATAAAAGAAAATCCATTGATAAATAAAGGAGAAAAGTTTCGTGAACTGTTTTATCTTCGCCTAGTTACGTTTTTATAGCTCTTATCGTTTTTTTATATAAGGAAATTAGATTACATTCTAAATGGGAGTCATATCATGGATAGGATCGAGTTGACAGATTTATCTAAATATTTTTATATTGTTTACATGTCTAACCGTATTAGGAATAAGGATGTGTAAGTATATTTTTGATAAGTATGATCTTTAACTTCTATTGGATAGACGGAGTTCAGGATATGTTATTTTCGGCTTAGTTACTACACATCGGACATGATTGAGGACAAACTCTATATTGATAACAAATTGAGTATATGTCGGGAGTTGATCGCTTTTTTTTACTAAATACATATGAATATAGGTATCTATTATATTATACCTATACCAAAATTTTATAAATTTTTTCTGTATGTCTCTTTATTCCGGGTAATCTCTGGAATGACTGAACCGATTTTGACGTGACCTATTTTTTTTGTTAGATAGCAGAAGTTACTTAGTGTAACGTACTTTTATTATTCGAAAATAATTGTGGTTCCGCGTAAAAAAAATTAAAAGTCATGAAATTTCAAATAAAGCCCGATTCAACCAACGCACAGTTTCACTGGGAAGTGTTTGAATTTGTGAGAAATAGTTTTACTGTATCTTAGTACCGAAAATAATTAGGGTTCCGTATAAAAAAATTAAAACACATAACAATGAATAATAAAAAAAAAGCCGGTATAGAGCCTTCGTGCCGGACTGACTGGGCCGCGAGTTGATACCTATGGTTGGTTGATGCTTGGTGAAAACTTGTCTTAGTGACTGACTCATATCTGTATGTCTCATATATGTCCAAACCTTTTTTTTTTTTTTTTTTTTGACGGGGGGAAATGCATTTACGCACTACCCTTATCTATTGTACTTGGGGGATCAAAGTCCCCCAGTACACTAGATAAGGGGCACGGAGTGACGAGCTCCGTGCAGTGTGGGACTCACCCGGGCGAGAGTCGCCCGGAAATACCCACTAAAACCCCCCGGGGCCGTCCGCTGCATTTGGGATGGGAGCGACACGGGGTGGCTTTCGCAAGCACCGCGTCGCCCCCTGCAGCGAACCCGCCGGGCCTCGTCGTGCAATGGCCCAGTGGGGATGGGGGAGTGTACACACTTCTCAACCCCACCTCTTCGCCTGCCTCCCGTAGGAGGCATGACCTAGGCAGGTCAACCAACCGGAGGAGGCAGAAAACTGCCCCCCCCCATAAGAAGAAATATTGGGATAGTTCAGTGGCGGGCACAGAGAAAGGGGAAGAAACCCGCCACTGAAGAAGACTCTGGGTCCCGCTCCATCTCTCATCTTGTCTCCAACGACAAAACGTAGAGAGGAGAGGATGCCCAGGAAGAAGAAGAAAGGGACAGACAAGAAGAAGACAAACACCAACACACACACACACAAACAAACACACAAATACGGACACACGTCCACCAACCGCCAAGGGGGCCCCTACAAGCGCAGGAACCCCCTGACATAACGGGCCCACCGCCACATAACGGGCCCACCGCCCATAACGGGCCCACCGCCCCCCAATATATGTCCAAACCTAACTAGAGGCTTTATGTTTGCTTATATTTGACGACACGGGAGACGGGGAGATGTGATAACTTAAGCAATAGTTACTTATTAGTTTTCGTTTTTTTTTGTGTTTACTTTGCTGACAAGTGGAAGAGGGTGGTTAAGAATGACCAAAATTCTCATTTACGTAACACTTGTAATGCCCCTAATATAATTGTTTTTGTATCTCTTCAATCTCTCATCGTATCTCATCTCAAACTTGATATTGTTTTCCTTTAGATAAACATACTAGATATGCCAGTAAATCCGTTAGCGTTTTCAGTTTCCATTTTTTATAATTTTGTTATTCATTGCATCTTTAAAATATGGAATGGTTAAATTATTCTAAAGAGCGCTCTTGTCTTAGTATCGAAGTAACTTCACGCATGTCAATGTAAACCGTGAAATGATTAAAAACGTTGGCGTTTGTAAGAATTAAACATGTAATGTCATAGATAATATGTACTTTAACCCCTTGAACACTTACCTGGCGTTTACGCCAGCTTTCCATTGTTTCCCTATTGTCTTCCTATTATTTTATTTTTATGGGTACTCGACACATTAAAAATCTGTTAGATACAGACACAGTCTGTCCTTTTAAAGTGGTTTCTAAATTTTCTAAAGCAATAATTGCGTTGGTAAACAGTGTTAATTTATTTAACCTGATTTCTGTTTTTCTGAATTTAATTCGATTACTTTTTGTAATCAAGGATAAAATAGCTACCAACTATAGATATTATGAAGCGATGATGGCGCAATGGGTATTGCGGCCGGATTCCGCGTCAATAGACGCGGGTTCGATCCCACACATCCAAGTCTAAAATCGGCCTGAGCTTTCGGCGAAGGAAAACGTCGTGAGGAAACCATGGTATGGTGGTAGGGCATTTTCTAATGATGCCCGCCTGGCTAGCTACCACCCTCAAGTTTGAAAACCTGTCGCCAAATACCAATAGGTGTGTTACGGCAGTATCACCTGAGAACCAGTACCTAGACTTAATGTGTTGACCATCCTGGACCACATCGTCACTTAACATTGGCAAGATTGTGATCAAAGCACTGAGTCTATATCGTATACAAAAAAAAGAAAGCTCTTTTGTATGTTTATTTGTGTACTATAATGCTGAGTGCATAGCGGCGCTAGAAAACCACCACCCCCCTCTTTCCTATCCCGTGGGGTGTCCCAAAAAGCGATGAAAGAGAAAACATGGGTATACATCTACACCCAGACCGGTTTAACCGACAAAAATAGCATCCCCAAGGGTTAAAATAAACAGACGAAACTTAAAAGCAACGTGAATTCAAAGAGGGAAGACTTGTTGCGCCGACCCCAAATATAAATGGGAAAGGGGCAAGGAGAGCATATAATAAAAATATATTACATTTTACTTGTGTGATGCTTTTGAAAGATTCCACACGATGTGTATATAATTTTTCTGTAGTGACGTTTAAAACTTCCACTGTGCCTTTTTTGCGACGATGTTTTTCAAGAGATTTATGTTAAAGCGCAAATTAGACTTGGAAAGCTCACCATTGGACGTTTACGTCACGTGAGAACGAAACTTGATTAGTGTACGCAACTTGTGGGGAGGAGAAAGCCCCCCCCCCATCTCTTCGCCCGCCTCTCTAAGAGAGGCATCTGTCAGAGGGGAAGAGGGGCGATTACCACCTGAAGGCTATAACCACCTTTCTTACTTCCTCCCCCCCACACTTCACCTCCTCTCCAGCGCAGGTGGCCCAACCTTAATCTCGTGTTGCATAAGCAAGACATAGTGAGGGGGAACCACCGGCACCAGCCGCCCGTCCTCCTCTCCCCCCCTGCACCTACTGTGGTGAACCCCGCGGAAAAGGTGTCCTCGTCACCGGAGGCCGGCAACAGATGTGATGCCGGTCCTTCCTTCCCGCATCTGCGCACGCGGCACAATTCGGTGTTTCCGCTGCACAGTCCACTGCCTTGTGGCCCTGGACCACACAGTGGAAACACTGGAGTCCCCTCTCCACCACCGCCGTGCATAACACCCAAATACCTGCCGCAAAGCCCTCCTAATAGAACTATTGCGACGTACCCTTGTTTTATATATTTTCGACTATGTTGTGATACCGGTTTCTTCGTTATGTTTTCTCTTCGTCGTCAACAGATAGTGTTAGTAAAAAAAAACGAAACATTGTTAATTACAACATGGGAACCCAGTATCAATCATCCACCAGCGTTAATTATTTTCATTTACCGTTTAAACTAAACGCCTAATTAAGTTACTCAACAAAGGAAATAATGGGTTACTAAGGCAAGGTCACGTGATTTATACGGACCACGGTTTGTCTTCAAGCTATGCTACCTGCGACGAAAAATGTCACGTAATGCGCCTTAGCTAAACGTTATGGTCATTAATTAAAAAGATTACTTATAGAAATCGATTAGGACGCTCAACCGGAGAGTGTTAGCTAGTACGAAGGGATGAAAATGGTAAGGTCTTAGCAGTCTTGGGTTGCTAACTGAGATGTAAATTCCGCAAAATTCCCCGCGCTGAACCTAAGGGAAACTACAGATCTCAAGTTGTCCCTTGTCCAAAAATCCATGTGACTGCGTTTAGTGTGCAGGAATGTGGGTTTTGGTGTTATGTTTTGTGCATGAATGGTGTTACTGTATCACGCTGATTGTACGGGAACGGGACCCTCCTCAGTTGGGAATCGGAGGATGTTAAAAGCGAAATGAAGTAATCTCTTTAATTTGGATGCTTGTTGTTTACAGCGATGGTCGCAGGTGGTCGGTGGCGTCGCTACCATCGTCAGGGTACGGCACTACACCTGGCAGCTCCAGTTTATCAGTAAGTATTATCCTTATCTATATATGTATATATATAAAAGGAAAATGAGGGTCCTTTGACGCACCATCACCTCAAAACTACTGAACGTTTTGGTATGGGACTACTACCATTCGACGCGGATGTTTTCGTAGATGGTTATAAGTTATTTATTTTTCGATTTACTATTATGCCCATTTTTTCCGCACTAATAAAACAAAAGTCTTTCAGTTTACTTCATTTATTTGTTTTTTTTTAAAGAATATATAAAAACGCGGGCGGAGCCTCCGCTACCATTTAGTATTATACGTCTTATCTGTCTGCCATCCGTTAGTTAGCTTATAACTCGAAAACCACGTGATTCTTTTGTAAATCGTAGATATACTATAATATGATCAGGTTTTAGTTTTTTTTTTTTTTTTTTTTTTGTTAAGTTTGGAGTATATAGGAAAAGTAATCAGAATAAAAAAAACATAAATAATTACATTTTTACACTATTTATTTATTCATTTATATATTAGACACTTTACAGAATAAAAGGCAAGTAAAAAAAGTTAAAAACGTTACGAAAACAGTTGAGGAGAGTTATTCCTTTCACAGTTATTTCTTTGGATACAAGTTTTGTGTATGCGTGTCTGTGGGTGTGTGTGTGTGTGGCATTAAAACTCTTTAGATCGGATGTTGTTATTTTTCGTACTAAAAAAAATAGTTTTTCGTTGAGTCAAATCAGGACAACGGACCGTGTTTCGAGAATCACATTGTTGTATGACAGCTAAATTAGGGTACCGCTAGACGGAGTTTTCGGTTTATCGGAATAGGTTTTTCGGTTTCGCTCGTTTTGCTTTTTAGACTTAAAAAAAGCGTTACTAAATTAAGTATTAGGAAGATACTAAGCTCGTCAATGGTTGGTTACTAAAGAAAAAAAAAAAGAATCGTCGGGGTGTTCCCAAAACCCACTATTTTATCCCAAAACTATTTTAATTTTACTTATTTAAATGTAAGCTCCGTTTCTTATATTCAATAAAACTGTATATAACGAAATATATAATAGATTACTTTATTGTTTCCGCCTAGAAGAGATCAAAACAGTATTATTTACTTCCGCCTGCGACAGAATGCGTTTGTTGGTATTTGTTTCATTATGTTTTTTTTTTACGATTTATTATTACAAAGTATCTTTTTGTCAGTGGAAAGGAACTTGGAACTTCTTGATAGTTAATTGAGTGTTTGTTGTAACTCCACTGGTTCCGCCTGGTACAAACTGTCAGTTCTTACTTCCGCTTATAAAAGAAAGACTTCGGGTTTTTTATATTTTGTTTTTTACGATTAATGTTTTTTCATTACAGCATCACTCATTAACGAATATTTGATTTAACTAAAACAAAGAAACACCGATATGTTCGGTTATTCGTTTCTGGTTTGATCGTGATCATGCAAAAAAACAACTCTATTTTGGGTAGTCAATTCGATTATTAGAGTTTCTATGTTACTTTGCATTCATTAGTAATTTACAAATATTTTAATTGTCTAAATTTCCAGGATAAACCATTAAAAAAAGTTTGTCGTGCTTTTATTCTTTACCTATTGCAAATGTGAAAATTTATTCGGTTGTTCGTACTACTTTTGTCTTCGTGATTTAATATTTAGTACTAAATTAACTGTAAGCCAATTTATTTTCGTTTATGTATTCGTGGTCGCATTAACTTAAATTTCTGAACGAATTTGTATATACATTTCAGATTAAAGTAAATTTGGACTAAAAAAAGAATTTAGGTTAAAGTTGACCCACATTTTAAGTCCTATACGATATTTAGTTACCGCTACATTTTGAAAGGCATTTTAAAGTGTAAGATGTCGCGGCTGCTTGTTTTGTATTTATATAAAAGAAGTGTGTTCTTGCTGCTATAATTTTATTTTAAATATCAGGTAACTGAAACATATGTAGAAACCTGGATGTTCTCGAAAGTTCTATTTCATGTTTCGGAATCGGTCGGAATTTTATTTTCGACTTACATTAGGAACGTCACTATTTTCAGATGTGTCCGAGAATATGTGAATCATCTGTTGCACGGAATGTACTTAGCGGAGTCATTAGTCAACTGTTTAGGGAAATTGGTCGCCATTGATAAAAATAACAATGGAATTCGCTTATTGGAAATAATATATTACTAATGAATGTAGTAAGTTTTTCTGCATGTTTGTTATTGTGTTTACCTTCTTGATTTTATTTTGTTTTTAATTTCATTAAAAGCTCGATTAAGTGGGGATGATGAACGAAGATATAATTTGTATACTAGAGTTGAGTAATTTGAATTTGCTAAAATACATTATTCGGTATTTAAAACTCCTCATAAGGTAATTTAGGTCTTACTTACCTTAAGGAAATGGAGAGGAATTCCTATGAAAGTAGTATATTTATAATTATTAAAGAAACCAATATATTCTCTAGGTGTGAGTTCTTGATGCATTTTTGATCTCTCCTTTCTTTGTTTTTAACCGACTTCAAAAAGAAGGAGGTTATCAATTCGTCTGTTTTTGTTTTTAATATTTGTTACGCGATTTCTCCCGTCATTTGTGGACAGATTTGCAATTTTTAATTGAAGGGAGTACACTTCCGAGGTGGTTCCATTTCCACCAGATCAAGATTTGATCAGTGGAACTCAGGGAAATTGAAAAAAAACTCTCGAATATTACACACTATTAGACACTTATACGTGGTTCGTAAATTCGTTTCCAAAGCTATGAAGTTAGGCTTCACAACTATACAGATAGATATACATACTTAAACTAAAAAGTAAAAAAAAAAAACCTTTTTTAGTTAAAAACAAAACCGACTTAGGGCCAATTTTTTGATCCGTAGTCAACTCGAGAAATGGTCAGATTTGTAACAAATGGTTAAAATAATGCCCTGATGCGTTTTTTTTTTGAAACATAGTTAAGCTTACCATTTGTCAAAAATGTGACGATTTGTTACAAAATTTAACCATTCAACTCAGTCGGGTTAGCAAGATGGCGGATGGTTAACTCCAGTGCGAACAGCTGTTTCATTGCTTTTGTGTAACACTTGAAGTAGATAATTTGAAGTTTCATTATGTAACATTAATTTATATAAAATAATTTGTTAAATAATTACAACATATTAATAAATTGCTATTTATTATCTTTTTCGTAATATCTTTGTTTATGAATTTTGTTTTTCATAAGAATTCAGAATTCCATTATGTATAGTATATCAAGTTCGTACAAATATTTATTTGGCTTGTAAAATATATTAAATCCAAGAATTAAATTATAAAATCAAAGAATATTTTAGACAAGACGAAATAAAAAAAAAGGTAATATCATTACAAAACTATCACAAGAAATAATAATGGACACAGATGTTCGAGAGTAGCTCGACCCTTTGTTTTTTGTAATATTTGTTCGACAACTCGAATTATGGACCATGACACATTTTACTCGGAATGATCATACAAAAAAAATTACCGGAATCAAAAGTATTCTATTATACAGTTCATTTTACTGGCAACATAAATAACTATTGCTAAATTTAACCATAGTAGATTTTGTCATCAAAAAACGCATTGTGATTATAACCATTGGTTTGTGTAATAGTAATAGTAAAATTAGCAAATGGATATAGTGACTTTGACTACGGATCAAAAAATTGGCTCTTAAAGGAATAAACTATAAAAATGCACTAAAAAGTCAATAAATAATTAGTATATATTAATAGTTCTCTAGATTTCGTGGCTATCGACATCTTCAATATCACGGTATCGTTGGTACTATTTCTCGTTTGTTTATTACTTGTAAATTTGAGGAAACTTATAAATAGCTGTTTGATTTTTTTTTTATTAAGTTTTTATGTTGTTAGCTGTTAGGTTTAAAGTTAATCCCGTGTTTGCCCCAACTAGGTGGCGGGAGGTACCGAGGGGTTTAGTGGGTAGTGGTCAACGGCGCTTCTCGCTGCGAGTCCCACACTAATCCTGTGTGACAGCCTCTCGTGCATTCGTGCGAGAGACTGTCACACATCTTCAGACGTGTTTCAACCAGATCTGGAAGGGGGGGTCCCTATCAGATCTGGCTGGACAACTAGTGCGTAAATGCATTCCCCTCGAAAAAAAAAAAAAAAAGGTTTAAAGTTAATAGAGCAGCTAAAAATGAACATGCGCGTCTGTAATGAGACAAATTTTACCAATTACTATTCTGTCAAATGTCCAATGTAAATGTGTGGAATGCCTGTTGGAAATAAAGTTTTCGCGTGGTATTTCCAATGATCTCCAGTAGAATGAACTCTATTCTGTTGTGTTTTATGGTTGAATTTAGGTATTATAGAGTCGTTATCATATTTGAACGCAGTCCAAGGGACGTTGTCGGCATCTCGAGATGCATCTGCTGTGATTAATACGTGGGGTCCTCGTTGTATACGATCTGGGGGTCTGTTATTAATATTACATTTTTTTTCATTCAAATCTGAATCAAACCCTACAATATCTGTACTGTCTATTTTAGTTTTTTATTTTATACTAGCTGTGTGCCCGCGGCTCTGCCTGCGTTTTATATATTTTTCACTGCGTAATATACTTTTTAAATAATCATTGGAAGAGACTGTTTTGATGGTGTTGTCCCTTGAATCGAATTTTGTTCACTATTTCATGAGTTTTTATGCGGAACCCCAATAATTCCTAAATATATTTTAGGTACTAACAAAAAACAAAAATATTGCTTACACCTGCCAGTGAAACTGTGCGGTTGAATCGGATTTTATTCGAAACTACCCTTGTGCTTTTTTATCCGGAATAAAGTAAAAATATTTCGCATAAATTCAAGCACTTTCCCCTAAAACTGCATTGACTCGGATTTTATTCAAATTTGTATGAGATTTTTTTTACGCGGAAACCTAATTATTGTCGTAAATTTTTTTTTTTGCTTAAAAGTTACCTGGAGTAAATTCACCTATCTACCAAAAAAATGTTCCTTCAAAATCGGTCCGGCCGTTCCGGGGATTACCTGAAACAAACAAACAGACAGAATTTTTAAAAAAAAATTGTATTTTTGGTGTAGGTGTCGTGTATATATAATATTTATGAAAAAAAAGAACCAGATCGAGTTTCTTGCCTGCGCTCTTCTCGACTGGGTCGTTTTCCGAACCGGTGGTAGTGTTTTAGACGTTCATAAGCGCCTTCTTAGGGCATAAATTGAATAAATAAATTTTGATTTTGATTTTGATTTTGATTTTATACATTCGTATGTATTTAGTAAAAATTTGCTATTGAGTACAAAATATTACAAATAGATCTGTGAATTGTATTTATTAGTATAGACAAGCGCTAACCGTGTTTTCGATATGAAACATTTTATGAGTAATACAGAATTTCAAACGAAATGTAATGATAAATGCAGAGTGTAGGTAAATACATTGGATAATCTATATATCCATTTATCAGGTGTGCTGTAATGTAAGATTTATATTTAGATTTCATTCTTATACTAGCTGTTCCCGCGGTTCCGTCAGCTTATAATGTTTTTCATTCCGCGGAATTATTCACTGCGTAATATAGTTTTTAAAGAATTGTAGAGACCTCATCAACATCCGACGGCACACTAGCGCGAGCCGCGGGCGCACGAGTTACATACATATATTTAATACCTCGTATGAGAGAAGTCCGTGTGTCCCGTCTCGCTCGCACTCTGCATGTTTCCGATTAGCCACCGTAATCTTTGTAAGCCCTACGACTAACGAGGGGATCTTTTAGAATTTAAGTTTCACACTGTATGTCCTCAGAATCAGCATCAAATAATAATCAAGAATCAATATTAATCAATAAGTCAAATAAGAATCTAATAAGAATCAGATAATAAATAACTTTCAACGTGAACCGCGACTTTCCCTCCAGACATCCTTCAACTGGCTAGCAGTAACCAAAGAATCATTGGAAAACAATTGCCCCTACTTTTGTACAGGCCCAAAATTACCTTAGTACTAACAGAAACCATATATATTTCTCACAAATTGGAATATTTGCAAGTAAAACTAAACAATTAAAATACAATTTTTATAATTTTTGGATATCCGTCCGTATGTCTATTTGTTCCGGCTAATCTTCGGAACGGCTGGACCGATTTTGACGGTACTTTTCTGGCAGATTGTTGAAGTTAGTCCGCGTAACTGAAGTTACTTTTATTTTTAGAAAATAATTAGGGTTCCGCGTGATAATATTAAAACTCTTGAAATTGTGAATAAAATCAAAGTATAGTTTTAATGGCAAGTAATTGAATTGTGATAAATATCTTTGCTTACTGTTAGAAGCTGTTATAGTACCAAAAAATATAGGAAAATGATTAAGCTTCCGTGTACAAAAAATTGAAACTCAAGAAATTGTGAACGAGATACGATTTTTATTACCAACTATCTGTTCCCGCGGCTGCACCCGCGTTTCATATATCCTTCACTGCATTTTATTTTATTTCATACGGAATCCTAATTTTTACTTTTGGAACTAAGATGAAGTAAAAATATTTCTCATAAATTGAAACACTTGCCCGTAAAAAAATCGTGCATTGAATAGGATTTTATTAAAATAAATAATTAAAAGTAGTTACCCGGAGTAACTTCAGCTATCTACCAAAAAAAGTTCTGTCAAAATCCGTCCAGCCGTTCCGGAGATTACCCGGAACAAACAGACAGACAGACAAAAATTTTAAAAATTGTATTTTCCTTAAATACTGTCTATTTATGTAACTGAAAAATTAGATCATTTAATTATGATGGATTCTAATACGATTGGGTTCCAATTAAGATTTTTAATACAATTCAAATAAGTACTAAGTTAGTACTTCATATACTATTATTGGGAGGGGGGTAGGGGAATTAAAAAGGCTTAAATTTTGCATTCGTTTTGCTTGTACGTCTCCTGCTTGGCGTAAATTTTGCTTGTATGTCTCCTTTTTTTCATAAATCCAATAGTGCTGCGAACTTAAATGACCCTCGAAAAGCCATAGTTCGGTGCTTTGGAGTACAGAATGGGCCATAGTTTTGCTGGAGCTTGATAACACTGATACAAGATTAAAATCTTACCTACATGACACTGGCACAATTGCTATTAATTAAGAAGAAGAACGTAATAAACCCCTTTCCGCTCCCATTGATGTATACGTAATACTTGAATGGCGCCCTCATTCTGTTAATTACTTTGTGATAATTGGAGACGTCCTCTCCTCTGTTGCAGTCACAATGCTCGTCCCAGGAGCGTTTGTTGGCGGTGCAGGCGCCCTGCGAGCCCCAGCCGCGAGCGACATGCCCGCATTGCCAGCAACATCAGAACTCGCTCAAGTAAGGAATCCATTTGACGGTGTGGTAGACGTCGAGAATGGTTCACATTGGAATATTACACGACAATAGTTAAGAAGTAATTTTGAATCGTCGATGAAAATGGGTTCGAATTATGCATTGAAAACATTATGAGGAAAACATTGCAATGGCATTTCTAACATCCGACTGGCTAGCTCTGATAAGTATAAGTTTTGAAGCGATGATGGCACAATCTAGAATCAAATTCCGCAATTTTTTTTACGCAGGTAACAGTCTGAACGAGGTTATTACCTCTTTGGCTGAGTGTCCTAAACCCTCGCCACAAAGTTCGTTGAAGATGTAAATGCCCCTCAGGACAACAGCGTTAATCAGTTCAAAAATAAAATGATGATGGCGGAGTTAGTAGTGCAGTCGGATTCCGCATCGATGTAAACCATAACATGGTGGTAGGACAATTTCTAATTACGCCCGCCTGGGTGTTGCTATCACTATAAAGTTTAAAAACCTGTCGAAAAACACCAATAGACGTGTGTCATAGAAGTAATGCTCTAAGCCCAGCGTGTTTACCATCCTTGATCTAGACAACATCGTCACTCTAAAAATAAAGTGAGATTGTGGTCCAAACGGTGAGCCTATACAGTATAAAAAAGTATATTCTGGAATATGAGAGCTACTTTCTCTAGGCCTGGGTTATTACCACCATTGTTAATTAAATAGTTTTTAAAACAGTGTAAAATTAGGATGCAGTACTTAAAACAGGATATAGATTGTCTAGATTAATAAAAACTTCACTACATAATGACAACACTGTTGTTAGCCATGGTTGTTTACATTTTTTTGTTTAATCGACTTGAATCAAGTTGTTAGTATAATATGCCAACTAACGTTCATTATTTTCAAATATGGACAAATGTTTCGTTTACTGCATAGGCTGTTTTATTTCCTATGCGTTTTCGCTGGGAGCGCTGGTCAAAGAAAAAGTTTTTGATTTTTTTATTTCTTTTTTGATTCTGTTCTTATTTCAAAACTGTCAACGTTTTATTTTCACACCCACACTTAATTACATATTAAACTCATTTTAATACTGTTAGGGTCAGCGCTTTGACAAATTTTACCCTAAAATGTCACACGCGGTCGTTGGAATGCACGTTTTTTTTACACGGTAAGGCTCAGTGCTTTGACCACAATCTCACCTAATGTTAAGTGATGATGCACTAGTATTGGCTAGAGGTACTGATTCTCAAGTCATTCTGCCGGAACACACCTATTGGTATTTGGCGATAGATTTTTAAACTTGAGGGTGGAAGCTACCCAGGCGGGCATCATTAGAAAACGCCCTACCTCCATGCTATGGTTTCCCCACGATGTTTTCTTTCACCGAAAGCTCACGGTCATTATAGAGTTGGATAGGTGGATTCAAAACCACGTCAAAATTTGGTCGTTCTACAAACTGAGCATTCAGTGCTTCAAGTAAATTAAAGGAAATCTCTTTGAGAAATCAAATATTTAGTTATATACATAACTTCACACTCCCCTCCCATAAGGGTTGGCAGAGACTGTATCCTTCTACCTGCTACGATCCAGACACACGTTTTTAGCTTCTTCTACTTTCATACATGCACTTCGGTTACGAGTACTTTTGATTGCCGCGTTTTTTCAGTACCTCTTCGATCTGGTCGAGTTACTGACCAATCTTTCATCTATCATCTCCACTTGTCCAAACCAATTAAACATTCTCAGTTTCACTGCATTAAATACTACAACGTTTCCCTTATCCACACTACTTCTTACTTTATCCATCATCCTGATTCATGTTTTGTTGAAATATGCTGATGTATCGATCAAGCAGGAATCAACAAGTATAGCCCTCTTCATTGCCCTTTGGGTAACTTTGAGCTTTCTGATTAGGCCCATTGTAAACGACCACACATCTCAGATGAGGGTGAGGATTGCCATAATTGGCAGGCGGGTTGGCAATAGCAGAAGAACCCGACATTGTACACAAGTATTGCTAAACTTAAGTTACAGTGGGCTGGGCACATTGCCCGGAGAACCGATGCCCGATGGGGCCAACGGGTTCTCGAATGGCTGCCGAGCACTGGAAGACGCAGTGTGGGTAGGCACCCCACAAGGTGGACCGATGACCAGATGAAGGTTCCAGGAGTCCGCTAGATGCGGGTGTCGCAAGACCAGTCGTCGTGGATATCATTGTGGGAGACCTATATCTAGCAGTGAATGTCTTTCGATTGAATGTATGATGGATGGATGGATGCTGATGTATGATATACTAATGAATTCGTTGTTAAAATTGCAGCAGTTCTCAAGGCAGCGGTATGAACAACTGGGCGTCGCTATCTGACAGCGGTGGCAGTGGTAATGTTGGTGGTCGAGCTCCCTCCCCGCTAGGATTACCGCGGCGCGTTCGTAGCAGGAGTTTGAGGTGTGTTGTCGCAGAGTGAAATAAATTCTTGCTCAGGTTCCGACTCTGAGAAGGCAATTAGAAAAGTCATAATTATAATCAGGTTAGAAAATAGCCACATTACTTACAAGAGTAGAAAAAAGGTGATAAGACTTGTTATTATATCTTTTTTAATACATAAGATTGATTCTCCTTCTTTCTTCCCGAGGAAAATTATATTGTCATTCAATTTGCAAAGTTGAAATATATCGCGCGTAATTTTATTAATTATATGACTAACGGATTCTAAAACCAATTTGGGTTTTAAAAGTTTACAGGGAAAAACGAAAAATTTATAAATAGGACTAATTCAAACTTTATTCTGTAAGACATCCTTTGGGAAGGATTTATTCATTTCATGAGAAAGAAGCGCTCCCCAACCTTCAGGTGTGTGGGACAATTTCCAATAACTTGCTGATGGAGATATCCAAAGGATTCATTGGGAGATACATCAGAATTTAATTTATCAAAGTGCAAATATTTGACACAGGATTTTGTTGGGTAACCTTATTTAGATGGTGTAAATATAAATTTGTACTATTTAAAAAAGATCATCGAGTCTCTTGATTTGTTTCTAAAAGCACAGAATACACTGTGAACCTTGCACGTTCTTTAGTTCGTTTGAATAATTATGGAGTTAAGTTTATCTATTTTACAGTTCTTTGTCAAACAAAACGGCATTTTTGAACGGCCTGCTTTGATTGGGTGATCGTGGTTATTTGTTATCTTTAGAGTTTTGATTTCTCCCAGCCCTCTTTCCTTTTCTTTTACTGGCACCTTTAAACGAGCATCAGGACACTCACCGGTTGCCAAGAAAATTGGATGTTCGTATATCTGGTTTTCTTCCAGTGTTCTGATTACCTTACATAATTAAAACTGGTGATTAAAAACACAATTAACTGGTGATTTATCCACCATAGATGTTGTGTAACTTGTTTACGAACTTACCAGTAGTCCGTCGAGGTCTGGAGGCGGCTCGTCCGGCGGTGGCTCGGGATCACGTGATGATGCCGTCTCAGCGATGTCTTCATTGTTTGCCGCAAGGTTTCCATCCGCACAGAGGGCTATGGACGATAAGTGAGATGCTATTTCTTAATTTATATGTTTACTAGCTGTATGCCCGCGGCTGCGCCCGCGTTTCATATGTTCTTCACTGCATTTTAATTTTGTAATAAGATTAAGTAAAAATATTTCTCATAAATTCGCTTACCCGTAAAACTGTGCATGTAATCAAATTTTAATGAGCTTTATTTTTCTACGCGAAGCCCTAATTAATGTCGAAAATTTAAAGTACCTTAAGTTACCCGGAGTAACGAAAAAAAGTCCAAAGTCCAAGTCAAAATCCATCCAACCGTTCCGGAGATTACCCGGAACAAACATACAGAGAGACAGACCCAAATATTAAATTTTTGGTCTAGGTATCATAATGTACATAACTACTATTTGGCCAAAAATAATTTGATTTTACAAACAGACACTTCAATTTTATTTATTAGTATAGGTTGGTATCTGTTTGTTTTTTTTTTTAGGAAAAGTTGGTTATTTCAAAATTGGTTGAGAGCATGGTGGATGTTTGTTTTGGTTTGAAGTTGAACGTAATTAACGTTTAAATTGAATAATTCAATATCAATTAATGTGTCGAGTACCCATAAAAATGAAACAATAGGAAAACAATGAAAAGCTGGCGTAAACGCCGTGAAGGTGCTCAAGGGGTTAAAGGTTTCCAGAATGGAGAATGTATGAGTGATGAAAGAATGAGAAATAATATATACCTTAATGAATTATTGTACAAGTTGATGCAAGGGTTTGCATGCGAGTTTCTCGATTCTATAAGATTTACTAAGAAACATAGAATTAATTTCCCTTTCAATACACATTACGTAAGGGCAAATAATGAAGAATTAATTCTAGTTCAAGATTTAATGAAAGAACTAGTTAAAGATGAACACTAATGTTTAATGTATCTTCTACATGTTTTCCTAAAACCGAAATACACGATTGGTTTTACGTAAACTAAGTTTTCCCATACAAAATTATCATGAGATAATATTCACAGGTTAAGGGGTCTCATCGATGA
Source organism: Samia ricini (assembly GCA_014132275.2). Taxonomy (NCBI): domain Eukaryota; kingdom Metazoa; phylum Arthropoda; class Insecta; order Lepidoptera; family Saturniidae; genus Samia; species Samia ricini. The sequence continues at coordinate 39,366,115 of AP028158.1, forward strand.
AGTAACCGAATTGGATAAGAAACCTGATCGTCCACCCATTGAACGATTTGTGCAAAGACAGGTGAATATTTTTTTTTTTTTCTTTCAAATTTATGAATGTATCCGATCATGATTTTTATTGTTTACTGTTAATTTGTGTATGAATAATCAAATTTAGAATCATTTAGGCCTTTTCCGATAATAATGGCTGGTTGCAATATGCGATTTCACACATATATTATATTTTAACACCCTATCGTATGTTTTTATTACGAACAAATCATATGACAATGCACATAATATTATTGCTCCGAGCGCCAATAGATCTAAAAGCCAGATAAATGTTGTGTATAACATTTAAATGTTAGGTTATGTTAATAATTTCAAATAACAAATTATTTAAAAAAAAAAAAAAAACAGTGTTTTCATAGTTTCGAGTTTTTTTTATACGGGATTGTTGGTAGTTATATATATTTTCAAAACTCCCTCTAATACAGTAATACCCCGCTTTACGCGAGGGATACGTTCCGAAGAAAATCGCGTTAACTGAAATTCGCGTATATCGAGGTTTATGATTAAACATAGTCAAAATTTAATACAAAAAAATACAAATCATTTTAATCAATCACTTTAATTCTAAGAACACTTTATGCAATATATACTTTTATTTTTTACGGAAAAAAATACATCTATTGTCTTTACATTATGTTTATACGCACTCTTTCGCGTTATGCGAGGCATTTGAGCGAGAAAATTTGACATTCGCGTTATAGTGAAACCGCGCGTAACGGGGTCGCGCTAAGCGGGGTATTACTGTATATATTTTTGTTTATTCCCGTTTGTCGTGTTACGGTCATGTTATGAGAGGAGAGGAAGCGCAATGTTGGTAGAATAGTAATGAATATGAATGTGGAAGGATGAGAAAGTAGAGGAAGGCCAAAGAAAGTGTGGTTGGAGTGTGTATGAAATGATATGAAAGAAAAAGGAGTGAATGAAGAGATGACGGCTGATAGGGACATATGAAAGAAGAAAATATACTGCGCCGACCCCAAGTGAGTTGGGAATAAGGCATGAGAAACGATGATGATGCCGGTAGTTATACATTTTAATAACAATGAAGCTACATACATACATACATATCATCACGCCTTTCTCCCGTGGGTGTAGTCAGAGATTACGTCTTTCCACTTGCTACGATCTTGACACACCTCTTTCGCTTCCTCTATTTTCATGAGCGCTTTCATGCATGCTCGTAGGTTATGAATACTTTTTACCTGGCCTTTATTTAACACGTGATCGATTTGGTCTAGATACGTTCGCCTAGGTCGACCCTTACCGACTTGCCCATTCACCCTCGCCTTATAAATTCGTTTCGTTAATCTTCTCTCATCCATCCTCTCTACATGCCCAAACCAACTAAGCATACCTTTCTCTATTTTGGTCAGCACATCCTCTACCACACCACAGCGTTCCCTTATCATACTATTCCTGACTTTGTCAATCATCTTCACTCCAGCTATACTTCTCAGACTTCTCATTTCCACCGCGTTAAACAACGAAGCTATCGAGTTTAAAATATTTAATTGGTTGTTCTTGACGTCAACATTACTTCTATTATCGACGCCACGTTAATAATATTCGTTAATTACTTAGAATGATTTTTTGGTATTCTTATCTTCAAACTCTTTCATGACCAGTGGAATCTTGTGACTTATCCCAGGTGTTGGAGATGGCTCGCGATTGCCTGCACAAGTCAGAGTCGAAGCAGGTTACGAGTAACTATTTTTACGATATGGCCGATAGTCTGGATCGATTACTCGCCGAGGTACGTTCACCTATTTCTCGTTAAAAGCTAGTTTTATTCAAAGGTATCAAGAATTTTGATACTTGCCTATATAAATGATGAGTGCTTTTTTTTTTAAATTATCAAAGTCATAAAGTCGTTAGTGTTCGTTCAAGTAATTGAATGTATAACAATATGCAAGAATTTTTTTTGCTTTGTTTTGAAGTTTGCGTTCGGTCGGGTCTATTTGGTAATTACGTAAACAATATCTAGGTATTCAGCTCTTTTTCTTTAAAATTAAGCCAATGTTTACGTAGTCATTGGGAGGGAAAGTAGGAAGCGTTGCTTACTATTGTTGATAAGTGCCAAGAAGATCCGTAATTTTGCTTATGAAATACTGAATATGCCTTTTAAGATGATAATTTTTTTTCCTAGACTAGAGAGAAATCGGCAGAGGCCGGTGCGCAAGTCGCTCCTCTAGTAAATAGGCTTATATTGGCGATGGCGCGACCGGCTCGTCTACTCGAATGTCTCGAGTTCGATCCGGAACGGTTCTACCGGTTACTGGAAGCTGCCGAAGGACACGCTAGAAATTTGCAGGTTAGTCCGGTTGGGTTTTTCACTTCTATCGTAAGGGATTCAAAGGGAATTATTGAATAGATTTAATTGGAAAAGGAATTTAAAAATGTCGTTATAATTATTGCAGGGAATTACAACCGATATTCCACAGTATATAATCCATAAATTGGGTCTGTCGAAGGACCCGCTGGCGGAGTTACACGCCCCCCCGCCGCCGCCGCTGCCGCAGAACACCTCGCCTTCCAAGTTAGTTACTTTATCACCTGCTCATCTTACTCATCTCAGCTTACTCATCTGCGAATCAAAGATGAGTTTTCCATAGATCATCGTTGTTGGCAGAAAATGGTAATGTGTGGAAAAAAAAACGCACGTCTGCAGATTCCATGACATCATCTGGTGTAAGAAGGTCTCTGTGAAGTACGTATTTTATCATGAACCGCTGCAAATCCTGGAGTTGCAGACGGTCTGTTTGGATATCGGCTTTGTAAGCCGCCAGAAATAGTGTTTCCGCGACGTTGTCTAGAGCATCTTTCGTAGATTATCAAAACCATATATATGAGGACAATAGGGTTACTTGACGCACCATCGGTCTATTCAACTGAAAGATGTCCACTGCTGGGCATTGGTCTCCCCTAAAGATCTCCACTACGAACGGTCTTACAGCACTCGTATTCAGCGGCTCCCGCGACTTTCGCCAGGTCGTTGGCCCCATCGGGCATCGGTTCTACGAACATTGTGCCCAACCCATTGCCAGTTAAGTTTAGCAATTCTTCCGGCAATATCGGTTACTTTGACGCACCATCACCTCAAAATTACTAAACACGTCGGGATTGGACTACTAACATCTGACGCGGAATTTTTCGTAAATCTTTATAGGCTATTCAGTTTTTTGGATGTCATCGACCGTTTTACGACTCATTTTTCTTCGTTCATTTTTTTTTTTTAGATTAGGTATAAATGAAATGTTATATGCAATTTTGCACTCACACCTAAAGAACATATGAGACGCGGGCGGAGTTGCGGGCACCAGCTATATATAGTGTGTGTGTGTGTGTGTCATAATAATGTTTATAATTAGGTTGTGAATTTGTTATTTGTTAGTCTCTTATAAGAGTATGGAAACAGTCTAGTTATATGGTGCCTAGCTAAAATATAGACGCATACTTATTATGGTGTACAGGGGTAGAGGTCGTACGTCCCCACCGACAGGGCCGGGCGGAGCACCCCCCACCGAGAACGACTATCAGGTCATCAAGCTGATCTCAAACGGCGCCTACGGGGCCGTATACCTAGTCAAACACAAGCAAACCAGGCAGAGGTAACGTAACACGATCATTTAATATCTATATTAGGGTCCGTTCAAATATTACGCAAGCAATATTTTCGTCGTTTTTAACCGGCTTCAAAAAGGAGCAAAACTTTTATATAACTTTTTTTCCGAAGGTGTACACTTCCCGAGGTGGTCCCATTTCCGCTAAATCGGGATCTGATCAGTGGAACTCAGGGCAATAGATAAAAACCCTCGAATATTATAGACACTTCACGTGTTTCATATATTCACTGCTCCACAGCCAAGTTACCTTAAAGCACATCATACTTAAACTAAAAAGTAGAACAAAACTTTTTTAATTATTAACAAAACCGACTATAAAAGAATAAACTATAAAAATGCACTAAAAAAACTCAATAAATAATTACTTTATTAATCTGCTTCGTTAATTTTGTAATCGGTACCAGCTAGAGTTAACCAATGTACTCGTTTTTTTTTTTTTTTTTTGACCTAGCTAATGCTGTTGACCGGAAGGGCCTTTACAGCTTCACCGAACTTTGGGGGTGAGTGCTGAAGGCACTCAGCCGCAATAAGGTGACTAGCTCAAGGGCTACCAAAGTGGTACGAACCTCAGCTTGGCCGTCACCTGAGTTATTCAAAAACTCACTCGCGAGTTGTGTCCTAGCTATCCCTACATTTTTTATATTAATATATAAAAAAAAAGTTTCCTTACAGGACCTATGTACCTTGCATGTTATGCATGAGTGTTGTGCGTGTAATTGCTCAATGCGTGGGCAGTGTCACTGTATCGCGCTGGGGCGGCGACGTCAAGTGCCTCCCCAGTTGGGGAACGAGACACGTCTTTAGTTATCGACAAACATTTACACCACTTTTATATCCGTAAACTGACACCGATTTTAAAATTAACGAGGCAGATTTGGGATGGCGATTCTTTCCAAAAAATATCGATTTTTCAATTGAATCGAACTGAAGATTTATGAACCGATTCACAATAAAATCGAGGTCTAAAAGATCTACTAAGATCTACTCTAGAAAGTCGACTTTTTACTGGTCAAAATTAAATCATAATCATCATTTAGTGAAATATTGAGGTAAAAATTGTTTCCGAAATGATTTTATTAATAACACTAAAGCTCGTCAATAGAAATCAATCAACAAAAGACTAACATTCTGGGAAGAAAAATATACTAAACTGTTTTATATTTATATAAGATAAAACAAAAGGGACACTATAATAATCAATCTTTTATCATTTTAAAATAAATAGAGTAGTTTTTACAAACGTATCAACGTTAAAGGTAGAAAGTGATTTTATGGTTGGCAGTACACTCGAAATAGTCTAGACGTAGTAAGCGTCAAACGTATACTGTAAGTGTTTACTTACCATCGGGCAAGATATTTGTCTGCCATCTTAATAGTATACAAAAAGACATTTTTAAATCTCACAAAAAAGCGAAAGAAATTAATCACAAAGCCATCTCTTGAGTTTTTAATTAGTTAGGTGGAATATTCGTGTTTGAATACATTCTTAATTGTAAATAATTGTATGGTTCTTATAGAACCAGAAACAAAACCTCGATTTCCAGAATTCTAAGATCGATTCACTGATCGATTCAGCGCTGGATATCGATTATAAAAAAATCGATTTTTTTGTTATTAAACACCGATGTTTCAATTAAGCGATCTCACATCGCCATCCCTTTTTTTTTTTTTTTTGTCGGGGGGAAATGCATTTACGCACTACCCTTACCTATTGCATTAGTGAGACCGAAGTCCCCCAATGCAATGGGTAAGGGGCACGGAGGGACGAACTCCGTGCCAGTGTGGGACTCGCCCGGGCGAGAATCGCCCGGAAATACCCACTAAAACCCCCCGGGGCCGTCCTGCGCATTCGGGATGGGGGCGATACGGGATTGCACTGCATGCCACCGCGTCGCCCCCTGCGGCGAACCCACCGGGCCTCGTCCGTGCAATGGCCCAGTGGAGATGGGGGAGAAAACTTCTCCGCCCCACCTCTTCGCCCGCCCCCCCAAAGGGAGGCATGACCCATCGGTCAACATTCCGGGGGGCAGGATATACTTCCTGCCCCCCATAAACAGAAAAGGGAAGAAAGAGACAGAACGGAGGCGGGCCAAGAAGAAAGAGGAAGGAACCTGCCTCCGTTATAGAAGGGGAAGATAGGTCCCTTTCCTGTACTCGCCTTGTTAGACTAACAAGGCGTAGCAAGTAGAGGGATACCTAGAAGAGAAAGGAAAAAAAAAAACTCCCAACAACCCACACGACAAACCCTCACCCATCACAAAACACCCTCCAGCAACAACCCCTCCAGTTACCCCCCTTCCTCAACCTTCACCACTGCTACACCAACACCAGCCCCAAATACCCCTCTCTTCACAGGAGGCCGACAAAGAGGACCCCCCATGTGGTGTCCTGCCTCCTATCACATCGCCATCCCTAACTAAAGCATATTAATAAAGCAATTATTTATTGAATTCTTACAGCATTTTTATAGTTTATTCTTTTAAAGTCGGTTTTTGTATTTAATTTAAAAAAGTTTTTGTCTAGTCTACATACAAAGGGGCAATGATAAAACAATTCAAGATAATTTTCTCTTGATAATTATTTTTTCTTTCATATTTTCATATATTGGTATCGAATTTCAAGCAATGTACTCCACAGCTCTTGTTTATTTTATATTAAGTCAGTAGTTTAATACTGACATAGATTAAAAAAAAAGTACTCCTGAAGTTAACTGAAACGTGAGTTTTAATGGAAAAGAATATCATAGTACAACTATTGTTAGCATAATGGTAGCGGTTGACTGAAGCTTGAAAACCTTTTTTTTTTTTTCTTTGACCACAATCTCACCTGATGTTAAGTGGCGATATGACCCACGATGGTAAACACACTAAGTATCAACTAAACACTGGTTCTCAAGTAATGCTTCCGGAACACATCTATTGGTATTTGAGGATAAGTTTGCAAACTTGACGGTAGCTACCGAAGCGGGTATTATTAGAAAATGCCACCATGTTACAAATTATCATTCATAAGTGCGTTCCGGTAGTGTAATTTGAAAGCCAGTACAGTAATACCCCGCTTTACGCGAGGGATACGTTCCGAAGAAAATCGCGTTAACTGAAATTCGCGTACATCGAGGTTCATGATTAAACATAGTCAAAATTTAATACAAATAAATACAAATCATTTTAATCAATCACTTTAATTCTAAGAACACTTTATGCAATACATACTCTTATTTTATACGGAAAAAAAATACATCTATTGTCTTTACATTATGTTTACACGCACTCTTTCACGTTATGCGAAGCTTTTGAGCGCGAAATTTCCAGTTCGCGTTATAGTGAAACCGCGCGTAACTGGGTCGCGCTAAGCGGGGTATTACTGTACTTCTAAGCTTAGTGTGTACAAACATCTTGGAGTACATCGTCACTTAAGATAATGACGGTGTAAGCGTTGAAAATTATGTTATATTTTCCTCGATATAAGTTGAATTTGTATTTTTTTGTGTAGGTACGCGATGAAAAAGATAAGTAAGAATAATTTAATACTGAGGAATCAAGTAGAGCAAGCGTTCGCCGAACGGGACATACTTAGTTTCGCGGATAATCCGTTTGTCGTGAGTATATTATCTATGCTAATAATAATACTTCAATGTCGTGAGTAATTCCATTAAAAAAAGTTTATTACTAGGGATCTAAAAAAAAATCGATTTACGGAGGATCTACGGAAGATGCTTTAGAGAGCATCGCGGTTCGATATATCCTATGCTTAACTCAAATTCAACAGCCCCCCTCTCCCCAGTGGCTAAAGCTTCTTTTTAGGGTGTATAAATTTGCACTTCGCAATGCAATGCTATGCAATTTCGCATGCATTTCGGGTGTATTAATGCCAGAGTTGCCATTATCAAAATAAAGTAGAAATACTGTACTGATTTGGTTGATAATTTATAGGACCATATATCGGATGATACATACATAAATATTATCTCGTCTTTGTTTGGACGTCGTGACTCGAGAACATTCTAGATATCGTAGGCTTTGACCACAATCTCACCTGTTGTTAAGTGACTATGTGGTCAAGGATGGTAAACGCAGTAAGCCTAGATACTGGTTCTCAAGTGAAGATGCCTGCCTATTGGTATTTGGCGACAGGTTTTCAAACTTGAGGGTGGTAGCTAACCAGGCGGGCATCATTAGAAAATGCCTTACCACCAAAACTCGGCCGATTTTAGAGTCGGATAGGTGGGGATCGAACCCGCGTCGATTGACGCGCAATCCGCCCGTACTAGCTGTTGCGCCGTCATCATATAAAAACATATATTATAATTTTAGACAAGTATCTTATATATGTTAATAATTTGGTCAAGGCGTACGGTAGGACTCGATTGAAACCTTACCTGAATAATAAAACATAAAAAACCATTTCGAGTCGACAACATATATCCGCAAAATTCGGATTGTCGAGTATTTCGTTAAATTCTAATGGTGCAAATGGCAGTCGCCATATTAGCCACTCGGATGCCATCTTGAGTTCGTTACGGTCGATTCACACGTATCAGTGAAGTTACAGGTCCTATTGTGTATTATAAGTCATATTTCACCCGAGCGAAGCCGGTTTTCATATAGTATATAATAACCAATGTGCACTGTTCGGAGATTTTGTGATGATTCTAGGCGCGTAAGTGGGGATGCAACGCCGTCCTCTTAGGTGCTGACGGTTGGTCCTCGCCCGGGTGAGTCCCACACTGCACGGAGCTAGTCACTCCGTGCCCCTTATCTAGTGTACTGGGGGACTTTGATCCCCTAAGTACAATAGATAAGGGTAGTGCGTAAATGCATTTCCCCCCGTCAAAAAAAAAAAAAAAAGGTGCTGACGGTTGTCTATAAAGACTATCGTGATGATGGTGAATGATGATAAGTGGTCTGTAGGTGACGATGTACTGTTCGTTCGAGACGAAGCGACACCTGTGCTTGATCCTCGAGTTCGTGGAGGGGGGTGACTGCGCGACCCTGCTGCGGACTGGCCCCCTACCCCCAGATATGGCGCGGCATTACTTCGCGGAGGCCGTGCTGGCGGTCGAGTACCTTCACTCATACGGAATCGTACATAGGGACCTCAAGCCGGACAAGTATGCGCATTTATATATATATATATAATGTTACAAATATTTAGTTGTATCTCTTGCACCTACCCTTGTTCAACTCTAGGTTTAAGGTTAGGCATTAAGTCCACAGTTGTTATCAAATGAAAAATAAATAAATTAAGTATGTAACCCCCACCCCACGCCTCATACCATCCCCTTTATCTCGTACTCCCCTTTTACAGTGTGAAAGTGACCGCAATCTCAGCTGATTTTAAGTGAATATTGTGGCCCAGGATGGTTAACACACTATGGGGCCGTTCAAGGTTCATGAAAGTACCAATAAGGAAACTTCAATGTACCGGTTAAGAATAGTACCACTCTATTTCTACCCTTGGGTGTCGTAAAAGGCGACTAAGGGATACACCAGGGGATGAGCAGCACCATCCTCTGAATACAGAAACACGTATTGCGATCTCCAACCCGCCTGCCAAGCGTGACAATTATGGGAATTCTCCCCCCATTTGGGGGAGACCAGTGTCCATCAGTGTCTTTCGGATAAATGAATCAATCAACGAACTTTTGGTTTGCTTACTATAGCTGACAAGGGTAGTGGTCATAAAGTTTTACTTACGTAATACTTGGGATGGTCCGAACAGAATGCGATTCGGAGGTTTATTCTCAAGTGTATATGGAAATGCTTAAGAGGACAGGCGGTCGGAAAAGTACGTATTTAAAAAATCTATTGCTATCGCGTTAAAACCCCAAAGAAAGAATTATAAAACAAAAGGGACAACCGCAGCGCGGGTTGATTTTACAGCAAAATAGACGAAAATATCACTTCTTAGTACCCTGTCTCGAGTATTCGAGTATTAAAAAAACCGAGTATTTTTTCATTTTCCAAGGCTTCAAGTTTGTACAATAACTAATTTATGGAAAAAAAAAAAATCAAAACGTACGGGGCATGGCGGCGGTGGATATATTTTATTTTGTATAAAAATATTTACCATAATGCTATTATCCGAGGAGGAAACAGGGGACTACGTTTGTATGGAATAAATGCCGCTAGAATATACCTCATAAGAAACAATTCGGGCTATACTCTTCATTTCTTACGGCGTAGAATTTCGACCTCATTGCAGCTTCATTAAGAAAGTTTAATATTTCTCGTGATTGATAACACGACTCTACAAAAAAAAAAAAACTTTTTTTGTCCTAAAGTCTATTTTATGTTAAACGTTAGTTTAGGATTTGCTAAAGCTTTTTAAGGCTATGGGCTGAGGGTGTCATTAAAAATGCATATGCTGCATGATCATTTAAAAATAACATGGGAGCGTATTCAGAAGAGCAAAGAGAACGTTTTCATTAGGACATTATGAGCTTCGAACAACGTTATCAAGGATAATACAATGAAAACATGATGGGAGACTATATTTGATACATAAAAGACAAAGTAAAAAAAAACTTTTAAATTATTTTCCATTTTTTTTGTAAGTTATTTTGATAGTAAAAATAAGCAATTCACACGTGGTAGAACCTTAAAAAAAATGTATTACCGACTCTAGGTTCGAACCTCTGACCTTTTCGTCGTTCAGTATAAGACACGAGGACTAGTCCACCGGGCTAACCACGCTCTCAAAAATTTTATGAACAAATCCGACCTCCATCAGAAACTTACTGTCGCTTTTTCGTTTCATCAACTTTCAAATCACAACGACGCTAAAGAAGTTTTCACTTCAATAATGAACATATTTATTTGAATGGTTTCATCTGCAATTAAAACCACAGATGTTGAAAACTACCGTTCAATCGGTCTCCTAAATACAAAAGCAAACTTTTCCCCTCTATTTTTCCCTCTAATTACGACCTAAAATTTCGAAATTTTATGCTTTAAAATACAAACTTTGTGTTGACCTGTGTAATGGATTTATTATTCTTTCACTAAAAAAAAAAAAAAACATTACACGAAGACGCTGTGAAGGGTATTTCTTTATTGAGTCGTGATTGAATTTGTTCCAGTTTACTGATCACGGCTACCGGTCATATAAAGTTGACAGATTTCGGACTTAGCAAGATGGGACTCATGTCGTGTATGTATTTTATTTAATTGATTAAAATTTAGTGATATATATATATATATATAGAGACTAGCTGTGTTCCCGCGGCACCGCCCTCGTTTGATATATCCTTCATCACTGCTTAATATACTTTAAATAATAATTGGAAAGTCATGTTTTAATGGTGCTGTCCATTGTATCGTATTTCGTACATTTTAATGAGTTTTGATATTTTTTTTACATAGAGTTTATACCTCCAGAGTAAAACCGTGCATTCGAATCGGATTTCAATGATATTTTCTGAGTTTTAATGTTTCTTACATGGAAACCTAATCGTTTTCAAAAAAATAAAGGTAGCTAAATTACGCGGTGTAACTTCTGCTATCTGCCAGTAGAAGTCCCGTCATATTCGGTCAAAATGTTTAGATATTAGTCACTATTTTGAGATATCGCAGCCAATGTTACCAGAACGTTGTTAAACTAGAGCGAAAAATTAAAAGAATGTGCCGAAATTAAGTTGGCACTTACTTCCGAACTGGTTGACTACCACCAAACACATGGTGAAAAACTTGTCATAGTGAGTCGTCTCTTACAGGTCTTTGTGATAATATCGATTATCGATAGGAAGTTATCTCTTGGAAGTCCATAACTTCTTTAGCGGCGTTGAGCGACTCTCGGTAGGGGAAGAACTTACAGATTCGCGTTACCAATGCTATGACGTCACTCGTCAACATGCTATAATATGTCAAGTATAAGATGGCATTTAATTACTCGCGCTCAGATATAAATAATGTATATCAATTAACACAAGCATACATTAAAAAAAAATCTTCATCGAGTTTTCAATTCTGTCGTGGTTTTTTTTAGTGTTTCGTGTGTGAGTGGAAATGTGGCATATAAATATTGAATTGAATAAGCAAAAGGGTGTATTCCAAAATGGCGGTACCGTTTTCTTCTACACTGGGTCGTATATTTACGTAGACTGTATGGTGGATAATATCGGGTTCGTTTTAATCAGTGGCGACTAATTTGTACGAAGAATACGCTGATAGGGAAGCGAGACAGTTCTCCGACAAACAAGTCTGCGGGACGCCCGAGTACATAGCTCCTGAAGTTATTCTCAGGCAGGTTCGTACTATTTTATATTATTATTTGTTTTATATAAGTAGTGTCAATATCGATATATTTTATCGATATATTTTATCGATAAATGTTCAATCTTATTGTAATTTTTGTTCAAATTTTGTCAACGAGGTTACTTTAAATTATTATGGCTCTAGTGATGTCACACGTATCGATTTTTATTCATTCACTTATAGCCTGCCTCGGTGGCGCAGTTGTACTACGGTGCGACTGCCTTTCTGAGGTCTCGGGTCAAGTGGTATTGGGTTTTTCTACTCAGTATCATCCCGGAGTAGGGAATTTGTGCCCGATATGGCGACAGGCTCGCCCCCTGTCACGTCTGGGACGGAACTAAGCTCGGCGGAATGTGGGTAGTGTAGTTCGCTACATCACCTCTGCCTAACCCTTCGGGGATAACAGGCGTGAGCCTATGTTATGTTATAGATTTTTGAACGATGAAACGTATCATTAATTCCAATTGTACTGTGAACTGTGCTTGTGATTCCCCTACCATTTGTCACAGTTGCTTTACTATAAATATTTTTTCTTCAATATTCAATAATTCCTAATTATTAAAAGTAACTGTGTTTGTGATTATTTTCTCATTGATTTAATTCACTATTACAAGAATAACTTGTGTCATATCCAATTTGTTTTAATAAATATATAATCAAAACTATATTTATATAATACATCTATTATTAATGATATAAATCATTTTAATGGTACCGAGTTTTGAAAAAAGAAAACAATTATTAGACAATAAAAAATGTCACTAAAGTAATTATTCAGATTTAATGAAATGTGTTTAATTCTCGTATAAATTATATAGATTTTTTGAAGTCGATGCACACTTATTTATACATTTTGGGAAGCATTCAAATAACGTATTATTTAATCCAACTGGATTTTTCTCTTTATCTTCTTGTCCAAAATACTGTAGTGTCTTAAGACGAAAGTCTTCGTTCAGTTGTGACATATGGCACTAAAACGTGCTCGGTCATAAGAAGGCTGAACACAAAGGGTAATGGAGAGGACTTTCACTGTGTGATCGAATCAGAAATGATAACATCTGCAGACGTATCAACGTATTGCGAAACTAAAGTGGCAATGGGCCGGGCACATTACTCGCAGAACCGATGCCCGATGGGTCCAACGGATGAACCTACGACCTCTCTCATCATTGGGGGAGATCTGTGTCCTGCAGTCGACGGTTCGGTTGACATGATGATGATTATTTTAATAATTAGTTGCAATATTTGTCCAAATTGCGTATACATATGTCAGGGTTACGGTAAACCTGTCGACTGGTGGTCGATGGGCATCATTCTCTACGAGTTCCTCGTCGGTTGCGTGCCATTCTTCGGTGACACTCCTGAGGAACTCTTCGCCCATACTGTCAACGGTATGTCATTACTTTTTCACTTGAAGTAATTTCATTAACTTATGTAAAGCTTCAACAACAACTATGGTTACTTATTTTGAAAATAACGAACTTTTATATAAAAGTTCATCTCTGATAAATTATGTTCTTATGTTGGGTAGATGATATCGAATGGCCGCTAGAGGAGGATTTCCCTATAGCGGTGGAGGCTAGAGCGATAATCACTGAACTCCTGGCGAGGAATCCGAGGGACAGGCTCGGCACTGGCGGCACTCACCAGGTCAAGGTTTGTCGAGCTTCTTGTGTCTTGATTCTGTAAAGTGCTGTTTGTTCATTTATCGACGTCGATATTATTACGCCACATCTTTAAGTATTTATTAAAAAAAAAAACAAGAAAAAACCAAAAAAAAAAATGGGTGCGTGTACTTATGTACGCGCGTGAGAAGTTATACTTCATTGGCATCATTAAATAATAGTTTTTAATTGCATGCAAATAATAATAAGTATTTAACATTAATAATTTAATAATATTTAGTGTTAATTATATTAAATAAAAGTATTTTAATTTATATCAATAAATAATGCATGCGGATAGTTAACCTCAATTATATCGGAGCACTTGAAAAAGTATATAAGCACAATTTTTTTTCACTAATATTCACAAATAGTAAGTGATATCAATCGAAATATTCAATTTAAATCACTACTGAATATAATTTATTAGCACATATATAATGTAGCAGTTGTATGAAACTAAAACACGTGTTGTGAATGTATAAACTAGAAACATGTTGATGGTGACGAGCGTACCAACATGCACGACTAACGAGACTCAATGACCGGTTAAGCAGACAGCTTCATACTGTGAATTTTGTGTCACAGATGCGCGCGCATCTTAAAATTTCACTCTCATCATTTTTTCATAACGCGCCTAAAGAAGTATAACTTCAAAAAATCAAAAACTTCAAGAAGGCATCAACGAAAACCGTTTTGTATAATTCGTTAGTACGAAGTCACATTGAGTTTGCTAGTTCAGTTTGGAATCATTTTTATAGCTGCCACTCGCAACGTATTGAAAGCGTACAAAGATCATTTAGTAGATTTCTTGCATTTCGAACTTCAGGAATCTCTCATAGAGATACATATGCTAGCAGGCTTTCATATTTTCAAATGTTAACACTTTGGGAAAGATGGGAAAGACGTAAACTACACGACCTAGCATTTCTTCATAATACCATTAACGGAAGTATTGAGAGCCCTATTATTTTAGAAATGGTACAATTTAATATTCCTCATAAGTACCCGAGACATAAAATGACCAACATTTTTTTCCAACCAGACAGATAAACTTTGCCTTATTAGGATTTGTTTACAAGTACATTATTCACTTATGAAAAACATTTGTTAAAGTACACAGATACACGTACGCACACGCACAATATATTATACAATTACGATTTAATTGTTTCACTCAGGAACACGTGTATTTCTACGGACTGGATTGGAACAACTTATTGAGACGGAAGGCAGAGTTTATACCGCAGCTGGAGAATGACGAAGACACGAGCTATTTCGATAGTGAGTTGTTTTAAAATAATATACAGATCAAAATTACTTGTAAATTACAAACGGCTATAGTTTGCTCTCTCGTTTTAGAGACATCGTGGTACGTTGATTTTTATTTTACGGTGAAATATTATTGTTAATGCGATTTTAATTTTTGAGGGATGGGGTTCATCTTCTTTAGCTTGTTAACCTTTGTGTTTTTATTATAATAACTTGAACATCAAAACAATTACCCTACTATTGTACGCTCGTACGTACACAATTTTGAAGTTGTCATGGTTTGTCTAATTTGAGAATGAAAAAAAGAATATTTGGCTGTAGAGATGGCATTTATCGATATATAATTATTTTGGAGTGACCTCTGACACAACACCCGAACCTGTTCTGTAAGGGATAGCGTGAGATTCGTAGTTTCCCTTGACTATTCTAGGTTTGTGACGGTACAAATCCCGCGGTAATTAAGTCTCAGGTTGCAGCCCAAGCTGGTGTTCGTACCACTTTGGTGCCCTTCAGTTAGCTCCTACTGTTTTTGGCGCTTAAGGCACTTAAGGCGCTCTTAAGGGTTCGCCTCGATAAAATTATCAAGGTTCTTTAGGTCAATAGGTTGTCTAACGGTAGGTTTCTATAACAAAAATTAGCTGTCGCCACGACTTCGTTCGCGTTTCATATATAAAAAATTAAATTGGACCAAATTGTGAATATAAACCATTCTCGAATTCTCAGGAATAGACACAAGCAATTTTATTAAAATCGGTTCAGCTGTCTAGGAGGAGTTTAGTCGCATACACACGCACAGACGATTTATATGTATAAAGATAACTTCAGAATAAACCAAAAATAAATCGATTTATCTGACTGGCCACACTGGTACTTCAGAAAAGGGATTGAATTTTGATATTTGATTAGGTGAAAACTAGGTATGATTAAGATTGCAAATTGGGTTCGAAAAAAAAAATAGGTTAAAAAAAAAAATTGTGTGGTGTCGGTAGGTCGTTGTGATCGATACAATCACAGCGAGGTGGATACCGACGAAGCTGCTGAGACTGCAGAGCAGCCGGAGGAGGCGGGAGTGTTCGCCGCGTTCTCCAGCACCTCCCCGCAGTGGAGGAGGCACAACCACCACTCCTGCGCCGATCACGACTCCAGGGTAAATATCGATATTCAGACCTTACTCTACTTCTCCAGATTTCAGGACAACTGAAGTATTTTTTAACTAAAGTAACGGTCGAAACTCGACTTGGAATGTAAATGTAGACATTTAAACAAAAAAAAACGTTATCGGTTCTTCTTCTTCTTCTTAGTTAATGGCAATCTGTGTGTACACACAATTTGTGCCAATGTCATGTGGGTAAGATTTTCAATCTTGTATCAGCGTTACCAAGCTCCAACAGAACGGTGGCCTATCCTGCTCGAACTTTCCATGGAGCTTTGTCGGCACCTCAGAATGTATGCTACGCGTTGTCTTCTATAATAAACTTAACTTGAACACAATAACTAAACTATTTCACACAAAACGCCACCAAGATTACATGATATAGAGTCAAGTACACAAGTTTAATGAATTAAAGAAAACAATTGCTACATGTCAGACTGAGATCCCGCCAAAAACTGTTATCGGTTCTTATCATCATTGAAACAATTTGTTTTTTTATTACTTGAATATAAATCATTAAAAACTTCAACGAAACGAGAAGTTTCAAGAGTTCTGTTACTATAAAATTTTAAACGTTGGTCTAGAAAACCATCGAGGATAACCACTGAAACGATTTGGGTTATGATGCTCTCTAAAATGTATTTATCAAGGGTAGTTTCGTTTGTGTACAGAGTACGGACAGCTGGCCGGGAACCCCGGACAGCGCGGGACCTCCGACCACCCCGACGGCGCCTCTGCACCACCATCCCAGATGTCCGGTCAGTGTAAGTAATATACATTCACTCAAAAAAGTATCGAAAACGAATGATTTGTTTATGGTTCCAAATTCATTTTTTTTTTGTTAGATTGGTACAACTGTTTTTCATTTTGGCGCGGAGTTTGTGTTACATCTGACATTTAGATTAAATACAGTACTGTTTTTAGTTACATCCATATATCTAGTGTGTATTGTGAATTTCATAAAGGTCAAAGAAGTCCAACAAAGTGTCTTAAATTTTGCCTCGCCCTATTAGGCTATCGAAGTTTTCAGTGAAGGAAATAGTGACTGAAAATCCTCATTCAAGTTAGAGAGAGATAACTGCTGGCCTTTCTGTGACTCACGAGTCGATCTGTATCATTTTTAATAATCACTTGGGGATGAAACATAATGCCGCTCGGCTGTTCCACCACGATAATGCGCCTTCGCACAAGGTCAACATTGTGAGCGAAATTTCGAACGAAAAACTCAACAAATACTATCTAGGAACCACCTTATTCACCAGATATAGCTCCAGCAGACTTCTTTATTTTTCCTAAACTCAAATTACTACTTCGTGGCACCTGTTTTTATTCGGTAGAAGACGTAGATTCATTCATTCTTCAGAACTTAATTCCTGTAAAAGCGTTTAAAAAATGTTTTGATTATTAGATTATTCATTGGCGTAAGTGTATCGTTTCTAGTGATGCGACTCGAGCCGTTTTTTTACTCTAGTGACTCGAGTGAATTTGTTAGACTCATATTCGAGTGGAAACAAATTTGACTCGAGTTCGTTTGCACTCGAGTTACCGAGTCAACGAGTCGAGTAGATTCGGCAACCGTTATACTAGATGTCTCTAGTTTACGTTGGGACTTTACAAGTTCAAACTTGCATCTTGAATGTAAACAAACATTAGTCAAAAGCTAAATTTAATTTTCAAATAAAGTTCATTTTGAACAATAAAATCGGATAGCTTCTCATTTGCAATTTAACCCCTTGAGCACTAACCTGGCGTATACGCCAGCTTTCCATTGTTTTCCTATTATCTCATTTTTATGGGTAATCGACATATTAAAGTTGTTTTTAAATGGCAACTTAATTAGTCGTAAGAAGTAATTTTATTTCTATTTGTTGATTAATGACATAAATATGGTAAATAATATTTTGTTTTTTATTTCATATTACTAATGTAATAAGGTATTTAAAAATTCTTAATCTAAACTAATCGAAACTCAACTCGTGTGATAAATTCTTACTCGAGTTGTAAGGAGTGTTACTCAAACGGCTCGAGTCACAAAATCCTACTCGAGTCGCATCTCTAATCGTTTCTAAAGGAGCATACTTTGAAGGCAGTAAAATAAATTTGGATGAATAACTAACATTTTCCCGGTACTTTTTTGACAGAGTATTATTTCAATCCGTTAGCTTGTATCATCGATATTTTTTGTGTATATCGATATATTATTATTCTATTATATTCGGTAAATTTATTTGACGATTTTTCTAAAGTTCTAAAACAATAGTTGTTTGATGATAGATTAACATACGCCGTCGTTATGGCAGTTTCCAAAAACCACGACAGTTACTAGGTAGTTAGGTAAATAATATTGACAAATATCGAATCGAAACTCGATTAGGTCCAATTACCAACTTTTATATGACTTCCATTATGCGTTGGAATACTGAGGCACTCTGCGTCCACCCATTTTTGATTCCTTTAATACAAGCAGTTTATTGTGTTTTTATCTCTGGTAATTATGTAACCGATTATGTACCACACTCGGTACTCGGTTTTCCCCGTCAAAAAAAAAAAAAATAAAATAAAATAAAAAAAAAAAAAGGTACCACCAATTAGGTCGAGATGATGTACAGGTCCTTGTTTGATTGTGCTATCTAAATTGAATCCAAGATGATATCAGAGAAGCTGATTTAAATCATCTGAGAGAGATGCGTTAGATCTATGATATTCTGGAATTACACGTGTGGACATGTACGGTTGTAGATGATGGAAGGCGGACGGTCGAGTCATCACACTCTGACAGTATAGTTGTGAACATGTTAACCCACGGTTGTAAACAGAGAAGCGATGTTTAAACAATGGAGTCATCGCAGCTATAGTTAGTTTGTAACAATATTCACCTACGGTTGTAGATGATTGTAAGCGGTAGATCGACATTGGAGGCAACACAGTTTTATAGTATAGTAATGGTTGTGAACATGCTTACCTACGGTTGTAGATGATTGGAAACGGTGGATCGACATTGGAGTCAATACAGTTTGATAGTATAGTAATGGTTGTGAACATGCTTACCTACGGTTGTAGATGATTGGAAACGGTGGATCGACATTGGAGTCAATACAGTTTGATAGTATAGTAATGGTTGTGAACATGCTTACCTACGGTTGTAGATGATTGGAAACGGTGGATCGACATTGGAGTCAATACAGTTTGATAGTATAGTAATGGTTGTGAACATGCTTACCTACGGTTGTAGATGATTGGAAACGGTGGATCGACATTGGAGTCAATACAGTTTGATAGTATAGTAATGGTTGTGAACATGCTTACCTACGGTTGTAGATGATTGGAAACGGTGGATCGACATTGGAGTCAATACAGTTTGATAGTATAGTAATGGTTGTGAACATGCTTACCTACGGTTGTAGATGATTGGAAACGGTGGATCGACATTGGAGTCAAAACAGTTTGATAGTATAGTAATGGTTGTGAACATGCTTACCTACGGTTGTAGATGATTGGAAACGGTGGATCGACATTGGAGTCAATACAGTTTGATAGTATAGTAATGGTTGTGAACATGCTTACCTACGGTTGTAGATGATTGGAAACGGTGGATCGACATTGGAGTCAATACAGTTTGATAGTATAGTAATGGTTGTGAACATGCTTACCTACGGTTGTAGATGATTGGAAACGGTGGATCGACATTGGAGTCAATACAGTTTGATAGTATAGTAATGGTTGTGAACATGCTTACCTACGGTTGTAGATGATTGTAAGCGGTGGATCGACATTGGAGTCAATACAGTTTGATAGTATAGTAGTGGTTGTGAACATGCTTACCTACGGTTGTAGATGATTGGAAACGGTGGATCGACATTGGAGTCAATACAGTTTGATAGTATAGTAATGGTTGTGAACATGCTTACCTACGGTTGTAGATGATTGGAAACGGTGGATCAACATTGGATCAACATTGAGTCAATACAGTTTGATAGTATAGTAATGGTTGTGAACATGCTTACCTACGGTTGTAGATGATTGTAAGCGGTGGATCAACATTGGAGTCAATACAGTTTGATAGTATAGTAATGGTTGTGAACATGCTTACCTACGGTTGTAGATGATTGGAAACGGTGGATCGACATTGGAGTCACCACAGTTTAATAATATAGTTATGGTTGTGAGCATGCTTATCTACGGTTGTAGATGATGGGAGGCGGTGGTTCGACAGCGGAGTCCTCGCAGACCGACAGTGATGACGTGTCCCCGGCGGCGCGCAGGCGAGCTGGTCTCCGAGCGCATCACCACTCGACCCTGCCGCTGCAACCCTCGCAGTTGGTTCACCCCCACCCGCCACCGGTGCTCGCAATCTTGCCTCGGATGTTAGTTACATATTTTAACACATTTTCTATTTCTTTAAAACGATATTCGTGCGTTTCAACACACTAATGCCTAGGATAATTAAGCTTCACTTTTCAGTTAAATAGGTAGAGACTTACATCTCTTATACTATATAACTCGTATAAAATTAGACGGCGTCACATCCAATGCAGATGTGGCGGAGAATTATATCATTGATTAAATTAAAATGTAGTGGATTTGAAGTTCAAACTACTTAGTTACTTAATAAATGGAGATAGTTTTCGGCATCCGTATACTTTGGAAAACGAAGTCATAGACGTCAAAACTTTGTTTCAAAGCTTGATGTTAGACGACACATTTCTTGAATTAATTGCACTATTCACTAGGTTGCAGTATTAATGACGAATTTGTTGCAACTTACCTTTATAGATTTATCAAAAAATCATAATCAAAATTTATATATAAAATTTAGGCCCTAAGAAGGCGCTTATGAACGTCTAAACACTACCACCGGTTCGGAAAACAACCTAGTCGAGAAGAGCGCAGGCAAGAAACTCGATCTAGTTCTTTTTTTTTTATAAATATAATATATATCATTTTTTTTTGTCATATAAAAAAACTATACAAATCATAGTCTTAATAATGTTAGCGGAAGCACAGAGATGTGGGTTAATTCCAGACATCACTATCGTTCACGTAATAACCTTTTGAGATTAAAAAACTTGCTCGACATAATACTTGAACTTATTGTCAGGTAAATCGGTAATGTTACTTGGGATCTTATTGTAAAACCGAATACTATTACCTATAAAGCTTTTATTACACTTACTTAACCTAAAGCGTGGTTCCGGCCATCTTGTCTTTACTTCTAATATTAAAATTATGACGATCATTCACTAGATCTAGCTTGTCTAAATCTTTACGAATATGCATTAAGTTATCGAAGATGTATTGGGAGGGCAAAGTTAAGATATCATATTCTTGAAACTTGTTCTTTAGAGATTCGCGAGGTCCCATATTGTATATTGCTCGAACAGCTGCTGTTGTACCCCACAGCAAAATACCGTAAGACATTAAGCTGTGAAAGTAAGCAAAGTAGACTAATATTACTTATATTGACCAATATACGATTAAAACGACATACATTAAAGTAGATTTTATTAATGAAATGTGAACTATTTCTCGCTGCTTCATTCGTTTTGAACGATTTTGCACGATCACAGAATATATGCAAACGTACAATATGAATATGTTTTATTATTTACGAATTATAATTTATGAAATAGACTAAATTTTTTTGTAACGATATTTTGTGATAACAGATCGGATATACCGAAGAAGGAGGATAAGAGTATCGATAAACCGGAGAAACCGGAAAAGACTAAACCGGCGACCATAGTCGCGACCAAGTCGATGCGCCGCTCGGCCAGCACTTCGGGACTCTCCCTCGTCATACATCCAGGTATCGAGTTTTATTAAACCAGTTACGAGACCAGATATCGATAAAAAAAAAGTAATACATTAATACCCCGCTTAGCGCGACCCCGTTACGCGCGGTTTCACTATAACGCGAATTTGAAATTTCGCGCTCAAATGCCTCGTATTACGCGAAGGAAGTGCGTATAAACATAATGTAAAGACAATAGATGTATTTTTCCGTAAAAAAATAAGAGTATGTATTGCATAAAGTGTTCTTAGAATTAAAGTGATTGATTAAAATGATTTGTATTTTTTTGTATTAAATATTGACGTATGTTTAATCATAAACCTCGATATACGCGAATTTCAGTTAACGCGATTTTCTTCGGAACGTATCCCTCGCGTAAAGCGGGGTATTACTGTACAACATTTTGTTTCTTAATACTTCAAAAAGACAATATATACTTGACGTGGCTAAGATATGATCGTTTTTTATGGTACTAGTGTACATATATTTTAATATCGATTGTTACAGCGGATGATAGTACGCTGAGCGCTGGGGCGGGGTCTCCCTGCGCTGGCAACACTTCCTCCACGAACTCCTCGAGGGATTCGTCGCCCTGTCGAGATCCACCTTCACCGTTCGCTTTGCCAAATCATTCGTGAGTCCATTTTATCGATTTTTGAACACATCGATTTAAGTACTTTGAATGATATTAACCCTATTTGAGTTTGTGCGCTTTACCTTTATCCTATAGGTGGTCAAAAAATAAGAGGTCGTCTTTAGAATTTTTCATTCACAGAGATTCGACAAAAAGTCGATAATGTAACAAATCGATTTGAAATTATGAGATATATAACTACAGATTATAAGGATACAAATAAAACACTCTTAGAATATAGAGTTTACAATGACTGATGATTTTATGATTATATTGTTTTTTTTTTTAAAATGATATAGGCTCCGTGCTTTGTCCACTATCTCATCTGATGTTAAGTGACGATGTGGTCCAGGATGGTAAAGACAACAAACCTAGGTACTGGTTCTCAAGTGATGCTGCCGGAACACACCTATTGGTATTTGGTGACAGGTTTGCAAACTTGAGGGTGGTAGCTACCCAGACGGACATGTCCTACCACCGTGCTATGGTTTTCTCACGATGTTTTCCTTCACTGAAAACTCAGGCCGATTTTAGAGTTGGATAGGTGGGGATCGAACCCGCGTCGATTGACGTCATCACTTCATTGTTTCTCAGTCTTTATCATTTATATAAAATTCGAATTTGCATTTTACTTGTTAAAATATGAACTAATCAGCATTATACGTATTTCCAAATTTCTTTTATTGTAATATTTCAAAATAATTTTGAGCCATCACCGAGCTACATCCATATGTCGAAAGGAAGAACATTGTAAGAACGATTTATTTGAAATCTATATATATGTATATAAGCAAAGTTTGTTTTCTTGTCCGAGGTAAACTCGAAAACTACTGGACCGATCAGCGTGAAACCGCAACCATTCGACGCGGAATTAATCGTAGATGGTTATAGGCTATATATTTTTCAAATTCTATGAGCCCTTTGCCATGTTTTCTCAATTTGTTTGTTTATTATTCCCTTGACGCACCATCACCTCAAAACTACTGAACATATCGGGATGGGACTAATACGTTTCAACGCAATATTTTTCGTAGACCGGTATTTTTTGGATTCCACCGATCCTCTCTCATTTTTTTTTCGATTTACTCTTTTGTACATTTTCCTCTTCAATTTACGCTTATATACATTTTTCCGCTAATAAAAATAAAATACTTTTATTCATTCGTTTGTTTTTTTTAATTAGCTATAAATGAAACGTCATATGCACAGAACATATGAAACGCGGGCGGAGCCGCGGGCACCAGCTAGAGGCTAATAAATTATATTTAACGAGAATACAACCATAATAAAACGTTTATTGCTTTGAAAATACAATTATTAGCGACCTCATTCATTTTCATCTCAAATCCTTTTTAATATATAAGAGAAAACGTCAAAAAGAGCCTCTTGATTTCGTCCGCCATGTTTGTTTACCTAATGTCAAAGTCCACTATGACCGATAAAGATAATTCCTACTTCGCGCGATTTTCTCCTAGTTGGTAACATTTTAAAACATATCCACTCGGAGGGGATGTTAATGAGGGATGATTATGGATATTTTAGATATTTCCACAGTCTCATTCAAGCGTCGAAGCCCCCTATAGTCGTGAGACGAGGTCCAAGAGGGTTCGGCTTCACGATACACACGGTTCGAGTTTATTACGGCGATTCCGATTATTACACGATGCATCATTTGGTTTCGGTGAGTTAATTTTGTTTTCTATTATCTCATTTGTATTGTTTAATGCGTGGTGTATCAGATGCTGGAAGGTAACACCAGGAGAATTGTTTAGTATGATGAAAGTCACGTAACTAGAAGGGTTTTAATTGTAAAAATGGATCGATATAGAGGTGCAGGAAAAGCGGGTGTGAAGACTATGTGAAGACTTTGTGCAGAATATGGTTAAGAAGATAATAATGATGAGAAGGTAATTCCAGTTGATTTCCTCAGAAAATACTTTTGATGTGAAACATCTATAGCCGCACGTAAAACCGTTTTCTGGCGTGGCGACGCGTCGCCACGTTATATGATGGTATATATATAGTCTATTTATTATTATATTAAATAAATTCGTAAGTTTTTGTATTGAATGAAAATAAATGTTTATTCAATAAATAGTCATCGTTATTTGGAAAAAAAAAATCGAAAATTTTTATTTTATCATTATGACATATTTAGTTCCTATTACAATCTGTTCTTTTCTGCATATTTCTCTTACAAAATAATGTCGATGTTTCACATCTGCGAGGCGTCCCGTGACGGCTCACTTTTTTTTTTTTTAGATTTTATCTTTAATCATTGTGAGAGTGAGATGAAGAGAGATTACTCTTCCCATCACTTTCTGTTACATTTACTTTTAGAATCTTTATTGAAGGTAAAAAAAACATTTTTAGCGGCGTTAAGCGATTCTCGTCGGCGAAAAAAAAAACTTAGAGATTCTCGTTACCAATTCGGTGACGTCACCCGTCAACATGCTAATATGATGGCGTTTAAGTGCTGGCGCCCAGAGATAAATAATGAAATGTATACTAACGCATCCTATCGTATTTTAATTAATGTACACAGTTTATTGGTCGGAGCGCTAATAGATGTAAAAACCGAACAAGTGTTATAATTATATTTCCCCTTTTTATATTAATTTATCGATATTTAGACCACCACTAGCGACGGTTTTTTGTATGAAGACGGTGTACAGCTTGAAATAGGGACTGGTAATTATAATATCGATAAGGGTGACATATGTAGGTTATGGGAAAGATTAGATGAGGTATGGTGTTATCGGTTGTCGTAGGCTGTGAGCGAGCAAGGTGCCGCCTGGGCAGCCGGTCTGCGAGCCGGAGACCTGATAACCCAGCTCAACGGGGAATCCGTACAAGGGTTGCTTCACACGCAGGTATGTGCTGCTCTCCCTACGTCATCGTGTTATCTAATTTAGTGGTAATTGAGAGGGAATGCTTTGTCTTTTTTTTTTTAATTCCCCACTGACATAATTAGGGACTTTGGTGACAGCCCGGTAATAAATAAATAAAGTCAATCCCCCATTCTCCCCTTTATTTTATTTTGTTGGACTTGTTCTTTTGCCTCTTGTTTCAAACCCAACCTTTCCAACTATAAAGCTTGAGCTTTCGGTGAAGGAAGACATCGTGAGGAAACAATAGCATGGTGGTAGCGCCTGGGTACACCTACCATCGTAAAACCTGTCGCCAAATACCAATGGGTTTGTTCGCCATCGTCACTTGAAATCCAGTACCTCCAGGCTTAGTGCGTTTACCATCCTGGACCACATTATCATTTAACATCAGCTGAGATTGCGGTCAACCCGTTGGCCTTATACCGTGTAAAAAAAATCCCTTTGTAAAACGTTCTAGTCAGTATAAAACTAGTACGGAACACGTGGAGTGTTACGTCACATCTTAGTAATGTAAGCATATTTTTTCGATAATATATTTTTTTAGTAATTTAAAAAATAATCAGTGATCAATCAATCGAAGGGAAATTATATTTGATTGTCTTTGAATTTCATTATGTGATAATAAAAATATTTTCTCATAAATTTGTCGATTTATTTGATTGAATAAAAATAAGTTTTTATGATTACATTGATTAGACTATATTTCACCCCTTGAGCACTTACCTGGCGTTTACGCCAGCTTTCCATTGTTTTCCTATTGTCTTATTTTTACGGGTACTCGACACATTAATATCAATAAATGCTTCGTAGTAATAATAATACATGAGAATATTGTGTGCTTTTTACTGATTATCTCTTTGTGTAATTGCTAAATTTTAAGTGTTTTTTAAATACTGTATTAGTTTCTCCGTATGATCACAATCTCACCTGATGTTAAGTGACGATGTCATCTAAGACTGTTACATGTTAAGACTCGAGAAACTTGGGTCTGAACTGATGCTGTCATAATTTATGTGTACAGTTCGATAGATTGTAAAATTTGAAAATGATTTTTTGGTTTATTTTCATTGCGGTGTTCTTCTTAATCGAATATTCGGACTGACTGTACTATAATTTTAGGCCTCAAACATCTTTGTGAGTATCAATTAGGGCGGGGAGGCGTTTTCTCTTTGTTTATTTTTGATTACATGCGGGAGGGATCTAAATGGTTTAACGTAAGCAATATTTACTTACTAATTTTCGTATTTTTTTTTTTTGTTGAAACTTATGTTTACGTAATCATGGGGAGTCTAACAACTTTGCTTATTATTGCTGACAACATGGAGAGTGGACGGGAGAGGGTCAAAAATAACCGAAATTATGCTTACGTAATATTGTATGACTCTTTATACGATCGCAATAGCATTGGGCTATCATTTTCTTCCATCTCGATTATCGATGATTTATTATCAAATCTTATTCTTTATCGATGAGCTTTTTTTTTTAATTATAGTATAAAATATAATTGTATGTATGTGTGCGGGTGTATAGGTGTTACGACTCTTGCTAGCGGCTCCGCACGCGACTCTGCGCGCGACGCCCTTGGATCAGACCACTATACAGGTAACGTATTATCGAATTTTAATACCCTTAATAACGGGCGGAGAGAGGGAGGGGGAAGAAATATTTTTTTGAAGAAATTTAAATACTAAGCTCTATATACTGTATATGAGGGATTCCCAAGTCGATGATCTTTTGACCTTATCGTTTAATTTGATTACTATAAATGAACTAACCTTTTTAGTTTGTTAGTTGGATCTATAAAATTTTCTTGCCACTTTGGCTATATGAGAGTTTGAAAGTGTGAGACTAGACTCTTGGATCTTTACTTCTCTTGGATAGTAAACTTAATTTGACATATAACTAGTTCTTAGAGCCAATTTTTTGATCCGTAGTCAAAGTTACTATATCCATTTGTCAATTTTACTATTACTATTACACAAACCAATGGTTACAATCGCAATGCGTTTTTTGATGACAAAATCTACTATGGTTAAATTTAGCAATAGTTATTTATGTTGCCAGTAAAATGAACTGTATAATAGAATACTTTTGATTCCGGTAATTTTTTTTTATGATCATTCCGAGTAAAATGTGTCAGGGTCCATAATTCGAGTTGTCGAAACAAACATTACAAAAAACAAAGGGTCGGAGCTACTCTCGAACATCTGTGTCCATTATTATTTCTTGTGATAGTTTTGTAATGATATTAGCTTTTTTATTTTATTTCGTTTTGTCTAAAATATTATTTAATTTTATAATTTAATTCTTGAATTTATTATATTTTACAAGCCAAATAAATATTTGTACGAACTTGATATACTATATATAATGGAATACTCTATTCTTATGATAAACAAAACTTATAAATAAAAAATATTACGAAAAAAGTAATAAATAGCAATACGTTGTAATTATTTAACAAATTATTTTTTATATATTAACTTCAAATTATCTACTTCAAATGTTACACAAAAGCAATGAACCAGCAGTTCGCACTAGAGTTAACCATCCGCCATCTTGCTACCCCGACTGGGCTGAATGGTTAAATGTTTTAACAAATAGTCACATTTTTGACAAATGGTTAGCTTAACTATGTTTCAAAAAACGCATTAGGGCATTATTTTTAACCATTTGTTACGAATCTGACCATTTCACGAGTTGACTACGGATCAAAAAATTGGCCCTTAGTTGTGTAATTTTTATAAGGAAAGTATAGGATAGGTTTGTTAACCAAAATTAGGTTAATATAGAAAACCTATATACAGGTTACTTGTTAGATATAATAATGAGTTACACTTTCGATTTGTTTATATTACAACCACTGTGTCACACGTATACACATAAACATACATACATGAGGATTATAATTAATCTAAAGCAGCCTCTGTTCTGTGAAACCACTCTGTCTTACAACTAGCCGGGTATATACAGTCGATATTTAGATCATATTCAATTAGAATTTACTTACGTACGAAATTTATTTATTTTACGAGTTGTTATTGTTATTCTAATCAACGTGTTACGTACACACAGCGAGCGGGCCGGGACGGCTGCACGATTTTACTATAGAATGTGTTGTGGGAACGCTGTGCGGCGTGTTCTATACTAACTGGTATATTAAATCTGTTTATATTGCGCTTGCGTCCCGCCGCCGCCGTCCGCTGTTTGAAGATACCTTTAGACCACAGTTTCTCAATTTTATTGTGCCCATCGCCTACTATCAGAATGTTTCTTTTTCTAGAGGCTCCCATTTCAATTTTTTTTTGGCTATCTTTTTAACCTGCCCGCGCATCCTCTGCGCTATTCCAAAGCGCCATAATTTTCTCTGGTCTTCTACTTCCACAAGGGGGCATTTGCCCCATGTTGAGAACTAGGTTTTAGAATCTGTACTTTTAATGTTAAATAAATTGTTTTTCTTTAACAGGCTGGAGGTCGCAGGCGTTGGGGCGGAGGGAGACGTGCGGCTGCTCCCCCGCGGCCCCGCCCCCGCCGCCGCTGTTCCCTCTTCCGCAGGATATCGACGAAGCGTGCCTCGCAGGAGATGCACCAGGTTCCCATACATTAGCCCTTTAGCCTACGGGTCGAAATTGTAACGTTTAAGAGGATATGCGAGCGGCGTTTATTCCAGACAAAAGTATATCCTTGTTTCCCGCATATCCTCTTAATGTTCCAATCGAATGGTATATCGGTATTTTGTTATAAGAATTTTAGTATAGTATTTCTGTGTATCGACAGATGGTATCGTCTGGTGAATGCGGTTCATCCCCGTCCCCCTCCCCGGCGCCCCCCTCACCCTTGCCGGCGCCGGACAGCCCGCTGCACGCCACCGCCACGACGCACTACCAGAGGTAGGTTCGATTCTATCTGCACAATCATATATACTGTTCGGACATTTCTAAGTTATCATGTTTGTTATGATAATTAAAAGGCGATATAATGAATGACCGTTAAAAAATTTTCCGATTTAAGAACGATAATTTTGTCCTTTGAACGCACATCAATAGTATCAAGAAGGTGTGAAAAAAAAAATTTGTCGATAATAACATTTATTACTATTGTGGAGACCTCGTCAAACATCCGACGGCACACTAGCGCGAGCCGCGGGAGCACGGGTTACATATATTTAATACCTCGCATGTGAGAAGTCCGTGTGTCCCGTCTCGCTCGCACACTGCATGCTTCTCATTAGCCACCGTAGTTATGTAAGCCCTAAGACTAACGAAGGGATCTTTTAGAATTTAAGTTTCACTGTATGTCCTCGGAATTAATCAATAATCAATTAATCAATAAGAATCAGATAATAAATAACTTTCAACGTGTACCGCGAGTTTGCCTCCAGTCATCCTTTAACTGGCCAGCAGCAACCAAACTATATATCGAAGGGTATATTTTAGGTATTTACATGAGATTATTAAGAAGATTTAAAAGTAAACGATATTAATCTTTTCAGTTAGCCTGGAGCGTAACATTTGTTTTTCGATTGACAAAAAAATGGTATATATTAATGATATATACTTATGAAAAAAAAAGGAACCAGATCGAGTTTCTTGCCTGCGCTCTTCTCGACTGGGTTGTTTTCCGAACCGGTGGTAGTGTTTTAGACGTTCATAAGCGCCTTCTTAGGGCCTAAATTGAATAAATAAATTTTGATTTTGATTTTGATTTGCGGGTAAAGTCGATAGTTACTTATCGATACATTTTTATTTCGATGATATTCTGTGGAACGTTGATTGTGTTGTTTTTATGGTTCCTAACTAGCCGTGTACCCGCGGCTGCGCCCGCGTTTCATATGTTCTTCGCTGCTTTTTAATTATTTTTAACCCTAGTTGTTTTCGAAAATTAAAAGTATTAAAACTTAGGGTAAGTTACGCGGAGTAACTTCAGTTATCTACCGTAAAAAGTCCCGTCAAAATCCATCCAGCTGTTCCGAAGTGTAGGTATCGTATATCATAATATACGATATTCATATCTATTTAGTCGGTAAGGGTCGACCTAGGCGAACGTATCTAGACCAAATCAATCATGTCTTAAATAAAGGCCAGGTAAAAAGTACTCATAACCGACGAGCATGTATGAAAGCGCTCATAAAAGTGGAGGAAGCGAAAGAGGTATGTCAAGATCGTAGCAAGTGGAAGGACTTAATCACTGCCTACCCCCACGGGAGAAAGGCGTGATGATATGTATGTATGAAATATCTATTCAGAAAAAAAATTGACTTTACAAAAAGACACTGCAATTTTAATTTTTAGTGGGTATATATAAAGTTGTTCAAAAATGATCTTCCACGACATTTCAATCGAATTGTCATTACTTCAAACACACATATC
The DNA here is from genome assembly GCA_014132275.2 of Samia ricini. Classification (NCBI taxonomy): domain Eukaryota; kingdom Metazoa; phylum Arthropoda; class Insecta; order Lepidoptera; family Saturniidae; genus Samia; species Samia ricini. Next base: position 39,396,818 of record AP028158.1, read on the forward strand.
TAGTATTTTAATGTGTAGTGAGGAGGGATGAAGTAGTTTAATGGGGGATATTTATCGCAGGCCGTCATCCCTGCACGGGCTGAAACATAAATTGGGAGGGGGTAGTGAAGTTCGAAGGGGCTCTCTGCAGCACATGCCGCTGTCACCCCTAGCGCGCACCCCCTCCCCGTCGCCGCAGCCGCAACCACAGCCGCAGCCCGCATCCCCGACCAGGTATGTACACGTACACGCAACCACCATACACATGGTAAAAATCATAACACCTTAAGGAACGTCATGTATCAACAGCAACTGTATTAAGCTACCATTCAAATCTATGTATAAATTAATTTTTGTTTCGTTCGATTTAAATGAAAGATTAATGTGGAATGAACTCACATCTCTGTGCTTCCGCTAACATTAGTTATTTAAGACTATGAATTGTATGGTTTTTATATTTAAAAAAAATGATATATATTATATTTATTTAAAAAAAAGAACCAGATCGAGTTTCTCGCCTGCGCTCTTCTCGACTGGGTTGTTTTCCGAACCGGTGGTAGTGTTTTAGACGTTCGTAAGCGCCTTCTTAGGGCCTAAATTGAATAAAGACTTTTTTGTATTGAGTTTGAAAAATGTAACTCGGTAACGTTATCGATCTGATTCAACTATAGTTTAGAATCTGAAGTTGATTCCATAAATGCACAAAACAATGCCGTCAAAATTGATCTAGCAGTTTAGAAGAAAAAGGATTCATATCTTCATATTATGTATATTTTATTGAATTTATCTATTTCCCTCTAAAAAATTGGACTAAAAAGAATGCGAACGAAAATTTTGGGGAATATTTTTTTTTATATTAACAAGTTTTCAAAGTAGTTCATATTGATTCGTGTCTTATTGTGACTAATGTGCATGTCGTTTTGTTATATAATTATCATGTTAATCGGACCTTACTATTTGTGAAGTGTAAGGGTACACGTAAGCAAAAAAAAAAAAAAAAAATGTTTACTGTCTAATACCGTTGTAAAGCATGTCGAGATAATGTCCGTCCATTTGTATCGTGATTAACAAAACACCTCGATATGTATTAATTAACGTATAGCCGCGTGGAGGCGCGCAGCCCTTCACCGCTGGCGGCCCGGGAGTGCGGGGGCCGGAGGGCCTGGCCCAGGAGGGACCCGGCATCTCCACTCCTGAGGAGAGCCCTTTCCCCGGACAGGTAATTCTGGATTCATTTTCACAGCGTTCGCATGACACCTGATCTTTACTAACTACGGTCTAAAAGCATAGACAATTAATGAATAACTAACATACAATTTTTTTTCAGAGAAGCGTACCTTCTAAATTGGTTTGTCCATTTTATATATATATAAATTTAGATGCAGAATTAATAATCATTATCATATCATTAGTTTTACCCTTCTCGTTGAAAATAAATTTGTAATATCAGAAGTGGGACGTAAATATTGGAGAGACGAAAAGGTGATAAAATCGATGCTAGCTTTGACATTTAATTCTGTTAATTTTTATATAGCGAGCGTACAAATGCCAGTTAAAAGTGTAGGGTTCGCGATGGACTGGGACACGAGTTTTCAACTTAGTTCCTATAAAGGAAATATGGTCTTCGACAGACTGCACCCTCGTTCAGCCGAGTCGAAATGCTCGATATCGCCGCTCTGTTGCGGCGGCGTGGGTGGGGGCGTGTCCGTGGCAGCGGGCGGGACGCGCCGCGGGGTGGGCGTGGTCTGGCGAGCGCCCGCCTCCGCTCCCGCACCGCCCACCCCTCCCCCACCGCAAGACAAGCAAGATGAGCCGCCGTTGCCACGAATCGCTGAAGAAAAGGACTCGCCGACACACCACGCGAGAAACTTACCCGTCAGGTACTATAAGACTTTTTACTTCCGTTCCTTTGATCTATTGATATTCGCTGTTATAATATGATTTTTTTTTGTTGTCACTTTTGAGCCTAAATACCTCCTAAACATTACTTACTCATTTACCTTGACATCCTACTTAATATTTATTTACTATTATATGACTCTTGTCTGTTTCTTGTATTATCCGACCTCCAATTCAGTTGCATGACTTTCTCTGAAATATCGTTAATCTTAACACGATGTCCGTATTTGGCATCTTTCGGAATTTTAAATTACTCTCTTTGCCACTTAAAGTTGGTTTCCGTATGCTGTTCATTTTTGTTGAATTCTTCCAGAGATGTTCCTTGTCAAAAGACATAATGTGTCCCGATAGGAAGGCATAATAAATAAAAATACTAAGCCAAAACTCTTTTTGCATCTCGATAAATACGGATTAATCCGTAACCCTCTATATCCATTGTGTCGATGCAATTTATTTCTGGGAAGTTTTTCTCGTTTTTGAACCGTCCTTTTGGAAGTAACTTCTTAGGAAAAGTTTCTGACTTATATTTTCTATAATTTAAAAATTGTCAGCAATAGCTCATGGAAAATGCAGTTGTCAGGGATGAATTAGCAGTGCGCAATTATTGTGACATTTATCTTATAGAGTTAGCTTTCCAAATTGGAAAGTTGTTACAAAAGTCTGCACTGTTTTTTTTTTTTAATATTTATTTTTTATTAATTTATTTGGGAAACACACAGTTAATAAAATGTTGCGAAATGCTGAGATGCGAATGTTGAGATGGATGTGTGGTGTTACAAGAATGGATGAAATAAGGAATGATTATATTAGAGGGAGTTTGAAAGTTGCGTCAATGGTAGAAAAGTTGAAAGGTTCTCGTTTGTCGTGATATGGACATGTTATGAGAAGAGAGGAAGCGCTTGTGGGTAAATAGTAATGAATATGGATGTGGAAGGATGGAAAAGTAGAGGAAGGACAAAGAAAGTGTGGATGGAGTGTGTAAGAAATTATATGAAAGAAAAAGGAGTGAATGAAGAGATGACGGCTGATAGGAACGTATGGAAGAAGAAAACATTCTGCGCCGACACCAAGTGACTTGGGAAAAGGCAGGAGAATCATGATGATGACACAGTTAATAAAATACACATATGGAATTGCATAACAGTATTACATAAACCAGTCAAGTTTCCACTAAAATTTTAATTACCTCTATCGTTACAACCTGTAATATTATTGTAAACACTAGAAGTCTAAAAAAACTATTTTCAGCAATTTTTTAAAGGAACTGATGCAAATATATCAATTTTATTAACAATCTTATTATATATATCGCACGAACAAAATAAATATGTGTTCTTCACATACCTCGTTCGTGCAACAGGGATTTTAAAAAGTAAGTGGTTTCTGGCTTTAGCTCGAGGAACCCTAAAATTAATTCCACTGACAAGAAACGGGGAATCAATAAAATTTCTAAGAAGTTTAAATAAATAAATTTGATCTCTCATTATTCGACGATTATTAGTAAGTGAAGGCAGATGTGGCAAAGGTTTATTTGACGATTTACATTTAAACGTTAAGTGCGTGATAAATCGATTTTGTACACTGTCAATAAGGTGGCGCAGTTGTATTACGGTGCGACTGCCGTTCTGAGGTCTCGGGTTCGATCCCCGGGTCGGGGCAAGTGGTATTGGGTTTTTCTACTCATTATCATCCCGGAGTTTGGAATTTGTGCCCGATATGCCGACAGTCTCGCCCCCTGTCACATCTGGGACGGAACTAAGCTCAGCGAAATGTGGGTAGTGTAGTTTGCTATTTCACCTCTGCCTAACCCTTCGGGGATAACACAGGCGTGAGCTTATGTTTTTTTTTTTCAATAAGGTTATTTCATATGAAAATTTCCAGCAGGACTCCAGCTAAACAGGCGGCGCCCAGCATCTTCACATCATCCCCGAAGAGGAGCTTAGAGAAGTGCAGCTTCGATGGTTCGGCTTCGTTCACATCTCTATCTCTCTCCGACGAGTCTTACATCGCGGACGCGTCTGGAAACATCTCGAACGTCGACTCTTCTCGGGACATGTTCCTTGTCGGTAAGTTCATCGACTAGATAATGCGGCATTTGGGTTATTGGGGGGGTTATTAATTCCACTGGATGTTTTAGGAACTGTTGGCCTTTATAAATATAATAATCGAGTTTAAAAAATATTGTAGGCTAGGTTGTGTGTCGATGCTTAGTGGGTATTTCCGGGTAGTGGGTGTTTCCGGGTAGTGGGTATTTCCGGGTAGTGGGTATTTCCGGGTAGTGGGTATTTCCGGGTAGTGAGGATTTTCGGGATGTGGGTATTTCCGGGTAGTGAGTATTTCCGGGTAATGGGTATTTCCGGGTTAGTGGGTATTTCCGGGCGCTTTACGCCCGGGTGAGTCCCACACTGGCACGGAGTTCGTCCCTCCGTGCCCCCTTACCTATTGCATTGCGGGACTCCGGTCTCACTAATGCAATAGGTAAGGGTAGTGCGTAAATGCATTTCCCCCCGACAAAAAAAAAAAAAGTTTGTGTGTCTATCTATCCATAGACGTTCCTTATATCGACACTTGTAACTATAATACTTGACGCCATATTGGTAGATCCTTTTTTACTAAAACTAGGTAATAGTGAAAAAATTAACTGTAGTCAATTTAGACAATTAGTATGTTACATAGTTACGGTCAGAATTTAATAAAAAAAAAAAAATCGTTAGTTTATTATTAACCCGTTAGTTAGTTTTCACACACCCAGGTACAATGTTTACGAAGTCGAGGAAACTCGAGGGGGTTAATTCATGTATAAACAGACAAAATATAGAACAGTTGCGAGGCATTTTTTTCTTTTCTGAAAATCAACGGATTCTTTTTTTATTTATTGTTTCAAAAAAAAAAGTTATAATAATAAAGGTTATTTCCCAGACGACAGTCGGACGAGTACTGACACCAGTACGAATGGTGATAAATTCAAGAAACCCACCATCCCGGAACCGGTGCCCGTCGTCGTGGAACAGCCGAGCGTCAGGAAGAAATCCGATCCCGGTGTAAAAGAGGAGGAACTGAGGAGCAAACAGAAGAAGGAAAAGCCGGAGTTGAAGAAACAGGACTCCGTGCCGAAGAAGGCGGAAGTTAAAGAGGAGAAGTTGCCCGAGTTGAAAGTGGAAGAGAAAAAAGTGGAAAAGGTATAAAGTGATTTATATTTTTATATACTAGCTGCGCGCCCGGCTAGTGTTGTAATTTCACGAAAATGTATTTTGAAGTGATAACTTATTTAATGGCGTTGAGTGGTTTACACCGGGGGGAAAACTTACAGAGATTCGCGTTACAGTTAAAGTTTCGAGTTTTCGCTTCTGGCAACAATCCCCATTGCTGTCTAGTTTTTTTTATGTAAGTTATGAATCCCCGGAAGTTTATGCAGAAAGATTCGACAAAATGTCATCACAATCGGATGAACTGGAGTTAGGGACTCGAGTTAAATGTCTAGATTTTGAGTGACGGTTGTAAAATGACAATAAATGAAACGTTTAAACTATGTTTATATTTAACTTAATTATATTATATTTAAAATTTACGAATCTATAAGAGTTAGGGCGTTTCCTAATAATACCCGCATGAGTAGCTTTAACCTTCAAGTTTGAAAACCTGTCGCTAAATACCAATAGGTGTGCTCCGGCAGCATCACCTGAGAACCCAGGTTTAGTGTGTTTACTATACTGGACCAGATCGTCACTTAACATCAGGTGACATTGTGGTCAAAGCACTCAGCCTATACAGAGCTATACACAAAAAGAATTGGCGAATAAACCCAAAAGCTATACTTTCTAAGCTCAACGTATAATTAATCTCAAGAGATAATATAGAAAAGAAATAGCTTTAATAAGAAGACACATTCAACGCACAGGCAATGGAGAGAAGCGGCTCGATAAAGAAAACCGAAGGACAAGGAAACGAAGAAGCAGGAGAAATCCGAGAAAGAAGCAAGAGAAAGCGGAAGCGAAGCGAACAGAGTCTATGAAGAGGACTGAGGGTCTGAAGCGACAGGACTCCATCGACGTTTCTAAGGTACTTTTATTTCTCTAGTTGTATTTATTTTTCCACATCTCTCTCTTTCTCTCTCTCTCTCTCTCTCTCTTCTCTTTATATTTTATATATTACAGCTTAACATTAACAAAAAACATAATTGAGTAGGGTTCAAAAGGGCTTGAATCCAGTGCAGTTAAACAATGTATTTAATTTTAAAAAAACACAAATGAGTTGTTGACCGTGATTTCGATTTGCCTCGTAGTCCCTGTTTTTAATGAATTAACTTGGTTTATAAAGTGTGTATATGTAATTTAGTAGTAATAAATAAAAGAAATCTCGAGGGTTTTTTTTAGTCTCTAGTAGAATTTGGTTCTTAACTCATAGACGCATAAATAGACACAGGGAGACATTAGTTTAAAAAAATACATAAAATGTCCAATAAACATAATTAGCAAGTCCCAAGTAATTTTGTCGAATCTTGTAAATAATTTTTGTTAATATTTATTTGCCACATGATGATAGTGATTAATAATTATAGAAAGTATTCGTTTATAAAAAATCTTTATCTATTCTATTAAATAAAACTGAAGTGCCTGTTTGTAATGTCAAAATTATTTTTTTTTTACCAAATAGATATGATACCCTATACCAAAAATACAATTTTTAACATTTTTGTCTTTCTATCTGTCTGTTTGGATAGGTCATTTTTTGGTAGATAGCTGAAGTTACTCCGGGTAACTTAAAACCTTAACAGTATAAAACTTAGTGAAGAATATATGAAACGCGAGCGCAGCCGCTGGTACACAGCTAGTTTATACATAAAACGTATTCGTTAGTCGAAATTTGACCATAATTATTTATTTTTTTAATTTCAAAGGAAAAAAGTTTTTCAACTTTTTTTATTGGCAACACTAAAGTTCTCTAATAGTTACTAAAAACAAAGAAAAATGTATAAGGTAAAACAGATTTGTTTTTTTTTTTACCTATTTTTGTTTACATATTTGAAGGTTTCTTTTTAGAGGTGTGCCTAAATTTAATGATTTTAAGAATGTGACATTAGTTCAGAGTAAAAGTAAAAAGTTAACTGTTTCAGCAATCACCAGAACCGTCGGACGGTGGTGGTAGTTCCGCGGCGGGCGAAGTACGCAGCAAGAACAGCATGGTCAGCAAACTGCTCGGCGTGATGGGCAGGAAGGGGGGCAAGGACCGAGATGAAGAAGAGCACAGAGCGTCCAAGAAGAGCGAGAAACACCAGAAGAAGAAGGTCAGTTGTTGTCATGTCGAGAAGATTTTGTCATAGAACTATTATGTTGTTGGCTTTATATGCAATTTTTGAATAAATCTCTCGCATTGTTTAGATCAGGGATTCCCAAACTATTTCGAGTAAGAGACCCCCTTCCCAAAATGTACTGAAACATCAGAGCCCCCATAGTTAAATTGTTGTCAACCAAAACTTGTCCACGCTTATCGACTTGTTGTCTATTGTCATTATTACAGAGCGGCAGTCTACCTCCACAAGCGCAGCCGACTTCGAAAGACACCCCCCCACCGCCCCCCCTAGATAAGGAACCCGATGATAAGAAACGCAAGGGACGCGGTAGAGTTTCCAGCTCCTCGTCAGGGGAGAAGTGAGAGTCACGATTACCACTTACGTTTAAAAAAAAAAAACCGCTTCGTGCTTGAAACTCGCTTTACGTAAGTAAATCATCAGTAAATAAACATACAACATTTAACATGCGTATATAAACCGGACACCCCCTATATTTAGATAGAATTAATTACGTACAATGTCAAGGGAAATCGTATAGCTAATTTTAGATCGAACAAAAATAAGAGAAATTTTATATCAGCATGTCGATTTGCGTTGTCGATAAAATAAATGTCGATATTTATCTTTGACGGAAATTTATCGACATGTACGTTAAGGTGATTTTAGTGATGTTTTTCAATTTCTTCGAATAGTGTTTTTATTTGTACTCGATATTATTGTTTGATATTGAGCGATTGCGTATTGAATTTATTTCTTATTCGTAATTACTTATGAGATCTACTCTGGTACATACTACGATGAATACGGAAAATAAAATAATCATCCTCAAATATTACAACTCAGAAGATATTCAAATTTAATTCAAAAATTATATTTCAATTTAATTAATTAATTCAAATTTAATAAGTAAAACTATGAACGAATGTAAATGTGTTAAAGAGAAAATAATTTCCGAAACATAATGTCCATAAAAGAGGCAAATAAAGTTACAGTTGTCATTGTTATAAGATACTTGTGAATTCATTAAAACTATTCGGATTGTTGGATTATGTAAAAAAAAAATTAGTTATAGTATAAGAAACTCCTTGAAGACTAAAGGAAGCAGCTCAATCCCTGAAATGCATGGTTAAACTTGACAATAGGGAAACAGTTGTAACTGGCGTAAACGCCAGGTTCATAGTTCGCCGGTTAAACAAACTTTAAAAATCTATTATTCGATGTCATGTTGTTTGATAAAAATATAAATTAATTCGGAAGCTTTCCCTAGACTGTTTAGCTTTAGTCCTAAATAAATAATTAAAGGAATTTTAATATATAACTCCTTATTTTCAATTAAAAAAAAAAACGATTATTAAATATCTTTCTTTGGGAGTATTAGTAAATTTTGAGACGTAATAAGTTCATATTAAAGTTATATTTTGTAAAGAATTTTGCTTAAAGAAGTACTATTATTATATATTTAAAAAAAAAAAATAAGGAATTGCGTCTAATTTGTTATTAGTGAGTAACGTTAACTTATCGATAATTATTTAAAACGTGAGCGATGTGAATTATTCTAATGAATATTTTTGTGAGTTATATCGAAATTTTCTATTCGTATTTCAGTATTATAATTGTTTTCTTACTTAGGAACTATTAGTAAACACTATTGGGTTTGGCATTTTTAAAGCTAAATTAGAATAAAAGAATAAAAGAATTAGATGCTCTCCGCTGTTTTACCCGCGTAGTTCCCGTTCCCGTGGGATTTTCGGAATAAAAACTACCCTATGTCACTCCCTGAATTTCAAACTATCTTCATGTCAAATTTCATCCAAATCGGTCCAGTAATTGTTAAGTTTATTCCTTACATACAACAATACAAATCTTTCCTCTTTATAATATTACATACATGTAGATTATGCTTTCGTCATATATCGATAATCGCGCGCATCACTTTGTAAGACCGTTAATAAAACTAAACTATTAAAAAATGGCCATAATATAAACCATAGAGTCGAAAATTTGACAAATAGTTGTCTATAATTCAATGTCAAAAATTTGATTGAATTTTTTATGTCAAACAAAATTATGCTCTTTTTTATGCTGTCTTGTTGTCGATAAAAAAAATTTATCGACTATAACTTATAACTATTATATTATGTCGATATTTGAAACGTTTATCAAAGCGATTATTTTATACAGTGCATCAAAAAAAAAAGTATATCTCACATTAAATATTTATTTTAATAATAATAAATTCATAAATAAAATCTCATAGGTTTAATTTCTCTTTTAGATATTAGATATCGTATGTTTAGTTTAGTGGCGCATTGTGATATAATTTTTTAGGCTTTTATTTGCCAACTTTGTTTTTTTTTTTTTTGTAATTATTAATATTAATTTTTAGTTTTGTTTTACTCCGTTTTGATAGCATTCAATAATATTAAACTTTGCTTTTTTTGTTAATGTATTTTTCGTTTATAATTCTTACTAATACCCTATTTCGTAGATATTTTTTAAATATATATCTTTGGTAATAGGTTTTTTGTCTTTCTATATAAACATCCAATATTATTATTAGATTGTTTTTTTTTTTAATTAGAAGATGATTCGATAAAATAACGAATATAAAAAAACAGTCTAAGAATATATGTTTTTTTTTTGTATAATTATATAAACAAATGATTATAGAATTATCGATGTTTCTACAAATTATTTGAATGTTGTACAAAAATAAACTAAAATTATTTTTTATTCAACACCGTATTTTCGTGAAATAATATAAAACAAAAAACAGTACAGTAATTTATAATATGCTATTGATTGTAAATGGTTTTTATTATTACATATAAATAAAATAAAAATAATAACATTTCTTTTATTCCAATTTAAATCTAACATTGTTTTATCTGTTTAGACCGCATTTGATTTTTTTTTAAATACTCAATTAGTAATAGAAGAATTTAAAATAGTTACCATATAAAAATTAAAATGGCGTCACTATTATTCAGGTATTTGGTTAAAACTCGTTTTGTTATGTTATCAAACATGAATTGAGGATAAGTATGAAAGTAAATAGCACTAAATTCACTGAGATATTGTATTTAGTATACAATTAATTGTTTTCAAATCATCAATAGTTTGTTTTAGGATCACATCCAAATAAGAAATGTGATATGATAAATTTTGGCGTAAATTACAAGAATATTTACCCAATCAGCCATCTTTGTTATAACCATGTAAATGACAGTCTGTGTTAATGGAATTTTCAACTCGAGTTCACTGATGAGATCATTGTTTTGACGAAAATTATTATCACGTTGGGTTGTGTGTTTAAAATGCCGTGACGGCAAACGGCATGATACTCTCCGCTTCACTTCACCGCTCTCGAATCCCTTATGCCATTATACACGTACATTTATTTATCTGTATTGCGTGTGTACCTTCGGCTAATCAACTTGATGTTTAACATCTTCCGAGAGTCTCGTGACGGCCGACTTTTTTATTATGTATTTTAAAAACATCATATTCCTCAATTATTGTGTCGTATAAGTAATATGTTGTTATTTAAAAGCGTAGCATTTATAGAGGCGAGCCTAAAAATAAATCGATTGCATGCCGAGATAAGCACTAATGTTAAACAATAAGCTTCATTTTTGAATGATATTATCTTGTGGCGAATGTTTCATTTTGGCGGTTAACCATTTTGTTTGGAGAATGTTTTGCAACATTATAATCACTCGTCAATATGAAGACGTTCGAATGATAAAACACATTAACTGCTATAAAATAAAGTTTGATTTCGATTATATTATTCACATTATGTCGTAGGGTTGTAAAATTATTTCTCCAAAATTTAATTGGATTTATGAGGACGAATTACAAAAGATTTAAGGTTATAAAAATCCGTTTTATAATTCTGTAATTAGATTATTGTCTGTATGTAACCTGCCATATATATATGTGCTACGAAAATGTTTTTTAATTACGTATAGTTATTATCGAAATTAGCGTTAAAAAAAATTAATGTGATTCTATGATGTTAATAATATAATGCGTCGTATTTTATTGATCGGGGGAAATATTTTCTTTAGGATAATAATAGTTATTGTAAATGTATGAATTGATTTGGAATAAAGTCATTGATTGTTCTTAATTTTCTTTTTTTTTTTATTTATGTTGGTTTTATAGGTGCAACTTAAAATCTATACTTTCATTTTTCAATAATACAGTACGATTCAAACTGTATGGCGACTTGGAAGTTAACAACCCCTCCCCGCCGCCGCGTCTTACTTCTTTTTCCTCAGAAACGTAAAATTGTGATCTATGCATCGTCTCGCTGGAGGTTTTGAACCGCCATGCAGCTTGTATCAATATTAATTTTTTTACGAAGCGATTACGCTGTAGACTCGACACGGCTTCGCAAAGGAAAGCACGAGGCACTCAACGAAAATGCAACCTGTACAAAATCACGACAATAGTGAAACCTCAGCTTGAATTTTAACTAAATTATCCGTTCAGTTCGCGCAGCTCAGACGCGAGAGTTTTATATCGTACTTTACGGAGGATTAGACTGCAGGACATAATATTTATATAAATTAATAAGTAGGCATAATATTCTATTTAGTTGCTGCCAATACAGTTTTTACAGTTTTAGTACTTTTACGATTTTTTTTTACTAATACATAAATACTTTAAATCGTTGCAAATAAGAATGTGCGCGTTAATGACCTTGATCTGATTGAAAACTCGATAAAAAATAATGTTTGCAGTTTTTTTTGTGAATTATTTGCCTAATTATTAAGACTATTAATTTACGTTGTTTATTTTTTTTTTCTTTAGCCATGACGTCACAATATGGCGCAGGTACATGCACATTCTTATTTGAAACGCATTGTACTTAGAATCTGTACCGTAGACCGAAAGCGTTCAAACCTGACATACATTGTTTATTTGAACGTATTTTCGTTTAAGGTAGAGTTAGGTTAGGTTTACTCTGCCTCGCTCGTGAGGGCGATGGTCGGGAGCTCTAGGGCTTGGGCGGTTGTCTCTTCCTGTTGCGAAGCCGTCATGCTCGCAAAGGAGGAGGCAGAGCGGGAGAGGGAGCGGGCAGCGCACCCCAACCGAGCGAGGCGTGTCTCACGCCGGGGCACCGGACGCAGCCGTCCGGGCGCCCGTCGAGGTCGCCAAGCCTCGTAAAATAACTTGACGTCGTACCTCCCGTGAGGTATGGCGTTGCCAGGGCCTCTGCAGAATACATGTATAATGTGCCTCCGGAGGCCCTGGCATCTTTGCGCCGGTTAGGGACGTGGAGTGTTTAGTCAGTCGGTTACGGCCAACCTGACACACGGACACCAAAAGTCGCCTCTCGCAGAGGGGTTGTGACTCGGTGTCTATGGTCTGTCGCGAGGATCACACGTGTGCGAAAAACTGGGTTTTTCGGCGCACGTCCGAGCGTTCAACGAGCAGATTTCAACCACGTAAAAAAAAAAAAAAAAAAAAAAGGTTTACTCTGCGTTTCGGAAGAATGTTGAAATGGATTTTAAACAATCACCCATGTCACTAGACTGGGCGCAGGTCTATCTTTTTTTATGGGGCCGGTAGTCTTATAATAATCTCTCATAGAACTAAAATAAAAAAAAAAACAATTTAGATCTTAAGAAGGCGCTTATTAACGTCGAAACACTGCAACTGGTTTGGAGCAACAACCTAGTCGAAAAGACCACGGGCAGCAAACTCGATCAGGTTTCTTTTTCTTTATAAATGTAAATATATATTTATATATAAAATGATTTCTTACTTAAAAAAGGTTTAAAATAAAACAAGGAATTAATGTTTAATAAATTTTATTTACGTGTCCATTTTTTGATGTTACAACACAAAATAACGCTATTACAAACCCGTAGCAAAGCTAAAACTGTTAATTTATCAGCTAAGGAGACATCAAATTACCACTATAGTTCGTAATGGACATGGAAAAGGGTTTGTTATATATGTAGGTACATCAATGTTTTTTTTTTTGTGCGCAGTAAAACAATAATAAACTCTTGTAACAAAAACATATTAAAAATTAATCCAAATTAGGATTTACAGGAATCGTGCTTCACATGTTAGATGTCATTTAAGAGTATTGTATATTTAATCAAGTTTAATGTGACAAACTGGATGTATTTAGGTAACAATGAAAATAAATTGAAAGAAAAATAATTCAATTCGAAAAAAAAAATACCTCAATATACACACTCCTATCAATCTTGATTAAATATACAATATATTATAGCGATATATATGTACATTTTGGATCTTGAATAAGTTTTCGCTGTTGGAGAAATTACTAGATCAAGACCAATGTCAGACGCTAGCAGAACCAGCAAGTACTTATTCAAGATCCCAATATTAACCAAATTCCATAGGTTACAATCATTATAAGTTTTATAAAAAATTAAATACAATTTATACTTTTCACTGTTTATATATACTTATTAACAAGAAAAAAAATACTGCATATAATTTTTTAACATTACACAAGTTTATAAGAAAAGTAATTTATTATAATCAACAAGTTTCTTGAGTCTATTGTGAAATATATGGAATTGAAGAAAGCAATTAATTATGTTTTTATATTTGTTTTAGTCATTCTTTGATTCAGCATAACCTTAAAATCATACCAGGAAGAACTTGATAATGAAACTAAACTTTCCTTATTTGGATGCCTGGGACAAGATTTCCTTAGTGTTTTTTACTTCTTATAATTAACAGCAAGGACAGGAACCACACACATATGGGAATAATATTTATTAATTCAATTAAATGTTCAAATGTGTATTAGTTAATTAGATTTTCTACTAATTACCCTGTCTACAGAATTATTAGTATAAAACAAGTTTAAACATTTTAATAAAACAAAGTAAAAATTAAACAAAAATAAATTAATAAAATAAAACTAAGAAAGAACAGGTTAATCTACAATACATCAGTACTCACATCAAGTTGTTGGTCAATTTTGTCATTTTCAATTTAAAAACAGCTTTCTTGACAGCACTTGTGATGACATATTTATACATGTAACAATTTCATAATCATCCATCCTGTGTGTGTTTAATCACTCAAATGAAAATTTGACAATAGGAAAACAATTGAATGCATGTAAATGGCAGTATAAAGTTTAGGATTTTTATTTAGGTATGGCAAACTGTATTTCAGAATCTTTTAGCAAATTTATTGAACAAGAATATTTATATTTAACCCTTTCACGGCCAGGGGAAACATTTTTCCCATTGTAAAATTGGCAGCTGTCTATTTAATTATAACAATATTTGAATTTCAATTTGAAAAATATTCAAAAAATGTTTCCCACAAAACTCTAAAAGAGATACACTTACAAATGCATCATTTTGTGATTTTCCTATACTATATGTTTAAAAAACTAAAAGAAACAGTTGTATGGTAATATTTACTCTCTGTCTACTTATGGTCCTGAAAGGGTTAAATTCTCATTTAAAGTTCTATAATATCAATTGACATCATAAGTTGCTTTAAGTTCATGTCAGAAAATAATTAATACTGCAATCTATAAAGAATTGTAGTTTGTAGGCAAATGGTAAACACATTGTTATAGGTACAAAAATATCATTAACAATGAATTTAAATAAAATAATAACACAGCATGGACAATTGTAAAATAATTATAATGAATCATACTTTATCTTTATCAAGATGAAATATGATAAATTAAAATTCAGATCTTTCAAAACATTTATCCCGGATTCTTTTCATTATGTTATCATCCGGAGTAAGTTTCCAATCAAATGTCGTAGATTCTTTAGTATCCTGCGATTGAGATTCAAATAGATCTCTGGAGAGATGGCGAGGCTTTTCAGACTTGTATCGCTTTTTAGGTCTTTTCTGTTCATCTTTCTCTAGAACCATGTTCTTTGGAGTTTTCCACGAATAATTCTCAGACCTGTTTACTACTTCATTTGGCGGCGAAAAATAAGAAAAAAAAGAGCTGGAAGGTTTTTTCTCAGACTTGTTCTCGTCTGGTATGTCGAAAAACGAAAATGTATAATCAGCGTTATAAACTTCCTCGTGTACATGAGACGACAGAATGCGTCGTTTTAAAAACGAACTCTCAATGTTTTGCCGCTGTTTTTCGACAAATCTCGTTTGTGATTTTCTAATATACGTAATAAAATTATAATAGCTTTCGATCTTTTCAGTGCATTTGTAACAAATAGTTTTCAAAACATCAGTTTCTTCAACGTCAATTTTTAAACACACAAGTATTTTGTCAATCAAGTTGATTTTTCGAGAAAAGTTTCCAAAGAGTGACACGTTAAATTCACTTTCTGATAAACACAAACGGCAAGATTTACTTGTTTCTTGCATATTTCTAACAATTAGAACAATTTTTATGTACTACTTTACTTTTACTAAATAATAACTTTACTTTGATGGTTTAGTTACCGCCAAAATTCTATAAAAAATAAACTCTATGGTTGTCAATTAGTTTTTTAGTTTGGTTCCATTTATTCTTTTTTAAGGAAAAGGCAAAGGTACTAGTAGACCATGCAGCCAAGTCAGATGTTAGAATCACTATCAATAAATGAATGGCGGTAACAAAATGGTTGTCTTCTATTACAACCACAATGGAAATGATTGGTAGATTTCAGAATTCATGCTCTGTGTCATTGTTTTCATTTCACTATACTTGTGCATCATAACTATAAACTGTATCACGTAAAATGCAATTAAAATTGCATAATATATAGTAAAATACTGCAAGATAATGAATTAAAAATAAGGACGACTGCATGAGAAACCAAAATCGCGCCAAACACCCTCAGTCACTTAGTTCATAGATTCGTTCGAAATTGCCATCAGACTAACCTAGCTGTAACAAAAAATAATATTCTGCCAATAAAAACTACATTGGACGGCTTTTAAATTTTCTGTTGTGTATACAATGCCCTTGTTTTGTTAGGTGTAAAGATAAACTATAATTAAAATTTAATATACGTATTATTAGCATTTATGTATTGCTAATTTTATTGTTTCCAGATATAGAACGTTTTTGTTATGATACGTATATGTTCACTAATATTAATTTATTAACGTTACAAGTAAATCAAGGAAATTGCTATTGTTAATAAAACTTTAAGTCGTCTACACACACAAGCTAAAAAGCTAAGCGTTAAAAGTTAACAAAACAAAGCTTTAAAGTAGTACCATAAACTTAACTAAGAAAAACAGAATGATTATATTAATTACATCAAAATTAATAAACAATCAATTGATATAAGTAATAAAAGTAATGAACTAAATTATACATAATTATTTATGTAGTCGAACCATAATTATTGTACATAACCTATTAATTAAATTACAATAAATATGTACGTATTATTGAAGTAATCAAATAATTTTTATACTAGAATTTGACCATCGATATAAACCCACTGCCGTATTATTATCACAAGCCATCACACTCCTATTAAATAGACAGATATTTAGTACAATAACAGGATAACCTAAACAGGTAGGTATAATAAATTATACAGTCGGAATCCCACAGACAAAAAAGCGAAGCTTTTCTCTTATTTAATAACAAACAGTTTTAAACACTGTAATTTTTTTCTACTTTATTTTCTCAATGATTTTATTTGTATTATTTTGTTGCTGAAAATTGAGATTGTTGATGATAATTAGGACTCGATTCAGTCATTTCAAGAGCATGGCTGTTTTATTTATTTATATTACAAAAAGGCTGATATTCGAATGATTAATTTAGATATAACCTTCTTTAGCGTGCTAGTGAGGTCTTCTGAATAAATATATAAAGATAACACTCGACTTATAGAATAATCGTTAGTTGATTATTAATCAAAATCAACCCGTTAATTATTACGTTCCTTTTTACAATCTTAGTGCACGTTATTCTATATTAAGTATTTGTAAGGACACAGAAGGTTAAGAGAATTGTACAATTTATAGTTCTCGATTTCTAGGATGTTTTGTTATTTTTTGTAATATGAATAAAATAAAAAGGTTGTAATCATCTCAATTTACAGGTGAAAATTAATTTAATAAAAACGTCTACACGTTGTCTTCCTCCTTTTTACCCCAGAATTTATCGAACCTTGTACGAGCTCTTTCTAGTACCTCCGCAGCAGTTAGGCCCCCAGTGTGTTGGGGGTCTCATTAACTACGGTCGTGTCAACTATACCCGGAGCAATCTGAGTCGCTTCAATCGCTTTCTTAATAAACTCTTTTTCCTTTAACGGTTCTTGTATTGGAGTTTCAGGGGTTAGTTCGTTACTGTTAACTCCGTTGATACCGTTCACCTTATTTATATCCAATGTTTTAGTCTCATCGATTGGAGTGAGGCTTATAGGCGTTGTTGGCGTCTTGTCGGTTCGCTTGCTGAGGCTAGTGGGCGATTCGCTCTTTTTCAGCGAACGTATCGGAGACATCTGCTGGTGATGTATCGGAGACATCTGCTGGTGATGTATCGGGGTCAGCTCTGGAACAGTATTAAATGATTTATTTGTATGTATCCGTCTTAATCCGAACAACGGATCGAACAAGTACTTTGAGAGTTTCAAACCGCATTAACAAATTTAAAACTACTGATGGTGCTAATTATAATCGTTACTTTATTATGTTTATGATTGGAAAGCAGAATATTAGTAGTTAATTATATATAACCAATTCAGAAAAACAGATTCGTTATAAAATATAATTCTATGTCAACTATTAAAGTAAAAGAGTAGAGAGTTAAAAAGAGAGTTCTAATATAAACAGTTAAGATTTATTTTATAGTTTATTTTTTATAGTATCTAATATCAAGCTGTTCTTGATACATAAGGGGATTAAGTTTGGTCTATAGTAATATTATTTTATGTATTATAAATCTTTCAGTGGCTAGTATTGGGAATAAAACAATTGTATAAAAAAAGGTTAATTGAGGACTGAAATTTACGATCAAATTTAAAACTCTCAAACAAACATATACCAAGCACACAAATACTTTCTTCAATATTTCTCTTTGCGCAAATTTACATATTTATATTATTAGAAATGAAGAGATGAAAGTTCGTAGCCTATGCTTTAGCTACCTACTAATAATTTATTTTATTCCTTCAATTATTTTTACTTACCTAAACTTCCAAGCACTAGCAGTACTCTAAACACTTTTTTCAATTGCAATTTTCTTCGCAATTGTGTACATTTATTATACAGCTAAATGTAATCAAATTTACAGTTTTTAAGCGATTTCCACCTCATCATTTTATACATGCTACCACTGTTCTAAATAGTTTTAAATTTACATGCTCCTGTGCCAGAAGATGGCTCACTAGATAGACATCTAAATTTGGACCGAGTAAACGGCTTGAAGAAATCATGCAAATCGCAAAAAAAACTATTATTTTAATGATTATCCCTGATGACATTATTACTTGAAAGAGGTTATTATTGCAACTCATTTTGATGGTTATGTTTTTATTTATCGTTTTCCTAATAGTATTAATTGTTACATCAGGTTTCATGTTATTATAATTATATATATTACATGATATTCTTACCTGATTGTAACAGAGCTTCAGAATTGCAATCTTTATTTCAACATTCGAGTTGTCATAAATATTTGAAAATTTTTCAAGTGCAGTTTTTTTTATCAACTGTTTCTAATGTTTACTTAATGTCTTATATTCTAATATTGCTTTTATTAATCAAAACATCGTAATTGACAAATACATTGAACTAATGATCTATTAAAACTTGACCAGAATATATGTCGAAACATCTTAATTATGTTTGCTCGTTGAAACTTCATTATATTAAAAAGCCAACACCGAAACAGCACCCTCCGTATAGAAGAGGACAGGCGGCATGCAATAGTGAACGATAATGAAATGTAAACAAAAGTAAAATCCAAGTGCCATACAGTGACAGTGATCGCAAACATCGAAACAGACACACAGACAAGTTATACATACGTGTTCGACGCCTCAGCGGAGTACGGTCAAAATAAATAAAAAAAAATTAATTATTCGAATAACACAATTTAATCAGAAAACTATTCAATAGATATAATATAAAACAGGTTATATATTATTTATTTCTCGTGTCGATCGTGTGTCGTGCTTATGGGGAAGTGTGATCTCTGAAGGACGTTTATAATTGTCGCGTAAAGATCACAGTCCCATTAATCTGTCACACTTGTAAAAACGTGTATATATGGCCGATGGTCTAGGCGGTGGCGGTGCTCGTCATACCTGCCGGCTTCACGATGCCGCCGTCTTCGGCTACGGAGCTACTCTTAAACTCAGAGCTAGGGCGTTTAATGCTCTCATCTGAAATACGGTGAGTGAGTTGTATGCTTGAATGAATCAGTTACGTTCTATATCTACGGAAGAGTTTATGTATTTTAGGCAAAGGAAATTGTTTTTTAAAGTCCAACGATTTTTCGTCGATTTAGAACGTACTTTGAAGAAATAAAGACTTGATAAGATGATTTCGAACACAAAATATAAAATAATGAATATTTTAATGAGTATATTTGACTATTGTCGACGATAATGTAAATGATAGTTTTTCGTGTTCGATTTAAATGTCAGTGTTGCAAGCTCTACGCTGTTTCACACTATTGTGGGGTGTAATATTTTAAAGACAGGTATTAATATGAAATCATTTACTGGTGTCATTGGGATGACAGTGTGATGGCTTTGTTGGCTTTCCTAATGATTACTCACATATCAATAATCTTAAATATATTACCTTATTTACCTGAAGAGTATCTTATTCTACACGATATTATCAGAATAATTGTGCATTAAATTTTAAACGTGGTAACACCATCACCAAATAAGCTAACATTAAATAAATTTTACGACAAAGTATGTGCAACAGTAAGTTAAGTAGAAAAAGATACTCTTAAATACATTATAAATAGAATAAAGAAACTAATTTTACGATATAGATACTAATTTTTTGTACACAAATAAAATGTTTAAACAATATAAAATAAAGTACAGATTAAAAAATATTTCAATATTAGATAACAATACACTCTATATACACTATATGTATACGCGATTAACAATAATATTTTTTTTATATATCGTAAAACCAGTTCCATATAAGAAAATCTAGTTACCTTAACCACCTAATAGTTTACCTAACAGTTTGGACTCACCGTTTTTCACATTTTGTGTAACGGTAAACGTTTTGCCGGTGTCCAGCGGTACAGTCCAGTTGACCGGGTCCGGTGATCGCATGTTTAGCTGCTCGGGTGATTTGACTCGAGTCGGTTCGGGAGGTGACTTCACGACAGGTGAGTCGTCGAAGAAATGATCTTTAGCGACCGAAGCGCTGCGGTGTGTCGGTATTTCGTCGTCTGCAAGTTTCAACCTCCGATTCAAATCCGTGGGTAATCATTGTTATATCACTGGTAACATTATTATAACCTATCTTTCGTAAGTCTCATGTTTTTTTTTTGTATTAGTTATAATTTTTATGTGACTAAAATGTGATAAGAATGTTTTTGATTTAAAGTTAAATAAGTGGTAGGTACATTCATTTTAGTATATGTTTACATATAAATAAAAAAAGTAGTATAAATAAAAAATGGACATAATTACAAACATAGAAATGCATATACGACACCGAAAGAAGTTATTAAAGACTAAATAATTTTATCGCATGCAGCAAAGTTTTATCTAAACTAGACACACTAAACACATATCTACTAACTTAAAGGCAAATAAGGGCGTTAATATCTCTATATTTTTTATATTTATTAAGTTTTTGGGTTACTCGAGAAATATTTGTAAAACTTTAATAGTTTAAAATGTTATTGAAAATTTGATAAATAGTGTTGTCGTCTACATAAAAAATGAAATAAAAACCAGTAAACGTTTAAATATTTAGAGACATACTTACCTACATATGTTGTATTTTACTTGTTTATTAAATACAAAAACTTGTCACGATCTATCCAAATATTATCTACTCTATCTACATTTTATTTTTTAAGGATGTATATCTATATGTATAATAAATATTAGATAACTTAAAATTTATTTTTGTTTGTTGAATTATTTTAATACTTTGACATTTCCCCTTTCAAAACGTGACAATGTGCATACGATATTTTTGGTTACAAATTATTAAAGGTTGTATAGTATAAAAATCTCAATAATAGGCATAGGTGGTGTGTGTGAGGTGCAAACACGAATAGCACAGATAATATACAATCACACCACGTGACAAGCCATTTCCCATGTCGGTGCTAGCGCTGGCAATGTGTGACCTGTTGCGTAGACGCACTGAATAATACAGATCTAGATATTCATTGTATTTTTTAATATATAATTAAATACTTTTGCCATCTCTTATAATTAAATTTTTGCACGACTTGTCATTTACTTAACACAATAATAAAGACATAATTACTGTTGCCTACAAAGATGGTTTTTTTATTTACGAAAGAGATGATAAAAGCCCACATAAACGTACAAACTTTTGAAGCCACACCAGGCCGAACAAAACACACTGCCATTTCAAAAATTAAACCAAAGCGTCACAGACTAAAAAAGCTGTTTTTAACACAGAGCGTCGACGCAACTGTCACCTGTCATTACGCACCCAGTCTTATTCCGACTTTGGATATACTGCGGCTGCGACGGCCCTGGGCCAGAGCCCCGTTGGCATCGTTAGCCTTGGCCTCGGTTTGGCCCTCGCTTGCCCCAGTTTTTCCTGGTGCTGACGGCGATCGCCCGCCCCTTGACGTTGACCTAACTCTATTACTACTCCCTTTATTCAACGGCAAACCTACAAGAAATTATGCTACAACAGTTTTTTTTTTTGGCTAATGAGAAATTGGCTACCGATTTCAAGGTCAAATATTATTGTACCAACATTCTTTTGTTTGTTTAAAATCAAAGTTTTCCAAGAATAATGAAATCGGAGTCATGTTCCCGACATCTAGCCACAAAGGATAGGGACAAGCATCAGGCAGGATTAGAAATATAACTGATTTATTAAACACACAAACTGCTAGATCTAATCATGAAATTCTAAACACACTCAATATATAAACATTAAGAGTAGAAGTAGTAGAAAGATCTAAACACTTTTTTATTAACTAAGTTTAGCATTTTTATGTATACATTTTCCCGTAAGTAAATTTTGAGGTTTATTATAGTTAGAAATTTTTTTAACTAACACATTTAAGTACGAAGTTTTTACTAAAACCTTTCGAAATCATGTCAAGTCGTTGGCTTCGTTGTTAGCGCAAGAAACTAAAGCAAGTAAAGCTTTGATAACAAATGATTAAAATTTACCGGAAGGTTTTATGGGTCTAGGGTGTGGTTCGTGGCCGTTTGGCATCATTTTAACGTGTGCAGGAGCGGGGTCTGCGGACCGTGGCCTGCGTCGAGGCGATCGGAATGCGGCATTTTCGCCACCTGTTACTCCTGAAATCAAAACAGAATAATAAAAAAGAGCACGTGCACAGAGTACACGTATCAGAAGTTAAACTACCTACATACCCGTTGTATCCGCACTTCCTAAAATAGTCATACGCACGCTTCCTCAAGAACGAATATAACACACAAAGACGAGTAAATAATAATTATACAATTAAAAAGTACAGCGTGCTTATTATTTTTGTCTTTCGTTACATTTAACGGAAACCATAGCATGGTGGTAGGGCATTTTCTAATGATGCCCGCCTGGGTACCTACCACCCTCAAGTTTGAAAACCTTTCGCCACATACCAATAGGTGTTTATCATCTTGGACCACATCGTCACTTAACATCGGGTGAGATTGTGGTCAAAGCACTGAGCCTATATCGTGTAAAAAAAAATTTAAACTATGGCGATAATTCTGATGCCTAGCGTCTGAATAACTGACGCTTATATTCTGATGCACAACGTGTGAAGTGACCTTGCCATATTACTCTCATCATACGCAATGAAGATTCCTTGTAATACATATACAGCGGATTTCATTAATAAAGAAATTGGTTATAACGATTTTTTGGGTACAGACAACGATGTAATACTTAAGGTCCTTGGCTTTAAATACTTTATAGTCAATTTTTCGAGAAGAATAATTTGCTTATAGCGACTTCGTGTGTGAAGTTGATTTTGGGTCTAACATCAAGTTTTAATTAACCATTTGTAAAAAGTTCCTAGAAATACATTGCAGTTATTGAAACCGAGTCAATAAGCAAAAAACACAAAGGTTTATTCATAGAATCATAAAGTGATCTTATGTCTTGTTTACATCTACAAATGTTGGGCTAGAAGTTCTTTGGTTTTGTCATTAGGATTATGTTACTTAGATATAGGCATGTTCCATGGTGTACTAGCAGAACCGAGGTCCGATTCTGCTAGTATGCTATGGAACTTTATTTTTACAAGTAGTAAGTTAAGAGACAATTTAATTTAGTTGTATATTTTTTTAATTGTGATGTAACATATATTGGGTATGCTCCGATAGGGCTGGCATACACTAATGTGTAAAAGCCCTGTGTAAATAAATGATTAAAAAAATCTACAAATGGTCAAATATATAATATGCTTTTATTTATAAATGTTCATGTAGATAAATTTGAATTTATTTATCAATTACTTAGTAATGTTTTCTTTCTTTCTATGTATGCATTTATTTAGAGAGTTTAGGATGCAGCGACAGAATTATATTTATAGTGTTCTCTTCATCGTTGATATAACCGTAATGAAATGTGTATCAGTTACAGTTTATATCATAAAGGAATTATTCTGTTTTAATATGAGATGTAAGGTCAGTAAGTTATGATCAAATTGTAAATATCTCGAGAATAGATCTATAGATCGATTGATTACCTTCTTGGGTAGCGCCCTCATCGAAACTATGACCCTGAAGCTTCTTCCGTTGTTTTTGAGGCGAAGTTTTAATAGGAGATCGTTCTAGTGCCTTCGTTTCTTGGAGTTTCGCATGGATAGATTGATGCGGAGCCGATCGGAACGATCTAAACTTCTTTGGAGAGTGACCCTTCGATTCCTTGCCGTCTTTTTCATCTCGAGGCAAGGCCCTGCGAATGAAAGGAAAGTTTATAAAATAACTCGACTGCTAAGAATTTTACATAAATCAATAAAAATGAATTGTGGATTACTAAAATATATGGATTACTTCTTATATCTTTACGAAAATTAACAAATACGCTGCGTTTAATAAATTGCTCTCAAATTGTTAAGCTTGGAAATATTATACTTTTTGTAGTACACATTTATCGAATACTTCTTTAAAAAATAAAACCTTGAAAAATAACAACATCTCTTGAAATTATTTGATATAGATTTATATTTAACGTTATATTGGCTAATGCAAAATATATTTAGGCAACTTAAATAGATCTTCGTAAAAAGATGTATCCGAGTAGTGCAATTTTCGACCAGCTATATCATTAACAACAACTAAAATATCGTCTAAATATGTACAGTGTTAGCAAGCTTGGCGTATAAATAATTAATTTCGTTTAGTTTTATTATTTTAAGCCTTTTCATATTAAAATAACACTGCAGGGTATCCTAAGAAGCGTTGTAAGTTAACGTTTTTTACTAACTACTTCTCATTATTATTTGACGATAACCCTATTTTGTGAAGTTTGTGAGAAAATTTAACTATCGTGTGGCGGGGTCTGTCGACGACTTTTATCCCTGGGAGTGAATTTATAAAGGAAATAATTGTCTTCAGTGGTATAATGATTTAAAACTAAGCCTGATGATGTATCTACAATAATGTCACTAGCATATACCAGCAATGACTTCCGTACAAGCCATTCCCTACTTATATTCAGCATACGCTTTCTACACTCAACGAATAATGTCCAGCTCCAACGATTTAAAACTATCATCGACTATTTAATCTTAGTTTTCGATTAACAGTCTTCAAAGTTTTGGAACGAGTAGTCCTTCGAGCCGGACACACGGCTTGCCATCGTTCCGGGTGCATCACTTACTTGTGATTGGTGGAAGCGAGTGATAATGCCGAGAGCGACGACCTGCGAGATACTTGGTACCAGAGCTCGATTTGCTTATTGTAAAGCTGAGTGATGTGTTCTGGAGCCATTTCAGTTCCCCAGCCGCGATACTGTCGAATTAATGGGAATATTGAATATGAATGAAGCATGATAATGATTTGCAAAATTATGATGTGAATTTAGTGCTGTGCGACTAATGAATTAGGAGATTTATCTATCAACCGAAAATTATTTTCGTTTATTGAAAATATTGGTAATAAATTGAATACTTATATCAAACACAGAACAAAGAAAAATTTTGTTTTATAGACAAAATATTATTAATAATTTTGTGGGAGTTCAAAGTTCCTTATAAACTTAATCATAAAATTAAAGAAGAAAACTAAGAAGTAGATATTTCTAAATCAAAACCTTCGAAAATGTAGGATTAAGATAGAAAGATTTCTTGTAAATGGATTTTATTCCATATTTTCCATAGTTTAATTAATACACATGCTAATCTACGCTACACGTTTTAGACCAAATCGATAAAATCCATAGGAGTGGATGTAAAATGTCCAATTAGGCTGAAATCTACAAAAGACATTTTTTTGAAGACAAGACTTCTAGCTAGAAGTTTATTTTATGTAGAAATCATGTGAAAAGTCATGGAGTAACAAGACTTGTAAACTATGACGAATATATTTTATAGTGATCCTATAATAGAGGAAACGAATGTTTTTTTCGAAAGAGATATATCACACTTTAAAAAGAGATGTTTAAACAAACCCATGTAATATTAAGTGAATATAAATGAAATCAAATTGAAAGATGCTTTAACTTTGAAACAACTATTATTTTGTAATATTAAGTAATCGCGATTTCTTTGTTCTGTATTATTTTTATTTATATTTCGAAATATCAACTTTATTTTGGAATGTATCTATCGAGGGACGATTTTTTTTTTATTTTTAAAATTGACTGAGATAGTCTATCATAATCTGAGAATATTTGCCGCAGACCTTATATTCGCCGGCGCGTTTACGCAAATCCAACACTTCGCGGTACCAGGAGTCACCTTGCGCGAGTCCTAACGGTTGCAGCCCCGCTGCCCGCAGAGTACTGGCAGTGTCCTCCACCATACCCCCCTGATTACACCCCGCTCCCTGATTCTCCCCCAGCATCCTCTCGCTCGCCTCCTCATTCGACTTCCCTTTACCCCTGCATTTCGTAAATGTCCCTTTAGACGCCTCGTACACGTATTGAGAGAACGGTCTAAATTTCTTTTTGTACTCGCTTTTGTAACGTTTCCTATTATCTTTGGAACGATCCTCCCCGTTGGATATGAGGGCTGAGAGCGCGTTACGAAACGTTGATTTTCTGGAAAATTCCATTTTAAGTCTTAGAGACAAATGGTGTGTTGTCTGCGATGATGATGCGGCAACAGAAACGACTCGCGCCGAGCCAGGTTAGTACAGACATGCTTCAAATAATTGTCAAGCTCGCAATGGTGAGGTTAGGATGTCGAAACGTAGAAGATTCTAGAAGGACCGACAGCGGATAGACAGTGCGGGCTCGCGCCCCGTGACCCTTTCATTTAGTGTTCAGAGTGTGCTTTGATAAACAATTATCTAATTAAAAACATCATAGAACGTTCACACCAACAGTGCAAGAAACATTTAGTAAAATATCTATTTAGCTCGCATTCCGTACTAATCGATTTCGGACCAACAACTACTCGGCCTAGACTAGACACCGCCACCGTGAGGAGAATTAAAAATGTTAAGCAAATATCAAAAATGAAATTTAGACTTTGTTCTAATATTAGTAAGGAGCTAGAGGGCAGGATAGAATCATGAAGGAAACCTTTATTCACTATTGAACAAATATTACGAAGACGAAAGATATAAAATCTAGCCAACAATGTTCTAGACATACTGTTATTTGAAACGCATAAAAATATTTAAAATATACGACAACTGTATCATTATTAAAATCTCAGGATCCCAAATTTTAACTTTTTATGTTCTGAGGTTTTCCAAAAAGACTCAGATAAAAATAAGTGGAGAATATCCAGCTGCGAACGCTTTCTTATTTAGAAGGTTTCTGGAACTATTTTATGCTTATAAATTTTCTTACAAAATAAATGATATTTCGTACAGGTTTCCTTTACAATTCGGCAATTAGATAAAGCTAAACACGTATCGAAAGCTATTTAGATAGGAAAAATTGATTAGAATTAAAAAAATCTTCACCTGGAAAATGTACGATTATTTTTCACATAAATATAAAGAAAAAAACCTAACAGATGCATCTTTATTTAGGTGTAATATCTACGTTAGTAAAAATAGTTTCTATTTTCAATAACAGGATCCTTACGGATTTGTGATGTAAAACATTATTTAGTTCGTGTGTGTAATGTTTGTGATTCTAGTGCATACGTTCCTGAAATCACGTATTGTCATAAAATCAACGTTAATAGTGATTGTACTTGCAAAAAAGCAATTGCTTTAGCATAAGCAAAGCGCCGTGATGATGATTCTTACTTAATCGAATGTGTCCATAATGATTTTCAACGTGACTTATTATAGATTGTTTCCATAGATTATCTAATTAGAGAAGGTAAAGGTTTCAAGCTTTGTAAGACATACAATCATGATTTAGGAAACATGCTTATAAAAATAATTAGTAAAAATTTCCTGAAACAATCTATAAATTTTATTTAATAGAAGTTGTTATGTGGGAAGCAGTTATGGAAATATGATAAGCCAAAGCCGGGTTCAATCCAGGACCTTAGAACGATTAGATGTTTTAGCTCGTTGTACAAATTAAACTTTGGAATGAATTTGATAAGTTTGGCAATCCGTTTCACGTTTTTGCTAGAGAGATAATTATTTTACTTGATAATTATTTTATTTATTTTACTTAATTATTGAACTTTGATAATATATCATTACTGTTAGATACATCCATTAAAACTGAAGATCTTCTAACGATAGATGAGTAAAAATTAATATGTAAATAGGTAACATTTTTAAATGAATTATTTTATTTCGTATTTACCTTCCAAAGTCAATAGTCAAAGGAGGGAATGAATGGCGTTCGCAATGATTGTTATCATATTACATAAGGGTTGTCAATAAAGTGGAAGTGTATAATGAAACTTGGTTTCTTGTTGAAACTCCTTTACTATTTAATTTAATTACAACGTTACGGACATGTACGGACATGTAGATATCTATTGGGTTAGAATATAAAAATGCAACAACGTATGTATTAAAAATTATCAACCAAGTCCTACGGTGAAAACACGGCTTCGTATGAAGTGGATAAACGATGTTTATTCAATATAAGATATGCATTTTAAATGGACAAATGCTACTTACTAATCAATAGTAAAAATGGCATACGAAAGGTAAACATTTGGAAGGGCCAAATTAACGTTAAATAGGATTTGAAAAGCGAAATAATACAATTAAAAATATTAGTTTCTTTGAGGTAAGTTTCACTCAATATCTGTTGATAGGTAAGAGTTAGTTTTATATCGAGTCTAGCAAAAACATGATTAGGACTTTAAGAAATAAATCTAAAATAAACAATAGCCCTGACTATTTCCTTACCTTTGCACACCTGGCTTCTGGCCGTTCCACAGGTAATCCTCGATGTATCTCTTGTGACCATCGTCATGGTCTTCGTCCACGTGATTCATCAGAGGCTCAGCTTCTACTGATCCTGCAATACGGTTCGTATGGATTGCAAAAATACTTCCTCTCTTTGTCCAGTTTTTCTTAGTCTGCGTAACTTTATACTCACATAAAGGGTTGTATTTTTACCTTTAAAAACTCTCTATTATTCCAAAATTTGAAACAATTTTTATTATGACACGGGCAGATTTAAAACTGTCAGTATAACTAAGTAATTATTGCTTCTTTATAAATATAAAATCTATGCTACCTGTTCTAAAAAGGGTTCATTATTTTACTTGACAACTTTTAATGAAAATAGAATTCTTATTATAAAAACTGACGTTTATGTATGAACAAAAGAAGTTGTGAGGAAAAATGTTATAATATTTCAAGTACCTAATAAAACCGGCTAAGTTTATAAGTTTGTAATTTATATTATACGACTATAAATATTAATTAATAATCGTCCCCAAAGTCTTACACCACCTATATGCTGTTAATAGACGTACGGACCGGACAGCGGACATAGTATGTCGAGGGGCCGGGGTCATCAGTCTCCTAAGTAGGGACGGCGAATAATATTTTTCACCTCGACAGATTTTTTTGAATCGATTAAAAAAAGGTCGAGATCTAAGAGATCAGTAATTTTTATATTTGTTTTATTTGACTTTTTATTCGTAAATAGTATTCTTCCGGTGATCGAAATTAAACTATAATCATCATTTATTGCAAAAAACTGTTTCCAATTTTTTTCTATTAACACTACTAAAGGTCTACAAACACCTAAATAATAACTAAAAATACCTACTAAGGAAAAAGGACACTGAACTATTTTATTTTTGCTTATTTACAGATGATCGTCACATTATAGAAAACAAAAAGGACACTAATATCGATACTTTATTATTTTGAAATATCGATGTTGTGTAAATCGATTTCGAACCTAGATACAAATCGATTCAAAAATCGATCTTTTTCGGACTAAGGGGACTGATAACACCAGCCGCCCGCCGTACTGTGTCCAGGCTCCGGTCCGTACGTGTGTTAACACCAATAGATAGGCAAAGATTAAACAGTGCAAGGGATTTCCCCCTGTATTTATCAACCAATTTTCATTGTTATTTTTTATTTAGTAGTAGCAGTATTGGCTATGTATATATAGTTGAATTTTGGCAACTAGGTGAATATTATTTATTATAAATTGATTATCTGTTAATTTTATAAAACAAAATTCTTAATATTTAAGCCTACTATAGGAGTCTTCAATATACAACCTCAACCAGAGGACTCTCGAACATAAAAAAAAACGCTATAAAAAGTTAGATTTGTTTACAAAAAGTTTACATAAAGTTTAAATTTCTTATATCACATTATATGTTACCTGAAATATAAACGATAGTTCAAAATGTTTCAAACGTTTTGCACGGAAGTAAAGAAAATCTTCAAATAGAATATTTTTTTACTCCCTAAACTGTTTTTTGTTCGAGCCAGTTACAAAAGCATTTTGTTGTCATATCAAAACGCAAACTGAACGCGTTAAGGTCTTTGACATTGATCTCAATTTACGACACGGAACTGACGCTCAGCTGTAAAAACAACTATTCAATTGATTTTTTATATCCATCGCAAACGTTTCACGGTACTTCGTGTCTCTGTCTGTTGACGTGACAAAATATCCATTGTAAATTCGTCATGGTTTTCGTCTTACCCAAAATGTGATCGTAACACTGTTTAATTTGATTTCGAGATAGACAAAGGAAGTACTTTTTGTTTTTTTTTTTAATACTGTACTAGTTGTTCGGGCGGCTAGGAGAATTCTAGTAAAAACATTTTATTAGCAACTAGTTATTCCCGCGGATCCGTCCACATATCATGTTTTCTATTCCGCACAATTTTTCACTGGGCAATACAGTTTTTAATAATCATTATATTTAGTACTAAAAGAAAACAATGATATTTCTCACAAATTCAAACACTTTCCAGTAAAACTGTGCATTGAATCGAATTTTGTTCACACTTTCTTGAGTTTTTATTTTTTTATGCGGAACTCTAATTATTCTCTAAGTACTCCTTGTTGGCTAATTAGCTAGGTATCAGACAAAAAAGTCCCATCAAAACCGATCCAGCCGTCACGGAAAATAGCCAGAGCAAAAATCCCCCTATTCCTAATCATCACTGTAGTATGCCAAAATCATCGAAAATCGAAAGAGTAAGCAATCATTTCATTAATTATAAGAAAGTTTTAATTAAAACTTACTTTCAAATTTACTTAAATACTTTCAAATATAAGGTTGTGAGATGTACATTAGGTAAGCATTTTTGCATTAAATTACATGGATTCTGTAAGGGTCCTTATGATTCATACTTTTCTGTAACTTAACTAGGGTAAATTCCACGAAATTGGAGTCGCAGCCTAAGCCGAGGTCCTTACTACTTTGATATCTTTGCGTTAGCTAGCACTCTCCCAGCTGTAAAACAGTATTTAAACACTTCGAAAACAAAATACATTCGTTTTTTCATTGATAGCTACTACCTTACCTTCTGCGACAGCGGCCTTCTTGAGTGCTCCCATAGAGATGCTCTTCCTAGGGACGGAGTCGTTATCCTTGGGCCAAGCGAATTGATTACGGTATTCAGTGCTGACCACTTCTGGGTCTTTGGTTGGTATAATATCCCCAAGTGCTGTTGTAGCCTGAAATATAATTAACCGTTAATTTTATATTTTAAAATAGTTTAGGTTACTTAGCAGTTAATATATAATCAGGAATATCATTGGTCACTGGGGTGAGTCGATAATGTTTGAAACAATTAGTTAATGTAATTTCGTTCGGTTCTAAAATATAACTATTATCACTTATTACATTAATACTTTTTTTTTTTTTTTTTTTTTTTTTTTTTTTTTTTTTTTTTTTTTTGACGGGGTGAAATGCATTTACGCACTACCCTTATCTATTGTACATTACATTAATACCTAGCTTATGTTATCACATACTTAGCTTAAGTGCTTATGTGCTTTATGCTTCTTTTTACTGGAATTATGTATGTATTTTATTTAGATTAATTTTTGGATAATTATTATTTAATTATTACTGTTTAACTCCTTTATAAATCCTAAATTTACCCACGAGTTATTCCTAAACCTACATTAAAATCTGTTAATCAGTTATCCAGCGGTGCATGTTCGAAGAATTTACTATTTTATTATATATACAGATTTGTAAAGGTTTACACACATAGAGGATTTTTTTTTAAAAGACTCTTTTAATAATTTTGTAGTATTTTGAAAACTTTCACAATAATATGGCGCGTTTTAAGACACATCCGTGATAACAGTTTTACCTTGCAAACGACAGTAACCTTTCCGTTAGCCTTTTAAGAGACAGAGTTCGTAAAAATTCAATTTACTCGATCGAGTTCGGAACGTACGACCTCCGCTAATTTCAATGAGAGACACAATAGATTACGGAATTATTTATACCACTACAGATAATTCCGGAACTATTTATATGACACGGCCTCTCTATAAAGTAAGGATGTAAATTTCCGGAACTATTTCTTATAGCACGGTGCTATCAAATAAAGATGTTGATTAAATATGATTTTTTGTATCAACGATTTTTATTTCATTACCCATCGAAACGTGCGGTCGATGGTATCGTCGACGTAATCCAATTACAGAAATGGAGTGTTCGATAGGTGTTGTTTGGAATTCGGCTTCGCGCTTCACCTCGAATATCAATACTCTTCGGCTTCCAATGAACCGTTTATTTGGGTAAATCTATTTCGTTTCTAGTGAAATATTTTATTAAGGTTTTCTGTTTTTCAATAATCTTCTCAATAATCGATAATCTTCGAAACTATTCAACCGATCTTAATGTCATTTTGCACTACGCGTGTGTGTAACTTATAAGATAGGATTATTGTTTTATCCTGATTAATTACATTAATGTTTTTTTATCGCAAAGTAAATGCTTTTATATCTAAAGTAACTTGGGCAAGCCCGGATAGGTCAGCTAGTAATTATCTAGAAATACCTAAAATTGTATATTTGTGTTCAATATAAGGTCTATATCTGAACTTTGCATAAATTATCAAAATTCTTGAATGTTAAGTCATCGTATTCTAAGATACAAAATACATTTCTATCTCTCTGATTTGTGTAACTCGAGAGAAGGAATTATTTGCGTACATTCGTTTTGAATGCGTCCTATTTTTACAGGCAACTTTCTTCTGTAAGTCTGTGTAGGGTTTTCAATAGCGTAACGATTTCAGTGGTAAAAGATTTTGTATTTAATAGAAATAATAAAAAAATAGCCAAAAACCGGATACTGTTGCTGTTGATTCAGACTCTAGTACTTATATCATTGTCACCTTATTATATTATGATGTGTCATGTAGATTTTACGGGTCACTGTTATGGGAGTTTTATTAATAAACAGGACATCGTATTTAGTGTACTATTGGAGTCATTGGAGCGATGTTTGCAAAATTTTGCTTTGATACTTCATAAATATTACATTAGTGGATGGGAATGTTCAATTTTAAATATTTTTTACACCCCTCCTGTCGCCAAAGGTCACCTTCGTTTACAAGCAAAGCTGTTATGAATAGAGTGAAAGAGATTGTTATTTCATTTTGAAAAGGACATTGTTTCAATATGTAGGTACGTAATATTCTTTGGATGCAGTTGAAGTCAGGCGAATTGTATTCAATAATCGTATCTGATGAGTGTATTTATAATGTACTAAGAACTGTTTCAGAACCGTCTTCAGGCATTAGTGCCTACGATGCAAGATGGGAAATTGCAATTTCTTTAAAAGTAAGGGGTCCATCAAATATGCTCTGAGAGGGCTCTTAAAATTGATTAAGCAACCAATATTTATTTATTAATCTTTATTTTGATGTTAAACATCGCGTCAATGCTTACGTTACATGGGAGAGGGACTGGGGAATAAGAGCTATCTTTACTTGTTATTGGCAATCCGGTAAGGATGTAAAAATGATTAAAATTTTGCTTACGTAACACTTGAACCTGAAATAAAAATTAGATACCTTTGGCTCTACGGTGTCGGTCCAGCGTGGCTGGCGAGGCCCTTCAGATTTGCTGCGCCGCCCAGCGCGCTCGGTGTCATTTCTCTGCGCACTCTATGTAAAAAATATGAATCTTTATAAACAACCAGTATTTTCACCAGGTGATAAGTAAAAAATTTTTTTTTTTCGATCTGACCAAATTGCGGATTCGCGGAAATTCCGGGACAAGAGCTTAAATGTAAGATAAACAAGAAAGATGGGAGATTGGTAGCTAGCACAAAGGCAACAAAGTGGTACTATTATCAGGGTTTGGGTTACCTTAGACGTAAATTCGGAATTTATACCTACGGCGGTTAAGGCAATATACAAATCTCAAGGTGTTACAGAACCCATGTTCCTGCGTGTAGAGTGCAAGGGTGTGTTACAAGGACCGCTAACAGAGGGGACCCCAGGATCTCTGTATATGGTGGAAGAGCGTAACTTGTTGGATTTCAAGCGTAACTGTTGGAACACTTTGAAATGTTTCCAGCGATGGATGCACAATATTTACAATGGTAGCTGAACAGTTTCGAGATTACAAAATATCTAAATTAATTATTCCTTAATTATTCATTATCACCATTTATTCTTTCATCGAGAGTAGCACACTAGCACAGACATCAACGCTTCAGATAGTATTCATTTAGGCTCCTAACAACTGGTAGTGTTTTAGACGTTCATAAGCGCCTTCTTAGGGCCTAAATTGAATAAATAAATTTTGATTTTGATTTTAAACTTTTTATAGTGCGGCAATAGGTAACACATTAATAACCGTCTAATATTCTTCTTTTTTAAATATTTCTAATTTCAAAGCTGTTCCCGGATTTTATAATATTCCCACGGAGACATTACTTTAGGCTAGGAATCTTCTGGGGCGTAAACAGAACAACTTACCTACTTAATGTCATCATTATTGGATAAATGATTTAGAGAGAAACATGCACAAATTTATTTGTATTTATTTTATATGTACATGACACGTTTCGCTTTTATTTAGAAATCAACAAACAGCGCTCTGAGTGGTAACGCAGAAGTAATATATGTAATTCCAAGTACAAATAATATAAATTTTGATTGTAAACAAAGGTTGGTTTTACGCGGTGCATGCATAGCGATCCCGTGTTGCTCCAACATGGTGGCGGGAGGAACCGGGGGGTTTAGTGGGTAGTGGTCAACGGCGCTTCTCGCCGCGAGTCCCACACTAATCCTGTGTGACAGCCCCTCGTACTTACGTGCGAGAGACTGTCACACATCATCAGTCGCTCCAGTCTCTCCTGTTGGGGTACGTCCCTTTCAGGTCTGGCTGGACAGCAAGTGCGTAAATGCATTCCCCTCGAAAAAAAAAAGAAAAAAAAGGTATCGATGGTTTAGTTGAAAGGCGCAAGAAGTTGCGATAAGACCTTAAAGTTGAAAATACCTATAGTTTTTTAAAACTCACCAAACGCTGTTGACTGGAAGGTCGTTGACAATTTTAACGGAATTTGGGGTGAGCACTTAAGGCAGTCAGCTTGATATGATAGCCAGTGCAAAGGTACCAAAATTGTACTAACCTCGGTTTGAGCTTGAGGTAGCAACTAGTGTTAAAAATTCCGAGGAATTTCTCAAGCTAAAATTTAACGGCCAGTAAAATAAGGGGGAAATGATCTCTTACAGAACCTGTTTACCTTGTGTGTAGTGTGCATGTGTGTGTGTCTGCAGAATTATGCGTGCGTTGCTAATGCATGCAGTAATAACTGCATCGTGGCTACAAAGGCTTACTCAGTTGGGGATGTAGCTATAATGATTAACCTTTACTCTGGTAGTACTTGATAGCGTCTCTAGGCTACGCATGTTTACCATTTCGGTTCACGTCACCACCTACATGAAGTAAGATTCAGCCCGGATATTAAAACAATTCAGTATATACAAGTAACGTACCCTGGCGCGTTCGAAAGCTGATTCATGCTGCGGTCTAATATCATCGGCCGGGGCTGGATCAAACAATTCATTTGTTTTGTATGCCGCACCAGGATACTTCTTGCGACGAGGTATCGCCGGTTCGATTGGCCCTGTAATAAATAAAAAAAAAATGATATAGATAAAGTATATATATTATCTACCAGGTCCTGTAATAACGGCCGGTTTCAATATTCGATCTCAATCTGTTTTATCTGAATTTTCAATCCTTTTTACTTTTCAATTTTTTTCGCTGGCAATGATCAATCAGAAAAACCGATATATTCTTGCCTTGATGTCAATCTTAATTTTTGAGATTCGATATTGAAATCCGCTGAAGACTATATAGCGTAATTTTTTAAGTTTTCGCGTTCCATATTTAAAATCAGTTAATTTTAACGGGTTTTAACGCGTTACCTTTGGTTTTTTTTCCTATCCCGACGTTTCGGCTGGGTTTCACCAAACCGTGGTCACGGGCTGACTGGCGGATAGGAAGAATAGAAAGAAAAAACCAAAAGTAACACGTAAAAACCCGTTAAAATTAACTGATTTTGACTATATAGCGGTTGTAATATTTGTGTAGTTACCGTACCTACGCTTAGTGGTTGAAGATTGTAAATTTGAAGTAAAAAAAAATACGGTTAAAAAACGTTAATGTATATTAAATAGTATTTTTTTATAGAAAAATGTATCAAAAACAGGAGAAAACACGTCTTGAACTGCATTGTCTATTTTATGTAGATATGTCTTTCTTTGTAATCAGAGTGGTTTAAGTAATTTCCCTCAAGCGTTTCCAATGACTATCAAAAGTTACCGATTATAGTTGATGTCAATTTGTAACCAAAATCCCACAGGTCCATGAAGCTTTTAAGGCACTTCAGGTGAACAGCGATAGTCAATTTCCAAAAAAAAAATGTTTAATTCTTTTGCACGTTTAATCCTATTGATATATGTTGTCTCTGTTTAATGTCGCTTTTTCGTTTCCCCGAATTACAAATCATAACGGGGCTAAAGAAGTTTTCGCTACAAAAGCTGGTTATGATTTTGAATAGGCTTGTAAGTGTGGTACTGACCCCTGGCGAAGGAGAGGGCAGTGGGTGGGGTCGGCGCCGGCTGCTTCACGACCCCCTGTTGCTGTTGCTCCTTGTTCTCGTGCCATCTGTATGTGCTGCGGTACTCGGAATGCAGCTGTGGACAAAGACAATACATACATTAATCGTACGGCAACATTAAATAATCATTAAAACGAACCAATCTGAAAGTTATCCATCCACGTAACCATAAGGCATCCAATGTTGGACATAGGTCTCCCCCAATGAGAGGGACATTGCCATAATTGCCATGCTTGGCACGTGGTTTAACGATCGCAGTAGGTGTTTGTGATACTCAAAGGATGCTGCTCCCCATTCTCTGGTTTTTATCCCTTAGGCACCTTTTACGACACCCGCGGGTAGATATGGGTTGGTACTATTCTTGGCTTGCACCACACGAAACAATTTCATATATAATTGTATTGTACATTAATTAATTACCTTTCATTTCATATATAACTTTTAAACAATTATCAACAAGTGTATATTTGACTACATTATATTTTGACAAAATTTAAGACCTGACTAAATATAATTGGAGAAGTCGTTTCCAAATTTCTAAAAGCTAAAACTGTGCTTTTTATAGGATTTTATGTGGAATATTTTCAAATTCGTATTACTGGGAAAAGTTACTGAATGCGGATTTCAGAATAGTATACACGTCGACGCGGGGAATGGTCTGAATTACAATATATTATTAAGAGGATATCCTAGCCGCATTTGTTCCATACAAACGTAAGCCCCTGTTTCCTCCCTGGATAATAGCATCACGGTAAATATTTTTGTACCAAATAATATATATCCACCACCGCCATGCCTGTTCGTATTGATTATTTCCATAAATTAGTTATAACTAGGAGCCTTTGAAAACGAAAAAAATGATCGATTTTTACACTCATATTCAAACGTTCGCCAAACAAATTTGATGGATACAATTAAAAAAAGCAAACGTACAGGCGTAGCCAAAGTCTTTATTATTCTAAAACTGAAAGAGAATTAGAAATCGGTTCTGTTTTGGAGGAGGAAACAGGATACTACGAAGTGATGTTTTCGTCTATTTTGCATACGGTAAAGTCAGCACGAGATGCAGTTGTCCCTTTCATGTTTTATGATTCTTTCTTTGGAGCGCAATGCGATAGCAATAGATTTCTAAAATACCTACTTTTTCAACCGCTTGTCTTCTTAATTATACTTTTTCATCTATGAGATCTATCTTATAAAGGAGTCGGGATAAAATTATTTCACGTAAACGAATCTGCAGACGTCAGCTGGTATAAAAAATACTATTTTGGATTGTAATTTATTGAATAATAATGTACTCTGCATAAACTACGCTATAAGTTTTTTTTTTTATATGTTTATACAATATATAAAAAGTTACTATATAAAAAGCTATGAAATCGTTCTATCTCTTTCATTCACGCATTGTTAGAGATCGGGGTCAAGAAACTTATGCCTTTCTTATGAAGCTCGACAATAGAATTCTCCGAGGTAATAAAGAGATAGGTAGATAGATAGATAGGCAAGATCTTTTACCATTATTATATATACAGTTTTCCGTCTCTTGGCGTACATCGATAAAATGCTTGATCGAATTTACTGTACCTAGATGGTATAATAGTTATGTGCTAGTGTTGAGAAAAAAATATCGATATATTTTTGACATCCTATTTTAATCAAAACATTTTCTGCTTTATTTACTGGCCAAGTCGAGGTTCGAAGCCTTGTGCTAGTTACCTTTTGCGGCTGAGTGCCTTCAGCACTCGACCCCAAAGTTCGGATTCTCAATTGTAGATTCTAACTTCTTTGATATTAAAAAAAAAAACTAGGCAGCCATGGGGACTGCCAACAGAAGTGAAAATTTGAAATTTTGAAAAAAAAAGCTGTTTTTTTTTTTAGTGTTTCAATTATAGCATGAGTAGGTAATTAAATTTTTACATCTATTGACGCTCCGAGCAATAAATTACGCAAAGTTCCATATATTTTATTCATAATCATAACATTCGATAGGCTGCGTAGGTATACTTTTTATTATTTATCTGTGAGTGCCAGGACTTACGCCATGTTTTACTTGACATATTGTGGCATGTTCACGGCTGACGTCATAGCATAGGTGACGCGAATTTATAAGTTTTAGCCTAACTATGTAACTATGCGGACACGGACCTAGTTCTGCTTGGCTTTTTACGAACTTTAATTAAAAAAAAATTGAAGTAATAATTAAGTAAGTAATTAATTAAAAATAACAAAATAAGTGTCTACAAAATAATTTAACATATAGATGATATAGATAACATATAGATATAGAAAATAATTTAGATGTAAAATATAAGTAGATTTAAGCTCACATAAATTAATTGTGAAAGAAGATAACTAACTGCATAGATGCATGAAATATTAAAGGTAATATTTTCTGACGCAAGTCGAACTAAACCTCCAATATAAAAAAAGGTGTGGACCCAGAGTCCGCAGAATGTTTTATTTTAATAAAAAATAAAAAAAAGTTTTAGCCTACCGAGAATCGCTCAACGCCGCTAAAGAAGATATCACTTCAATAATTAGTTATGAATATTACATCATATCTGAACAGTTTCTTTAATATAATTAAAATACAATGAATTCACGAATGGTAATGATGACATGCGTTTGTTCGACAATCATAGAATGATCGGTGTAGCCTGTAGCACGTGGTGCCGGCCGGCGCGCCGACCAAGCGTCGTAAATTATTCCGTGCGCCCATAAACTCGGTCATTCGTGCGACCACGCTGATGTAAATGCGAAGATATTCATTCATATTTGATATAGTATTTTCATTTCGGTTGTCATAATACGGAATGTTGAGGGTTTATATGTATTGTGATTTATATTTTGGGTAACAAAGATATTTTTGATATATTCGGCAAACAAGTAATTTAAGACATTTTAGACTGGGGAACGTAAGCATTGGTAAAGAAAATTACAAAACCTACTTAAGTAGTTAAATAATTAATTTTGCTTACGTAACCATCATTCATATCCCCCCCATCTGTCCCCCATTTCATCTATGCTAATAAATAAAATTGAAGTGTCTGTTTGTAATGTTAAAATATTATTTTTTTTACTTATCACATATGAATGAATACACAGTACCTATACCAAAACACAATCGTTAAAATTTTTGTCTGTTTGTACCGGATAATCTACGGAACGGCTTGACCGATTTTGACGGAACTTTTTTTAGTAGATAACTGATGTTTCTCCGAGTAACTAAGAGTACATTTGATTTTGGAAAAGAATTAGGGTAGCGCGTAAAAAAAATCTAACTCTTGAAATTGTTAATGAAATCCGATTCTATGGTCAGTTTTACGGGTTACAGTGCTTGAATTTATGAGAATTATTTTACTTTATCTTAGATCTTTGGGGGAGATCTATGTCCAGCAGTGGACGTCTTTTAGTTGAATGGATGGATAAAAAAATTAAAATGCAGTGAAGAATATATGAAACGCGGGCGCAGCCGCAGGCACACAGCTAGCCATAAATAACCAAATAATAGATTTGTTACTTTCCGAATACTTATGACTCTTACCGGGTGACTTTAGAAGTATTATTTCATTGTATATTGTATAATATTAAAAGGAATTCATTTTGTCGGTCATAATGTAAATTATATTACATTATTATAGTATAATTATCGGATAATATCTTACACAATTAGGTTAGAGTTTTAAAAGTGACTAGCAAACAATGAAATAGTGAAAGTAGACTAACAAAGTACACATTCTCGTTTGACGATTTTCACACGATAAAGAATTCATTACACTAACTTACTTCGAAGCGTTTCTATTAGAAATTAAGGTACGACCAATGCTGGACAACGTGTAATTTAAGCAGATTTAAAAACAGATAAGATCCCACAGTCAACAGTACACTAGTTTCATAGATAATCTTGTAACGAGATTGGACTAAAACGAAAGAAAGATTTAGTTATAATTGTTTCAAGATTAAGAAAAATCAGGCTACATTTTACAGAAGATACAGCTATACTGATTTAATTACTTCGATTGAAATAATGACTGAATTTACTGATTAGAAGTTAATATATAAATAGACGCTCGGGAGATGTGAAACATTAAAATTGATGGTAGTTTAAAAAAAAAAAAACAAAAAAGAAATATGGAGTAATATAAATAGAACTATCATAAGGTTTTTTAAATTAAG
Organism: Samia ricini; assembly: GCA_014132275.2. NCBI lineage: Eukaryota > Metazoa > Arthropoda > Insecta > Lepidoptera > Saturniidae > Samia > Samia ricini. The sequence goes on from AP028158.1 coordinate 39,437,956, forward strand.
TTTCTTAATGTTCTAATTATAATAACGATTAAAGCCTAGGTACTCTCAAACTGGGCGATAACACCCCCTTTGTGGTCGTTCGAGATACGAGGAGGGGAAACAATAAGAGAAGCAGAGAAAATTAGAGGGCAATAAGATAGAGCACAGGGAGCGCGGGTGGATTAAATATATAATCTAAAAAAAGGCAAAATAATTAAGATGGGAACTCTACAAAAAACACATATTCTCAAAGTGCGCGGTGAACAAAATTAACTTGAGAAACTGTGAATTAGAGAATATATAAAATACAAGAAGATTTTTAATATAAGTTCATACAGAGAAGCCACAAAGTATCTACGTGCATTCACAAAAAAAGCAGTCAAGAGTGGAGTCGGTGGGAAGGTGTGATGCTATAAATGAGCGTCAAACCGTTTACCGTCACGGCACACTAGACAGTTTTATGGTAAGACTGTTAACATAATAACATGTCCTCATTCGTGTCACCACGATACGGCCACAATATTTAATAATGGATAGCTCATATACAATTAAATGTCCAGGAGGAGTTTGACACAGTAAACCAATAACCCAGTTTTCACATGAAATTGACTATAAAACGACCGATCCAGACAGCGAACACCTAGGTGTGATATCGGACTTAACATCATTTTCTAGGTTATAAGCACACGCAACTCACGTATTACGTTTCAGAATACGTAGGGCGTGTTCAAATATGTTTATTTGATTATAGGTCTGCCAGATAGAATTGCTATACTAATAAATAAAATTGAAGTGTCTGTAATATCAAAATATTTTTTTTTACTAAATGAACGATATCCAGACCAAAAACATTATTTTGAAATTTTTTCTCTGTTTGTTCCGATTGTTCTCCGGAACGGCTTGACTGATTTTAACGGGACTTTATCTGGCTAATAGCTGAAGTTACTGCGCGTAACTTAAGCTATTATTATTTTTCGAAAATAATTAGAGTTCTGCGTAAAAAAATTAAAACTCACGTAATTGTGAGTAAAATCAGATTCAATGCAGTTTTACTGGCAAGTATTTAAATTTGTCAGTAATATCTTGGCTTTTTGGTGGTAGCAAAATAATTAAGTCTCCAAGTAAAATATTTAAACCCCAAGAAATTGTAAAAAATAAAAACGATTTAATAGTGAGTTTTACTGGAAAGTGCTTGAATTTGTGAGAAATAACGTTGATTTCATTTAGTACTGAACGTTTTAGGAAAATAACTAGGGTTCCGTGTAAATGAAATTGTGAACAAAATGAGATTCAATGAACTGCAGCATCAAACCATTATTTTCCAAGGATTATTTAAAAAAAACTATATTACGCAGTGAAGAATTGATAAAACGCAGGCGCTAACAGCTAATGTTAATTAAAGCCTAGCCTAAGAACAAAGATACATGGGAATCTATCAACTGTCTATATCATCATGGCGGTCAATATCTACAACTGCTTAAGCCTCTAGGTATAAAACTTTCACACCTCGGAGCGCAAAGCAGGAATTTCATGGAGGTTCAATCACCCTGTAACCTCACTAACGGTAACTAAATAGATCTAAATCTATAGTGCCTGATACTGGAACACGACCCACCTTAACCGCTACCGTCACTATAATTTTTTTTTTACAAATGTACGGTGGTCGTACCCAGTTGGTCACGAAAGCCCTATATATGACCCTCGCAAATGACTCTTAATTCTGTTGAAAATGTTGGCAAACTTGTCGCATATATGACTATTTGCTTGCTATTTTTAAATTATCTTACCTACCACTACCTTCTCGAATAAGACTGGATCTCGGGATGTTTGAAAACTTATTACAGAGTTTTTTTTATCTATAAATTTCTCCTTTATCGACATTTCATGTTTATCGATAATAACCGTTACATCACTAACGTTTCGATTTCGTATCCGTCGGCAGCTCGAGATAATATAATGTATTTTCTATCAAATCGCAATCACTTTTACGTTACAAAATCATGTCTGCCGGAAAACCATATCTGTATCATATACATTTAGATTGTGAGAAAAAACTTGTTATAACATAGTATGTAGTAATTGCTTCTAGATTTTAGAAAGTTTAAGGCATTTTTTTTACTGTGTAGTTATAATATTTAACCGCAATATTTTATAACGTAAAATGATAAGTGTTCGATGTAGAGATGTGGTGATAAGTTTTTATATAAGCGTTGTAGTTAGTGAGGCGGGCATTAGAAATTTCCATATCAGTATTTCCTGGGTTTACTATTATAATTTTTTTGTGCTGTCGATTACTACAATTGAGTTTAAAGCCAATAAAGAGTTTGAGCATTTGACGGCATGATATTTAGCTACAATATGGATTTTGATGTACTATTTTAAACCTAGAATTAAAGGCACTTAAAATCTTTTAAAACAGACATGACTACATATCACAGTATCGAGATCCTATTTCTTAAATTTAATTTACGTCGGTCTTTACTATAAAGTTATAAACAGTTCTGTGCTTGGATTCGGCTAGACCAAGCCATGGTCTGTACTACTTTGGTGCCCTTGGAAAAGGAAAAATGACAATAATCTATTATTTTCATTGCAAACTTGTTGTGATGGAACGTTCTAATTTGGTTTCAATTGAAAAGAAAAATGTCAAAGAAGCCCGTTAGAGATTCTAGGGTTGTTAGCTGTAGCTCGTTTCACTTTGAGGGCACTTTAGACATGTCGAGATTGTAACATGACTCCTACTCTATGTTTGTGTGACCTGGCTTTAATTTAATTAATTCTTTTTACTACACTAATTCTATCTTTTGCACATACACATATTATAAAAACAATGTCTTTCCCTCTGTCTGTTAATAGTTCGAGAAACAATCAGCCGATTTACATGATTCTAATTTTAAATGATAGAAAAATATTCTAGCAGTGCCACGCGGCACAGTTTGTTATATATTACAGTCTGTCTATAAGGGAAGAGTGTGTTTTTATATGTTTAAAACTAATACACAAGCATCGGAATAGAGTAATTTACTTACTATGTTTTGTTTGGTTTGCTTTCTACCATATATATATATATATAACTGCCTCGGTAGCGCAGTTGTATTACATACGACTGCCGTTCTGAGGTCTCGGGTTCGATCCCCGGGTCGGGTCAAGTGATATTGGGTTTTTCTACTCAGTATCATCCCGGAGTTTGGAATTTGTGCCCGATATGGCGACAGGCTCGCCCCCTGTCACATCTGGGACGGAACTAAGCTCGGCGCGAATGTGGGTGGTGTAGTTCGCTACTTCACCTCTACCTAACCCTTCGGGGATAACAGGCGTGAGCATATGTATGTATGTATATGTATATATTGTGAGTCATGAAATTATTAAGAAAATGCATCTTTAGTGCAGCGGGGGTGATTTTATTTGGTTTGATATTTGATACAAACTTTGTTCCTAATTTTGTTAAGCCTATTTTCTCCAAGGTCATTTTAGTAATTTAACAACTGTCTAGTTATAGTATAGATATGGATCTAGCTAAAAACTAGGGTCATACAAATTTTCTTGTACCATATACTGAGAATATCGAGTGAGACGTGTCGAGATCCGACATCACACTAAGGTTCGCGATGTTGGTAAGACAATCACGAAGTCAATTATTCCATCCGTTTAAAATAAATACTAATGTTTAGATAGCCAAATAAATTTGTTTTTCATCTATCTCTTCAGTTTTTATGCTCCATATAATCTATTTATAACATTATTCAGGTCTTTAGAAGTTGTTCTTTTAAAAACACAATTTTTATTTATTAAAACTTTTGAGAATGTATTTGCTATGATGTATAAACTAGTATAAAAGTTATAGAATGTTATATTTTATCGGAGTTTTATGTTATTTATAAATAGAATTGAAGTGTCTGTTTGTAATGTCAAAATTATTTTTTTTACTAAATAGATATGAATGTATATACGATACCTATACCAAAAATATAATTTCATACATTTTTGTCTGTCTGTCTGTTTATTCCGGATAATCTCCGGAACGGCTGGACGGATTTTGACGGGATTTTTTTTACTACATAGCTGAAGTTACTCCGGGGAACTTAGAATACTTTAATTTTTGAAAATAATTACGGTTCAACGTAAAAAAAGCTCATACAAATTTGAATAAAATCTGATTCAATGCACAGTTTTACGGCCAAGTGCTTGAATTTACGAGAAATATTTTTTACTTTGTCTTGGTACTAAAGAAATTATTAAGGTTCCGTATAAAAAAAACACATTGAAGAATACGTGAAACGTTGGCGCAGCCGCGGGCACATAGCTAGTAATCAATAAAATCATTGATTTTTCTTTTATAAATTTGACAATACTATGTCAGGTGTATTCCTAGTATACAGATTTAAAAAAAGATATTATATAAATAAATAATTATGAAAAAAAAGAAAAAAGCAAATTATATGGGAGTGAAGCTGTGGCCAGCGCTATAGTTGATTTATAAAGTAATTTTATTATAATCATACCTCGGACTGCCTCGGTGACGCAGTTGTATTACGGTACGACTGTCGTTCTGAGGTCTCGGGTTCGATCCCCGGGTCGGGTCAAGTGATGTTAGGTTTTTCTACTCAGTTTCATCACGGAGTCTGGAATTTGTGCCCGATATGGCGACAGGCTCACCCCTGTTACATTTGGGACGGAACTAATCTCGGCGAAATGCGGATGGTGTAGTTCGCTATTTCACCTCTGCCTTTTTTTTTTTTTTTTTTTTTTTTTTGACGGGGGGAATTTCACCTCTGCCTAACCCTTCGGTGATTACAGGCGTGAGCTTACGTTATGTTATGTTATCATACCTCGCTAAACACATGGCTCAAGATAAGAATGACATCATCGTCGGTGATTACTTGTTAAATATAATTTTTGTTATTCATACAATATTTATCCACATTGCTGCAGATAAGCGTCCCAATGCAGCGATAATAGATGTTTAGTGACGATAGTGAGTTAAGAGACAATGTGGCCTAAGATGATAAGTGATGGTTTGGCTAAAGATGATCAATTAAATTACGATGTGTTCGAAGATGTTAAGTTCCAATGTGGTCGAATATGATAAGTGACGATGTGGCCGAAGATGGTAAGTTTAAGATTAGTATTATGAAATCGTATGTTATAGTTATTTTTTATAATAAATATTAGCCAAATTCCTTTTATAAGATGATAACGTATTTGAGAATAATATCTCAACATCATTTAGGCATTTGTTATCGTTATAACATGACCGTTGAAAGAACGTATATAGGTATGTGTGTATATCTAAAGTTTATTTTATTAAACAAGAAAGTACGGAGGACGTCGGTATTTGACATTAGCTAAGAGAAAGTGTATTAAGCCATTACGAATAATAGCCGTGGACTCATAAAGTGTTCACCAAGCCTCGGGGGGAAAGTTCGTGAGGACCTCGCTACAACCATTGTGTTGTCTAACAGTGACACTCATTAATCGTGATCTGAATATATTCAAGCCTTGTTAAAAAAAAATTAACAAGTACATCAATAACAATTAACAGTAATCTACACTAATAAATATAATCGAAGTGTCTGTTTATAATATCAAAATAAAAACTTTTTACTAGATACATATGAATGTGTATACGGTACCTGTAACGAAAATATAATTTTTAACTTTTTTATCTGGCTGCCTGTTTATTCCGGCTAATCTCTGGAGCGGTTGGACCGATTTTGACGGGACTTTTTTTTTTGGTTGACGGCTGAAGTTACTCGCGTACCTTAGGTTACTTTTATTTGTTAACCGGCTTCAAAAAGGAGGAGACTATCGAATCGCCTGTATGTTTTTTGTATGTTTCTTACGCGATTTCTCCGTCATTTATGGGTCGATTTGCAAAATTAACCAAGCAGATTAATAATGTAATTATTTATTGACGTTTTAGTGCATTTTTATAGTTTATTCTTTTCAAGTCGGTTTTGTTTTTAATTTTAAATTCAAAATTAAATTTAAAATTCATGAAATTGTGAACAAAATGCGATTTAATGGACAGCACAGTCAAAACGTTATTTTTTCAATGATTATTTTAAAACTTTATTACGCAGCGAAACGCCGGCGGAGCCGCGGGCACACAGCTAGTCTCTATATAAAAATTGCCAAAGATACTACAGTTCAAGACATTTTTCCCTTTTGTTTATCATCAGATTTTAATGATCTAGTAGCTATTGATGAGCTTTTGCATGATCTAGAAAAAAAAAACGTATCAGTATTTTTTTAAATTTATATATTTTCAATAACTTCTTGGGATTCCGGATGAAAATTAGTGTTTTTTAATATTGATATATACCTGGTGACAGAATTATTTAATATTATATCGGGGGAACAGAGTGTAAGGCTTGCATATAACAATATAAAATATTTTTGTAATTATTCTAAATTGAATCAAAAATAATTTTACAATTGAAGCCCTGATAATGCGCTTATGAACGTCAAAATACTACCACCGAATCGGAAAACAGTCCAGTCATCGAAAAGAACCGACAAGAAACTCGATCCGGTTATTTTCTTCATACTTATAGATATGTTTTTTAATGCAACTTTACAATTCGTAGATACAGGGTGTTTAGTAGACGCACAGAGAGGAGCGTTACTTCCAGACATCACCATTGTTCACATAATGATCTTTAAAATAACCTTTGCAAATTAAAACTTGCTTGGTGTCTGAACTTATTGTCCGGTAAATCGGTAATGTACTTTAGGGATTTATTGTAAAACCTAACACTATTACTAGAAACATCTTATTGTTTTACTGAGTTATAAACCGGAACTGTTAATTTATGTTTATTCCTTGTATTAAATAATTACTATTATATTGTTTTCAAAGCATTTTACTTATAGTTATCTCTTAAAGATTGAATTTCATTAATTATTGAATTTAAATTGTTAATTTGCAAGTTAAACCACGGGGTAAGTCTAGTCTTAAATATATTTTTTTACTATCAACATAAGTTATAAAAGCGAACTATCTATAAAATATCGGACGCTTTATTTATGGGAAAAACTTCGTTTATTGATGTCATATAGCTGGGAGAATTATTTTCTCTATAGTCGTACCAAATAAGTTAAAAGCAAATTTACAGTGGGCAAGTTAAAATTCGTAAATCTTTAATTGAATTTTTAATAACAGTGTAAGGAATTTAATTTAAATATTACAATGGTTAGAAATGTCAAAGTTATACAAATTACCTAGTCAAAATATAACAATAGTAAAAGTCGATCAAGTTGACTGAAGTACAAAAAAGACAGACGTTGATGAATTCTCTGAACATTACACATCAAACCGTCAACCTAATTACTACAGAGCGTGCACAGTTAAAAACTCCATGAACGTAATCGCAGAAAGTCGACTTACAATAGTACATTTTGCCGGCAACAGAATAACGTCACAGATAATGTAAACTAGCTCAACTAAAAAAAAAAACAATCCTACAGTCTTTTTTTTTCATTAATCTCAAATCTCTTTACATCTTGCCCACATGACACTGGCACAAACTGTGTCTACACATATTGCCCTTAACTAAGAAGATGAAAAAGTAATTAAAATCGTTCACTTTTTTAAAAGTTTCATTTATTCCTTTCTATACTTAACTATAGAACGTATTTTTTTTTGTACGGTATAGGCTCATTGCTTTGACCACAATCTCACATGATGTTAAGTGACGATGTGTCCAGGGTGGTAAACATACTAAGCCTAAGTACTGGTCTCAAGTGATGCAACCGGAACACACCTATTGGTGTTTGGCGACAGGTTTTCGAACTTGTGGGTGGTAGCTTTGGTGTTTGGCGACAGGTTTTCGACTGACTTTAGAGTTGAATAGGTGGGTTGAACCCGCGCCCATTGACACGGGATCTGGTCGCACTATCCACTGCGCCATCATCGCTTACATAACTACATACCAATATTACATAATATAGAGTTAAATACTGAAAGATTATAAATCTATACTAATAAATAATATTAAAGTGTCTGTATGTAATCTCGAAAACATTTTTTTTACTTAATTGATATAAATGTATTTATGATACCTATACCAATAATACAATTCCTAAAAAAAATTTGGTTTGTTCCGGGGTAATCTTCGGAATGGCTCAACCAATTTTGACGAGGCTTGTTTTTATAGATAGCTGAAGTTACTCCGCGTAATTTAGGCTATTATAATTAGGGTTTCGCGTGGAAAAAAATTAATTCAATGAACAGCAACATCAAATATCATTTGCAAATGATTATTTTCATTATGTCGCAAGTATACATCTAGTAACAACTAGTAAAACCGGATACATGACAGTCCAAGATGCCACCAAAAATTCTAAAGTTAAATTTGTAGTAAAAGGGTACGATATACATACGACTGTAGGTATACCGTTAGCGGATACATATTTTTAGGTTAAATCTTTTAAATAATAGATAAACAAAAGACAATTGAATTTGACAACATAAATATAGGATAAGTGCTGAGTGACAGCGAATACGATTAAGTTATTTGTATCGAGTAAGGTTAAGAGCGGATGCTGTCTGGATTGTTCTCTTAAATTATCCTTAATACTTTATTACCATCCAAACTTCAGTACAGTTAATTCATTTAATTATATAACAAAATATTACTTAATATAAACCTTATAAAGATTTATAGTTTCTTGTTATTTTTTTTTTTTTTTTTCCTAGTTTACTGTACTTACTACAATTTTATTTCTTTTACTACCACTCAAAATGATTACTAACCAGCTGTGTACCCGCGGCTCCACCCGCGTTTCTTATGCTCTTTGCTGTGATTTAATTTATACGGAACCCTTTCTAAAATTTTCCTTATTTTGCACTTGCCCGTAAAACTGCATTGAATCGGTTTTCATTTAATATTTTATGAGTTTTAGTTTATTTACGCGGAACCCTAATTATTTTCGAAAACGTTACGCTGAGTAACTTCAGCTATTTACCAACAAAAGTCTCGCCAAAATCGGTCAAGCTGTTCCGGAGATTAGCCGGAACAAACAGAATTTTTTGGTACGGGTATTTTAAATACATATTTAGGAAAAAATTGTTATTATGACATTACCAAAACAGACGCTTCAATTTTATTTATTAGTGTAGATTAAATACATATGAGAAATATACAAAAAAAAAAATCGTATTTAGTGTTTATTGTAGCATGAACCGACATCAGGTTGCTATTCCATTGCCTTTAATATTTATCAATATATGTAATTTTTTAAGTTTTCGCGTTCCATATTTAAATTCAGTTAATTTTAACGGGTTTTCACGCGTTACCTTTGCTTTTTTCTATCCCGACGTTTCGGCTGGGTTTATCGTCACAGGCATCGTCGATGGACACTGTTAGTGTTGTGTGTTGTGACTATAATAAATATAAAGACCAAACGGGGGTAGTTCATCAAAATACCCCTCAACGCTGCAGGCGAAGCCGCGCACCGCCAGTCAGCCCGTGACCACGGTTGGTGAAACCCAGCCGAAACGTCGGGATAGAAAAAAGCAAAGGTAACGCGTGAAAACCCGTTAAAATTAACTGAATTTATCAATATATATTGAATTTATAATAGTCTTGGATAGTAAAGTTACATCTCATATATATCTGTGCCGATAATTGATGAATATTATAATAGGAATTAACTAAGTATACCAGCTGTCATAACTTTTCTGTGGCAGTGTTCCCAATTTTGAAACACCGCTATCTTATAAAGCTCCGTGCGCAATGGAGCGTGTGTTTATCAATTCCCCAAGGTCTCAGTTGCGAAATGAGACGGCTTTATTGCGTTGGTTTGAATTTTTAGCAAAATGTAACTCTGACGTTCACTATGAAAATGCATTCGTCGGTTATTATTTTAGTCGAGAGTTTCGTTTGATAGAAAGCGAAAAATTGGTTTAAATGTTTTGATCAAGGACATTAGAAATATTGAAAATCGAACATAAATAATAATATTTCATACAGATATTGAAATTTTATTAGTGGCACAAATGTATACTCAGTAAAACATGTATATAGTATAAAACAAAGTCACTTTTTGCTTCTATCCGTTTGTTTGGGCGTCAACAACACAAGAGATTTTGGCACAATGTACATATATAATAACGAAAAATAAAACAGTTTGCCTCTGGATCCAGCACTAATGTTAACGCAGACGGAGGCGTGGGAAGAAGCTAGTTGTGATTATACGTCAAGAATATATCATCGAGTTCTCTATATAATTAATTAAGACAATACTGTGAATCGTTTTAGCCTCACCCAGGGAATGCCCATCTGAATTATGGCTTTCCTAACGGTTTTCGACTAAATGCTGTTGACTGAAAGAGCTTGACAGTTTCAACCAACTTTTGAGGAACTGAAGCCGCCCAGTCGGGAGTTTGTATGTACCACAATTGTACCAAAGTGGTAGAGACATCGGCTTGGGCTGTTACGTAAATTCAGCGTTACAGCCCCGCATTAAATCTATGAACCCGACGCGTAGAATGCAGGAGTGTGGAGGCAGTCTCCCTAGTTGGGGATAGAGGTACAACACGGACCCCTGCCAGAGAGGGACCCGGAAAAAAACATCATCTTATATGTCTTCTATATGTATTTTGTTATGGTAGAATAAGTTACGATAAAAAGATTACTACAAACACATTCTGTTGTAATATTTTACAGAAACTATTAAATTTTTATATATAGCGAATAAGGCATATGTTATTATGGGTCTGATAACTGCCGTATGCCATATGGTTAGCCTGGGATTTAAACCCCAGCGCTTTCCGGCCATTCGACTACAGATTTACTATACTTTTGAATTATATATCGAATTTGGCTATTCTAGGTCAGTTTCTGGTAGAGAATAACTCCCAAGTATTTGACCCGTGGTGAGAAGTTTATTGTCTTATTATTTAAAGAGGGTTGTATTAATCGGTCAAGACGCCTTTCCTTGGTAAATGGTACTAGGAAAGTTTTGTTTGCATTTACTCTCAGTTAATTGTCCTTGCACGATTTGTTAATGAAACTTTCTGCAAGATAGGCAGGTTCTGACCGTAAGGGATCAATACACCTATAAGGCTATAGAATTCTGGAATAAATTGCCTGGATAAACTCATTCCAAAGAGCTCATCAGGGAATTCACTCAGCGCAAAGCCCTGATACTCGGCAGAAATTAGCTACGAGTATTAGTGAGAGCGCTTACTGGGCACTGTTGTTTGGGCAAGCATATGCACAACATCGGTGTCCAGAACACAAGAGAGTGCAGGTTATATGAAATCACAGACGAAACACCAAAGCACATCTGGTGTGAATGTGATACATTAATACCCATACGTAACCGAATTCTGGGTAAGCACGCGTTGCTCCCGGAAGAGGTACAGACATTCTCTGCCAAAAAGATCCCACAGTACATTCAGGTTGTAGGTCTAGGCAGTGAGCTTTAGCACAATACGGGCGATCACAATAGATCTCACTAGGTCGCAGTGATACAGGACTGTTTAAGCCTGCATAGCCCCTTTCCGAATAATAATAATAATAATAACGTAGATAGGTTAGATCATTTCCCAATGAATAGGCTATGTAACAACACAAATTGTAATAATGCCCACATGAGTAACTATAAATTTCAAGTTTGAAAACCTGTTGCCAAGGACCATCACATCACCAACAGCCTCACTTGGAAACGATTATATCTAGGCTTAGTATGTTTATTATCCTGAATCACATCGACATAAAACAGGTAGAATGCGTAGATTAAAAAAAATGATTTTGTTTCACAATAAATTTTCTATATATTCCCGTTCCTTTTATAATTAAATGTTGTTACCGATTTTATCCCGCTTAGGGTTGTGTAATAATTGTCTCACGCATAACCCACTAATAAAATATATATAGGATAATCAACAAATAAATATTGATCTCGCATAAAACCTACAATGTTCTCCGAGTGAGGTCAATAACATCCGAACGATACGACAGGAGGGTTGAAAGACTTCCCTTTATGCTTAAACAGTGTCAAAAAGCGTTTTCGTCACGTACCCGCTCGAGTACATGCTACTTCGAACGACTCGAGTATCCTTTCAAAACAGACGAGGTATCTAGTTGAGAGAGAAAAGGAGAAAAAACGGAGAGAGAACATGTTCGACGCTTTATATGGGTATTCTCCTTGAACACTATCCTGGCGTTTACGCCAGCTTTCCATTGTTTTCCCATTGTCTCATTTTTATGGGTAATCATGACGAATACAGGTAAGGAGGTACGACTTATATCGAGGGAAAAGTTGAAAAAGCTATAAGCAATAAATAACAGTTCAAAAATCCTCCAAAATGGCGCTAGCGTTGCCAAAGGTTATTTTATGAATATAGCATTTGTTGACAGATTTAAGCCAAAATGGCGCTAGCATAGGCTGAGAGTATAGTACGAATATAGCAGATAACCTAAATAAACTGCTGTGAAATCCAGGGTGAATTTTTGTTACAGTACAGTACACAGAATTGTTACAGTATCTAGAGCCGGCTTTACCTACATAGATATATTGGAGAATGTGCAGCGCATACGGGCGCCACAAGGGCTAGAGTCGCTGCTGCTTTAGAGCATCACCATAATTTAACGCTTTTCGACGGAGACACGTTCCTCCTTATCTTTATTCTCCATGGTGTAAATTTAAACCTAATTGATCCAAACTCAATTATTTACGCGTAGATACACAAGAAGAGAAGGCGTCGACATGGTGGTGTGGCTTTTGTGCCCGACAGGATTACGATCATTATATAATTGTGAAAAAACTCGCTAAAGAGGCCCGTGGCAGCGGGCTGTGTTCCGGGATTGGTCAATGGATGCAACAGTTAGCGTGATGGTAGGACAATTACGACCACCTTATCCTTGTGAAAAACTCGGTGAGACGTTAAGGCACATACCGGTATCATAAAGTGTATCTTCGGAACTATCTAGAGACTTTAGCTTTGGTCGATGTTAGTAGGCAGCATGGCGATGGCGACTGTGAATTGATTCTTCTCGATCTCGTGACGTCATTGTTCTTCGACTATACTTTATTTAACATCAGATGAAGTGCAGTCACTCTACCGACATCGTTATATCCATAGAAATAAAACATTCAGAATGGCAGTAGTCACGAGCGGAGTGAATCCATTTCAAGTTGGCCTTTAAATACAACCTACGCTTTTCTTTAAACGCCGGTAATTACTTAATTCCCTGACGCTTACACACACACATAAGTATTTCCAATGTTAAGCGAGTTTTTGTATGGATATATCACTCTTAGCGTTATTACTGTATCGTTACAACTAGGTATATAAAAAAAGATGGCAGATCTGAATTGATCTTTTAGAAGATCGATTAACAACAATACGATCTGCCGGTTTTTTTAATCGGTTCAACAGGATGCGATCTTCCCTCAGAACGAATCGTATGCCTGGAAGATTGTACGAAAAAATCGCATAATTAAAAAAACAAAAATAATGCGAACTAAACGATATTTAAGATCTTTGACAACACTATCAATACAGCGGGAACGATGTATCTACAACACAGTAAGATTATCTACACCTATTTGTTGATAGTCTGGAGTTACATTACCTAAGTAAGACTGCCCTGAGTATTTATGAAAAATAAACGCGCTAATTGCGCTGCTCTGGTGTTGAGCTGTCCGGGCTATGGTGGGCTGCACGAGATGTTTTGCCAAAAAGCAAGACTGCCATGAGTATGAAATATTATGAAATAAATTGAAGGTAGGTAAATCGATCGAATCTGGCAATACAGCAACCAGTTCTGAAGTTTCTGATTTAGGCGCGGATTTGAAATCGAGACTAATAGACGTTTTAAGAATATAGCAAAAGTGAATCTTTTGGCGATTTCAACAATTTTAGACTCCCGACTCCAAAAAACATATTTTACGGATGCTCAATTTTATGAAAAACCACTCACTAACATGATCGATTTGCTAAAAACAACGGACCGCAATAAGTATACATCAGAGAATGTGCAAAATGTGGTTTTATAACGATAACATTTAGAAATTTCATAGTCAGCTGGTGTCAGAATCGAATCTAAATATTCCAAAGGTAGGACTGGATGACATTTTAAAACAGTAAACAAACAGTAACTCCAAGAAGACAAGCAGACCCAATAATCATATTGGACCACCAGATCTACTATCTGGCCGGACTTAAGCTGTTTGACTTTGAAGTATTTGACTGTTGTGGCAACATCTGTGCCTTCAAAACGTCTCTTTTCTCTAGCTGTTAACACTTTGACTGATAGCCGTATAGGTAGGCTGGCGTGCATCATCTAAGCTTATATTTGACAAAAGTCAAATCCGTAGTTAAATCTACAGTTAGGCAAAAACGTGTTGCACCATCCGAGTTTAGCTTAAATTACGTCATAATTTAACTGTAACCACAAACCACGAAATTTGGGCGTTTAAAATTTAAACCAAGTTTATTTCGATTGTCATGTCATCTGCCAACGATATTTAAGAGATCCTATTATTTATATTGTACAAAAATATGTCTCTATTGTAAGATATTTCGTGGGAATTGTCTTCTAGCGATGTTTTCTCTTTTTGTTTCAAGCTAATACCATCATTTTTTTTTACATAAAATGTAAAATGTTTTTATGTTTATCAATAAGTGTTTGAAGACTTAATATTTCAGATTTTGTAAAGCTACTAATTTTATCCCTAAAACATAAACACGAATGAATAAGTAATAATACTCGGCAACAATAATAATTAAAATGTCTTTCATTAGGATATATATTACAGTAATAAATGTAAGACATATACTATCTTTTTTAATTCTTGATAAACTTACTTGGTTTTTACAGTTAATAGAATTTGATCCATAACGAAATATATCCAAAATTTTCGTTTTAGTCCAAACTGACAACAATAACAACACGTTTGTTTTCTATTTGTCAATATTGTTTTTGACATTTTTAACGATGTTACCATACATAAAATATTCTCCTTAATATTTATTAGGAGATTGATGTATCTTTCAACTGACAACCCTTTTAACTTTAAACCTTACTAAAAGTTGGGTTGTGCACTCGAAACTTTGCTACTGCTATGGTTAAAGATGTAGTAAAGATTAAGTTTAAATTTAAACTTTACTATAACTGGACATTTCGTGCGATTCAGTTCGTATGTCGAAATTGTTATTTTTGAAAAGCTTAAATGCGGAGAGTTGGAATATATAGTTAGTTTTGTAATCTTTTTTTACGTATGTACAGAAATACAACTATACATGCAATATCACTGTTTTTTTTATTATTATTTTTGTAAAATTATGATGCGTTCTTCCAAGACCGAATGAGATCGATTCAATGCATTCAGGTCGTGGATCCATTCACGGGGTTACGATCCATTACGATTCTAAAGATCGATTTTAATCAAAAGTTCGGGCATCCCTAGTGAAAAGAAGTGAAATCGATTTTTTGTTTGTTAACTCAACTATTTAATAAACCGATACCGAGGAACGTAGGCAATATATATGTATCTTTGCTATTAAAGATTTACTTATGCGAAACCGGGGCGGGTCGCTAGTATCGAATAACAGCACTGACTTCAAACATGTATATAAGTACTAATGGACGATGTTAACAAATTTATGAATCCAGCAGGTTGGATTTCTGTTAGATAGATGTAGATTTGTAATAGATAACTTAAAAAAGAGGTACTTCCATTGGTTATAAATACGAATTTATAATATATTATACCCTCATCTTATTATAATTTCACGATCCATTACCCCCCCAAATACCTACTATTCGGAATCAAGAACTGTGAAAAAAGAAATTAATAACTACAAAGCAAAGTATTTATATTAAAACTCTATAAATATTTTATTATGATATTTATAAATTTCAAAGCAGATTTCCCAAAACAAATGTAATACAGGATTTTTTTATTAAAAATAAATTAGGGTTTAATGTGAGATCGCGGCCATTGTGCTAAAGATAAAGAATACAATGGAAAAGATGACGTTTGTTAAGTCGAGACAAACAGAAGCGTAAGAAAAAAAAAAATTTACCATTCGCCATTCACTTTTTATTTCCGCTATGGCATAAAGAATTATTTTTATTAACACGCGATATTTTGGGTCAAAGGTCAACGTTCATACAGCCTTTTAAATACTTACTTCGGAAGCCCAATGTATGCGCCTTGGTTGTGCCAAAATACTGTCTGTCATTTTTTTAAAACGACACGGGTAGATATTTAAAAACAAAATATTTATTTAGCAAAAAAAATCACATCTCACTTCACTACCTCCTTGGTCACGTGAACGAACCGCACCACTGTAAGCCGATGAAAATAATTTAGAAAAAAAAAAAAAAACAACAACAACAGCAAAAACACCGATAAATTCTATTTTTAAAATTTCTTGATTAGTGTAGGTGATATGCCGTACAGAATTTGAAAAAAATAAACGTATATTTATTTATTTGCAGGTGCAATTGACCGCGTCCGTGCCGCGCTTGCGTCGTAGACTTATCTGACTCACATCGGCCGGTGTCTCGCCCCGCTCGCAAGCGACTATGACGGGATGCTAATTTCAATACATTTTCCACTACATTTATCAAGATAAAATATTAAATGACGCGGCCGGCAAACAGCTGATGATTGCTCGTCGAGGGAATTATTCCATAAAGAATCAGAATATAATACGGTCGATCGGATTACCGTGTCAGTCTGCGTCCGATTGTCACCCGTCTCACTCTATCTGCAGGGGAATAGATAAGTGGCGTGATTTGCATCTGATAGGTTGATAATTTTTAACTTTTATTTATTTTTTTTCGCATTTACCATTACTGTATATTATATTTTTGATTCACTTCGATGAATTTTATAAAGTCGTGAGTTATTTTTCGAGTTTTTTTTTAATATTAATAACTTAGCGATTATGAAATTTGATGAAACAGATTATAAACGTCTCAGGATTCAGATCGTTATGAATCATCAAGTCACACGTTACAATGGCACTGTTATTACAACAATATTTCCCGCGACACTTGCATAGATTGTTGCGAATCTGAATTACGTATGCAGGTGTTTTTATTTCTGAGAATAAAAAATATAACCTGTTTTACACAAACGTTCTAATTTTAAAAATTTTTGACAGCTCCATCACTTTGATAATATCATCATTTATTATTTTTTTTCCCGGTAATACGTTTTTAAGTGGTTTCGTGGCGCAGGGCGATGGCCGACTAGGTCTAAGTGGATCGCTTGGGAGTGGTGGACGGCAGGTGGTAGTGGGATCGATACCCCAGTCTGGGACGCACGCACTGACCGGCGGCGGCGCCTACTTTGATGTTATATTTGTATAATACAATATAGATAATACAAGGCGTGTTAATTATACAAACAAGTAAAATTTATTGACCTCTTTTTCTGGCGCGTTGCCGCAGATGAATTAATATTAATGTAAGGGTGTCAAATAGATGATGTCATTCGAATTAATCATTTTAATCATTCACCTTGACACAGCGGTTTTCAAACAATCGTGTACGGTGTTGCCATATTTAGCTAGTGCCCGAAAATGATGAGGAACATAAGTTTAATTATTGAAAATTTTTAAAAAGTGAGAACATGATTCGAATAGTAAATATTATAATTTTAAGACAACTCATAGAAGAAGCGTAGAAAGAGATTTTTTTTTAACACGGATGAACGAACTGTCATGATCGAAGTAGGTTTTTTTGTAAATAGATTTTAAAACTGAAGTCATTAATTTTATCGGTGAATATTGAAATGTTACCACGTCAATTTTCTTTTCAAATTTGCCGTTTTTACTCTTAGATAACGGTCAAGCCTAGGTTCGAACCCTTGAGGTAGTTACGTTTTGCCTTCAGCACTCGCCTATAAAGTTCGGTGAAGCTGTAAAGGCCCCTCCGGTCAACAGCATTAGATGAGTTAGATAAAAAATGAAACGTAACCTAGGCTATTTTTATTTTCGAAAATATTTTGAGTTCCGCGTAAAAAAGTTTAAATTCATGAAACTGAATAAAATCCGATTCAATGCACAATTTTACTGGTAGGTGTTGATTTTGTGGGAAATGTTTTTGCTTTCTGTTTAATGTCAAAAATAATAGGGATTGTGAAAACTTAAGAGTTTTCGGGTTCCGCGTAAAATAAATAAACCACAATAAATTATGGGAAAAATAATACTATTTACTCAGATCTATCAGTAATGAATAAATGCCGAAATATTTTTTTGTTATTTCATCACAATTAACTAGATTATTTAGAGGAGAAAAAATACGAATGTATTTTAAAATAAAAATATTTTTTTAATCGATAATAATTTACAAATTCCAATTTACAAAATTTCCTACGCTTTCATAATTTTTCATTCGCTATATTTTCTCATCCCTCGGATATTAACTTGATGAAAAAATCTAATATACAATTTACGGCGCTCCAGTCTTCATGGCCCGGATATTATCGATCCGGTTTAACGTAACACTTATTATCCGGTTAATCGGATAATCTATCATTAAAAACCGAGCCCGGGCAATCGAAGGCCTTCGTATCGATGTGAAAATAAGTGCAAAGCGGGTGGGTGGTAATGGGGTGGAATCTATGCAAACGTCAAAAGTTCAAGGCGACACACAGCAGATGAGGTTACCGACCTCGGCAGGGGCCAATGGGAGAACGGTATTACAGCTTGCCGTCAAACCGGCAACCAATCACGAGCGTGTGAGATCACGCTTCATTGGCTATAAAGATGTTTGTAAATTTCGGGATACGAAATTGAGTGATGCGGGCAATAATAACCCGTTCTCATTTTTTTTTATATTAAAATTATAATCGTAACTTACATGGAATTATCTAAGTAGTCTGAAAAATATATTTTTTTAAACTGTTATTTTTCTTTAATTTTTGGTATAAGTCTCGTGTATATTCATATCTCTTTAGCAACTAAATTTTATTTTGACATTACAAACAGACCCTTCCATTTTATTTATTACTATAGATATATAGATAGATATATACTAGAGATATAGGTAACTAAAAATAATAAGTATTTAGAAAAAATAACTTAATTAGGCTATATAAAATTCTGGGACGGAACAATCGTTTAAAGTATTTGTGTGGGATCGAAAGGGATGATGCTTTAACCCTTTCCCGAAACACGTAAAGTGTGACGTCATATCTTAGTATAAAACGCTCTCTCTAGGATAAAATTAAAACTTTTTAAGTTCCTTATTGTTGATCAGATTTTAGTTCTGTTAAAAACAGTCAGCGCCCTTATTTATGTTCTTTTTTGATTCGTAAATAAAAATATTAGTTGGCATCTCTATACTTTTAAAACAGTACAGACTCAGCGCTATGATGTTAAGTGACGATATGGTACAGGATACACTAAACACACTACCTAAATCTAGATTTAATAATTCCCAATGGAGGCCACCGGAACACACTTATTGGTGGTAGCTACCCAGTAGAAAATGCCCGACCTCAATGCTACGGTTTCCTCACAATTTTTTCCATCGGCGTAAGCTTAGGCTCATTATAGGATTCAATAGATCAAGATCTAGTGAATGATCGTCATAATTTTAATACTAGAAGTAAAGACAAGTTGGCCGTCCCACGCTTTAGGTTAAGTAAGTGTAATAAAAGCTTTACAGGTTACGGTTTTACAATAAGATCCCAAGTAACATTACCGATTTACCTGACAATAAGTTCAAGTATTATGTCAAGCAAGTTTTAATCTCAAAAGGTTATTACAGGGTGGATCATTACGAGAACGATGGTGATGTCTGGAAATAACCCACATCTCTGTGCTTCCACTAAAAACTACGATTTGTATAGTTTTTTATATGACAAAAAAAAAATGATATATATTATATTTATGAAAAAAAAGAACCAGATCGAGTTTCTCGCCTGCGCTCTATTCTCGACTGGGTTGTTTTCCGAACCGGTGGTAGTGTTTTAGACGTTCATAAGCGCCTTCTTAAGGCCTAAATTGAATAAATAAATTTTGATTTTTGATTTTGAAATAGTTGGTGGAATCCGACCACACTAGCAAATGCTCCATCATCTCTTTAAATAAAAATAAAAATTATTTATTTTTTCAATCTATATTAATACTATACCTAGATAATTTAATTAGTTCACTAAAATAGGCACAATTACAACGGAGTGACCTAAAATTTAGTCTATTCACCTCTTCGCGGAAGCCATATTACTCTCAAAGTTTCGACCGACATAAAAAATTCTTTCCACCGCCGTATACCAGAATCAATAAAAACCTATTTCCATATGCCGCACTACTAACTGTACGAGCTGATTCGTCTGTATTGAATAACTCAGTGGCTCAGTGATAGCGTGCTCGGACGCTGCGTCGTTAAATAAAACTTCGAATCCACCTAACCTATTTTACAATGGTTTTATTATTAACTTGTTTAACGGCACTGGGTTCAAGCCCTTTTGTTCCTGTAGTTATTTTACAATATTCGTATTATTTTATTAATCATTATCTTCAATGCCCAACAAAATGGCGGTTATTTCTTAAGCGTTCCAAGAGAGTTGTTGTGAGATCTCAGAATTCACGCTCGGTGTCATTATTTTCAATACACTTCACTAGTGCACACAATAACTAACGCTGTATTACGTAAAATGGCCTGTATATTACATAATGTAGAGTTATATAGTACTACAATATGACAGTCCCAAATTGCGTCAAAAACACCTATTTTATAATGTGCCCGAAGAATGTTGGCAACTCTCGAAATTCAAAGTTGAAATTATCGTTTTTTTTTTTACATGAAAATGATCGTTTATCGGATAAAATTATCGTATACCCTGAAATATATTACTAAAATACAAAAACGTACTGACATATGTCAGGTTCGAAACCGATTTTTGTTTACATTTTATAGGTTCAGTGCTTTGACCACAGTCTTACCTAATGTTATTAGAAATGACAGAGGGGCGTAGCTACAGTCTTATTATATAATGATATGGGGTCCCAGGGCTGTAGGGACCCCAACGTATGTAGTTAACATTGAATATATATCAATTACATTATTGGGCCGCACGCTCAATTCTAATGTTTAAATGCTCTACTCTTCAGTAATGTCCATAGAATGCAAAAACTAAACTCGTTTTCAGCTATGAATGTTTTAATAATTAATTAGAGGAGATGAGTCTTTCCGCATAAAAAACATTTCCTATTATTTTACTAGTTATGCCCGCGGCATCACACGCGTGACATTTAGTCAATGTGTAGCTTATATTTCTTCTTTTGGGGTTCATACGTGAAAAGCACTAACCGTCAAAGCTAGTTAAAGCCTTCTAACCATATCTACTAGATAACAGTAACAGTCGATTGATCGCTACTATATGATGGTCATAACTGTTATGATTAATGTTACTTCCGACCGTCTTGAAATGAATTTGAATTTTTAATATATACTTAATACTTTCTCATTGATATCTGCACAACCAAACAGACATACATACATTTCAAAAATGATAGAAATGTAATTAATTATCTATTTTTAGTCTCTTGCAATAATCACACTGGTCAATATTATTTTTTTTTCCCAATATAGTGTGGCCTTTAACCCTTTGGTTTACACCGGCCTAATTATACATTCAAATTTTATGTAATGCACACCAACAGGGCTCTGAAATGATTGCGTGAAACGTAACCCTGATCCCACATATTGAGAACAAGGTGTGCTACAAGTCATCCCCTCTCTACTTTGTTCCGGACACATTCCAACAACACGCGATGCTTGTCTTCAACTCAATTGCATTTCTCACAATTGAGCGAGTTACGTTTTTTAATGATAGTAAATTTGTTGAGGGCCATATGTCCGGAACGCAATCTATGGGCGACAACAATTTGGTTTCGGGTCATTTCGGGTCAATATCAATTATGCCACAAGAACTATGAAAGCTAATACTGTTTTAGAAACCTATCGTCATTAGTAAACAGTAGTTTTGTTTCGGTTGGCGTCAGATTTTTTTAAATGTGTAAATAACTATTGCTAGCACTAGGATGATAAACGCAAGTAAACACTCGCTAATAACTTCATTATTTTGGTATTTATTTAAAATATATGAATTATAAGTAATTATTGAGATTGTGTGAGTAAGTGTAAAAACGAACCTGGCTCAATTAGTTACCGTTTTATATCTGAGCGCAATGATCACACGAATTATAATGGATTGCTTTATTACTCATACAGACGGACCTTGACAAGTGTCATACCAGCCTCCATAAACCAATGCCGACATCTACCATTTGTCTATGTGACAGTTATATTTGTGGTAAATTAACTTAAAAAACACAGACGAAATATCACAAAAATTGTATTGGAGAGTTATCACCAATATTTTGGTTTTACTGTGTCTTATCAAGACAAACCGTTGGTCCCTCATATTTGTTGCATAGGTTGTGTAAAGAATTTAACCGATTGGAAGAAAGTCCGCCACTATATGCTGTTTGCTGTACCCATGTTTTGGGCTGAACTAATTTCTAGCTATTTTTATTATTATTATTATTAGCTAGCTAGTTGCTATTTTTGTCTAATATACATACATACAATTTAAAGAAAAAACATATTCTATATATATGCTAATTTACGGTCAACTAAAAGACAAACATTTTATAGTAAAATGTGCCTATTATCAGGCTATTACTAGTTATATCTGCGTAATATTATTTCGGCGATGGATCGTAATGGTAGCGGATTTTGTATATAAAAGAAAAAAAAACCCTAAAATAAGTGATGCGAATCTATCAGGGAGTTGATAGATCCAGTGTTTGAACAAAAATTAAATGACCTCGAAAAAGGAGCTTGGATATCTTTTAAAAATATTGTTGCAAATTGTCTTGGTAACCATGAGAGATACCGCAATGTTTCAAGACGAAAGTCTTCGAGCAATGTGTGTTGCCAGTGATGATTTATGGCACTTAGACATGGTGGCTTACACTGTGCCTAATTAGAAAGGTAAATGTTACCTAAATGATAATGAAGAGGGCTATGCTCGGAGTCTCCCCTGCGTGATCGAATCAGAAATGAGGAGATCCAAAGAAACCGACATTGCCCGAAGAATTGCAAACCTGAAGTGGCAATGGGTTGGTTATATTGCTCGTAGAACCGGTGCCCAATGTGGTCAACGGGTTCTCCAAAGGCTTCCGCGTACTGGAAGACGTAGTATGGGTAGACCACACACGGTGGACCGACGACCTGTGAAGGTCGCAAGAGTCTGATGGATACGGATGGCGCAAGACCGTTCGTCGGGGAGATCTTTGGGGGAGACCTATGTCCAGCAGTAGACGTCTTTCAGTTGAATGGATGGAAAACCCCACGGTATTCTTTCATTCGCCTATTTTGCCAGGGAGTAGGAACTGCGATTGAATTACCTTTACTCCTAAAAAATTGACAATCTAAATAATTGTTTTGCGTAGTCTAGTAATTATACTAAGTGACTCACCTTGTCAACTGGCATGGAAGGGCACGCGCGGCACAAATTCCAAAATGAGCCGATCATCTGGTGTCTGCCTCGGAGGCTCGCTGATCTTGGGGCTTCACTCTACGCCCTACCAAAGCCGGGCTGATGGGGCATTCGCTGCTGGAATAAACACAGAATTCTGTTAAATTGTGTTCTCTTGTTAATCTAAATGCGACTATAATAAAATACACAGACACACAAAAAAAAGTGAAACTGTCCAGAAACTTTGCACATAATTTTCTATGGTTCTTGACCTGCTGATTCCGAATCCGGGGTCAAAAAAAAATTCCATCAAATTGTTTCTTTTTAAATCGCGAAAAAAGGTGAAAAAAACACAAAAAATACAAGAAAAGTCAATAAATCATGGGATCAAAGTTTAGAATCGGATCAAAAATGACATTTTTGCTAGTTTTACCTTGCGTTTCCTTAAGCTTTCCTTCCAATTAACTCTTCATCCAGCCGTGCTGAATCCACTGGCCTTTTAACAAAATTATTCCTACATTGAGCTCCTAGTATGGAGTTAGGATGCTTTCTGGACATTTTTATTTAAGCAAGTTTAAATACAAATGACAACTGAATAAAATAACCAGAACATTATATATTGGTGTAACCACCTTTGATTCAGGCAAGAGAATAAGCTTGTAGCATACAAAATTTACTATTTTATTATATAGTTGTTTCAATGATAAAGTGCTAGCCCTGAGATCTGGGTGAAGCAATATTTCAGTGCATATTGACTAATTGATTTGCCACTGAAATAGGTGGTGTTTCCGCAATGAAATATTGGATTCTAGCATATTTTTAGTTCGTAAGTCAGCAGGAAGTTTATGAGGTAAGGTAAGGCATCAAAAGTATTACCTACATATATTGTAGAATACCTACGTAAGCACCATTCATATGAGTCAATATTTTATTGAGAAAAATCTAAAACAATTGGCTCCCATCCAATTTCCTAAGCTCGTTCGATCAACAGAGAATTTTTACATCCCAAACATTATTAATGTCTCGAATAAACGCCATCATACGGATGCAGTCAGAATTGAAAATAGTTGAAAACAAACAGCCACCACATCTCAAGAAAGAGATGGTTTTACCAAGTTATGTTTCTGTCTCACTCATTTTTACTGCAGAATGTTTTGTGGATCGTGGCCAAGTCGATATCGATTTGGGGAATATTACAATTTATGCGGATAAAGCAATGCTTTTTATGTTTACCTTCTTGTAATAAAATCTTGTTTATGGTCTATCAAATATTCAATTTTTTGTGATGATCTATTGGTAAATAAGAAAAGTGATTAGTGTACGAAGCCATATAATTGGTATTGGCACGTAATTTTTTTAAAATTATTTTTAATCACCCTGAAGATACAGCTATATCTTCGGAGCAGTGTATGCTTTCCTTTGTATAATACTGCGTCCTTCACAGAGCACACGGAAGATTATTGATTATAAACTCTAGTACATAAAGCAGCAGAATTTTTTTCGAGCTAGTATAGAAATAATATGGTCTTGTTTGGGCTAGAGGCGGACATGAATACAGCGGGCTCTGCCCTTTCAGTATGATCTAGAAACCTCACTAGACACCATACAAACATTAACGTTTTGCACAAATGAGACATATATACCTTGTCACGTACATTGTGTCGGATTTGATTCCCTCAAGGACGAAGTTTTATATGAGTATGATTGCCGATTTTATGAACTTTGTATAACATATCTACAAATATAAAGGTATATCAAACTTCTTGATCATTTTGACATTCTATTTGAAGGTTTCTAAAATTTACACCATAAATGAAGAATCTACAAGAGCAAGGAAAGAAAGCATGGTACTCATTAGAAAGGACAAGCTTGAGTTTAACCAAGCCTCATCTCATTAAATTCAAAAACACTTTATACAATTTAGGTCCTGATAAGGCGCTTATTAAGGAGATAATGGTATTAAAATTTGCCGTAGAGCCCGTGTGGCGCACGCACATCTTGGCACCCTTTGAGAGCGTTGGCACCCCGAGCGATGTAACTTGTAGATTTCGCGAGCATCACTCAGTGCACCCTAAACCCTGCGCCTGTGTGCGCTGCGTTGCACACCCTACACTATAGGTAAAGCCGGCTCTGATTGCCAGAACAAATAAAAAATAGTTGAAGACTAGATGAACTAGAAGGCAGAATTTAATTAAGAATATGTTGAACTCAATAAATAATTAAAAAATATCATATCACATAATATAATATAGTTCCATAACGATCTCTTACTTTATCAGTAAGGATCAGACTTATTAGCTTAGAAGACAGTAAAATGAGTTCGCTAAACATATGGCGAGCCAGACCTAATGTCTTTTTCTTTTATGACTTGCAAGAATTTTCTGATATCTGATATAACTCCATAAGTAGGGCTTGGTATTGCCTGAATACTGAGGGTTAGACAGAATGTGAAAATGTACCTAAACCAACAATACCCGCCATAGAAATGTGGAGTTTTAGTCCATAAGAGAACCTTTCTCCATCTCGAAATATATTTGGCAGTCCGATTTAAGATTTTATACGTAAAGTATGTTTAGGTACTTTAGGTAAAGGTCTTACTACCTCTACCTCATCAAACATACTACGTATCTTCCGGCAGCGAAATTTGAGATACAATTCCTTCTCTTTACCGTCTTACAATCTTTGGGCACATGGTCAATTAATATCAAGTATGATTGCAGTCAAACGATAAATTTTATACAGTACTTTAAACAGAATTTACCTATCTCTCGACTTTAAAAGAAGACTCACAAAAATTACGTGTCATTGGACGCGGTGCAGGTGAATGCATGATTTGGTCCAAGCTGTTACCAACTTATTCCGAGCTTACATAGAAGTCTTTGATATTTGAGGATATCAATATAGCCAAATACTCTCTACTAAAAGAAGGTACTGTACTCTCCTGGTACAGTTCAGCGCTTAGACCACAATTTCATCTGATATTAAGTGACGAAGTATTTCAAGATGGTGAAGCTTAGAGGTCTTCTGACTCTCAAGTGATACTGCCGGAACACACCTATTGGTGCTTGGCGATTGGTTTTCAAACTTGACGAAATACACTACTACCATGCAATGGTTTCCTCACGATATTTACCTTCACCGAAACCTCTGGCTTTCCGTACCTGTCATACTGTATGGATCGGAATGTTTAGCTAGTAAGAAGATGGATAAAAACGACTGCATGCAGCAGAGATGCGAATGTTGAGATTAATGTGTGCGGTCACCAGAGTGGATAGGATCAGGAATGAGTATGTTAGAGGAAGTTTGAAAGTAGATCCAGTGATAGAAAACATGAAAGGGAATCGTTTGTTTTGGTATGAACATGTTTTGAGAAGTGACGAAACGCATGTGACGAAGAAAGTGATGACTATGAAAGTTGAGGGATGGAGGGAGAGAGGACGTCCGAAGAAAAGATGAATGGAGTGTGTGAGGGAATAATGTGAGAGAAGATATGGTAACTCATAGAGACGTATGGCTGAAGAAGACATACTGCGCCGACCCCAAATAACAAATTAGGAGCAGGACGATTAACCATGTCTTTCTATATAAAAAGCTCGTTGTAAAATTTGTAACCACATTAACCGAAGCAGAGGCTAGAATTAAGATAAACAGAATTTCCCATAGTGGAAATTATCAAGATATGTTAAACATAATCTGAGGGTATTACCATAAAATTTTAATAATAATAATGATTGCACCGCCTAATGGATCCTTATGGCGTTTTATGGGAGGTTAAGAAGGACGCATGACGTCACCGTCCATGGTGTTAACGATCCATGACGTCACCACATCTCGAGGAGATCCTTCGTTGTACATTTCGCTATCGATTAATAATATGTAGCATGGTCTTAGATATGGAGGCAGTGATGTATACGCATCATTGAGATGAAATCAGTGGTCGTCTGCAGTTGGAGTGACTTGAACGTGTGACAATTATTTAATATAATTTAAATAAAAAAAAGAGGAAAAATGAATATACACCACACCGTAGGGAGAGCGAAATTATTTCGACGTCCGCTGGCTATGATCAAATTGGTGAGTAATTTTTTTTTCATTCGTTTTAAAATTTGACGTAAATGACAAGATTAATTTCACGCTAATTAAAAATGCACTAATTTTTTTCATTACCACAGTATGTTGATAAGCTTGTAATGTAGGGCGTGTGATTGTCAGCTGATTGCAATTATTTTCACAGATCAAATTTGAAAAAAAACATATATACTAGATTTAAATTACTTTAATGATATATTTAAAACATAGTTAACCCTCTATGATACCATAAAGATTGATCGGAAAGTTGTCCTTCAAAGAGATAGTAAGTAATATGACAAATTTTCTACTCACGATATACGTATCCCAGCACTTATGGCACACTTAACAAATCGATCGCTTGTCGTATGTTTTGTGGAATTTGTTCGAATTCGATTTTGGTTTTTCTTTGATTTTTTTTTGTTTTTCGTCTTTTGCAATGTAATATTTTTAACCGAAAAAGCGAGCGCGATGCTTCGGCCGTTTTTCGCGCTGGACACCGGCGTGCTAGGCGACTGCTGCAAACTCCTTGAAAAATCAATAACCACCCCCGGCGGCTGTCCGCATGCGGAACTCCGTACGGAACGTAACACACGTTTCACCTACATCCGTATTATGTAACCGTGCGTGAACGGGACGGATATACTTAAGTGCGGTACGCCGTGAAAACAACCCTGTCCCTCACCAATAAGCTGCAGCAAGATGGCCTGTGACGTTTGACATTTACGCGCGAATTGTGACGTTTGCGAAATGTGATAATTTGATTTTAGTAAAGTTTTCATTATTCGCTTCTAATTAATGCTTCGTTATTAATTAAAGAACAATTAAAATAAACAATGTGTTGCTTTTCAATAAAGAAACGACATTTTAAGTTTATTATTTTTACAATTCCAAACTGAAAATACAATTATGAATTATAATATAATTTATAACATATTTGACATGTATCAAAATACCATAATGGCCAGCATGACAGCAAGACTTAACCTTATAAACTAAACTCTTTACATTATAAAATATAATATTACATAATTAAGGAAATATATTTTCTTTACATATATTGATCGATTTTTATAAGAAACGATTGTTTACATATCGATTTCGTTTATTTTGATGATAAATTTAAACGAAATTACTTATTTGCTTCAGTTTTAATATATAGAATATCGACTTTATCGAAAGCGGTTTCGTCCGAGATTTATATAAATTTAAAAAAAATTAAAAACATAAAAATTGGAATAAAATCCGATTTAATGCAGTTTTACTGACAGTTATTTGAATTTGTGAGCAGTATCTTTGCTTAATGTTAGAATGAAAAAAAGTAATTGGAAACTAATTAGGGTCCCGTATAAAAAAATTAAAAACTAAGTATATTAAGCAGTGAAAAATATATGAAACGCGGACGCAGTCGCGGGCACGTGGCTAGTTTAGTATAAAGTTGTTATTTTGATATTACAAACAGACACTTAATGTTATTTATTAGTATAGATAAATGATAAAAGTCTCCCTGTCCGTTAGTTGGCTTGTGACTCGAGAACCACTGCATCGAACATGCACATGTTTATTTTCTTTTTAATCGTAGGTATATATTATTACTTAATGACTAGGTTTTTCTATATTTTTGATACATTTGTTAAATTCTACGAGTATATAGGAAATGTAATCTGAATAATAGAAAAAAAAACACTTTATAAAATGACCGTTATCTTGTTTTTTACTTACGTCTACCTGTCTACCCATTAATTGGTTTATAATTTGTAAACCACTAGACCGATATGAATGATTCTATTTTTAAATCATAGATGTATTGATTGATTTATTGATTCTAGCGAAATATCTTCACTGCTGTACATTAGTCTCCCCCAAATAGGGAGGAATTGCCATAATCGCCACGCTTTGTAACCGGGTTGGCGGTCAGAGCAGGTGTTTGTGGTACTCAGAGGATGCAACTTTAGTTGCCTTTCACGTCACCCACGGGAACGATATGGGGTGGTACTATTCGAGAAGGAAGAGGCATAACCCTCTAACGAAGAGCGATAACGTGACCATAAAGTCACGTTTGTGAAATTATTCTGATTACGTTTTCTATTTACTTATATAGGTTCAGTGAAAAAGCCAACAAACGAACAGACAGACAGGCAGACGTAGTCTTTTAAATAATGTAAAGATAAAGCAAATCTATTCTAAGAATTACCGCTAGCGCATTCTTTTGGAATAACATAGCTGAAGCAATGAATATTTTAAGGTGTATTTGTGAGGAGACGATTATAATTTATGAGGCACAAGCGGAGTCACGGTCACACACTTAGTTTTATATACATTTTGAGTTAGGTAACGCACTATCCAATAAGTCTCTCTGACATCTGAGTGACAGGCCATTCTATACGATCTGATTTGTGAAGCTGGCCTCGTAATTGTCACGTTATATTCAGTTAGGTACCTAGGTATTGTGTTGGTCAAACAATACACGCTTGGTTTAGAGGTTAGATCTAGCCTCGAACGGGGGGTGAACATTTGCTTGGAGTTTCTTGTCCCATTTATACAGGCTTTGTGTTGAATGTTGGCGCAATGCAGTAAGTAGAAAGCCTATACAAACAAAAAGTACAGTTATAAATTTGACGCTGCATTTTCTGTATTAATGAAAACTAAAGTTGACTTGTACTGTTGTTGGCTTTATAAACTGGTTGTTTCCCTGGAGCTTTGTTCGTGAATAAAAATGTAATATATTGTTATTAAAAATAATTAGTTACATGTTTTATTTATTTTGTTTTTATAGGCATAGAATCAACTCAGGTTGGATGAAATGGCGACAGGTCTCTGGTGTGATTTGTGACTCCAGGATGCCCCTTAAATTGAAGGGGAGGATATATGAGTCCATCATAAGACCTGTCATATTGTATGGATCAGAATGCTGGGCTAGTAAGGAGATGGATGAGAAGCGACTGCATGTAGCTGAGATGCGAATGTTGAGATGGATGTGTGGTGTTACAAGAATGGATAAAATAAAGAATGAATATATATTAGAGGGAGTTTGAAAGTTGCGTCAATAGTAGAAAAGTTGAAAGGTTCTCGTTTGTCGTGGTATGGACATGTTATGAGAAGAGAGGAAGCGCATGTGGGTAAAATAGTAAAGAATATGAATGTGGAAGGATGGAAAAATAGAGGAAGGCCAAAGAAAGTGTGGATGGAGTGTGTGAGAAATGATATGAAAGAAAAAGGAGTGAATGAAGAGATGACGGCTGATAGGGACGTATGGAAGAAGAAAACATACTGCGCCGACCCCAAGTGAGTTGGGAAAAGGCAGGAGAATGATGATGATATTGTAGTGAAAACTTATTTACTGGCGTTGTGCGATTTTCGGTAGGCGACAACTTATAGATCTACGTTACCAATGCTATAACGTCTGGCGTCAACATGCTTCAATATGTCAAGTATAAAATAGCGTTTAAGTGTCGGGACTCAGAGGCATAATTATTGGCCGAAACGCCAATAGAAAACGACAAAATTCGTTATATGTTAGGTTATGTTAATAATTTCAAGTAACAAATTATTAAATTAATTTAAACATTTAAAAAAAACTTCACTTCTGTCGGCAGTCCCCATGGCTGCCTAGTTTTTTTTATCGGAGCTCAGCAAAATGACGGAAATTAATTCGGTGTTAACGCCTTTAGGATTTAGACTTGCTGGTTTTGGCAAACACTACGCTGCTTAACTTATGACTATGGTAAAATTTTCACAAGTGTACGGTAGTCATAATCGTGTTTGACTAAATTCCTCTAACACCCAAGTAATTACTGGATATACCCTGGCTGAACTCGAAACGCAATGGCGTCGAAACTCTCATATAATTTATCATTCTCAAAAGCATAAATTATTTGAGTAGTTTTTTCCTGGAATCGTATTTTTTATTCTGCACAATTGTTCATTACATGATATCTAAGGATACCATAAGCCCTGTATCACCGCGACCTAGATAGCTCTATTGTGATACTGCTAAAGCTCACAGCCTAGGCTTACAACCTGATACACTGTAGAATTTTTTTTTTGGCAGCACTTGCTCTACCTCCAGACGTGACATGTGCTTATTCAGAACTCGTTTGAGTATGTGATTTAAAAGTTCACATTCATATAAGACCATACAAATAATCGTTTAAAGTGTTCTGAACAGTTGGACAAAGGATAACCCTTTGTAATTCTTTCATAACAGAGTCACGCAGGCTGCTCTACGTAGTAAGATTCCATGTTAGTATGTACAAAGAGTTCCCAGTCTCTTATTATTGCCATATCTTGTAGATATGGAATGGACTGCCTGTGTTTCTCCTTCCTTCCGTCTTTAAAAGAGACGCAGAATCTACGGATGGTCGCCGTTTTTTTTTGGGGTTGTACCGCGCGCCATTACCTACCAATGTTACTTTGTTGGGCTAACATAAAATGCTCCGTTCAATTCGTTGATTGTACTATTCTGTTTCACGTCACTCCGTCTCGTTTGTAACAAATATCTCTTGCCTTGTGTATATATAGCGTAACGAAGGATTTCACAGTAAAATAGGTTTGTCAAATTTTACAAATATTTATTTTTATTTTTTCAACATAGTAAAATGATCTCCATTACATAGTGACGATTATCGACAGATTAAAAGTATTTCATGGGCCGCTGTTCTTATATAGGCCTTATCTAATAGGAAGGGTCATTCCAGTGGTCGTTGATAACCTAACCCAGCTGTTCCCGCGGCTCCGCTCGCGTATCATATTTTCTTTTCCGCACAATTCTTGCGTAATAAATTTTTGAAATAACCAATGGAAAAGATTATTCTGACCCTACATTATTTTTGATACTAACAGAAAATAAAGAAACTTCTCATAAATTACTATTTCTTGATTTTTTTACGGTAAACAGTTTTCCTAGTAGCCTACATTACTTCATATGACTTCTAATTTCTGACAGAAAAGGTCGCATCAAAATCGGTTCAACCGTTCAAAAAAATTTTTTTTTTTTGTCTGCGTATCGTACATATCGTACATCATATGTATTCAGTAACAATTGATTCAGTCATTTTGGTATTACCTACTTAATTTTTTACGGACTTTTATACTTTTGGTAAATAGCTAAAGTCCGAGTAACTTCTTAGCGAACTATGGTTTTTCGAAAAAAGTTAGGTTACCGCATAAAAAAATTAAAACTCATAAAAATTGAATAAAGTGCGATTTAATAGTGTAGATTCACAAACGCGTTATTTTATGTAATACTAGCTAATCAGTTTTTCCGACTTTATCTTTAAGTAGGTACTTCCAATTGGTTTCGAAAAAATATATGGCAACCCTACTTAAGGAAACTTGTCTCAATAGTGAAGGTCAGGCAGATTATATTCAGTTTTCAAATTAGCCACAGACTTTGGTTTTGTTTCGGGTAAAAATGATAAAAACAAAAGAAATCTTTTCTTCGGTGACTTTTCTTATGCCCAACAAAAACTTTCTTAAAATTTAATTTTCTTCTCAATAAGAATAATTGACTATGTATAATTTTTAGTGGGACCTTAGTCTGACATTTATAGGTTAATTTATCCTTTATGACCGTGCGTTTGAGCATATACCTAAGTGAAATTTATCGGAACATTAGTTCTGAGATGTCACAAAAACTTGCTACTATATTCCAACAAAAAGCAAATCATATTCAGGATCCGCAATTTAATTTTACCATCAACAGTTATTCGTTTCTAGAACATAATTAAACTTCCATTATTGTTCTAAGCGCCATCTATTGAAAAATAAGCGACTTAAGACAATACATACCAACATTGTTTAGGATTTGTCTAAATAGTTATTAATAGTGACAATAGATGTCGCTAACTTAAAATATTTTTATAACGAATTATTAAATTAAATGACACATTTTACATTACATCACGTCTGAATCTAATAAAATCTTATAACACTTTTTATGAGTTACCAGACATCGTAAACGTATATTTAGGAAATCAATTAGGGTAATGCGTCGTACGCACGAAAACAGGCGATAAAATTTATATGTATGTAAATATAATTTACATAAATCCGTTGAGATTAAAATATTTATTATGGTAATCTGTTACGTCATTCTCGCCGGAAGACCCTCGTAGAAGTATCCAATCACTCTTATTAGAAACTGATACCGAAGATTGATAATTAGAACGTTTATGATCGTGTGTTTATTACGATGAGACGACGATTTAAATACAAGTTATCGGAATTTCACCATAGGGTTTATTTAACGATTAATTGGATAAATTAATTGTAAAGATTATGAGTAGATGAAGAGGTTATGTATAATTTATAATAGATTTCATTTTTTACGGTTAAGTATAATGTTATTATCGTTTGAAACAACAGATTTTAGATACCATTTTAGGAATAGCAAATGATAAAGGAGTTTTGTAAACTTATTGTTTTAACTGTAAAGACATTCGGTAGGTATATCAAAACAGTGTTGGAAATAGACACAGGTGTGGGTTCGGAACTCGATTTTGTACGCAGATGACGTTATAGATAGTAAAACCCGTATGCTGGAATAACAAATACATCTCAGTATCCAACAAACGACCGCGGCCGTTCCGTGTATTCATCCCTCAATCATTGACTCACGTGGTCATTGATTCATTTCAAACTATTTTACCGCAACTATTGTCGCTTTTCTCGTTTCATAAAAATTATGGCGAGATGTTAGTGAGAATTGTAATAATATTTATGTTGATAACTCGAAGATGAAAACACCTTCCATCCGACTAAGCTATTGTGGTAATGTAATACGATTTATATTCGTATTGACTGCTTTACATAAGTCTTAAAAAATCAATGGGTTAGGAAAAATATAAGAAAATGTCCCGGTGGCCAAGTTTTATCGACTTATCCCATAATTACTACGATCATACAAACTGATATAATAAAGTACAAACCTATTAAATCCTAGCCAAATAATACATCTAAGATTGAACAATAATGAAGTTGTTAATAATACCAAGAATATATTATATTATCTCTTATATATATATATTATCTCTTAAATATTTTTAGTAATTTTAATAAAAAACAATAAATATTGTAATGATTGTTTTTAATATAATTTGTTTTTGTAATATTTATTGTATTATTATGATTTATATATCATCATTGCCTCGGTAGCGCAGTTGTATTACATACGACTGCCGTTCTGAGGTCTCGGGTTCGATCCCCGGGTCGGGTCAAGTGATATTGGGTTTTTTCTACTCAGTATCATCCCGGAGTTTGGAATTTGTGCCCGATATGGCGACAGGCTCGCCCCCTGTCACATCTGGGACGGAACTAAGCTCGGCGAAATGTGGGTGGTTGTAGTTCGCTACTTCACCTCTGCCTAACCCTTCGGGGATACAGGCGTGAGCATATGTATGTATGTATGTACATATATATCATCATTATATTTGTTTATTTAATTCATTAAGAAAACCCGAATGATTCCTGTCAGTTTCTATTTGTGTCAACTGTCAATTTTATATTACATCTTACGTGTGCGCTCTGCTAATCTAATATGAGTTTTTAATGGATTTATTGAGGAGGCCGTTTAAAAAGGAATATTTTAAAATTTTAAAATACGAACGTCGAGAATGAATAGAATTTTGATGCCATTAAGAAAAAGGGGTCAAGAGTGAGAGGATGTCACTATTTATTCGAGTGGAAAAATTATTAAGTGATTTGCAATTTATTTACATTGAATGTAACATTCTTAAAACGACTAAACGCGTTAAGTCCAAAGTTTATTTTATTATATTGTTCGTAATAAAAAAATACAACGAATATTTATTTAAAGGATAATTTGTAATCATTGTACGTACGCAATTACTTTTATTAATTTGTTCTGTCAGATTAAAGAACTAATTTAGGACATAACGTGATAAAAAAAAAATCAAGCACATACAAACAACATGGTTCTAACGAGGTTACCAATAGTAGATTCGTAAAATTAATTCGGATTGTGTAACTAAAAGTAATCGTATATTTTAATCCGATTATGATTTTCCTTTTTTTTTCTCTCTTAAATGATTATGAGAAACAATAAATTTTCATCCCACTTCTGACACAATATCTTGGTGTGGGTTAGTAATAACGACTAGTGACTTATAGATCAGTTTATTACAACGATAATTATTACAGATATCACTGTTAATAACAAGTTAATGCCAACTTACAGTACGACATTGCATGACGCGCTAGTGGTGTGCCGTGTCACTAGTGATGCATATCACAACAGATAACAAAATCTTTCAACAAATTTTTACATGAATATATAAAGTAATGTAATTAGACATACTATGGGTGATGAAGAACAAGCAACTCTCGACGGAGAATTTATTGGATAGAATAAACTAATGAACAGTAAAAGATCCGGCAACATTATAACATTATATCGTTTAGATGAGGCAAGCGAAGATCATAGACGATCGGAAAATTACTATGACCGATACAGGCGTACTGTCCACCAATTCTGCAAGCAGTGCTATATAGGACCAGTTTCTTTGCTGTTCAGGTTTTCATTCGTTGTATTTTTTATATATTCAGCTAAATTTAATTCAATTGTCCTCAAGACAATATATTGAAATTACTACGCAAGCGATCTCCATTTGTAAACATTACTGCGTGATGTCATAATATGACAGTATATATATATTAAACGCATAATTTGTTGCCGTTGAGCAAACATTTATTTTGTAGTAACAAAAATTATAATTTATTGAACTAATGTATAAGGTATCGTACCGGGGCACCATCGACTGGGGCCCTTGGCATTTTGCCAGCTCTGTCACCATATAGTTACGCCACTGATTACAATTAGAGTTATAATTTATCTACTTTTTTTTACCACAAATACACCTGGTTTAGTACATTCTTCCTTCTACATCCAATCTATTCTTCTATGGAATGCACTTCCCTTGGTAATCAGGATGTCAACGAGCCGCATGGCTTTTAAAGCCAGGGTACGGCAACTCTTTACTAATTCTTTAGCAGAATCATCGCACTAATACTTTTCTATTAATTAATGTATTGTATATATGATGTATGTATGTATTATATGTATATGTGGTATGTATTTTATTATATTGGTATCTATGTATGTATATAATATTATATTTGTGTACAAGTATATAATATTATTATTTAGTTTTGCACCTACCTTTGTTGCTTTCTTCACCACCCTAAGGTTGACTGGGAGAAAATGCCTAAGGCATTAAGTCCGCCTTTGTACATAAATGTGTGCAAAAAGTATTAAATAAATAAATAAATAAATTTTATATAAACACTATTAAATTTTAAAAGGTCCGTCTCCTTCATTTATATATTAGAAATTTGTATATTTATGAGATAATAAAAATGGTAATAAATATACGAATATTTTTAATAAAGACTTCGGAAAAACAGGGCTGTTTGAAAAGTGCGAAAAAAGTGGATTGAAATTACTTGTAAAAAATGAAAATATGATAATTAAAATGCCTCTTTCTCTGAATATGAAGTTCTCACGTTAAGTATTGTGATAGATTGTGTAGATTATAGACACTATGCAATTGCACAAAACTCATAGATGCAGTTTCTTTGATGCCAGATACCAGCAAAATTGTATTTTGACGTAAACTTAATTATTAGCTAGAAATTGGACCTAAATATTCTATTTAATTACAGTAAATTATTTCGTTACAATTGATGAATTCATTACAATTTTAGGCTTTACTTTTTTTTATTCTACGAAAGTGCTTAACTGGCAACTGGCATACGGTCCGCATGTTTGTAAACGGTTTTCGTAGTGAAAAATACTTTAATCCTCTGTATTAATGTAATAATTATAATCTGTACTCGTGAGTCTTAGTGGAATGCTGTATTTGTAAAACCTATTAACGATTTCAGATAAAAACCTAGATTAAAACAAACTGGTTAAGCGCCGCTATAAAATAACTCCACAACAATTTAGTTATTTATTTATACAACATTTATGAATAAAGATTTATTATTATTATTATTATAATTTGAGAACAACCAAACGTTTCAAATAATAATACCGCATAGCAAATGCAAAAAGCATGCTTTTTGTTGTTTTTTTTTTTTTTTCATTTTTAAGCTAGAAAAATAACTACAGACAATCAACGAATGCAAAAATTATAAGTCTTTTTTGCAATCGGTATACGGTTTTACTAATAATTCTCACTTTAATCTGAAACCGAATAGGAGTGATACAAAAGTGACTTTATTGTTCGACTATCTAACACCTGTCTAATTACCTGACATTTTTAAATTTAGAGTGCGCGAGTCATGTAACGTGAATATTTTTTTAACCTTCATATTGGCACCGGATTTGAGGTGTTATGCCAGTGATAATAAAACGTTACGATTTTAATTATTATAGCTATATTTTATAGTATATAACGTTATGGTGACTGTTCAGTGACTTTTTCGACTGCAGATAACAGTCATTACTGTTTTTAAGTTGTCCTCGTTGTTGTTATTTTTAATAATGTATTACGACTGGCTGTTGAATACAAGTTCTTTTGGCATGACTTTAAAATTGTTGAACCTTTATTAGAACTTTCTAGAGGTTTTGTGATATCTATCTAATAAATAAAATTGAAGTGTCTGTATTATCAAAATAACATTTTTTTTTTACTAAATCCATATGAATGTATATACGATACCTATATTAAAATCACAATTTATAAAAATGTTGTCTGTCTGTCTGTTTTATGACTTTTTATGACAGATTGCTGAAGTTACTACGCGTCACTTAGGGTGCTTTTATTATTAGAAAATAATTAAGGTTTCGCGTAAAAAAATTAAAACTTATAAAAAATTAATAAAATCCGATTTAATGCACAATTTTACGGCCAAGGGTTTGAATTTATGAAAAAATACTTTTACTTTATCTTAGTACTAAAAAATTTTAGGAAAATAACTAGGATTTCTTATAAAAATATCTTACTCAGTGAAAAATATATGACTGAATGAACGCGTTGTAGAGAATCTGTTTGAGAAAACTTTCTGAAAACGAGAGTGTTATCCGGTAATTACTTGCGTCTGTCAGTTCATGCATCGGGCGGGCGGCGAGCGGCGTGTATTTCTAGTGACAGCTCGAACCGAACGTCCATGTACAACGTAAACGCCGGCCAGTCTGACGGGGGACCGCTAATGCTGTTGTGGGGGTCGTCATACACTAATCAACTTTGCAGATGTGACATTATATTGTTTATGTGATGTCACGTTGTAAAATTCACACGTCATACAACTTGACATTTATCTAAATTTTTTTACACTTAAACGCCTTTTATACTATCCAACTTTGATCGAACTATATTGTCAATCATTGTCATATATTTAATGATGTAATATTTATTGATAATAATATCCATTTATTAAAGTCTAATAATTAATTTAGTATCCAAATCATTCGAGCTGACATGCGAGGGCAGCAGATTTAGCGCAAAAGGTTCGTAGTATTGACTGCTCGGTTTATAAAAACGACCTGTCATTTCCAAAGACCATATACATGGAATACTGCTCGCACCTCTGGGATGGATCCGCTAATATCTCATCGATGCCTTAGACAGGTTGCATAGGCGTACTGTCCGCATTCTAAATGATGCAGGTATCACCAATTCCATAGAACCGCTTCAATTGCGCAGGGACATAGCCTCTCTAAGCGTATTTTACCGCTTGTATCACGGCGAGTGTTCTGAAGAGCTCTTTGATCTGATCCCTTCCTCTGCATTCCATAACAGAACCACGCGGGGCAGGACTTCGGTGTCACGGTTTCACGGTGACACCCATAACTTCAAGAACCAAAAATTTTGCTGACTCATACTTTTGTCGCACTGTGAGGTTATGGAACCGTCTTCCTGTCAGCGTGTTCCCTCCTTCATATGATATTAGGTCCTTCAAAAGAGGCGTGAAGAGGTATTTAAGTAGGCCAGCATGACAGCGTTGACTGTCATGACTTTTTTTTGTAATATTGCAATATGTGGTATATTGGTATATGGTGTTGGTCCAAATCATCAACTTTTCAACGGCTAGTTGATTGCAGATCCGGATTCAGTTTGGCTACCGGATATTTTGACAAACCCCGGTAAGAATTTTACCACGTTACAACTTAGATTTTATTATGTAAAACACGTGTTTGAATCGCACACTTTTTGTCGTCAAACCTTTTATATTTCCAATCAATCAATATCTTTTATAACGTTTAGAATATTTAATACGATTTGGTAAAATCTATAATAGTAACCTCTAAATTTCTTTTTAACCTTCAGTCAATCTACACGTGGTGATAACCAATAATTTATATTCTGATCAACCTGTTAGTATTCGTGTTCCCTTCTTCTGTCTTAGTTATTGATATTTTTTTTTATTACCCACCGCCCCTTTAATGTTACCAAACATATCTGTGCTTAGTTTTGTTGACGCGTTTCAGATGTTCGGGGTTTCGCGTTTTAGTATTCCTATAACTCATTCTCTGACTTATCGGAATTAAGCCAACGTCCCTCTGAGTGTGGTGCTCTGAGCGGTGCACCTGATTGCTCGTTGCTTCCGTCAGCTGCTCATCGCCTGCCCCACGTTGGGCGCCATTGATAACAGTAAAACCCTGGGGTATAAATAAAGAAAACTCAGGGTGTTCAAGTAACAAATTTATTTAAAAAGAACAAAAAACCAAAGATAAAATTGAAGAGGTAGAAGATATAAGGCTTTGTAGAGCCGCCAACACAGGCGCACTTGAGTTATATCTGCTAAAGTGAACGTTCCTAATTGCAATACAATAAAGTGGAAACGTGGGAATAATACATAGTGAGAGTGTTTAATAATAATAATATATAGCGACAGTATTTTAACACAAACGTAATGTGTATCGCTTAATTCATTTTCCACTGAAATTCGGCCAGATCGCCAAACGGGCGTAATAATAAAAAGGTGCGTCCCGGGACACCCGAAAGAAGTGATAACTTAAACTAATCTAAGTTGATACCTACCGCTGCTGTATGCATGAGAGAAAGGGAACCCAAATAGACTGGTGCCGTAACGCGTTAGGTAACGAAGCGGTTGCGACGCGGTGCTTGTTGCGACGCGGTGCTTGCGAAAGCCACCCCGTGTCGCCCCCATCCCAAATGCAGCGGACGG
The DNA here is from genome assembly GCA_014132275.2 of Samia ricini. NCBI lineage: Eukaryota > Metazoa > Arthropoda > Insecta > Lepidoptera > Saturniidae > Samia > Samia ricini. Next base: position 39,478,627 of record AP028158.1, read on the forward strand.
CCCCGGGGGGTTTTAGTGGGTATTTCTGGGCGCTTCACGCCCGGGTGAGTCCCACACTGGCGCGGAGCTCGTCACTCCGTGCCCCCTTACCTATTGTATTGGGGGACTTCGGTCTCACTAATACAATAGGTAAGGGTAGTGCGTAAATGCATTTCCCCCCGTCAAAAAAAAAAAAAAAAAGGTAACGAAGCGGTATACCCTCCCATGAGAAGTTATCACTTCAAAAATGTGTTGACTCTTGCGCATATAACGCAAAGATGCCCGTTTCTCTTACTCCCCACTCCGTACTCGAACGTTCCAACTGCCGACCGAAATTCAGTTGCATCTACGTGCGTGAGTTGAGAGACAACTCATTTTGAGTCGTCGTGTGGAACAAAACACACTTTATATGAAAGTGAATTCAGCGTGAGTGGAATTTAAGTATACTGCGCGTTGTACGGTGGTGGAATCCAGCAGCCGGTATTAATCCGAACAATTCCTTGGAACACTCCCCATGGTAAATTCTATAGAGAATGCAAAGAGATCCCAGGTCTCTTCGCAATGCCAGTGGATCAAGTCGATCGGAAAGAACTTGGTTATTGACAATTCGAGACGTTCTAAGTTGGATGTGGTCTAATGGAAGAAGATGGTACTGGGGTGCCCATGCCCAGAGATGAGAACAGTATTCCATATGAGGTCAGGCCTGAGCTTTGTAGGGTTTAAGACAATGGTCCCACGTGAAATACTGTCTCGCTCTACTGAGCACACCGAGCTTTTTGGAGGGCAATTTGGCCTTACCTTCCAGATGAGCACGGAACTGAACGTCACTCGAATTGTCAACTTCAAGAATTCCGATACTAGGCTTATGCTACTTCACATCGGTTTTACCCTAGTCGAGCCGTACTATGCATGCTGCGGTCTAAGATTACCGCTGTGTGGTTCTACAACATTGATATGATGTGTCACTCATTTAGCACTACCCAGGGGTCACGTGTAAGGAAACTAGAGTGAAGCTAACGGACGCGAGTGACATTAACCCCTAAATCGAACATCAACATATCGGAGACGACCCCAGTTCTTCTAACTTAGCGAATATCGATCGTGAAGTATGAAGTCTAGCATTATCCTGAAGCAGCAGTGAGCTAGAGAGATTGACTAATCTCGGTTGTTTAACGGCTAGCATTTCCATTATAGTTTGGAATTGTTAACAATACAGATCTGCCGTAATCGCCTGGGCAGATTTTAGGAAGCTGTAGTGTATGATACTAACACTAGTCCACCAATCACTTACCTGTTTTTTACAGTTAACTTCCGCTTGATACAAGATTTGGCCGGGTCTCCAGGGTTCAACCACTGTGATGAGTATTTTCGATTATCTTAAAGGATCTATACACAAGTTATGAATCCCATACATATTCCCGATCGATACAACTTCGACACGATTTAAAATTTCCTCGTTTTTGTGACGGTCAAGTAATGTAACTGCACTCAATGAATCAGTCTAAATTCGAAACCACAAGCCTAAATTTCAATATGGAATTCCTAACCAAACTCCATATTTAAAGATCAAAGTGGCCGATAAAACCCAAATTCATATATTGTATGCCTAACGCTTTTAAAAGCTCTTTCCGTCTATGATATTAATTATTCTTTGACAATATCAACACGAGTAGTGCGCATGTGTGCGTGGCGCCGACACTCGCCAATTCTAACCTAATTTTGAATTTCCAGCTTCGCTTTCCGCGGACGATCGTGCCCGGCCAACGCTAAACAAAATATTTAAAAATAAACGTGTAAATATAATTTATATTATTTTAAACGCACACCTCTCGGTTCACATTCGCGTTTTGAGATCGTTTTTTTTTTGTTGTCTTTCACAAAAGAACAGTATCTGTGGTGATAAAAAACGGAAAGTGTTGAGTTTTTTTTATCCTGTGAATATGTCTAAAAATAGTACCTATAGTGTTCAGTGTAAGTTGTAGGTACGCAGATAAGGTATTTTGGTGACAAATTATCTGACCTCGGCTGCATATTTTGGCGGTTTCTGCTGGTCTATAGAATAGTGTCAAAGTGTGATTTCTTCGGTGTCGTGATGTTACGAACAAAATGTGGATGATGTATTGGTTCAGAAAATAAAATATTTAAGGTATGATTTATGTAATTTTTTGCATATTTTGACATTGACAAGTATTTTACGAATATATATTTGAATTTATAAGCTAATAAATGTAGAAATCAAAATAATAATACAAATATAATTGCATATGCAATTATTGTATAATTTTCGCCTAAAAAAAATTGTCTTAGGTTATATTATAAATATAAATGAATATAGTTTTAACACAATTAACACAAACACAATTACATATTTAAAAAAAAAATACTATTTATATTTTATTAAGAATATTTGTTTTTAAATCTATTTTCAAATAATAATTTAAATTTTCGTTTAATCGTATTGGGAATAATTAAGAATTATTAGCCACGATATTATTGTAACTTAAGGATTTATATAATTAACGCCTTGGACCTTTTTGTCAAGAAAAAAAAAAAACTTTAAAAAGGTTTCAGTGTAGTTTGTTAATAAGATTTTAATTAAATTTATTTCTATACCTACTATATTGTTGTCGGTTTATAGACTAACTAATTTTACGTATGCACGTTTAGGTGAGAGATCGTGACGCACGTGAAAATTTATTTCAATAAATATTTGCAATAGTAAACTTGTAATACAGATGGTGGCTAGTGATTACGTTCGTTCTTGTGTTTTTTTCAACGGAAAGCTCGAGTTATGTAGGAATTAACATATTTTTAGTGTAAATTTGAAGTGTCATAACCCTTTTTCTCTATAAATAGAAATAAAGTTTCAAGAAAATCCATGACGCGGATTAGTTTGTAATTCAAAAACTTGTATTATACGACTCTCTATTAGCTAATTTGCTTTCGTGATATAGTGTTAATTTTGGCTTAGTTAGGTTCAAATTTTCATTGCTTGCGAAAGCCACCCCGTGTCGCCCCCATCCCAAATGCAGCGGACGGCCCCGGGGGGTTTTAGTGGGTATTTCCGGGCGACTCTCGCCCGGGTGAGTCCCACACTGGCACGGAACTCGTCACTCCGTGCCCCCTTATCTATTGTATTTGGGCGACTCTGATCCTTCAAATACAATAGATAAGGGTAGTGCGTAAATGCATTTGTCCTCGTCAAAAAAAAAAAAAAAGGTTCAAATTTTCACGGAATTTTTTATACTCTGGTAATGGGTTAGCCGAGGTCTAAACCACTTTGGTAACCCTTGTCCTACCCGGGAGAGCGGTTCGTCCATGAGGATTTCCCCTTGTAAAAAAAAAAAAAAATTATCTTTTTGCGGCCGAGTGCCTTCAGTATTCGCCGCCCAAAGTCACGGTGAAGCTGTAACGGCCCTTACGGCCAATAGGGTTAGCTAGTTGGACCAAGGATTTTTGAAAGTATTTATTTTTAACGCGAGTTTAAGTTTTGTTTCAGAGATTAAGATAAAATTTGGAATCTATAATATTTAACGCTTTTCAAGCGATGATAGCTCAGTAGTATTGTAGTCCGGTTTTGCATCGATGGATGTATGTTCGAATCCATAAACCTTGTTTATCATGGTGATGGGGCTTTTTTTAATGCTTTTGACTAGCTTCCACTAACCTCATGTTTGCATCTTAAGAGGACATTCGGCAGATTTGAAAAGTACGTATTTAAGAAATCTATTGCCATCTTGTTGCGTCCCAAAGAGAGAGTTATGAAACACGAAAGGGATAACTGCAGCTCGGACTCATTTTGCCGTATGCAAAATAGACGGAAACATCCCTTCGTAGTCCTCTTTTCTCCTCCAAAACTAAATGGGTTTTAAATTTTCTTTCAGTTATAGAATAAGAAAGACTTTGGCTAATTATTTTTTTTTCATTTTATACATCAATTTTGGAATTATCAAAACCCTGAAAATGACAGTACAAATCGAGCATTTTCAGTCTCCTAGTTTCTACAATAACTAATTTATGGAAAAAATCAAACGTCTCGGCATGGCGTTGGTGTAGATATATATTATTTAGTATAAAAATATTAACCATAATGGTATCATCCAGGGAGGAAACAGGGGACTCCGTTTGTATGGAATAAATGCCGCTCGAATATCCTCTTAAACCGTCTTTTGACAGTATTACTCGAGAGACGGTACCTCTACGTGTAGCGCATTCACTATCATTGATCAGTTAGTAATTAAAAATCGGATGATATTTCGATCAAACGAAAAAGATTCTTTCATGGCTTTATGTATTGGAGAATTTAGATTTTCTACTACGTATGTGGCGGTTGAAATACGTCATCATTGACTCTTGTCTGATATTAAACTATTTCTGTTATATTTCAAGTGCCTAATAAATTAAATAAAAAAATGTAGTGCCCTGTTTAAGTGTGATGGGACACGCTACCTAATTGTATCCAACTGGAGCGCGATATCCGTATATTAAGTTTAACCTTCGATATAGTGTCGTATAAAGTTTTATAAAACGTGTAATGTTTTAGACTTCTTGTTCTTGTCGTCTGCACGAATTATTAGTGTGTCGTCATAAATGAAGAAAATGTAAAAAAAGTCAGTCACAGTGACTCGGTTTGACGTTTACCGTGGAATTTCTCTCATACTCACTTTCTGTAAACATCGAGGCGCGTGGAATCCTGTAATTATACGGGAGCCGAATATAAAAAGAAACAGACGACGTCTATCTCTTTCTCGCCGGCGATATTATGTTCTTTCATAATCCGGAAAACACCAGTTCATTCACGCACCGTTCGTCGGAAACTCCCCGGGATCGATAAAGAAGGAATTTTAAGGGGGACTTTGTTTATTAATAAACTATCTGTTACCCGCGGCTCCGTCCGTATGTTATCATCTCATATGTTCTTTAAGTGTTAGTGAAAAAGTGCATATAACATTTATTTTTACATAACCAAAAAAAAATGAATTAATAAAATTGAGTTTGATTGAAAATTCTAATATTTTTTTAAATCTATAATAATATTATAAAGAGGTAAAGTTTGCATGTACGTGGTAATCGCCGGAACTACTGAACGGATTTTGAAATTGTTTACACTGTTAGAAAGGTATATTATCCCTGAGTGCTTTAGACTACATTTTATTTTGGTAAATATATATTTTAAATAATTAATCACAAGAAATGTAATTGAAGTCGGCAAAAACATCGCGTGCGCTGCCTGAAATTTGGTTGGTTGAAATAACGGAATAAAATCTATAAGCCTTTATGCACATAGCAGAGATATTTATAGATAGTTTGGATATACTATTGTAAGCGGTAGATGGCACTGTAATAGTTTTATAGGTTTTAAAAGATTTTTCGCGTTTGGAAATACAATTGAAACCGGTTATAACCGATTGGACGCAGACGCGCGGGACAGATAGTTAATGGTATTTTAAATGACTTTCATTTTCCATTCTGTACAGTAAACAAACACACAAACAAAAAAGGAATCAAGCACATAATATGCCGTTCAAAGAGAAATTATGATTAGTGCAGTTTTTCCGAATTTTCATTTTTCTTCTTCTCGCTGAACACTTTTTCAGAACCGTTACGCGCTAAAACGATGTTTAACTTTATTGATCTGCCACCGACCTACAAAAAAAAACATCAAACGAACAGACTGATAAGATAAGAGTTAGGAGCTGTCGTTAGCACCTACACTGCTAAGCTTGCCTTATCAGATCATTGGTACGTGCGAATACTAACTCGGGATCCACGGATTAGGGGCTGGATATTATTTTTTAACCAGGGATGTACAGAAACACTAGATTATAATATTACGTCATACAAGTTATCACCGAATAATACGTAATTCGTTTTTTTTTTTTCACACTGAACATACGTTACGTGTTATTCTTTGGGAGAGAGAGAGAGAGAGAGAGAGAGAGAGAGAGAGAGAGAGAGAGAGAGAGAGAGAGAGCATAATAAGTCTGTCAAAATGGTTTTAATATAAAGGTTATTTTTATCAACTCCATAGAGTCAACGCTTTGAAGAGATATAAAAAAAAGACAGATTGATTGACAAAATTGTGATTAGTCACGAAAAAAAACACAAAATTCTAAAAAACGTTACAATGATAATTAGCATTTACTGTCGGTGACAGTTTTTTTAAGAACAACACAATTTTCAACTAATCCTTGATTTCTTCTGATCATTACAGCTAATAAAAAAAAATATTCTACAGTTTTGGGCTACATCTTACACACAATACAAAACCTCATAATGTTAATTTACAGTATGAAAATCGTAAAGAAACAAAATTTAGACAATGGCGGTCCTTGGGCATAATTTTTATATAGGGTACTAGATTTTTTTCTAGAGTTATTACTATATAGGTAAACTTATGCATCGGTGGGGTATTTTTCTTCGACTCTGTTAATCAAAAATCGTGGGGATTTTAGTGGTTTTTGTTTTATCATGCAGAAATATTTGTTTTAAATCCAGTAACTTGCAGTAAATTTCTCTGTACTGTGTAATTTTGGAGATTTTTACGTGATATTTGAATACTTTAACAAAGGGCCGCCATTTTGTTGGAGCACTGAAAATGAGTAAAATAATGTGAAGTTAGGCCTAAAGGATTTGTATTCGTGGTAGTAAACAATTATTTACAAAGAACAATAAACATCAACAAAGACATTGGTAGGACCTGGAGTAACGCGGTGAATACTTGGGCATTCCGTATTACTCCGCTTACGGTGGCGGGTGGAACCGGGAGGTTTAGTGGGTAGTGACAGCGCTTCTCGCTTCGAGTCCCACACTAATTTTGGTGTGTGACAGTCTCCCACACTTGCGTGTGAGAGACTGTCACTCATCCCCCGGCTTCAGCCTTTCCCCGGGGTTCGTCCCTTTTGGTTTAGGCTCCAGCCTAGCTATCCATAGCAAGTGTGTAAATGCATTCCCCTCGAAAAAAAAAGGACTCACTCTTGGTCATCAATGTGTTTTTTCTATTTGCTTTCAGAATTTTAGAGTATACTAGCTGTGTTCACTGTTTTACCCGCTTGAAATTCACACAATTCGTTCTAATTTGCCTATGTTCTCCCCTTGGTTGCAATATATGTTATTACGAACTTTCATCGAATTCGGTTCGGTGGTGTTTGTGTGATTGCCGGACAAATTAATAAACAGAAAGACAGACAAGTTTTTTTTTTGTAAATATCGAAATGTGTTCTGTAGTCTATTCTGAAGATCCGCATAGTATTTTTTATTAAATATCTTCAATGTACAGATAAGTATAGATTACATAGAGGAATGGAATTTAAGGAAACTGGCTTCAACAATTATCCACATTGATTATTCTGTTATTACTTCAAAACTTCAAGTACTAAGTAGGGGAAAAATTGAATATTTTTATAAGCAAAACGCGTACTCCCCTCCCTCATGATGATGTAAGAATTACCATAATTTTGGGAAAGAAACGATAAGTAAACATTGCTTAGGTAATCAACATTCAGTTCCTTCTGGCTCCCATGTCATAACAAATAGGCAAAAACGACATGTATATGTCTCTAGAGGATATAGTTATTATTTAAAGCTGTTAATACACGTACGTACCGGACTGCAGACATGGTATGGCAAGCAGCCGAAGCCAACAGTCGCTTAAGTAGGGATGGGGAATAAGATTTTTCAAAAAGAACCAATAGATCAATTGTTCTTTTCGATTTTTTTTGTTCGTAAATAGTATTCTTCCAAAGGTCGAAATTAAACTATAATCATCGTTTATTGCAAAAACTGTTTCTATTTTTTTTATCAACAGCACTAAATCAACTAAACAAATAAATAAGAACGTCTAACTTAGGAAGGAAAAATTGAAACTGGACCTGTTATATTTTTGCATATTTACAGATAATCATGATAAAACATAGAAAACAAAAACGGTAGGTACTCTAATAATCTATACTTTATTCGTGTGAAAGATCGATTCATCGAGATTATATTCGGATCAATTCATAAATCGATATTTTTCTAAATGGATTTCTATCTCTACTTAGGCAACTCATAACAGCGACCGCCGCCATACCATGTCCGCGGTCCAATCCATACGTGTATTTACCGCTTAAAGAAAGAATCGAGTCAGTTTACTAGTTCAGAAGAGTTATTGTTCTGTCTAACGGATAGATAGATAGACAACAATATTTAAGAATGATGGATCGACAATAAGTTTACATTTAAAGAGTATAATATAATATTAAATAGTAATATATTATAAAAATATATAAACAAATTTTGCGAACATAAATCTCAAATGATTTGATAATGTTCGAGAAATACTGCAGTAATGAAAACAATTGTACATTTATCTATGATATATAAGCGAAATCGGTCAGTTGCTAGTGCGGTCGGATTCGGCGTCAATGAACGTAGGTTTTTATCCATCTGTCCAACTTTAATATGAGCTTGAGCTTTCAGCGCAGGAAAATATCACGAGGACATCATAGAGCATATCGTTATGGTATTTTCTAATAATATCCTCTTTTTTACACGGAATAGGGTTTGATCACATTCGCACCTGATGTGAAGTGACGATGTGGTCCAGGACGGTAAACACACTAAGCCTAGAGGTACGGGTTCTCAAGTGATGCTGCCGGAACACACCTATTGGTATTTGGCGAAAGGTTTTCAAACTTGAGGGTGGTAGCTATTGAGGCGGGCATCATTAGAAAACGCCCTACCATCATGCTATGGTTTCCTCACGATGTTTCCTGCACCGAAAGCTGAAGCCGATTTTAGAGTCGGGTAGGTGGAAATCGAACCCACGTCGGTTGACGTAGATTCCGGCCGCACTACCTGCTACGCCATCATCCCTTCAAAAACTATTCGATTCAGTATATTAATAGATTATTTGCCATGCCGGCCTGCAAAGATATCACGCTACGTTAGAAGGATGTGATGTTGGGAATACATCGGCCAAAAGTCTGTTCCACAGTTTTACAGTACGGCAAAGATACGACGGATCGAAATGTTTTGTTCATGCTTGGATGGAAGGTACTGTGAAGCTGTAGCTCCGAAGCCCAGCGCGTGTGGTTCTGCTATGGAAGGAAAGAATAGAGGGAAGTAGGGATCATATTAAACAGCTCTTCAGAGCACTCGCCATGATACAGATAGTAGAGTAGCTTAAAGAGGCAATGTCCCTGCGCAGCTAAGGCGTTTCGATGGATTTATTAACGACTCCTGCCTCGATATTCCTTATATATAGAATGGATGCTGCAGGGAATTTCCTAATCATGTTTCAGCTCTGAATAATTTCTATGTACAACTTAAAACACCTTCTCTGTGCCTGTCGGTGTATTTCTGCAGGAGTATTAAAGATTCAGTATTCTTTCTATGTTTATGAGGTTGTCAGAGTGACTTGTTTTTTAACGATCAGACTATAAAAATGTTCCATGTACAATATATTTGAAAAAATATACCCTGGCTATAGAATCGATCATGGAACACTTTTGGATGGTTGTCTGTTTGTTTATCACGTAAAAACTATTGGATTAAATTTGATGAAATTTTGTATGCTGGTAGTGTATATTCTGCAGTAACATATATAATAGCAATTTTATTGATATATACATTTGCATAACATATAAGTTATGTTTAGTCATTTATATATTTTAACTGTGTGTTTCCCAAATCTTAACTGTGTGTTTCCCAAATAAATAAATAAATAAAATAAATAAATAAATATTATACTTACTAGTATTCTTCCGGTTTTAGAAATAAGACCACTATCATTTTTTTAATCATTGCACCAGTACCTTTTTTTCCTCTATTTTGTGAACCGATTTACTTTTTTTTAAATCTTTTTTGCTTAACAGTCAATGGCGTTTAGTGTTTAGTGTTTAGCTTTAGTATTATAAATATTATTTATTTTAGAAAGAGTTAATATTTTTCTTCTAATATTTTAAATAATGATTTTATAGCTGAACCTTTAAGCGAACTCTTTACCTATCACTAATTCCTAATTAGAGAAAACGACTTCCTTTATCGGATACATCGAACTGTGAAATTAACCTGCCCTCATAATATAATATAGTCCGATGAAACCAGGTCACAACTCCAAACCTCTCTACCGGAATCTCCATCGGGCCGGATTTTACGTTTTATTTTTGGATTAACCGTTTATATTTCCATTGCTGGAACAGATTTCGTTATTGGGAAATACGGTCTTGTTTACGTGTTCTGAAGTGCGGTTTGGATAATTTATGTTTATTCTATTATTACGGCCACTGAATATAAGTTCTTTAGGATTTCTATGTATTAATTTCCTACGTTTCTTTTAAAATGATAGTGTTAGAGTGCGTACATATCTACACTAATATTATAAAGAGAAAAGATTTATATTTTTGTATGTGACGAATAAACTAAAAAAAACTACTGAACCGATTTAGATGAAATTTGTTATGGGGTTTATTCTGAAAATCCCACGGGAACGAGAACTACATCCGTGGAGAGCAGCTAGTATATTATAAAACTAGCTGTGTGCCCGCGGCTGCACCCGTGTTTCATATATTTTTCACTGCGTAATATAGTTTTTTTTTTAATACGGAACCCTAATTATTTTCCAATTTTGTTTTTGCTACTAACATTAAGCAAAGAAATTTCTCACAAATTCATATACCTCCCAGTAAAAGCGTGCATTGAATCGGATTTTATTCCATTTTTTATGAGTTTTAATTTATTTACGTGGTACTATAATTATTTTTGAAAATACAAAACAGCATAAGTTACGCGGAGTAATGTTAGATATCTAATAAAAAAAGTCCCGTCCAAATCGGTTCAGCTGTTCCGGAGATTAGCCGTTACAAACAGACATATAGACAGACAAAAATTTAAAAATTGATTATTTCGAAGAAATATCGTATATACCCTATATATATTTAATAAAAATTCGCGGACACTTCAATTTTATATATTAACGACTACAAAAATTGATTGTCTTTGTACGATTCTACATCGCGCTATGGTTCTGTTGTCTTCCATTATACATATATGTTTCGAAACAATCTACGGTTCAATTCCTCAACCGGGGAGGCTCTTGACGTCGCCGCCAGCGCGATACAGTGACACTGCCCACGCATTGAGCATTACACGCACAACACTCCATACACACTCCTGCACATAACATGCAGGTACATAGCTCCTGTAAGGAACCTTTTTTTATTATTAATAATAAAAAATGTAGGGATAGCTAGGATACAACTCGCGAGAGAGTTTGAATACTCAGGTGACGGCCAAGCCGAGGTTCGTACCATCTTGGTAACCCTTGTGCCTTCAGCACTCGCTCCCAAAGTTCGGTGAAGCTTGAAAGGCCCTTCCGGTCAACAGCATTAGCTAGGTTACAAAAAAAAAAAAAACTACGCTTCAATTTTATTTATTAGTATAGAAAAAAAGATTGCACACAGACAGAACAACGTTAATTAGCTTTCTACTCAAAGGACTGTTTGCCTAAGTTTCGACATTTAAATTATATAGTCTATTATTTATTTCACGTTCAAACTATATATAACGTAAGATGCCAGTAACATGGAATTTTTAATAACAAGTCGAAATTCAACCGCCGGGAGATCGACTAATACTATTTTTATTAAAGTAAAATTCTGTAGCTAGAATCCAATGGCGGCTATACATAGTCGTGCATATATAACATTATATCATTTATATTTAGCATTTATTGATATTTATGGTCATATATAACATTTAAGCTATATGATGCTATATTAAGTAGGTAGGCAAAACGATCTGTGCTAGAATACATCAGAATTCAATATAATTGTTTTATTTCACTTTACTCAGTTTTAAATCACAAACGATATAAAATAATGCAAAATTATAAATTGAAATAGCAACGTTCGTTCAGAATATACGTGTCAGAAGTGAAACTTCTTTAGTTTACATCTGTAAGGAAAATTATTAGTTAGGCCCTTACTAATTAATATCACAGAACGAGAAAGATATAGAAAATATGTGTACCTACTTTTTAAAATACAGTCATGAGCACGCTCGCTTAAGTACGAATTTAGGGCAAATAGGAGAAATTATTAATTCTACAGTTATAAAGCTTAATGTATTTTATTTTTTTCTCCCTCAGAATCACTATCCGTTCTTTAATATTCAACATCGTCATCGTCATAACTCCGACACTTAGTGTCAGAATATCCCATGCTTATTTTTATGACGCTAATCGCGTAAAATAAGTTCGACTACTATCACTACACACAGAAATTCGTTTAACTAATACAGTACAGTTATATTTCGACATTAATATTCAAATTAAAAAAAAAAAAAAACTTTATTCAACTTAGGCCCCGGTCAACATCAAAACGACCTAGTCATCGAGAAGTGCAGGAAAAACATGATCTAGTCTTATCTTCTTATAAATTGTGTTAAGTGAATGCACAGAGAAGGATGTCATTTCAAGACATGACCATCTTTCCCACAATGATCCACCCTATAATAACCACTGTAAATTAAATCATGCTCGACAAGGTGCTTGAACTTGTTCGGTAAATCGGTAATGTGCTTTGGGACTTTATTGTAATACCTATTACCCATTAAAACTATTACCAGTTTTACTGATAACTATCAAATTCAAATAATATTTTTTTTTAATTTAGGCCCTAAAAAAGCGCTTATGAACATCAAAACACTACCACCGGTTTGGAAAACAGTCCAGTCATCGAGAAGAACCTGCAAGAAACTAGAGCTGTTTTTTTTAAATATGTTTTTTTTTATAAAACTCATTGTTACAAGTTTTATTAGTAGTTGCACAGAGAAGGATGTCATTTCCATTTCCCTCTCCGGTGGCGGCTCAAGACATGCTTCGTTCTCCAACTGGGGAGGCTCTTGAGGCCGCTGCCAGCGCGTTACAGTGACACTAAACATCCATTAAGCATTACATGCAAAACATTACACACACAATTACTTTAAGAAACAGTTCAGTATACAATTAGGTTACATACGACTGTCGTTCTGAGGTCTCGGGTTCGATCCCCGGGTCGGGTCAAGTGATATTATAGAAGGAAATGGGGGTTGATTACCTTCCAGGTTGGCTCAGATTTTAACTGGCCACGGGTGCTTCGGTAGATACCTTTGGAAGAACGCCAGGAAGGAAAGGACCCCGATGTGCCACGAGTGTGGAGATGAGGAGGATTCGGCGCAGCATGCTCTTGAGGAGTGTGGTGCGTTCGAGGAGCAGCGGAGAGTCCTGGTGAGGGCAGTAGGGAGCGACCTGTCGTTAGGAAGGGTGGTAGAAGGAATGCTCAAGGATGAAGCAGGGTGGGAGGCTGTGGTATCATTTTGTGAAGATGTGATGCAGACTAAAGAAGCTGCGGAGCAGGTCCGGGAGCGTGATCCAGGAGCGGACTCTCTGAGGAGGCGTCGACAGCGATGTAGGGGGCTGCGGAGGTGCCCCTTCATTCTATACTAATGGACGGTGTTTAGTTCTGGTCCACATAGCCACTGGGACAACGCGGTTGAATGCGTTGCCATCCCGTATTGTCCCACGCAAGGTGGCGGGAGGAACCGGGGGGGTTAGTGGGTAGTGACTAGCGCTTCTCGCCTCGAGTTCCACACTAATTCTGGTGTGTGACAGCCTTTCACCCTTGCGTGTGAAAGGCTGTCACACATCTTCGGCTTCAACCTTTCCTGGGGGGTTTGCCCTGGGTTAGGTTGGACAGCAAGTGCGTAAATGCATTCCCCTCGAAAAAAAAAAGAAGGGTCAAGTGATATTGGGTTTTTCTACACAGTACCATCCTGGAGTCTGGAATTTGTGCCCGATATGGCGACAGGCTCGCCACCTGTCACATCTGGGACGGAACTAAGCCTGTGGGTGTTGTAAAAGGCGACTAAGGGATAAAAACCAGAGAATGGGCAGCAGCATCATCTGAGGACCACAAATACCTATTAGGATCGCCAAACCGCCTGCCAGGCGTGGCAATTATGGCAATTCGCCTCCTTTATGGGGGAAACCTATGTCCAGCAGTGGACGCCTTTACGGTTGGATGGAATGGAAGGATGGAGTAAATAAAAACGATACAAGTATCACAATCTAGTGAAAATAGAGGAAAATGTGTTTTAAATGACGTTGACATAACTATGATGTTTTTGAACAGTTTAGCATATCTTTGTGAATGAATTAGGGTGGAGTGCACGAAATGTCCCGTTATAGTAAAGTTTAAATTTAAACTTAATCTTTACTACATCTTTAACCATAGCAGTAGCAAAGTTTCGAGTGCACAACCCAACTTTTAGTAAGGTTTAAAGTTAAAAGGGTTGTCAGTTGAAAGATACATCAATCTCCTAATAAATATTAAGGAGAATATTTTATGTATGGTAACATCGTTAAAAATGTCAAAAACAATATTGACAAATAGAAAACAAACGTGTTGTTATTGTTGTCAGTTTGGACTAAAACGAAAATTTTGGATATATTTCGTTATGGATCAAATTCTATTAACTGTAAAAACCAAGTAAGTTTATCAAGAATTAAAAAAGATAGTATATGTCTTACATTTATTACTGTAATATATATCCTAATGAAAGACATTTTAATTATTATTGTTGCCGAGTATTATTACTTATTCATTCGTGTTTATGTTTTAGGGATAAAATTAGTAGCTTTACAAAATCTGAAATATTAAATCTTCAAACACTTATTGATAAACATAAAAACATTTTACATTTTATGTAAAAAAAAATGATGGTATTAGCTTGAAACAAAAAGAGAAAACATCGCTAGAAGACAATTCCACGAAATATCTTACAATAGAGACATATTTTTGTACAATATAAATAATAGGATCTCTTAAATATCGTTGGCAGATGACATGATAATCGAAATAAACTTGGTTTAAATTTTAAACGCCCAAATTTCGTGGTTTGTGGTTACAGTTAAATTATGACGTAATTTAAGCTAAACTCGGATGGTGCAACACGTTTTTGCCTAACTGTAGATTTAACTACGGATTTGACTTTTGTCAAATATAAGCTTAGATGATGCACGCCAGCCTTAGCATTTTAAGAAGAATTGTTCGTCTAATAGGACAGGCTAAAAGAGGTTAATTCCTTATTCTGAAGATCAAACTTGTATCAACACCCCCTGTAGTGGGTTATATTTTATATCGGTCGATTGAATGAATAAAAGCCATTTCCTTGTATATTGCTGTAATTTTGTATAATAGACACGTTACATGGTTTTCCTAATAGTAGTGACAATTCTGTTTACAATCTTTTATATTTTAACTTACAACCATTAATGATGGCCAGTACTCAAAGAGGATAAAATTGTATAATCTACGATATCCCTATAATCCGTTCACAGTTATTTTACCTCTGAAGTGTCATTTTGGTATGTTGGCATTACTAGCGTTCATGTTGTTAGAATATTTTGTCAATAGTTTTAGGTTATTGCTTTTTATAATACATTTAAATCGTAAAAAATGCTAAAACGGATTGAAAGTAGTGCTACAAATACTTTTCTAACTAAACGTACATTCTCTGAAAGAGAAACATCAAATAAAGCTCCGTTAGTTTCATTCGTAAACGATTTGCCGCCATGACTCGTACGTAAAATAGTGTTGTCTGTGTAATAAATTTTTCTACATTTTATAGAAATAAATAGCGATTAAGTCATCTCGGTTTATTATAAAAGAAAATTTGGTATCACAATGAAATAAATAAATAAATAAATGTTGTTTTTTTTTTTCGCAATGAAGAGGTTGCAGCTTCTATGTCTCAATGCAAAGTAATTCAAGACAAATACGTATACAAGAAAAGGATATAATGGATATGTGATCAGAAATATAATAGCTGTATGGAATAGAATATTGTTTTTATTGATGTACAGGTATAGGTTTTAGCGAACCGTTTCTCATCTCATCAATCTGGCTCATCGACATACTAAAGTAATCAGTAGGTACGGAGTTTCTTCTTAGTTAAATGTTTATGGTCTATTTTGAATCTGACACGTTTATCAAACTTATTAAGGTAAAATAACTGTGGACGGGCTATACCAAGACGGTGGAAATCTCTCTAGAAAGTTCCATGGAATTTTCATGGCACCTCAGAATAAACGTTCCGTGCCATTACTTTTAAAATACTTCACTTTTACATAATAACTAAACAATATTATGTAAAATGCCACCAAAATAACAAAACATAGGGTTTAATAACATAATTTATTGAATTAAAGACAGCAGCTACTACGTGACAGACTGAGGTGTCACCAAAAACTATGAAATAAATATTTTTTGACAAACGCAAAAGTAGCATAAACAGCGCTATATTTAAAGAGGCTATGATCAAAAGAATTTAACGAATTAAATATTGGTAAAAAATAATGTACTGATTTCAGTAAATTTAAGCGTTTTTTTTAACTATAATTTATTGTAGTAGTCGTTATACTATGCTAAATCTCTCTCGGTTTCTTTTTTAGTTTCACGACATTGGTGATTTGAACGCAATTTTTTTTCTATTATTCAGATTATTTTTGTTGTAAATTCATCATTGAACAAAATACTTACAAAAAATATAATATATCTATGATTTATGTAATAAAAATGATCATGTAAATCGGTTCAGTAGTTCTCGAGTTATAAGCCAACTAATGCATACATATATGTTACCTTTTTTTTTTCATCCTTGTTTTGGCAAGGCGTTAATGACGCATATGCCAGTGTCTTGTTTTAATGGAGTGTACGACAAATGAAGTTAGGGAAACATAGGATATTAAAGAAAAAGGAATATTTTGATAAGATCAGTAGGATATAATTAACAGAAAAAAAGGAAAGCTAGATTCTAATATTGTTAGTATTTATATACAGAGCTAATAAATTATATACATTTATATTTAAAGTATGAAGTAAGGTAAAATGAACAAGTATTATAATTGGTACAAGAAAAGAAAATATGGTTTAAATCTGCAACTTCGCAATCACAACTGCAAGTGGAATATGTTACCTTTAATATAATGTAAGGATTACGTGCACTGAATACTAGTAGTTTAAGCCTGATTTTGTAAACTTTTATAATTATCATACAAAATAGCCTTAGTCACAGAGTAACAAAGTTTTTGCGTTGATATTCATAACTTTTATGGCCTTAGTTAAAAGAACATTTTTTAACATTTTAGAATTTATCACAATGGACAATTTAAATTACTCTATCCATTACAATTATTTTCTGCACAGTAACCAAACTTTATCACTAAGATGCCATTATACTTTTTTGTATAAATTGACTAGATTTACAAAAAAATATCATATATATATAAGCAATATAAAGTCGAATTTCAACCGCTGTGTGATCGACTTGTATGAATACTTTTTTTTAAATAAAATTATATTAAATTGTACCTACAATGAGAAGGTCACTAGGACGTTAGAAATAATACTGTAGTGTTGATGGAGAAACGACCTCGCGGAATGATTGTTATGTGTTATTTATGTACTACAATGTAAGGGGGTAATACACACGTGGCGGTTGAAAAAAAACGTAGCGTTTTTCTGCACACAAAATCTAAAATATCGCGATATAAATATAGGTTTTGAACAATGTCTATATTCGATCTGTTAGGTTTTATTAATACAAAATATTAAAACGTCCGTACATTACTCATAATATAAGACAGATTGATAGGGTCGCTTTAAATATAACACATTCCATACAAACGTAGTCCTCTGATTCCTTCCTGTATAATATGGTAAATATTTTTATGCCAAATAATACATATCCAGCCCCGCCATGCCCGTAGGTTTTGATTTTTTTCATAAATTAGTTATTGTATAAACTATAAGTCTTTGAAAATGAACAAGAATGCAAAACTTTTAGCGTCATTTCCAAAGGTTCGTCAAATAAATTTCATAAATAAAAATAAAAAGAAGCAAAAGGTAGAGGCGTAGCCAAAGTCTTTCTTATTCTATAACAGAGAAAAACTAAGTTTTAGTTTTGGAGGAGGAAACAGAGTAGTACGAAGTGATGTTTTCGTGTATTTTGCATAGGTAAAATCAGTCCGAGCTGCAGTTGTCTCTTTCGTATTTTATAACTCTTTCTTTACGCAACGCGATAGCAATTGATTTCTGAAATCTCTACTTTTTAAATTTGTCGTCGACCACATACCCTCTTAACACTCGTTGTACAATATCCAGTGTGTGTAGAGGCTTATAGTGGATGATTATATTTGCGGGTGGTAAGGTATGCATTGGATCAGGCATTTTATTAATATCTAGATGTAAATAAAATTGTATTTTTTATATTTAGGATTTGTTTTATTCTGTGTTGATTTGTTAAATTATAATCTTCTCACACACTCCAGTATGACTCACATCTAAGAGTATAGTTGACATGCATACATAAAATGTAAGATATTTAACATTCAAATACACAATTAACTATGTAATGTAAAACAGTCATGTGCAGCATGGTGCTAGGGCATTTTCTAACATTGCCCGCCTTGGTAGCTACCTCCCTCAAGTTCGAAAACCTGTCGCCAAATACCAATAGGTATGTTACGGCAGAATTTCTTGAGAACCAGTTCCTTAGAGGCGTAGTGAGTTTACCATCCTGTATCGTCACTTAACATCAGGCGAGATTGTGGTGAAAGCTCTGAGCCAATAACGTATGCAAAACAAATTACAAATCGGTCCACAACTGACGGAGAAATCGCGAATCAAACATACAGACGAATTGAGAACCTCTTCCTTTTTGAAGTCGGTTAAAAATTGTACGCGATTAGACGAACACCAGATAATAACTATAATCAGACGTACCGCAGTGAACACAGAATATAAATTTCTATACCTATTACATATATATTCTATATCTATTATGTATACTTGGGACAAATAGTCAAGTTATGTAGATCCATCTTTGAGACAGAGGTTAATCGTCGAAATCAACTCGGCTGGGCCGCGTTCGGGAGGCTACGCAAAATCTTCTTGTCCAAAACACCGCAGTGTCTCAAGACGAAAGTATTCGACCAGTGTGTGTTGCCGTGATGACATACGGCACTGAAACGTGGTTGCTCACAATAGGCCAAATAAAAAGAGCGCAAAGTTGCTTAAAGGGTTATGCTTGGAGTTTCACTCTGTGATCGAATCAGGAATTAGGAGATCCGCAGAAGAACCAAAGCAAAATTATTAAACTTAAATAGCAGTGGGCTGGGCACATTGCTAGCAAAACCGAAGCCCGATGGGGCTAACGGGTTCTCGAATACTACCACACATCGGAAGACGTAGCGCGGGTAGTTGAGCGACGACCTGACGAAGGTCGCGGGAATCCGCTGGATGCCGATGGCGCAAGACAGTTAGTCGTAGAGATCTTTGAGGGAGACCTATGTCCAGCAGTGGACGTCTTTCGATTGAATTGATGGACGGATGAAAAATGGATTGAAAACAATGGTACGAAGAATACATTCTGAAATTGCACGACAACTCTACCTCTACCAACTGAGGATTAGTATGCAAAATAATACGAATTTGGGCCTAAAGACTCAGTATTAAAGGACTGCACAATGTTAGAGGTTTAACTCTATGCGTGTCTACAAATACCGTTTCGTTTTATATTTAGTAAATGCAGTTTGATACATTCGAGAGCTCAGTGCGGCCTTTAATCTTCAGAGTACGTGCCCAATGCGAGATCTAAATTTATTCACATACCCACCATCCGAGTTCATTTTACACGTAGAATATAATATAATATGCACACTGACTTAAATTGAAATTTATTGATAGGAGTAATGATTATTTACGATATTTATAGCTCGGCATTTCAGAGTGATTGTGTTTATTTCGTTCGTTCGTTTCGAGTGTAACTCACGGGTACGATAGGAGGTCGAAACGATCTCATATTAATTCTCGATTTAAAAGGCAAAGTCTGTTATTTGGATGTTACTCGAGAATGGCTGAACCGATTTTTTATTAAACACAGTCACACCTGACATCCAGTAACGCTGCGAATCAAGAAGGCGTCTTTCATTATTCTGAGTAAATTTTATTAGAGCACGAGATACTGTAAACATAATATAATATATAAATCTTTGCTTAATATATGTAAATAATCCTTCATAGATAAAATAGTCGCCATACAAATGACACTTAAGCAATGTTTATTTACTAGAGTTATGTTCAAAATTATGCCAAGGCTTACTTGGTAATGCTTTGCTTACAAGAGTGTTTTAGAATTGGATGTTAAAGAAATATAAAAAAAAAGTATGTAATTTTTTAACATTATTTTATACCGTTTATAATAAAGCCTTGAAATAGTAATGAAGTGAAGAAAAACCGCTGCGAATGCTAGTGTAGAAACGTGTCCGGAGATCGAAATAACATTATTACGAGCTCGTACGCTGCTAGCATGCGATGTTAGGGCGGCGCGCGTTCATTTACATGCGAGCTTTGAGATGCGGTGTTACTGTTAGCGGGAAGGATATCTAAGTTTGTTATTAGACCTATATGCCTTTAAATATTTATTTATCCAAAGTTAAAATATATCTTTTTTTGTCCACTGATTTCTTTTTCGTTTGTTTAGTAATTATTAATTATCTTTAGTGTTATCACTAAATTAATTTCGAAACTGTTTTCCAAATTTTTAATAATGATTTCAATCACCGGGCTAGCTAGTACTAGTTCTTAATAAATCGTTTGATAATACTCTATATTGTTGTACAATTATAGATATTTTGTGATGTGTGTTTCCCAAATAAACGAATGAAATAAAAATACCACCTTATACTTGACATACTGTAGCGTGTTGACGACTGACGTAATAGGATTGGTGGTATGCGAATCTATAAGTTTCTACCCTACCGTGAATCGCTCAACACCGCTAGAGAAGTTTTCACTTCAAGTTTGAGGCTTTTTTTTCTTCAGAAATATTCTTATGTTTTAATTTCGATCGGAAACTTGCTAACAGGGTGACCATACCTCGGTCTATAATAAGGGCACCCCACAGGCTCGTCTAGACAGGCCGACTTAATAGGAGGCATAGTATGTAAATATATTGCTCAATATTATTAATATCTTTTGTCTAGTAGGTTAATTAATTGGTTAATTAACCCCAATTTCACCTGATATTAAATGACGATTTGAACGAAAATGTTAACATGTGAAAAAGTTTATATCTTAATTTATGTTGCTGATACACGGACATAGATGCGATAGACGATGGATTTCAAAGTCATAGTTATAGTGTGAGTTATTAAATTTTCGTATTTTATAATCGCGTAAAGTTAAAAATAGTCGCTTCACGTATTTTTTGTCATCTTTTGTACTTATCTATTCGGTTAATGTTATACCAGCCGAGCAACTAGCCTCTGATCCTACAGTTGGTGCAACCCAGCCAAAACGTCGTGAACAACGTTTGATTATACTGTAAATCGCGTGAACACTAGTTTTAAATTCACGTAGTTTTGAAATGATAGCTTCGGAAACGATTTTTGCTTCATAGAGATATCTTGACTGGGCGGCGTTTGGGAATCTACGCAGAATCTTCCCGTCCAAAATAGCGCAGTGTCTCATAACGAAAGTCTTTGACCAGTGTATGTTGTCAGTGATGGCATACGTCACTGAGACGTGGTCGCTCACAATGGGCCTAATAAAAAATCTCAAAGTTGCTCAAAGGGCAATGGAGAGGGCTGTGCTTGGAGTTTTCACTGCGTGATCGTATCAGAAATGAGGAGGTCCGCAAAAGAACGAAAGTAACCGATATTACCCGAAGAACTGCAATGATCTCAGTTTAATTGTGAGATTTAATCCCATAAACATAGATGCAGTATCTACGCTTTTTGTAACAGAATACACTAGAGTATATGTATATATACTTTACTCGTGTGGAATTCTAATAGAATACCTAAATTATGGGTCTAGATGCAATCTATCGTCCTGTTGTATGTTTGTGCTTCTAATTCAAGTGATTGATAATTTCGCAAAGAAACGCATAACTTCTTGTAGATAGCTAAATCCGTATAACGTTCATTATACAGGCCAAAGACTTTATTCAAAACCTATTGATGGTTTTGTTTTGTTACCCGCTTTTTTTTAAGAAGCATAGAGATATGAAATTATAACTTAAATTTCTAGCTAATTTGTCTACTGAGCGCAAAGAAAATCACATCAAAATCTGTTAAGAATTTCATTTACTGGTTATCAGTTATCACTGTGTCAAGTTCTTTCAAAAATTGTTGAGTATTTTCACAGAGATACGCGGATACAGGGAGAGACAGACAGACAAAAAATCTAAATAAAATATATTTGGCTTCTATAATGTACAGATTTGGCCTAGTTACAGTTTTCTTATATGTATAGATGAGGGAAACTAGATCTGTCTCCAGATATATGCCAGGGTAATGGGACAAACTTATTAACTTATAAAAAAAAAAAAAAATTAAGTAATAATTATGTGGGTGGTGTAGTTCGCTACTTCACCTCTGCCTAACCCTTCGGGGAAAACAGACGTGAGCATATGTATGTATGTATGTATGCGAAAGAAGATTACTAACTGCATAGCTGCTTGAATTGCTATTATAGGCAATTTTTTCCGACGCAAGTCGATTTAAATCTCCAATCTAAAAAAAGGTGTGGACCCAGAGTCTGCAGATAGTTTAATTTAAATAATAATAATAATAAAAAAAAAATTGTTCTATCGTCGGTCATCGAAAAAGATTCAGTTCCATTTAACATTTTGAAGTCATTAAAAAAAATGAGTTCGAAGATTCTGTTACATATATTGACACTTATATACACGTGAAACTAATTAATATAAAGCGTGTAAAAATATATCCTCGCATAACCCTAGTACGATGATAGTTTATTTAATTTGTCGACAGACGACACGCTATCCGTTATCGCTTCATTAAAAGATTGTATTTAGTGGATTCACTAATGGATAGAGCGGTTTATCTATGCGACGCAGTGAAGCGAAGCCGAGCGAGGTCGTTAGTTCCATTTGTTTTGTCGATAATTTCATTATATACAAGCTCTGTTCGTGCGGCTCCGCTTGCGGATCATATTTCGTAATATAGTTTGTAAATAATTTTTTGACCATCATATCCAAGTAAAAAACGTTACTTTAAATATAGAATTTCACGTAAATCGATACAGCAATAAGTGTAAAGTTTTGTAAAACATATAATACAACGTTTAATCCGCGAATAAGGGATGTTAATAAATGAAAGAAATAAAAACAAAATGATCAACTGTTGTTTAGGGCAACCCGAACCACTTATTTCAGTCGTTTCATATACTTTATTTTTATAACTTTTTCGGTCCTTTATACCGAAAGTGTTCCGATACTTACCTCGTTAAATGATTTACGATCGATAATGTAGCTATTGTTACGCGGATTGTGATTTCTTTGACGGAGTTTCTTAGCACCGACTAAGTTGGTGGATGGGTCTATTTTGTAATTAGTCGCTGTCGTTCACATTTCCTCGGGAATTGAAAAATGCCGTGTTTTGATGGTAACATAATTTACTATATACCGGATCGGTTAATAAAAATTATATATATATAGTTAAATATATAACGATTTTTTACAAAAATATCGATTAATATGCGAGTAAATGTGGTATGTTAAATGTATTCGCTTTTGAGAAATGTATTACGCATGCTTTGTGATACACTTTTCATCGTATTTTTCTATATAATGGTAATCTTAAATAAACAAATGTTGTAAATAGTTATATAATACATACATACATATGCTCACGCCTGTATCCCCGAAGGGTTAGGCAGAGGTGACGTAGCGAACTACAACCACCCACATTTCGCCAAGCTTAGTTCCGTCCCAGATGTGACAGGGGGCGAGCCTGTCGCCATATCGGGCACAAATTCCAAACTCCGGGATGATACTGAGTAGAAAAAACCCAATATCACTTGACCCGACTCGGGGATCGAACCCGAGACCTCAGAACGGCAGTCGTATGTAATACAACTGCGCTACCGAGGCAGTTATATAATAATGCATGTTTTTAAGGTGTACAATAAAATATAAAATTTAAATGTTTAATTTCAGTCGTAATTTCATTTCATTATCTGGCAACTCTGTTAAACTATTAACTATATGATTTCAATTTACCGATTACCCGAGAACGCATTGGGGTTAAAGTGATCTTAAATTATATCGTAAATTTTGTTGTAGTAGATTTCTAACTTCCAATAATCGGGGATATGCTTGTGGATGGAATTAATGTGGTTATTTAACTTATTTTATAGGTAAAAATGGCATCGACAGAGCCGGCCCAGCCGACGGGGGCGACGACACCCGGGGCGGACAGCATCGTGGATCCCACACAGTCAGCGGCGACACCAGCACCACGGAAACCCGGCCGACCGAGAGGCAAACCACAACCTGAGAAACCGAAAAGAAGCTTGCTATGCCTCGGCCTAAAGAATCCATTAAGAAAGTTATGCTATGACATAGTGGAATGGAAGTATCCTTTTTGAAGTCCTTTTCGTCATAATTTTAATACTAGAAGTAAAGACAAGTTGTCCGGAACCACGCTTTAGGTTAAGTAAGTGTAATAAAAGCTTTATAGGTAATAGTATTCGGTTTTACAATAAGATCCCAAGTGACATTACCGATTTACCGGACAATAACGTTCAAGTATTATGTCGAGCAAGTTTTAATCTCGAAAGGTTATTACAGGGTGGATCATTACGTGAACGATAGTGATGTCTGGAATTAACCCACATCTCTGTGCTTCCACTAAAAACTACGATTTGTATAGTTTTTTATATGACATAAAAAAAATGATATATATTATATTTATGAAAAAAAAAAGAACCAGATCGAGTTTCTCGCCTGCGCTCTTCTCGACTGGGTTGTTTTCCGAACCGGTGGTAGTGTTTTAGACGTTCATAAGCGCCTTCTTAGGGCCTAAATTGAATAAATAAATTTTGATTTTGATTTTGATTTTGAAGATATCCAAAGTGATGTTGCCCTTATTAGTATTTACGGTACTGGATTGTGATTATCTTACTGTTGTTAAAACCTCGTCACAGTGCCATGATAAAGTATGGATAGAGGTACTTAAAAGCTTAGGTCACAGTAGACGTAGTTTAGCACGATGACAACTGTGAGTTGATCCATTGATATATAACATCGTTCTTGGCCTATGTATGACATCAAATGAAATACAGGTTTTTATAGTATGAAAGGAGTATCGTCTCATTTTCCACTGAACTATGAAGCTTGTTAATATTATACAAAAAATGAAAACACGCTTTTCTGAAAGGAGTATTGTCTCATTCTTCACTGAACTATGGATCTTGTTAATATAAAAAAAAACACGCTTCCCTTCCACAAACGCATTGACGTAAACATCAGCTGAAATTCCGGTGTGTTTGTGTTACATCTCTTTGTCATAGATTTAAAATTAGCGCAACAGTGTTCGCCGTGTCTGATACGGCTGAAACAATTTGATACCAATTACCAGTGTTGATTTTACAATTTCTGCTATCTTTTCTGTATAGTTCTGTCTGTTCCCGTACGATCGTCTTCCTCGATTGACGTCAAAAATAAATACATTATCAAGATGAATTCGTCTATCAATGACTGATATTCGCTTTGGAATTTTTTTATTTAAGAGCATATCGATATTGCGTTTGCATGATCTTAAGTTTGCATTCATCCATTTAACTAAAAGACTTGGGGATTGCCATAATCGGCACGCTTGGCATGTGGCCTGGCGATCGCAGTTAATGCTGCTGCCCATCCTCTGGTTATTCCCTTAGTCGCCACTAATGCCACGGGATCGATATGGAGTGGTATTATTTTTGGCCAGCACCACACTGACAGTTCGGATTAAGTATAGTTCACAATATTGTCCAATAAGGAGAGATCTGTCTGTAGCAATTAGAGTTGCAGTTGAAAGCTTTTTTTACTGACTTTAGGTGCCCCTTTTTTTGACGAGGGGAATGAATTTACGCTCTACCCTTACCTATTGCATTAATGAGACCGAAGTCCCCCAATGCAATAGGTAAGGGGGCACGGAGAGACGACTCCGTGCCAGTGTGGGACTCGCCCGGACGTGAAGCGTCCGGAAATACCCACTAAACCTCCCGGGGCCGTCCGCCGCATTTGGGATGGGGGTGATACGGGATGGCTTTCGCAAGCACCGCGTCGCCCCCTGCGGCAAACCCACCGGGCCTCGTCCGTGCAATGGCCCAGGACTTTAGGTGCCCCTACAGCGTTGCTAAACTTTATAGTGACAGCTTAAAGTATTCAGTAGAAAAACTTCACTTAACACCATGTGAGATTGTGGTCACAGCGCTAAGTCTATATTTTTACGGAATTGTCTAAGCCTATTAAAGTATTTAAATGCACATATATTTGCTCATTTGTGCATATTTAATGTATCTAGAAGATTTCGAAGTCCTAACTCTCATGCAAAAGAAAAAGATCCCTTACAGAATCTACGTTGTTTTCTAGATATTATATAGACTGTCTGATCGTGAATCGTGGGAAGCTAGTATAATAGTGAGTACTATATAAATAGAAAGTGTGTAGGTGCCAAACGGAGTAATAAAACCGAGTTATTACTATCCAACTAGACAATCTGGTAACATCTGTCAGATGTCAGAGGTTTTAAGTGTGGTAAGATGTGTGCAAGCAACACTGACACACCACCTGTTTTTCTGTTGTAAATCAACTATACAAGCGTTACGCTGGATCGAGTGCGTAAGCTGTGAGTTAGTAGTTGGAAATGCGAAGAAATCTATAGCATTCTCTTTCCCCTTTAGACAATGACATTAAAACAATATTTCTATGATATTTCGGTTTTTTCACAGTGTTTCCCTGCCTCTTTACATATAAGCTGATGTTGTCGTTGAATTAAAATTAGACTATATACATGAATATTGGTCACAGAACCAATGTCCGATGGAGCCAACGAATTTTCGAATGACTACCACGCACCGGAAGACGCAGCGTGAATAAGCCTCCCATAAGGTGAACCGACGACCTGGAGAAGGTTGCGAGAATCCGCTAGATGGGAGTGGCACAAGTCCGGTCATCGTGGAAATCTTTGGGGAGACCTTTGTCCAGCAGTGGAGATCTTTCGGTTAAATGGATGGACATGAATACTGACAGATTCTTTTGTTTCTATTCGATTTTGGTAAATTGACTGCTCTACATCTGATGTTAGATAAAAAAATACAGTCCAAGTACGATGACGACTAATAATAGATGAGTAAGGGTAAGGGTAAGGGTCGATCTAGGCGAACGTATCTAGGCCAAATCGATCACGTGTTAAATAAAGGCCTGGTTAAATAAAAAGTACTCATAACCGACGAGCATGTATGAAAGCGCTCATGAAAGTAGAGGAAGCGAAAGAGGTGTGTCAAGATCGTAGCAAGTGGAAAGAAGTAATCTCTGCCTACCCCCACGGGTGAAAGGCGTGATGATATGTATGTATGTATCATCATTATCATGCCAAGCTATATTTACAACAGCTAAAGTCCTTAGATAGGTCTGGGTACGTGACACAATA
Source organism: Samia ricini (assembly GCA_014132275.2). NCBI lineage: Eukaryota > Metazoa > Arthropoda > Insecta > Lepidoptera > Saturniidae > Samia > Samia ricini. The sequence continues at coordinate 39,506,132 of AP028158.1, forward strand.
GAACGTCATACTATGGTAAGTGTTTCACCATGTACATGGTGGTCACAACCCAAACCGACAGGAAAACCAAAAATCACGGAGACATTATAGTCTGTTACCAAATATGAGTTGTATGTTTGTCTTGTAGTGTACCAAGTTTCGATCAATCCATTTGGTATCAATTGCTCAACCACTCTGCTGACTAGTGGATCTACTAACTATATTAACATTGCAAAAAATTAACATTGCCCTCCCAATACATCTTAGACAATTTAATGTACGTGCGCAAAAATTTAAACAAGTTTGATATAGCAAACGGCCGGCATAATTTTAATACTAGAAGTAATCACAAACTAGCCTTTCCTTGCTTTAGGCTTAGTAAGACCAATAAAAGCTTCTTAGGCAATCGTGTCAGGTTCTACAACATGGTACCAAAGCACATTACCGATTTACCTGACGATAAGTTTAAGTAGTATGTCAAACAGGTTTTAATATTCAAAGGTTATTACAGAGTGGATCATTACGTGAACGGTAGTGATGTCTGGAAGTGACACCCCTCTGTGTGCTTCCGCTAAAACCATTTATTGTTATTATAAATTCTATTATTTTAATAACTTACAAAAACACGTAAAAGAAAACCAGATCAAGTTTCTTGCGGATGTTTGTCGACTGGATTGTTTTCCGAACCGGTGGTAGATTTTTGACGTTCATAAGCGATTTTTCAGGGCTTTAATAGAACAAAGAATTTTTTGATTTTGACTCTTATTGAACTCGAAATGTGTCCCCCCTTTAGTGAGTTTTTTACCAAAAGTATGGTTGTTTTCACCTCCCTGTTTCTTAATTTCTTTAATGGCATGTAAATTACCCCAACGATTTAAAATCACGTTTATTAATTTCCTTAACAAAATCCCTCAGACCGTTCGAATACATGATACTTACAACGATATTTGCGAATTGTATAGCATTGGCTGTGTTCACGCCTTATCCGTCCGGAGACACGAATAATACAAATCAAATACTGGTAAGTTTTTATGGTATAACCAAAGACTAGAAAACTTTATACGGCAGTTTGATTTTAGACAAAAGATGGATTGGAGATATGAAATATCTGTTTATGGCATTACTAGTGTCTATGGTTTGATTTTTTTAATGACATGGAGGACGAGGTGTTCTGCATGGTAATTACGCAATCAATATGTAGTTATTGATTTTCGTTTGTTTTTTTTTTTTGAGTTTATCCATAATAAACAAATAATCATTTCCACCTCTTTGTATAATAGTATAGATATGGGCAGAAATGTGTCTGTGCATTAACAGATTTCCTTGTATCTATTTTTTTTGTTGTTATCACCTAACATTATCAGGGTTCTTATTTGTCTCGTTGTTAGTGTGACTTTACTTAGATTGTATTTACATATTTATGTTTGTCAATTTATTTCTTTTTGCGAAATTTTGTAACTATTGACGATCTTTAATTTAGATGTAATAGTGTTTCTATTATATTATATATAAAAAAAAACATTAATAATCTAAAATAAATGATAATGTAAATAATACGCTTTAAGATAAATTTCAACTTACTTGCTAAGTTAAGGTTAGTTATCTGAAAAAGCTATCTTACAGTACGGGAGATACCAATCTGAAATTACAGATAACTTTTTAAAATTGGTGGCGGCAACGAATCAGATAACTATTAAAATGGTGGTCTGCTTTAACGAAAATCTGGAATTTTCATTTCATAACGAAATCTCAATTCGTACCCATTTATTTCTAAAAAATTACAATATTAGTAGAGGATGTTGACTGTAAATAAATTGGTGAAATTCATCGATGACAGAAAATATTAATTTATGTTACAGGAAAAAGTAGAATGGATATTTATGGTAATATTTACTGGGGAGTGCGTGATGAAGATAATTGCCTACGGTTTTCTATTTCACCCCGGAGCGTACCTGAGGAATACGTGGAACAGTTTAGATTTCACCATTGTTACTATAGGGTATGTATTCGTAAACAAATTTATCTAGATTTTCACAGTTTATTGGACCTTTTAAATCTTTATTTGATTTCTGATACATTTTTTAAAATCTTGTTACATAGGATGAAATGTGCTAATACTAGTTCTATAATAATATTTGGTTCGCTAATTACTGACGGAAAAATAATAGATTCAGTGAGATGCTATTTAAATTTGAGATTGACTGTAACCACACATGCGAGCATGAGTTAGCTTTTTATACCTAAAATTTTATAGGATCCAATTACTACTACACTAGCATACATTGTTAATATGTAATTAGGTATGTGTAATGTGAAATTAATGGAAACTCTTCAGTAATAAGGTAAATGACACACTTGATATTCGCTAGATATTCGCAGAATAAATTGTTAAAGAGTCGAGTGAACAGTATCAAGGTCTTCTAGAAAGTATGAGATTTAAAACTGAGCCATTTGCCGCTATGAAGTTTGGAATAAAACACTATTTTTCCATTATTTATCCCGCATTAATTTTAAATTATTAATGTAATGAGCTCAAAATATAACTGAGGAATTTATGGACGCTTTAAAATATTCCAGGCTGGTTTATCAGGCTTTATTTATTTTAGACCTTATGTTGTTAATACACGTTCGGACCGGACCACGGACATGGTACGGCGAGCGAGCGAGGTCATCAGTCGCCTAACTAGGGATGGGGAATAAGATTTTTCAACAAGATCGATTTTTTTAATTGATTCACAAAACTATGAGATCAATCTTTTTTCGACTTGTTTTATTTGCCTTTTTATTCTTATATAGTATTCTTCCAGTGGTCGAAATTAGACTATAATCATTATTTATTGCATAAACTGTTTACATTTTTTTTAAATTACTTACTGTTAAAGGTCAGCAATAGCAACTAAACAAAAAAAGAAAAATGCCTAATCTACTAAGGAAAAATGACAATGATGTGTTTTACTTTTGCCTGTTTACAAATAATAATTATTTCATAATAACAAAAAGGACACTCCAATAATCGATATTTTACTGGTTTGAAAGATCCACATTTTGGACCTCGATATTTTGTGAATCTGTTCACCAAGCTTAACTTTGAAATGATTCAAAAATCGATTTTTTCTGAAAGGATTCTCTTCCTTACTTAGGGGACTGATAACTTCGGCCGACCGCCGTACTATGTTCGTAGTCCGGTTCATACGTGTATTAACACCATTATAACTAGTATGTTTTGTATCATTAAATAAAAGGTTGCTTAGTTTACATATTAATCATCAGATTACATAAGGAAGAGAACTTTAAACTAAATAGATAAAACTGAGCAAAAGCGATGATGGTGTAGTGGATAGTGCTGCCGGATTCCGCGCCAATGAACGCGAGTTTGAACCCACATATCCAACTCTAAAATCAGCCTGAGCTTTCGATTCAGGAAAACATCGTGAGGAAACCATAGGATGGTGGTAGGGCATTTTATATTTATGCCCACCTGGGTAGCTACCACCCTTAAGTTTGAAAACCTATTCCTAAATATAAGTAGGTGTGTTCCAGCAGCATTACTTGAGAACCGGTACATCTAGGCTTAGTGTGTTTACCATCCTGGACCACATCGTCACTTAACTTCAGGTGACATTGTGGTTAAAGCACCGGGCCTATAACGTTAAAAAATAGATATGATATGTCGTCAACAAAAAAAGTAATATCATGAGTTAGAAAATTACTTACCCTTTTATTTATTACTAGACTCTTGCTCGCTAGTGGAATCCTTATATTAATGACATTTCTTTTTGTTGCAGTATAGCGAGTCAAACATTACAATATATATCAAAAGACACATTCGATGTAAAAGCCTTGAGGGCATTCAGGGTATTGAGACCTCTACGCCTTGTGTCAGGAGTACCAAGTAAGTATTATACGGCGACCATTTTGCTGGAGTTCTTTATAAATATTGCATGTATTTACGAAATCGATTTGATTTCTCCTTGCTACTGTCACTATAGTCAATGCAGGGTATGGCTGTTATTAGCTAAGCCAAATGGATAGATGGATAGATAGATATGTTGTTAGATAGTGAATGGATAGATATGTTATTTGAGCTTAGTGATAAAAAAATTTGTAGGTTTATATAAACGACCAGTACTACCAACAACACCTTTCTAACTGGAAGATAGTAATGGTAGCATTGCTCCTTTGCAGCAGAAACAACAGCTTCCGCAACGCCTCTTAACACATGTCCAACTACTTTTGAAACTTGAATTATTATATTTGGACTTTTTACACATTTTTTTGATTATCTATATTTAATTTAGAGGCTTGGATTCAGCTATAACATGTCAGTTCCATCATAACTTAAAGATAACAATCTATTTCTTAAAATTACCCGCAAACTTCCGCAAAATTTTAGCTTCTACACTTTGCAGACCTAGACAAAATTTCATTAAACGTTTCTAGATTTAATAAGATAAGATCAAGTTATTTGAGTACACTGTTTCTTTCAAGTAGATTTTTATGCATTTACTAACGTTGATTTAAACAATGAATTTCCTGATATGATATTTTATTTATAAATAACTGCATAAAACCAAAACAAAATAAAAAAAAAAAACTGCTCCATTTATTGTTGTTATAAAAATATGTGTGGGCTTCTAAAAATATTGCCGATTTCCCGGACAACAAGTTCAAGGAACAGTCCTGTTTCATTTACAATATGTAAATGTATGTGTAAGAAACAGATGTTTGTGAAAGAAGCTATTCTTGTGCAAAAAAAAAAATCGTGACCATTTTCATAAAAACTAACAACCACAAAAATAATGCTTCATTTATTGTTATTATAAAAATATGTGTGGGCTTGTAATAACATTGCCGATTTTCTGGACAACAAGTTCAATGATCAGCCGTGTTTTATTCACAATATTTAAATGTGTGCGTGAGACACAGATGTTTGTGATTAATGCTATTATTACGCAAAAACAAAAGTCGTTTCTTTTTTCATAAAAAATCAAACATATACCAAGTGAAGGATACCGCTGCCATAACTTGAAAGGAATTCTTAAATAGAATTAATGTCATTTGTGTAATTTCAGGTCTACAGATTGTATTAAATTCTATATTAAAAGCGATGGTGCCGCTATTCCACATAGCATTCCTAGTGTTGTTTGTTATAATCATTTATGCGATTATTGGCCTCGAGTTATTCGCTGGAGCGTTACACGAAACGTGTTATTCCAACGATACAGGTATGTTATTTTTTTTTATCTAGAAGGGCGATAAGAATAATGTATAATGAGTTAGCCTATGATAAGATCTTCATCTGATGAGCCAATGTTTTACGAAGGACAGAAGACTAGCTTAATATATAGCTCTTGGTATTAACAGTAGATTCTAGGTGATTATTTTGTTGTTGGTGGTAATTATTCGGATCACATTGGCGAAAGATATGTTTTCTAATCACCAGATAGCAATAAGGCTTCTCTAAGCATCAGCCCGCCTGATACGCCCATCTTTCTTAGTAACGATGTGCGATAGAATCGTCCATTCTTTTATTTTTTTACCTTATGTCTTATGATATCTGTTGGATGGAAAAGGTCTTACTCGTGCATGGTTTACCTGCTTGCCTGTTGTCTCGACGTGATGATAAACGTTGTCTAAGATACGATCCATATCTTTAATTTAAAGCTATGTTTTTGATATCACACGCCTTCATTTTTTTTTATACTGTATAGGATATTTGACATTTTGACTACAATATCATCTGATATATAACGATGTATCCTAACCTATGAGCAGTAAATACCCTTTTTTTTTGTTGTCGAGGGGAAATGCATTTACGTATTACCCTTACCTATTGCATTAGTGAGAGCGAAGTCCCCCAATGCAATAGGTAAGGGGGCACGGAGGGACGAACTCCGTGTCGCTGTGGGACTCGCCCGGGCGTGAAGCGCCCGGAAATACCCACTAAAACCCCCCGGGCCTCGTCCGTGCAATGGCCCAATGGGGATGGGGGAGAATACTTCTCAACCCCACCTCTTCGCCCTCCTCTCGTAAGAGGTATAACTTAGATAAGTCAACCAACCGGGGGGCAGGGTATACTTCCTGCCCCCCAATAAAACGGAAAATGGGATAGGTCAGTCGCGGGAAAAGAAATAGGGAAAGAAATCTGCCAATGAAGAAGAAAATTTAGGCCTCTCTCCTTCACTCATCTTGTCTCAGTCGACAAGACGTAGGAAGGAGAGGGATACCTAGGGAAGACAAAGAAGAGAAAAAGAAACAAAAACACACACACAAGACACAACAAGACCCCCCCAGGGCTCCTACAACCGCAGGAAGCCCCGCACATACCTGGCCCACCGCCCTCTTGGTCTCCTCCGAGCAGTAAATACCCTAAGCCTAGTCTACTATTTACCAAGTGAGGCTGCCTAATCATATCTATAGATGCTTGCCGACAGATATTATAATTAAGGGTGATAGCTATGATTTCTGGCTTAATTATATCTATACTTATAATAAAAGGCTAACGAGACAAAATCTGTACTTTGATGATATATTGAAAAAGTACTATCCGGGCTTCAGAATCAACTACAGAACACATTTCGATAGGTTTAAATTTTTTTTGCCTGCCCGTCTGTTTCATTATTTATTCGCCAATCATGCAAAAAAAACCACTGAAGCGATTTCGATGAATTTTGGCAATGAAATATATTGCATCCAGAGGGAGAACAATAGTCTGAATTTAATTCAAAATTTAAAGTTACACAATTCTTGCAATAACTCCTCTCTGTAAGCGCTTTATTTTCAAAAGATGGCATTCCAGTACATACATCGTCTCAGTGTCTTGTTTTTATATTTACATTCCTGCCTAGACACAATGGTAGACGACCCACTCCCGTGCAACAGCGATGGAGACGGGGACGTCGGCTACAAATGTGACGTCAACCAGACATGCAAAGGCCCTTGGGAGGGACCAAACAGTGGCATAACGAACTTTGATAATATAGGTTACGCTATGCTGACTGTATTCCAGTGTATAACCCTAGAAGGTTGGACGGATATTATGTACGCTGTAAGTCCTTTATTTCTTTCCTTACAATTTTTTTATCTCATCTCCAGGGTGCCTCTCTTTCTTGAAAATTTTTCTATTGATTCATTATTCATCTGCCACTTCATACTTTTATATAAATAATAGTTTATAGGATATTGGTAAAAGTCCCAGTTCTGCATTTATAGTTTATATGTGAGTGGAGTCTGGGTATGGGTGTTTTCTTAGTAAGATGGTTTATATTGCACTGAGTAGAACAACGTCGGCTGCTAACGGGCATACATTATACAATATGGGCAAACATTATTTATCAATGTCTACTTACAAATGCTATAGGTCTGTGGAGACCTCATCAATATCCAACGGCACACTAGCGCGAGCCGCGGGCGCACGGGTTACATATATTACACGGGGTACGGGGTACATATATTTAATACCTCGCATGAGAGAAGTCCGTGTGTCCCGTCTTGCTCGCATACTGTATGTTTCCGATTAGCCACCGTAATCTTTGTAAGCCCTACGACTCACGAGGGGATCTTTTAGAATATAAGTCTCACTGTACATCCTCAATATTAAACTCGTAGTAATAGGATCTTCCCTCCTTTACCTCGTACAAATGCGTGCCAGCGCCCACGCCCGCGAAACCCGCCGTTCCCGCCGCCGGGGACAGGCGGCTAACTTTGCTCCCGCACACACCGGACCGGACACTCCGGACGTGTCTCGTTCCCCAACTGGAGAGGCTCTTGACGTCGCCGCCAGCGCGATACAGTAACACTGCCCATGCATTGAGCAATTACACGCACAACACTCCATACACACTCATGCATAACATGCAAGGTACATAGGTCCTGTAGGGAACCTTTTTTTTTTTTTTACATATATTAATATAAAAAATGTAGGGATAGCTAGGACACAAATCGCGAGTGAGTTTTGAATAACTCAGGTGACGGCCAAGCCGAGGTTCGTACCACTTTGGTAGCCCTTGAGCTAGTCACCTTATTGCGGCTGAGTGCCTTCAGCACTCGCCCCCAAAGTTCGGTGAAGCTGTAAAGACCCTTCCGGTCAACAGCATTAGCTAGGTAAAAAAAAAAAAAAACTCAATATTAATTAATTAATCATATAAGAATCAGTTAAGAACCTTCAACGTGTACCACGACTTTCCCTCCAGTCATCCTTCAACTGGCTAGCAGCAACCAAAGGTCTTTATGTAAATATTACCGAAGTTGTTGTTACCGATATAACAATAAACGGAGAGAGCGTCACATTTTAAAATTCGCTATTCTGTTGCTAATTTCCATCGTTGCAGATAGCCAACGTCAAAGGCAACACTTGGGCTTGGATCTATTTTGTCACGTTAGTCATATTTGGCAATTTTTTCGTCATGAACCTGATTCTTGGTGTCTTGTCTGGGTGAGAAATATTCTAATTGACATAATTCATTTAATTTTCTTATCTTTATAAGGTATCCGCTAAACCATTGTAAGCTTAAGCTTCGATATAAAAAAGAGTAACATTCTAGTAGTTTTATCCGTTTACGATCATTAATAGTTAGTTTTTGCTTCCAGAGAGTTTTCTAAAGAAAGAGAAAAAGCAAAAAGTCGCGGTGATTTTCAAAAATCTCGAGAAAGGCAACAGTTTGAGGAGGATCTAAAAGGATATTTAAATTGGATCACGGTAGCTGAAGAATTGGACTTAGAGAACGATCAAGGTCAAAAAGGAGACGATCAAGATTCTCAAGGTATATTACATATAAAATAAAACTATCTACAATAAATAAAACCGTAGCTAAAATTGTATTTGATTATGTTATTAGTTTTTAATGATATTTGTTAGTTGACGATACTACTAAATTATAATGAAATTGTATAGAAGTAGACTAGATATAAGAAATCCTTAAACTTACTGCAAAAATAAATTAAGAAATCAATTGTATGTCAAAAGAGAAAATCAATATGTGTCATGGTGGAGTAAAAACGGGCAAAATAAGTATATGCAAATTGCATTAAAACTATGCAATCATTCTTTCAGATAAAAAGGAAAGAAAAAGCATTGACGGTTCGCAAAGTAACGTAAATGGGAACGGGGAACAAACACAAATGTCTACCTTTAAGATGTACTATAAAAGGTTTGATAAGGTAACACGGTCTAATACATTATATTTCAATAGGAATCTGTTTGAATCAAGTAAATAATTAACTTTAAGTTCTATTGTTAAATTAAAGAGGTGACAAGTGAATGACGCGTCACCTCATCAAGCGTCTTGATGTTCCTTACTTAATTTGCTTTAGGCTAAGTAAGTGTAATAAAAGCTTTATAGGTAATAGTATTCGGTTTTACAATAAGATCCCAAGTAACATTACCGATTTACCTGACAATAAGTTCAAGTATTATGTCGAGCAAGTTTTAATCTGAAAAGGTTATTACAGGGTGGAGCATTACGTGAACGATAGTGATGTCTGGAATTAACCCACATCTCTGTGCGCACCCGCTAACATTAGCTAAGACTATAGTTTTTTTATATGAAAAAAAAAATGATATATATTACATTTATAAAAAAAAAGAACCTGATCGAGTTTCTTGCCGGTTCTTCTCGACTGGATTGTTTTCCGAACCGGTGGTAGTGTCTTAGACGTTCATAAGCGCCTTCTTAGGGCCTAAATTTAATAAAGATTTTTTTGATTCTTGATTTTGTGAATTTAATAGGGAATCCTAATTTTCAGTGGTCTAATATGCAGTTGAAATTGTAATTAATGGCAGAAAATTAAATTCAAACATTTAAAAAAAAGTTTAGTATAAATAATTAATTAAACAAAACTATAAAACGTGTATTATAAAAGTAATTAAATTATGAAAATCGCGTAGTCGTTTTGCAGTGGTTAACCCGGTATAACCCGGTAACCATGTAGGTAAAATTATCAGCTTTTTTTTACGCGTTATTACATTGCGTACATTCCTAAAGACCACACAATCAAATTAAATAAATATTACGACCTAACTAATGAACTCAATAAAAATGGCTATGTGGTTAATTTATACGCGGTAGAAGTAGGAGCGAGAGGTTTACCAGCAAAATCTCTCTATAACCTTCTGAAGGACCTTGGCCTGTCGAGAACTGCAGTAAGTTCTATTTTAGAACGAGTATCAAAGGCTGCACTAACAGGTTCCTACCAAATTTGGCTAGGCAGGCAGGCGGGAAACTCGAGCAGTGAAGGTGAGCGTTGATGCGCATCTCAAAGGGAGCCTCCTTAAACCTACACCTAGGTCGCAAGTCCTGGGAACTGCTCTGAGTTTCTCCCTCTGCCACACGACGGACCCGGCACCCGCACGGTGAATCCATGGAATGCTAAGAAGTTTGTGTCAGTGCTTTGACCACAATCTTACCTGATGTTAAGTTACGATGTAGCCCAGGATGGTAAACACATTAGGCCTAGATACTGGTTCTCAAGTGATGCTGGTAGAACACACCTATTGGTATTTGGCGACAGGTTTTCGAACTTGAGTGTGGTAGTTACCCAGGCGGGCAATTTTTATAAATGCCTTCTCACCAGGCTATGGTTTCCTCACGATGTTTTCCTTCACCGAAAGCTGAAGCTAATTTTAGTGTTGGATAGGTCGGTTTGAACCCGCGTCCATTAACGCGACAGTCTTGATACTTCAATGATATATTTTTAATTTTTTTTTGACTATATTCTTTTTTACTTTGAATCATAATTATAAGCTCCCATTTAATTATTGTTTTTGATTTCAAGATATATTTAAATATCACAATATAAATTAACACAACATTAAACATATAAATATTCTAAATTGCTACCTTGATATGAAAATTATATTGTTAGTACTGATAGTTTTTACTTAACATTTATAATATTTTAGGTTAATAGGAGAATAAAAAGAGCATGCAGAAAAGCAGTGAAATCCCAGTCATTTTATTGGACTATAATCGTGCTTGTGTTTTTAAATACAATGGTGTTGACTACAGAACATTACGGGTAAATATTGATAAGTGATTGTAGTAGATTGGATTTCGAGTTATGTATACACTTAAAACGTTAAGAAAAAGGTTAAGGGTATTGTTATCAAAACAGAAAGTTGAAATTCGAACCATCCGTCCATTCAACCGAAAGATGTCCACCGCTGGACATAGGTCTCCTCCAAACATCTCCACTACGACCCGTCTTGCGCCACCCGTATCCAACAGATTCCCGCGACCTTTAACAGGTCGTCGGTCTACTTTGTGGGGAGCCTACCCACGCTACGTCTTCCGGTGCATGGTAGCCATTTGAGAACTTGTTGGCCCCATCGGGCATCGGTTCTGCGAGCTATGTGTCCAGCCCACTGCATTTTAAATTTAGCAATTCTTCTGGCAAAGTCTGTTACTTTGGTTCTTCTGCGGATCTCCTCATTCCTGATTCGATCACGCAGCGAAACTCCAAGCATAGACCTTTCCATTGCCCTTTGAGCTTTTTTATTAGGCCCATTGTGAGCGACCACGTCTCAGTGCCGTATATCATCGCTGGCAACCCGCACTAGTCGAAGACTTTCGTCTTACGGCGGTATTTCAGACGAGAAGATTCTGCGTAACTTTTTTTTTTTACAAGGAGAAATGCATTTACGCATCCGCCCTCTCGACAGAACGGAGACGGGGTATGTGGGACTCACCCGGCCAAGATGGGCGGCCGGGAATACCCACTAAAACTCCTTGGTGCCTTCTCACACCTTTTGGCCGGGGAGCGGGAATTGAAGAACTCTACTTCTACCGCTCGACCCGGCCGGTGTATAAAGTGTTACCCACCCTGGGTTCGAACCTCAGACCTTTCAGTCGTACCGTCTACGAGACACGCGGATAACGCCACCGGGGTAACCACGCTCTCAGATTCTGCGTAGCTTCCCGAACGCGATCCAACCGAGTAGGATCCGACGATTAACCTCTATCTCGAAGTTGTTGAAATTATTTGAAGAAATTATTAAATTATTAATTACTCATACATACATACATATCATCACGCCTTTCTCCCGTGGGGGTAGGCAGAGATTACGTCCTTCCACTTGCTACGATCTTGGCATACCTCTTTCGCTTCCTCCGCTTTCATGAGCGCTTTCATACATGCTCGTCGGTTATGGGTACTTTTTACCTGGCCTTTATTTAACACATGATTGATTTGGTCTAGATACGTTCGCCTAGGTCGACCCTTACCGACTTGCCCATTCACCCTAGCCTTATAAATTAATTTCGTTAATCTTCTCTCATCCATCCTCTCTACATGCCCAAACCAACTAATTAATTAATTAATAAATACTCATGTGAATATAAAAAAAAAAAACTAATGCAAATCTCTGGATTAAAGGGTTCTTAATAGGTCTAAATTTATATGTAAACATTTATAGAGAAACGTAATTATAGAGATTTAAGGAATTTACTACTTTTTTGATTAGTAATAATTTTGAAAATTCTGACCACGAATAATAATAGCATTTTCAAAAAGTAATATTGCTTGTTCCTGACGATAGATCTCTTTTAATGTTATGTTACAATTAAGTCTCTGAAACAAATATTTAATTAAATATTTCCATTATTACAGACAAGAGGAATGGTTGGATCAGTTTCAGAATTACGCCAACTATTTGTTTGTGGTATTGTTTACAATGGAGATGCTTATAAAGATGTACGCTCTGGGATTTCAAGTGAGTGTAGTAATTCATGTTGTAACGAACTAACGCGATTCTAATACGATGCAGTGTCAATTCGCCACTCTGAATCGAGTATACTGATATACTCGCCGGTAAATACGATATAACACAAACTATCAAGCAATGGGTATCATGCACGGTACTCACCAGATAGTCTGCGTCCGGGTTCTTGCGGTATTCCCTTAGGCCGGCCGGCTGATGTTGGTTCTCCACTGTTCACTCACACGAATAAGATTTAAAATAGTTGGAAAACGGTGGACACGTTCTTCGAGTAGTTAACTTCTTAGAAAACGTTTTAAGCCGTAGGTCTTCCTTTTGTCACGTTATCGGAGGAGAGTGCCGCGACGCTTGCTACTATGCCGGGTTGTATCGCGTATGCGCTTTGAGTCTCTCGAGCGATCCCATTGGTTGATAACCAATGTTATACCGTATATGAAGGCGTTCCGACACTCCATCGATGACATTAAAAGAGCGCGCGAAATCAAAATACGATACGATAATAACAAAACACATGTAATTATTTAGACATTCCGACAAAGCTCGGTAAAATATTACTATAGTGGCTGCGAATCTATACTAATAAATTGTAGTTATTGTTTGTAATGTCAAAATAATTTTGTTTTTAGCTAAATACATATGAATGTATTATCTATTTGTCTGTATGCTCTGGATAATCTCTGGAACATCTAGACGGATTTTAACGGAACTTTTTTTACTCCACGTAACTTAGCGTACATTTGTTTTTCGAATTAGGCTTCTGCGTAAAAGAAAATAAAACTCATGAAATTCTGAATAAAATCCGTTTCAGTTATTTTTTTTTTTTTCTTCTATTTTTTCAGTATGTGTTTTGTATCTCATTTGTGAATAAAGATTTTCTTTCTTTCTTTCTTTCTATACAATTATGATTATTTGTTTCCAGGGTTACTTCGTGTCGCTTTTCAATCGTTTCGATTGCTTCGTTATGATCTGCTCAATCGTTGAGTTGGGCCTAACGATTCGTAAAACCATTCCTCAATTGGGTATATCCGTGTTGAGGTGTGTCCGATTACTTCGAGTCTTTAAAGTTACTAAGTAAGTATTAAATAATTTATTTCGTCTTCATTATCTATTAAAAAAAATCGTGTCCATTCACCGCCGCCATGCCCGTACATTTTGATTTTTTCCATAAATTAGTTATTGTAGAAACTAGGGGCCTTTGAAAAAATTGCTCGATTTTTACCGTCATTTTCAGACGTTCGTCAAACAAATTTGATGGATTAAATTTAAAAAAAAGCATTATTCTAAAACTGAAAGAAATTAAAAATCGTTCAGTTTTGGAGGAAGAAACAGGGTATTACAAAGTGATGTTTTCGTCTATTTTCCATAGATAAAATCAGCCCGAGCTGCAGTTGTCTCTCTATTCTTTCTTTAGGGCGCAACGCGATCGGCCCCGGGGGGTTTTAGTGGGTATTTCCGGGTGCTTCACGCCCGGGTGAGTCCCACACTGGCACAGAGCTTGTCCCTCCGTGCCCCCTTACCTATTGTATTGGGGGACTTCGGTCTCACTAACACAATAGGTAAGGGTAGTGCGTAAATGCATTTGCCCGCGTCAAAAAAAAAAAAAAAAAAAAGGCGCAACGCGATAGCAATATATTTCTGAAGTACCTACTTTTCCGACTACATGCCATCTTAATATTCAAAATGGTGTTTGTTCATTGACGCTGATCGTGTGACGCGTCCTTTAGTATGTGGTACTGTACTAGAGAATGGTTCTATAACCTTCGTGATTATATTTCAATCTCGCACGGTTGACTTACAACATTACAGTTTACCTCTGGACTCAACTTTAAATCAACGCGGGCAAAGTCGCTCATCTACACTAATATATAAAATTGTAGTGTCTGTTTGTAATATTAAATACCCTATGAATGTATATAACAGAGAAGTTAAGGAGGAGTCTATCCTGGTATGGGTATGTGATACGCAGGGTGGAATAGCATGTTGTGAGAAAACTATTGAAATATGAATGTGGACGGTTATATGGGAAGGGGAAGTCCAAAGAAAAGATGGATGGATTGTGTGAAAGATGATATATTTAGGAAGGGAGTGAATGTGGAGCGACCGAAAGCGGCGACGCCCGCGTAACATATTAACCGACCGCGACGATAAAATCACGCGCCCGAATAGGCAGTTTCCTCATGTTCCTCGTACATTTGCGTGTCAGCGCCCACGCCCGCGAAACCGCCGTTCCCGCCGCCGGGGACGAGCGGCTAATTTTGCTCCAGCACACTCTCCGGGTCTCCCTCAGGCGGCGACCCCCAGACGTGCTTCGTTCCCCAACTGGGGAGGCTCTTGACGTCGCCGCCAGCGCGATACAGTAACACTGCCCATGCATTGAGCATTACACGCACAACACTGCAAACACACTCTTGCACATAACACGCAGGTACATAGGTCCTGTAAGGAACCTTTTTTTTTTAATGTAATCAAAGATAAAAAATGTAGGGTTTAGCTAGGATAAAAAAATCCGCGGGCGTTTTTCATACTCAGGTAGCGGCCAAGCCGAGGTTCGAACCCTTGAGCTAGATACCTTATGCGGCTGAGTGCCTTCAGCACTCGCCCTCAAAGTTCGGTGAAGCTGTAAAGGCCCTTCCGGTCAACAGCATTAGCTAGGTTAAAAAAAATTAAAAAAAAATGTGGAGATGACTGCAAATAGGAATGGAAAAGGAAGACATCCAGCACCGACCCGAAATGAAAATGGGATGAGATGACTATGATATGAATGTATAAACGATAAAATTTTTGTCTGTCTCTTCGTTCCGACTTCCGGGTAATCTCCGGAACGGGTGAAGCGATTTTGAAGAGACATTTTTGGCATATAACAGAAGTTACTCCGTATAACTTAGATTACTTTTATTTTTCGTAAATAATTAGGGTTCCGCGTAAAAAGATTAAAAAACTATATTACCCAGTGAAGAATGTATGAAATACGGGCGCAACCGCGGGCAAACAGCTAGTGTTTAATTATTTATAATTAATAGCAATATCATTTATTTTACAGATATTGGCGCTCCCTTTCTAACCTTGTGGCATCTCTGTTAAATTCCATCCAATCAATTTTCTCTCTTCTTCTCCTGTTGTTTCTGTTTATCATGATTTTCGCTTTACTGGGAATGCAAGTGTTTGGAGGGAGATTCGATTACGCTGACGAGACAGAGAAAGAGAGGCATAACTTCGATTCGTTTTGGCAAGCGGTCCTCACCATGTTTCAGGTAAACACTCAGACTTCAAAAAGGAGGAGGTTCTCAATTCGTCTGTATTTTTTTTTGTATATTTGTTAGGTACTCGATTTCTCTGTCAATTGTGGACCGAATTGCAAGTTTTTTTTTTTTTTTTGGGAATTGAAGAAGTAGACTCCCCCGATCTAGAGAATGATCGTCATAATTTTAATAAGAAATTAAAACAAGTTGTCCGTCTCACGCTTTAGACTAAGTAAGTGTAATAAAAGCTTTATAGGTAATAGTATTTGGTTTTACAATAAGATCCCAAGTAACATTACCGATTTACCTGACAATAAGTTCAACTATTATGTCAAGCAAGTTTTAATCTCAAAAGGTTATTACAGGGTGGATCATTACGTGAACGATAGTGATGTCTGGAATTAATCCACATCTCTGTGCGCACCCGCTAACATTATTAAGACGATGATTTGTATAGTTTTTATAGGACCAGATCGAGTATCTCGCCTGCGCTCTTCTCGACTGTGTTGTTTTCCGAACCGGTGGTTGTGTTTTTAGACATTCATAAGCGCCTTCTTAGGGACTAAATTGAATAAAGATTTTTTTGATTGTTTCTTTTTGAAGTTTGTCATTTCCATCAAATCAGGATCTGATAAGTGGAACTTAGCTAAATCGAGAAAAAAAAAACTCTCGAATATTATAGACACACGTGTTTCATATATTCGTTTCCAAAGCTATTAAGTATACACAGCTATACCTAAAAAAACACACTTAAACTAAAAACAACCGACCGACAAACCGACTTCAAAAGAATAAACTATAAAAATGCACTTGTAAGTAAATAAATAATTACTTTATTAATGTACTTCTATTTACTCCAAAATATCCTTTGTTTTAATATCATTAATGATTTTGGAGTCGGTGCCAGCTAGAGTTAACCAATGCACTCATTTATGAATCGAAATAACTGCATAGACATTACATTTAAGCTATATAAAGGACTGAGATGACTTTAAAGAACAATTAATCAAGATCGAATTTAATTAATGACGTAAATTTACACCTCTTTGTCATACGTAAGCTGGCACCGATTTCAAAATTATTAATGCTATTAAAACTGCCTCGGTAGCGCAGTTGTATTACATACGACTGCCGTTCTGAGGTCTCGGGTTCGATCCCCGGGTCGGGTCAAGTGTTATTGGGTTTTTTTCTACTCAGTATCATCCCGGATTACCGAATTTGTGCCCGATATGGCGACAGGCTCGCCCCCTGTCACATCTGGGACGGAACTAAGCTAGGCGAAATGTTGGGTGGTGTAGTTCGCTACTCTTCACCTCTGCCTAACCCTTCGGGGAAAACAGGCGTGAGCATATATGTATGTATGTATTAAAACAATGGTATATTGAAGTAAATAGAAGTAGATTAATAAAGTAATTATTTATTTACTTTTTAATGTATGGTTTTTATAGTTCATTCTTTTGAAGTCGGTTTTGTTTTTAATTGAAAAAGATTTTGTATGACACCTCAAATAAGATGTTTCGTATATGTAACATACGGGCACATTGCTCGTAGAAGCGATGCCCGATGGGGCCAACGGGTTCTCCAATGAGTGACCTGGTGAAGGTCGCGGGAATCCGCTGGATGCGGATGGCGCAAGACCGGTCGTAGTGGAGATCTTTGGGGGTGACTTATGTCCAGCAGTGGACGTCTTTCGGTTGCATGGATGGATGGTATATATAATAGTTATTATTAACCAATTGTTAGATGTAAAGAGATCCAGAGAGATAACTGAAATATACGTACATATAGATTTAGTAAACAAATAAAGTCCATTAAATTTTGCCATCCAGATTCTGACAGGTGAAGATTGGAATGTCGTCATGTACGAGGGTATCAAGGCGTACGGTGGCGTTGGTTCTCCTGGAATGTTGGCATCTATTTATTTCATTGTCATCTTTATATGCGGCAACTGTATCCTTTCAAATGTTAATATTTATTTAACATGTTTCGGCGATTTATTACCCGTAGACCGACCGTTTGACTGACTGCTTTTAATTATTACCAAAAATACAGAATGAGTATACAAAAAGTTTTACAATGTAATGACATGACGTATCGTTTTTATAAGCACCATGTTTTTTCGGCGACTATCATAGCGTCCTGCAGCAAAGAGTATCTAATACACTATTAAAGTTAAAGAGTTCAAATATGAAACGTAATTATATTAATACAAGAAAGGCGGAACCGCCACAATGTATTCTTTATTTCACTTCATTATTATTTATTATTATTTAGTTTGAGTTAGGAAAAAAATTATTGCACATCGTCTGATGTTAAAGGAAGTACTACCGGAGAACCATGACGATTGCTGATAGGTGAGAAACTACTACTGTCGAAAGCTTCTTGGTAGCTCTGGGCATACGGCTGTAGACCTTTTTAAGGGGGCACGGAGGGACGAACTCCGTGCCAGTGTGGGACTCGCCCGGACGTGAAGCGCCCGGAAATACCCACTAAAACCCCCCTGGGCCGTCCGCTGCATTTGAGATGGGGGCGACACGGGGTGGCTTTCGCAAGCACCGCGTCGCCCCCTGCGGCGTACCCACCAGGCCTCGTCCGTGCAATGGCCCGGTAGGGATGGAGGAGAATACTTCCCCTTCACCTCTTAGCCCGCCTCGGAAGGAGGCACGACCATCAGGTCGACAGTCCGGGGGGCAGGATATACTTCCGGCCCCCCATAATACGGCTGTTGGCCTAAGAATGTGACGCGCAGTTGCAACTAGTTGCGAGTCAGTGGAATAATATTTATTGTGAAAAAAAAAATAAAAAAAAATTACAAAAAAAATAGTATACTCATCACATGGTTTTATTATTGCCGGATTACTTATATGTGAGATCAATGTGAGACAGTATTTTCTTTATAAAAACCCCTCTCAGATATTCTGTTGAACGTGTTCTTGGCTATTGCTGTTGATAATTTAGGAGACGCCGAAGAGATGGACGAGATTCAAAAGGAAAAAGAAGTAAGTCATACAGTTGACTTATTTTAAAACGCGGTTTATTTATCTCGTCTATGTAGTTTAAGAAATCTTTTTGTGCCATTGAATGTTTGATTCTGCAAGATTATTCCTAGATGTTTATTTTTAAGGAGACTCAAATAAGCCACACACTAAATAAAGTATTTGATTCTTTTTTACCAATCAAACGCCTTATGACTGTAAATAAAGATTTTAAAAAGGATTTTTACGTCATTATTTGCCAATACTGTAAAAAGAAATCACCAAATTAATCTATGCAAGATCCTCGATTTCACATTGTATTTGAATCTGAATATTTTATTTAAAAATTCATTTTTTTAATATAAATATTAATAATGACTTGCTAATTTTATAAATATGTTAAAATTTGAAGAATGCCATAGTATAATTGTTGGATACGTGTTCGATTTTAAAATGTATACGTTTGTGGATAATAAAATTATTTTGCACAGCAAGCTGAGAATGCTGAAGCGGGAAATCCTCAGTTAGACGAAGAGGAGAGACCAGAGACGGACTACGAATACGTCAACGAAGACGAATGTTTTTCGAGTGACGAGTGAGTTGTTTTCTTTTGTCAGTTTTATTAAAAACCTAACACGAATGTAAAACTTTTTTAGAAGATTTTATATAGCAAGTTTGAATCTGAACGGAAGTAGTTATTATAACTTTATTGGTAAAATAGTATTACCCAAAGGCAGGGAAACGTATGATTTATAGTTATTTACATACTTTAACGGATATAATTTGCAAATAATATTTGTACGATTAATTTTATAAAGGACCAGCTGTGTCTGCGACTTCGTTCGCTTGTCATACATAAAAAATTAAATTCGACCAAATTGTGAATCTAAACCATTCTCGAATCCTCAAGAATAGACATAACAAAAATTCATTAAAATTGTGCAAGTACAAGTGTGCAATAAAGTCGATTAAAAACACGTGGAAACAAGTCACACGACTTGATGTTTTAGAAGATTTTATTATAAGTTCACTATCGTGTACTATTAACTCCTTGAGCAGTAACCTGGCGTTTACGCCAGCTTTCCATTGTTTTCCTATTGACTCATTTTTATAGGTAATCGACATAGTTATTAATTTTAATAATATTTACGCTATATAATAATAGAGTAATAATTTTTCTTAACACAGCCGGCCTTTTAAAAAATACAAAAGAGTACCCAGGTATGATTGTTTATATTTCTTAAAATCTCAAATCTATTGAAAATTGAAATCGATAACTTTTGAATGCGAAATGTCATTTATTGATTTATTTGAACCTTTAGATCAACTACTGTAATTGACTACTTATACAATGTTTGTTGTATCAGTAAGTTTGTTTGCGTAAATTTCGAAACATGAAATAAATCAAAATCGATAAATTTGGTTATTGGAAAAAGACGTATTGTTAACTTTCATGTTTTGAAGGTTTTAATATTTGACCATACCCTTAGGGGTTATTCAAGTAACACTCAAGCATTCATGAAAGGCAGGGGGGTCTATGAATTGCTTATTTTTGATGACATGGGGGACTAGAAGTCTGAACGGTGATTAGGTAGGCAATATCTCTTTACACATTTTTTCTTTATTTTTTTCTTAAAATTCAATTAAAATCAAAAAAATCTTAACTCAATTTGGGCCCTGAAAAGGCGCTTATGAACGTCAAAAAACTACCACCGGTTCGGGAAACAACTCAGTCGAGAAGAGCCGGCAAGAAACTCGATCTGGTATTTTTTCATGTTTTTTTTTAGTTATTAAAATTATACAATTTATAATAACAATAAACGGTTTTAGCGGAAGCACAAAGAGGGGTGTCACTTCCAGACATCACTACCGTTCACGTAATGATCCACTCTGTAATAACCTTTAGATATTAAAACCTGTCTGACATAGTGCTTAAACTTATCGTCAGGTAAATCGGTAATGTGCTTTGGTACCATGTTGTAGAACCTGACACTATTGCCTAAGAAGCTTTTATTGGTCTTACTAAGCCTAAAGCAAGGCAAGGCTAGTGTGTGATTACTTCTAGTATTAAAATTATGTCGGCCGTTTGCTATAACAGACTTGTTTAAATTTTTGCGGACTTACATTAAATTGTCTAAGATGTATTGGGAGGGCAATGTTAATATATTTTATTCCTTAAGCTTATTCTTCAGTGATTGTGCCAATACTTATGTCATCATGAAAGAGGGTAAGAACTTTAATGACAGGGGAGTGACAAGGTAATTAGTGAATAGGTATGCCATATACAGTCTATTTCTCCTATGAGATGGGCCTAGTCTGATATAAATTAAAAAAAGAAATCATCGGTACGAAATTTAACCGATTAAAATTAATTATTTTGATTATATTTCCAGATCGGATCATGAGTACGAAGAGACAGGTTCGGAAGAAGATGAGGTGGATGAAACAGGAGCAAGAGGAAGTAGAGAATGCTGATTCTGCGTTAGTTGCTAATAATGAAATGAAGCAAAACGGTTAGTCTACTAAAGTTATAATATTTTTTACATCTTTGTTTGACATTTCATCAGATTAAATACATTATTGATGTGAACATTACATTGAAATCGGTTAAGTAATTTACAATTTAAAATTTTTACATCTGTACGCGGATGGAAAATCTTCTGGAATCGCATTGTCTGTCACCATTTAGGCTCCAAGATATAAGGATGAACTCCCTACCGATGACGAGATGTAAGATGGTAAAAAAAGGATGGCATTATATGAAACAATTGCTTAGAACACAACTCATTATACAAACGGTAGATCACTTATAAGATGGCGAAGTCTGTCCTTAGGCTTAAAGTTTTATAATTCCTTGTGAGTTTGTAAATATCATTTTATAGCATCATTTGGCTTTGTGGTAAACACTTAAGGTCATCATTTCATGGTATCTGTATCTAACGGATTTCCGCGAACTTCACCACGTTGTCAACCTATTTAGTTGGGGGTCTACCACAACGTTGCTACTTCTGGCAAGTGGTAACTATTCCACAACCAGTTAACCCCATTGGGCATCGATTCTACGAGTAATATTTGCAGTCCAATACCACTTTTGTTTCGCAATTCTTCCAGCACTAAATAAAATTAGGAAAGGTATCACAATCTTAGGAACCTCGGCTCAGGTTATTACATTATTTTTAATTTAAATTTTTTTAGAAGGCATACAGTCAAATGTTGAATATAGTCCTCCACCTTTTACTATATACTGTAATTATTGACATACTTTCCCGATGGATCAGACTAAACTAAAACTGTCAGTAACTGTTTTTTTTTTTGTTTGTACACGATACAGGTGACGTAAAAAAAGAAGAATCACCGTTGAAAAAGCAGCCGACCATATCCGCTAGACCACGTCGTCTGTCAGAAGTAGAGATTAAGACGCAAGAGAAACCCATACCTGACGCGAGCAGCTTCTTTATCTTCTCAAAGACGAATTGGTAATTACATTGTTTTTATTGTACAAGTTCGATATAGTTACTTCAAGGGGATTCTACTTCAAATAAAAATACATGTTCCATCGATGTATCCATCCAACCGTGAAGGTGTCCACTGCTGGACATAGGTGTAAAGAGAGGAATTGCCATAATCGTCACGCTCGGCATGCGGGTTGGCGATCGCAGTCAGGTGTTTGTGCTACTCGGAAGATGCTGCTGCCCGTCCCCTGGTGTATCCCTTAGTTGCCTTTTACGACACCCATCATCATCTCCCTACCCTTTTCCCATTTTTATTTGGTGTCGGCGCAACATGTCTTCCTCTTCCATTCCTCTCTATTTGTTGTCATCTCCGCATTCACTCCTTTTCTAAACATATCATCTTCCACACAGTCCATCCATCTTTTCTTTGGTCTTCACCTTCCCATGTAACCGTCCACATTCATATCCAATACCTTTCTTACAACATTCTCTTTCTCCCTGCGCATCACATGTCCATACCAGGGCAAACGACCACCTCTAAACTTGTCTGTTACTGGCGCCACTTTCAAACTTCCTCTAATATATTCATTCCTAATCCTGTCTATTCTTGTTCCCCCCACACATCAATCTCAACATTCGCATCTCAGCTGCATGTAACCTTCTTTCGTCCGTCACCTTTATGGGGTAACGTTCTGCTCCATACAAGACGACTGGTCGTATTATGCTCTTGTAAATCTTCCCCTTTAATTTAAAGGGGATTTGCGGATCACACGTAGTAGCCGAAACCTGCCGCCATTTCATCCATGCTGCGTTAATTCTATGCGACACCCACGGGAAGATATTTAGAACTGTCAAAAATTTCTTTGTTCAATATTAGTTATTTCACCGTTTGTGGTTATTTTAACGTTCTAAGAAGATATAAAAAAGTACGCGTATGCTTATAGGGAAGGTTTTTTGTATTTGTGTAAACATTCTTTAACCCATCTATCCATACTAACTGACGGTGATCAACGGTATCAGATTCCGTTAGGTGTTAGCGGATAAACAAACAGATATGAGTGAAAAACGAGTATAATCTCATTTGATGTTATGTGGCTATGTGCTTCACGATAATATATAAATAATAAACACACTAAGCTTCGAGTAACTGGCTCTCGAGTGATATTGCCGGGACTTACCAAATTTAAAGGTGCTACCCAGTCGGGCATTATTGGAAAACGCCCGACCAACATGCTATGTTTTCCTCGCGATATTTTCCTTCATCGAAAGTTCAGGCTCATTATCCATAGAGTTATATAGGGTTTGAATCTGGGTCCATCGCGTAATTCGAGCACACTACCAACTGGGCCGTCATCGCTTCGATGATTTATACTTTTATCTTTTTTTACCTTCCTCTTTATCGTTTTCAGGTTCCGCGTCACCTGTTACAAAGTGCAGAATCACTCCTGGTTCAGGAATCTGATTCTTGTATGCATATTGGCTTCGTCGCTGACTTTGGCTATGGAGGATCCAGTGGGTGGACCGATTGATGGAAGGGGCGATGTTAGTTTTATTACCTTTTCGCATCTATATTGTAAAATGCGACGTCTCTTTCTCTGTCTCTGTTAGTTCGGGAACTACAAATTTACATTAATCATTTTTTTTTTAAATAATACTCTATATTATATTCTTATCCACCAATGTTCTAGTATATATTTTGTTTTGTTTAATTTTTCTTATTGTGTTTGTTGGAGTTAAGTTAAAACGACGCTTCTTGATCTTACACTTTATTTAGATTAGCTTACAGAGTATATATTTTGCACAGATACAGAGTTAAAATTTGATCAAAAGAATTTGCCAGCATAAAAATATAAATGTTGCTTTCAATTATTAGTTAAAGAAAGCATAGTCCAATATGTAAATGTATCGAAAGTTAGCATAATTACGCTGGGCTACATTCGCGTATTTAGCATAGGTCGGGATATATATCTACTAGCTCAATCTGGCTTAGTTCCTACCACCGTGCTCACTAGCTGGAGACAATAGTGAAATAAATCGTCACAGAAAAAAAAAACCATCAATACTTTATTGGAATACTTTACCTAAATCATATCTTGTTATAATCGTCACCAATGGCTGATGCGCTGAAACGCCTTGTGACGTCATCAGCAATTAAAAACTACAGCTAAAAAATAAGATTTATTCCCTACTAATAAATATCGAATTATTGCTATAAATATGATACCCTTTCTAAAATGGCGGCCATGGGCATTAGCATACACCATTTTGTTTTTCAGATTCTTCGAAAAATCGATTTATTCTTCACGGCGGTATTCACCATAGAACTAGTGTTAAAGTTGATTACGTACGGATTTATATTACATAAGGACGCGTTCTGTAGATCCGCTTTCAATCTGTTGGATTTGCTTGTCGTTATTGTGTCCCTTGTATCTTTAGAGGGGTGAGTTGTGATTTTTTTTTGCAATGTATTAGGTTCTGTTTCGGTTCAGAGTACGACTAAAATCACCAGTTCATATTAGGTGCGATGTGATCTTAGTAATTAAAATAAATAGCGGACACTGACAGTGGCAAAAGTTTGTATGAGGTTGGAATGGCATCGACGCTTTGCCGTAATTTTTGGCTGGAATCTTCTCGAACTTGTGTGTAATTCTGTTCGAAATAACACCGAATATATTTGTTTTATAAACACATAAATATATCAAAATCTAAATAAAAAAATCTTTATTCAATTTAGGCCCTAAGAAGGCGCTTATGAAAGTCTAAAACACTACCACCGGTTCGGAAAACAACCCAGCCGAGAAGAGCGCAGGCGAGAAACTCGATCTGGTTCTTTTGTTTTTATAAATATAATTTACATCATTTTTTAGAATATAAAAAACTATACAAATCATAGTCTTAACTAATGTTAGCGGGTGCGCACAGAGATGTGGGTTAATTCCAGACATCACTATCGTTCACGTAATGATCCACCCTGTAATAACCTTTTGAGATTAAGACTTGCTTGACATAATACTTGAACTTATTGTCAGGTAAATCGGTAATGTTACTTGGGATCTTATTGTAAAACCGAATACTATTACCTATAAAGCTTTTATTACACTTACTTAACCTAAAGCGTGGTTCCGGCCAACTTGTCTTTACTTCTAATATTAAAATTATGACGATCATTCACTAGATCGAGTTTGTCTAAATTTTTACGAATATGCATTAAGTTATCGAAGATGTATTGTAAAGTTAAAATACCATATTCTTGAAACTAGTTCTTTAGAGATACTATATATTTTCTATACTGGCAGATATCTTGCACAGCGTTTAAGCATTGCCATTCAACGTGGCAATGTGGCCAGCCTTCTGGTAATCTTCTCTTCTCTTCTGGTGACGAGCTGGACGGCATACATTTTTATAATTTAATATTAATAATAATTACGTCTAAATGTTAAACTAAAAAAATATAACAGTTTTTATATGTATTTATGCAGGTCAAATACTGTATCATTCATAAAGATACTAAGAGTATTCCGTGTTCTGAGGCCATTGCGCGCCATTAACAGAGCCAAAGGATTAAAGGTGAGTTCGTGTACGATTTTTATTTGTAACGGAAAAAAAAATCTCAGATATACAAAATTTACGATATTTACGCTCTTGTGACTATTTTTTTTTCTTAAAAAAAAAACATTTTTAGCACGTAGTACAATGCGTAATCGTTGCTATAAAAACGATTGGAAACATTTTGTTGGTGACAAATCTACTGCAGTTCATGTTCGCAGTTATGGGAGTACAAATGTTCAAGGTAGGGTAATGTATATCAAAATTATTATTCGTTACCTAAACGACACCTTTGGGACAATTTACTTACTGTTAAGTTTATAAAAGTAAGTATTTTAAGCAACTTGATTAAGGCATAAAAAAAACTAATTGATGCATATATTTTCTATTGAAAAAAAAATCATCTGATATCGTTCTATTAATATGTGTGGTGAAAGCTTTGAATGATATGGTTTTTTTTTTACTAACAGCTCTGTTTTCGCTTCTTTCAACTTATGGGTCCAAAAAATTCTCTTTTTTTTTTGTTTGTTCTCCCTAACTAGACTATGCATGTTAACTCAAAATTTGCCCAAAGGTGTTGCGTGACAAAATTTTTTTTTTTTTTCTTAACAAAAATAATTAAAAATATACATACATATATAGCTTCGATTTTTTGGACTCACTTATAAAGAGCTTTATTTTGTTTGTTTTGCATATGGTACACCCCCCTACCTTGACATTTCACTCGTCTACAAGGAGTGAGTTAGCTTGTTTTTTGTTACCTACAGTTTTCAACATTTGTTTTTTTTTTGTTACCTTATATAATCAGATCTGGACACTGATGTTTTTAATGATATTAAATTAAAAAAAAAATATGTTTTTTCTTTAAAAACAACAAAGGACTAACCCCATGTAAGTAGGCATTGAATTTGTTGAATAATTTTTTTAATAATGTGTTCCTTTTTTTTTTGCATTTTTAAATAAAAATAAAAATCATACATCGTGCCCGCTCGACACGACAACGAAATGAACATTGGATTTTTTTTAAATGGATGAAAAATACATTATACAAAATTAAAATATTTCGCTTCGAATTGGTATCGTTATTATGTGTTGGTTTGCTTCGACGTATTGTGTTTTTTATGTTTGTCGATTTGTTTGATTGTTTTCGCACTTTTTAGTATGTCGTTAAGTGTGTTTTCGCTTCGATAAAATCTATAGGGAATATATTTGTCATTAATCATATGTTACAATTTATGTTTTCCGTGTTAGGTGTACAACTTTTTAAGGTAATATATAATATAATAAATAACACCATTTTATGTTTGTACGTGCATCTGTGTTTTAATAATGTTTGAATTAAACTTACTCGATATTATTAAGAAGTTCGAACTTGTTAAGTTACATTAATGCTCATTCCACTCGAGTTCGAATGGCAAGTTCCCGTCAAAACATTTTCCGCATAAATAAGTATCGACTTATAATAAATAGTTTATTATTTCCTATTATTAAGTCCTTTTAATATCGAATATAATGTTTATGTTGCGTTATATTTTAACTTCTAATAAATTTCGAACTCGGCTGAGTCAAATTCGGTTGAATTTGTTTTAATTAAAACTTAGTTTAATTATCGATAATTACAGTTTAACGGTTGTTTTAATTATGAACTTTTTCGTATGCTTCTAGCGATGTCAGGTGATTTTATAGTATTTAACTTAATTGTAATACGTAATTCATTTAATTTATCATTATTAGGTAAATAGTCTGTATAATTTTTTTTTAATTGCCAATTTTTTGTAAAAGAATTTTATGTAGCTCTATTTTGAAAAATAATTACGAATTGTAACTTTTAAATTTTACAATTTTTTTTTTTTTAAATTTATTATCACTATTTTAAAATCAAATTAAAAAATCGCCTTTTAAACTAGAAATAATATTGTTTAAACACGTTTTATTATTACAGGGGAGATTTTTTAAATGTACAGATACAACGAAAGTGACCAAGATTGAATGCCAGTGAGTAACAAATTCATATTTTTGTACGGAAATAACATTCGTTTCTTTTAAATCTATCAAGTCCACCGATTACTAGTTGTTTAAATAAATGGTGGTCATCTTGCTATAGAACTTTCAAGGAGTTTTTGGACCATTGATTTACTTACAATTGTTATGAAATTCACATTCTTAATTGTTGTTTAAATACAATACAAGACAAGCATATTAAAATGGATTAGTTTCGGCCGTGCCGTTAGCGTTTGGTCTGATATAGTTTACTGCATAGATTTAGATATAGTTTGAAATGAAGAGTAATAAAAATGACGCGTGTACTCTGAGACGTCACAAGAACTCCCTGGATAGTTTGATAAAGGATCGCCATTTTGATGGATGAAGGTTATCAAAAAAATAAAGCAAAAGTGGACCTAAATAACTTGTATTTATGGGCGCAATTAATTATAAACGAAAACCGCCGCGACATGTTTTTAGTTAGCTACATTAAGAGTAGCATTAGATGGTATATTTATTTCGCTTTGCTACAATCCATTTAACTGAAAGACGTCCACTGCTGGACATACGTCTCTCCCAAAGATCTTGACAACGACCGGTCTTGTGCCACGCGCATCCAGCGGACTCTTGCGACCTTTTAAGAGGGAGATTGCCTTAATCGCCACGCATGGCATGCGTGCTTGTGGTTCTCAGAGAATGCTGGTTTATCCCTTAGTCGCCTTTTACGTCACCTACGGGAGTGATATGGGGTGGTACTATTATTAGTCGGGACCAAACACTGCATTTATATTTATTAGTCATACTATTTTCTTATTGAAAATTATCAAAAGAACGCGTATTAGCCTGAGAAAGAAACATTCGATCGTGGATATAAAAGATAATATATATACTAATAAATAAAATTGAAGTGTATGTTTGTAATGTCAAAATAACAATTTCTCACTGAATACATATGAATGTATATACGATGCTTATACTAAAAATATAATTTTAAAATTTTTATCCGTGTGTCCGTCGGTCTGTCTGTCTGTCTGTTTGTTCTAATCTCCAGAATGGCTGGATCGTTTTTGACGGGACTTTCTGGTCGATAGCTGAAGTTACTCTGCGTAACATAGGGTACTTTTGATTTTCGAAAATAATTAGGGATCCGCGTAAAAAAAATTAAAACTCATAAGAAAATGAATACAATCCGATTCAATGCACAGTTTAAAGGGCAAAGTGTTTGAATTTATGAAAAATATTTTTATTTCATCTTAGTACTAAAGAACATTAGAAAATAGGAAACGCGGGCGCAGCCGCGGGCACACGGCTAGTAATAAATATATGTTTGAGAAAATGCTATCAGAATAAGGCGACGGGTGAAATAGAAAAAACTTTAGAATTTTCAAAACTCAAAATGGCATAATAAATCTTGCGTATAAAAGGAAATTACACGATTGGAATACGTGGGCACCAGGGACGTATTTAGATGTTTTTGCGAGGGAGTTTTCCTATACGTCCTGTATTATGTTTTTCAGAGGTACGTATATTATCTATGAAAATGGGAAACCCACGATAAAAGACCGCATATGGATAAAGAATAAATTTAATTTCGATGATGTACTGAGCGGAATGCTGACTCTGTTCACGGTGTCAACCTTCGAAGGGTGGCCTGGGTATGTGTTTTACCATACGCGTGCTTTTATAAATAGTTTATATATTTATTAGTTAATTTATTTTTGCTTTTCGCCTGCTGTTTAACTTTTTTTTTAACCAACCAATCCTATTTTTTTTTGCCTACCTTTTTATAATATTTAAATTAGCATTTAAAATAGCAGTTTTCTTAACTTTATTGTTTATTTGTCTGAAAGTTTTAGTTGTTTTTTATATAGAAAAAAAACAAATGCCTTTCTTAGGTCTGACTTATACTCTTGCCGCAGGGGGCGACGCGGTGCAATGCTAACGCAATCCCGTATCGCCCCCATCCCAAATGCGGCGGGCGGCTCCGGGGGGTTTAGTGGGTATTTCCGGACGCTTCACGTCCGGGCGATTCCCACACTGGTGCGGAGACGTGCCTCCGCACCACCTTACCCATTGCATTGGGGGACTTCGGTCTCAGTAATGCAATGGGTAAGGGCAGTGCGTAAATGCATTCCCCTCGTCTGACCTATATTATACTTTACTCAAATTGTGTGTAAAGTCCTTAACGTGTTCCCCTAATTTAGCTCTGAGTTTAAATAATAATCTGTATTATTAGCGATTCTTTTGTAGTTTTCAGGTAAAATCCGGAATCTGCATCACATTTTATAAATGACTAGCTTTATGCCCGCCGCTACGCGCGCGTTTCATATATTCTTCAATGTGTTTCAATTTTTTTTATACGGAATCCTAACTAGTTTCCTTAAAAAAAATTAGGAATAAGATAAAGTAATAATATTTCTCATAAATTACTGTAATAAACTGTACCTTAAGCCGGATTTTATTAAAAATTATATGAGTTTTTTTTCATACGCGGAACCCTAATTATTTCGAAAATTAAAAGCACCCTATGTTACCCCGAGTAACTTCAGCAGTCTACCAAAAAAAGTCCCTTCAAAATCGGTCCGTCCGTACCGGAGATTACCTATTACAAACAGACAGACAAACACAAAAATTCGTGTATCGGGTATCGTGTATAAATTCATATCTATTAAATAAAAAAAAAAGTTTGCATTACAAACAGACACTTCCATATTATTTATTCGTATAGATAAAAAAATTTCACACAGACGAAGTTATGTAATGCTTAATTAGAGCTTTGATTTAGATAAGTTACTTTTTAATAATAGCGGTGGTATCCATCGCATATGGTATCCTGGTATCTCGATCACAAGCCCTATTGTCAAAGTCATTGTTGCGGCTCTGCATTTTAAATTAGTCTCATCAGTCATCATCAGTCAACCGATAGACGTCCACTATTGGACATAGGTCTCACTCAAAAAGAGGGGAGGAATTTCCATAATCGCCACGCTTGGCAGGCAGTTTGACGATCGCAGTCAGGAGATTGCTGTACTTAGAGGTGTTGCTGCCCATGCCCTTTTTTTTTTTTTTTTTTTTTTTCTTTTGTGACGGGGGGAAATGCATTTACGCACTACCCTTATCTATTGTATTTAGGAGATCAAAATCCCCCAATATAATAGATAAGGGGGCACGGAGTGACAAGCTCCGTGCCAGTGTGGGACTCACCCGGGCGTGAAGCGCCCGGAAATACCCACTAAAACCCCCCGGGGCCGTCCGCTGCATTTGGGATGGGGGGACTGCTGCCCATGCCCTAATATATCTCTTAGTCGTCTTTTACGACACCCACGAGAAAGATATGGGGTGGTACTATTCTTAGCCGGCACCACACGGCACATTAGTCTATGTTCCCATTATTAACTTCTTAACCCCTTGAACACTTACCTGGCGTTTACGCCAGCTATCCATTGTTTTCCTATTGTCTTATTTTTATAGGTACTCGATACATTAAAATAGAATTTGAAAAATATGTAAATATTTGATCAATCACCAGTTTAAAGGTATGTTAGTCGTACCGACTTTAGTTTAATCAATGAAAACCAAATTGGATATGGTTAGTTTTTTCCTCGTAATTGTAAATAATTATTATGGTCGACGATCAGGTTAATACTAAGTACTTTTTATTGTGTCAAACTTTTTACTCAATACAATATTTGATGTCGTGGTGATATAACGAAATATGAATAAAACTATTTTATGTCAAAATTGTTTTTTTTTTATATGTTTTGTAATTTTTTTTTTAGATTATTGTCAACATCGATGGACTCGAATGACGAGGATCACGGACCTATTGAGAACTCACGACCTCTAGTCGCTTTCTTCTATATAAGTTACATTATTGTTATTGCCTTTTTTATGGTAAGTAATATTACTTATCCAAATTCAAACTCGTAAAGTAATCCAAATCAATTATTCTTTTAAAGCAATGATATGTTTTTATGGCTTTGTGGCCATATGGCGTATGGCTTTTAAAGCCAGGGGTACGGCAACTCTGTACTAATTCTTTAGCAGAATCATCGCACTAATACTTTTCTATTAATTGCATTATATGTATATGTGGTATGTATATAATATTATATTTGTGTACAAGTATATAATATTATTATTTAGTTTTGCACCTACCTTTGTTGCTTTCTTCACCACCCTAAGGTTGACTGGGGGAAAATGCCTAAGGCATTAAGTCCGCCTTTGTACATAAATGTGTGCAAAAAGTGTTAAATAAATAAATAAATAAATATGTCCACATGCCCACATATAACGGAAAATAACCTAGACATCGTGCAAGCTGGCATATAACTCGATCTGTTTTTTTTTTATATAAAATGTTTATTTTTTCTTAAATCACTTCGTATATTTATTGTTATTCGGAATGGGGACGACGCAGGCTTGAACAGGCTTATTGTGAGAGTTTCGGATGGTTAAAGACCAATGCAGCCAACTGTAGAAACTTTTTGGGAGAGAGTATCTGTACGTCCTCCGGGAGCGATACGTGCTTACCCAGAATTCGATTACGTATGGATATGAATGGATCACATTCACACAATATGTGCTTTGGCATTTCATCTGCGATTTCACAGAACCTGCACTCTCTTTTGTTACGGACACAAATATTGTAAATTAAGCGTTAAGGCCTCTTTAGGTTTGCATTAAGTAAATCACTCTTTCTTATAAGCTGTATGGAATAATTATCTGGAAAGTTAATAAAGTGGAATAAAGTTCTGGAGATTTGTTCCATAATTCTAGAGCTTTACAACACATTTTTATTACACTTATGGTCATATCGTAACTTAACTTGAGATTGTGTTTAAGCTTTAAAAAAAAAAAAAACAAAGGGCTGTTAATTTATTGATTGATGTTTGGAATCGGAAATATATACTAGCGTTATAAAGTTATTGCCCACTCGTAAGACATTCGGGTAACTGTTTATTTTTAATCCAGATGTAAAGTATAAAAATTTTGTAATTTTAGGTAAACATTTTCGTCGGTTTCGTCATAGTGACATTCCAGAAGGAGGGAGAGCAGGAGTTCAAAGATTGCGAACTGGATAAGAACCAACGGAACTGCATAGAGTTCGCTTTGAAAGCGAAACCGGTTCGAAGGTAATTAATATTTAATGTTATTATGGGTTTTTTATGACTCGAGCACGGTAATAAGTCTGAACTTTAACTGTTGTTGAAAATAGCGCAAATCAAGAATGATGACGTCACTAGATAGATGAAAATTATTCACCGTTGATATCATAACACTTAAGCTGGCGTGCATCATCTAAGCTTATATTTAACAAAAGTCAAATCCGTAGTTAAATCTACAGTTAGGCAAAAACGTGTTGCACCATCTGAGTTTAGTTTAAATTACGTCATAATTTAACTGTAACCGTAACGCACGAAATTTGGGCGTTTAAAATTTAAACGAAGTTTATTTCGATTGTCATGACATCTGCCAACGACATTTAATAGAGCCTATTATTTACATTGTACAAAAATATGTCTCTATTGTAAGATATTTTATGGGAATCGTCTTCTGGCGATGTTTTCTCTTTTTGTTTCAAGCTAATGCCATCAGGTTTTTTTTACATAAAATAATGTCCTTGTTTATCAATAATTGTTTGAATACTTAATATTACTCAGCAACAATAATAATTAACATGTCTTTCATTAGGATATATATTACAGTAACAAATGTAAGACAAATACTATTTTTTTTATTCTTGATAAACTTACTTGGTTTTTACAGTTAATAGGATTTGATCCATAACGAAATATATCCAAAACCTTCGTTTTAGTCCAAACTGACAACAATAACAACACGTTTGTTGTCTATTTATCAATATTGTTTTTGACATTTTTTACGATGTCACCATGCATAAAATATTTTCCTTAATATTTATTAGGAGATTGATGTCTCTTTCAACTGACAACTCTTTTAACTTTAACCCTAACTAAAAGTTGGGTTGTGCACTCGAAACTTTGCTACTGCCTTGGTTAAAGATATAGTAAAGATTAAGTTTAAATTTAAACTTTACTATAACTGGAGATTTCGTGCACTCCACTCTTAGGTACATCTATCACGGTTAAACCTTGCAATCACTCTACATTTTGACTTCTTATAAACCTGATAGTCTTATATAAAACGGCACATTCTATTGTTATTAAAAACCTCCCCGAGCACGCCTAAAATTTAACTATTATTTGCAAATCTTCCCGTCACATCAAATGATCAGATTTTGGTTAAATTGTACTTATCTATACTAATAAATAAAGTTGAAGCGTCTGTTTGTAATGTCAAAATTATTTTGTTTACTAAATATATATGTATGTATATACGTACGATACCTATACCAGAAATACATTTTTAAAATTTTTTTGTCTGTTCTGTCTGTTTATTATGGGCAATCTCCGAAACGGGTGGACCGATTTTGACGGGACTTCTTTTGGTATATAGCTGAAGGTCCTTCAGGTAACTTTTAATTTGCGAAAATAATTAGGGTTTCGCATAAAAAAAACTCATAAACATTTGAATAAAATTCGATTTAATACACAGTTTTATAGGCAGGTGCTATAATTTATGGGGAATATTTTTACTTTGTTTACTTTTAGTACAAAAAATTTTTAGTTAATAATTAGGGTTCCGTATAAAAAAAAAAAATAAAACGCAGTGAAGAATGTATGAGAAACGGGCGCAACCGCGGACCGACAACTAGTGCACTATAAATGTTATGAATAAACAAAGACAGTAAATGATAAAGAAATAAGAATATGATACAGTAAAATAATATGGAATTATTGGCTGCACTTTACATATTAAGAGGAAATGCGGGAATGAGGAACGGTTAAAGCTTATAAGCTACCAAGCTTTGAACATTTGTCTATATTGGAAGGAAACAAGGGAACAAACGTGTTAATAGAATAAACGTCACCCGCATTTTCTATTAACTCTAAAAATAGACTGGATTTAGGACTCTATACAGTGACTGATAGAAACATTGCAAGGTTTGGCCGACATACGTATATTTATGTAATGCGAATCATCTATCATTGGACTGAGGGTTTGCATTCTGAAGAGTGTAATTATTAATACCCATTGACCTTTATTAGAATAACTATGGTTAATAATAGATATTAAATATATTGCACGACTTCTTGGTAAAAACAATACGTGTACTTTTACTTCAAGGTACATTCCAAAACACCGCATCCAGTACAAGACATGGTGGTTCGTTACTTCGCAGCGTTTCGAATATTTCATATTTTTCTTATCGTTTTAAATACGGTCGCGCTCATGATGAAATTTCACGGAGCGAGCCATGAATATAAAAAGGTAAATAACAGAATTTAAAACATTTCCTAGAATATGGTAGAAAATTTACAGCCCCGAAGCTACTAAAGTCATATCTCCATTCCTTACAAAGCGCAATCGGTGTCCAAATATGGCATATCGTCATTTGTTTTGTTCAAATCGGCTTGGCGTCAAACATTCATCTATTTTTATGTGTATCCAATAGATGACATTATATTTTATTGAGATTTTATATTATAATCACCGAAAATTACTTTCATAATCGGAACACACATAAACATTTAGTATTAAAAAATAAAATCCACAAATTTATTGCACCATCTACCGGAAAGGATAGAATAAGACCAGCCGATCTACTTAGCGTGTCAATAACGTCAATAACCTTCTTGGTTACTTAAAGGTTAATTAAAGACTATATCATATCTAGCCAGAAGTTGTTATTGAATTTGGCATTCCAGATAAGTGGATTATAGTAATTTAATTCTGTTGCAGGGTCTAGATTATCTGAACATGCTTCTGACAACGGTTTTCATGTTAGAGTTTGTGTTCAAACTGGCCGCCTTCAGGTTTAAGGTAAATTTTGTAATCTGATATTTATTCATACAAATAAAAAAAAATGCTTATGCTTAGTTGGTTTGGGCATGTAGAGAGGATGGATGAGAGAAAGATTAACGAAATTAATTTATAAGGCGAGGGTGAATGCGCAAGTCAGTAAGGGTCGACCTAGGCGAACGTATCTAGACCAAATCGATCACGTGTTAAATAAAGGCCAGGTAAAAAGTACCCATAACCGACGAGCATGTATGAAAGCGCTCATGAAAGTAGAGGAAGCGAGAGAGGTGTGTCAAGATCGTAGCAAGTGGAAGGGCGTAATCTCTGCCTACCCCCACGGGAGAAAGGCGTGATGATATGTATGTATGTATGTATAAAAAAAAATTATACCGGACTTGAAAGATTTTGCTGAACCTTCATCAATCAAATTCAATGAGATAAAAAGGAGACGATAAGATGTATTGTCAGTTTCGAGTGAGTTAGAATATATGTTTATAATATAGTGGGTTGGTTGAACAAGTCCCATACTTTTTAAAGTTGCTATAGTAAAAAATAAGTCACCAACTTTTAACATTTCTTTATGTAAAATTGAATATGCATCGGTATAAGTTTTCATAGTCTAAATTGTAACTGAAGCAAGGTTTTAGGATGATCTAATTGGCAATTTTTTTTTAAATTTTACAGAATTACTTTGGAGATGCATGGAATACGACAGACTTTATTCTTGTTGTCGGGAGTATTATTGATATAGTAGTAACGCAAGTAAATGAGAACAAACCCATGGCAGGGGTGAGGATGAATTCTGTTATCATTTTTTTACTTAGTAAAGACAGTTCTAATTAGCATACTAATAATGGTTTTTAATTTGACTTTCAGTATGGAATTATCGACAGCAAGCAGAATAAAGGGGTAAGATGCAAACAATTTTCCTTATGTCGATTTTAACTTGCTCACAGCTATTTTTGAT
The DNA here is from genome assembly GCA_014132275.2 of Samia ricini. Taxonomy (NCBI): domain Eukaryota; kingdom Metazoa; phylum Arthropoda; class Insecta; order Lepidoptera; family Saturniidae; genus Samia; species Samia ricini. Next base: position 39,542,872 of record AP028158.1, read on the forward strand.
TCAACGTGCTTCAGTTTTCTGTTACATTTGACCACTTTGGTATTCGATTAATTTCTGTTATCCGATCTGTTAATACTCTTTTTGTTAATTTAGATTACAAAAACTCGATTGATGACTTGACATTAATATTACAGTTACATTATTTGTATACCTCAAATAACTTATTAGAATCCGTCGATTTTCTTCAGGGTAACCTTTTGAAATACATCACGTTCTTCCGTTTGTTCCGAGCCATGCGTTTGATAAAACTGTTGTCCAGAGGCGAGAGAATCAGGACTCTCTTGTGGACGTTTATCAAATCATTCCAAGCTCTACCATACGTCGCATTACTTATAGTCCTTCTGTTTTTCATCTACGCTGTCGTTGGTATGCAAGTAAGTTGATAAAGTTTTTTAAAGTTTTTGTACCTTATTCACTTGTCCTATCAAAATATCCTTGGTTATTATTTATAATAGAAATATAAATACAAATCTTACAAAAGTAAACAAACTTACTTGTTGCGTAAACTTTTTTGATGTGTATATTTAATAATTGATCTTGGCATAGCTAACAAGCTGATAATAGAAGAAGAGAAAAAATATTTTATTTTGACAGTTTTAGCTTTAGTTCTATAGACACATTTATACATATTTCTCCTATTAAAAAATGTCATAAATGGATGATTGTGCAATATATGGTAGTTGATGTAATGAACACAGATAATCTATATTAGATTTTTGACAAATGATAGAAAGAAAGAAAAGACATTTATTACCATATTTTACAATAGATTACAAAATGCAGAAGGAAAAACTACAATTGAGTATGTGAACAAAATAAAACACATGGTAATAAGGACTGGCGTCAGCATTTGCCGCTTTATGACTATCGCCAGTTTAAGATGTCGAAGTTATAAACTTACTTCAATTTATTTACTAGATCAACCAATGTATATATGATTATTGAATTTCTCCTCGTTATCACTTGCCATCAATTGAAAGTGTAAGATGGCTACAACGTAATTAGTGATAACATTGTTCGCAGCTATTCGGAAGAGTGTACCCAGACGGTGAAGTGATAACGGACAACAATAATTTTCAAACATTTGGCAGCGCCCTTATGGTTCTGTTTAGATCGGCGACAGGTCTGTTATTTCATTCTACACTTTCATACATTTTTAATGGTAACCTCCATAAATTCTTCAACGTAGTATTATTACCATGTCTATTTAGGTTGTAAATTAGTAGTCTTAACACTTCTGCTGCTTTTGTTTCGATCTATTAATGTCTAGCAACGCTAAGAACTGCGATTCTTTTTAAAGTTGTTAATAAAGCACTTTAAGCTGCAGTAGTAATAGATCCTATAGGCTTTTTTATCATTCTTCGGCTTAGCACTTTGACCAGGAACTTGCCTGATGTTAAATGTGATCAGGATGGCATAAAAGTTAAGTCCATATGTACTAATTCTTAAACAATACTGTCAGAATACATCCGTAGATGCTTACCGATAGATTCTCAAACTTGAGAATAGACGCTAGTCAGGGGGGCAATTAAAAATGCCCTATTCATCAATTTTAATCACAATGTTTTCCTTTACCAAAAGTTCAGGCTTGTTATAGAATAGTATAGCCAGATTCGAACCTAAGTAATTCAAATGCAATGTCTGACCTTACTGGCTACTCAGCCATCATTCCTTCAAAAGATATTTAGTCATTATCATTCTGTTGCCAAACTATTTAGGGTCGTCTCAATATATCTTCTTCATCTATATATTTTTTTACATTCACCTCTTTTGCTCTCATACTATCTCTTACACATTCCATCCTTACTTTCTTTGATTGTTGTCTCCATTTACAATTCTCAACATTCATATTCATTAGTTTTTCAAGTGTTTCCTCATGACACACCAAGACAAACCCTATCAACTTTTTTACATCTGATGTCACTTTTCCTAACTCTGTCCATTGTCATGAAGCCGAACATCAACAATCGCATATTTTCTGCATGCAGTCATTCTTCAACGTCTTACTATTTGCTCCAATCTTTAAAAATATATATTTCTGCTATATTAAAGCCCATGATAATAAAGCATGTAATATTATAGGTGAAGCTTGGCAGGAGATTATGATGGCGTTATCACGTAACGAAGCTGAGCGTCCCGGTGACCCCATACATTGTATTGTAGTGCTTGAGAACGGAAAGTACGAGCCTGATAAAGAAAACTGTGGTAATTGGGCGGCCTTCCCATACTTTATATCATTCTCCCTGCTTTGTACTTTCTTGGTGAGTATATCTAATTTCCTATTTACCTAACCAAGTCTTATATTGCTAATACATTTTTATATGGTATAGGCTGAGTGCTTTGTCCACAATCTCAGCTGATGTTAAGATGTGTTCCAGGAGAGTAAACACACTAAGCCTAAAGGAATTTGTTCTCAAGTGATCCTGTCGGAACACACCTATGGGTATTTGGCGACAGGTTTTCAAATTTGAGGGTGGTAGCTACCCAGGCGAGCATTATTAGAAAATGCCCTTTTTTTTTTTTTTTGACGGCGCGAAATGCATTTACGCACTATCCTTATCTATTGTATTAGTGAGACCGAAGTCCCCCAATACAATAGGTAAGGGGGCACGGAGTGACGAGCTCCGCGCCAGTGTGGGACTCGCCCGGGCGCTAAGTGCCCGGAAATACCCACTAAAACCCCCCGGGGCCGTCCGCTGCATTTGGGATGGGGGCGATACGGGGTTGCCAAGCATGTCGCCGCGTCGCCCCCTGCAGCGAACCCACCGGGCCTCGTCGAGCAATGGCCCAATGGGGATGGGGGAGAATATTTCTCAACCCCACCTCTAAGCCCACCCCCCCCCCCCCCCCCCAAGAGGGAGGGAGGGAGGCATGACCAATCGGTCAACATTCCGGGGGCAGGATATATTTCCTACCCGCATAAAACGAAAAGGGAAGAAAGGCACAGAACGGAGGCGGGCCAAGAGAAAAGGGGAAAGAACCTGCCTCCACTAGAAGATAGGTCCCTCTCCTATACTCGCCTTGCCTAGCAAGACATAGCAAGGAGAGGGATACCTAAGAAAAGAAGAAAGAGAGAGAAAAACACACCTCCACAAACTCAACCCACCCCAACTACCTACCGCACACAACCCAATGCCCTACCATCACGCTATGGTTTCCACACGATGTTGTCCTTCACCGAAAGCTCGTATGACCTCGATAGATGGGCTCGAATCCGCGTCCATTGATGCAAAATCCACTGCGTCATCATCGCTTTAATTCGCTTTATCCGACATGCGATATTTATTTTAAACATATTGAGTTCATTAAACAGGATAAATGCTATCATATCTTTTAAGTTAAAAAAAAATCATACACGGTATGCAAAGCTTCAATGACATCGGTTGACTAATTTTGAAGTTTGAAACAGTTTTTTATTTCTTCAAATGTTCAATGTATGAGAAAAACTAAAGAGCCCAACGTTAGCTAATTAAATTTATTCGACTTTTCCAATTATAGTCATTTGGTCATAACCATTTTGGCTATCTATAATGTTTCGATTGTTTATATTATCAATTTTTGAAATGCACAAAGCAGTTCTATAAGTCTATGAAATATATCCGTGCTATCAAATTATTTTAAATACTTATTTACGGATTATTAATTTATTCGTTACCGTGATTATGGTCCATTTTGATTACCTGACGAGGGACTGGTTAATTCGTGGACCTCACCGTATAGATGAATTATTATCAATTTTCGATATGCACAAAGCAGTTCTATATCTATGAAGTATATCTGTACTGTTAAATTATTTGAAATACTTATTTCTAGATCATTAATTTATTCGTCGCCGTGATAATGGACAACTTTGATTACCTGACGAGGGACTGGTCAATTCTAGGACCTCATCATTTAGACGAATTTATCAGGTAATTTCTATTATTGGTTTTTTCCTAGCGTTTAAGAATTCGTTAATAAGATTAATTCGATGTCGAATTCGATTCTAAGTCGAAATTTAATTACAGTTGTGATTTAGTTCACGCGCGCGATAACTAGATGTCGTTATATGAGTTAACGTGGATCGCGCTTTCAATATGTCGTATTATAAAGTTTTGGGCGGTTAATCTATACTAATAATCAAATTGTAAATTTGACGCATCTGTACATTTTCGATTTTAAAACTTATTGCAAGGGACTAAAAATTGGTAATTAAACACATTTATATCATTTTTATAAATATGTGTCTGTCTGTTTGTTTGTGCAGGTATCAATTAGAAAGTACTAAATATATATAAAAAATCACAAAGATAATTATAATGAATATTCCAGGGTAACACCAAAACTTTATTTCATTAAAATCGGTCTACTCTATGAAAAGTTATAATAATTTGAATGACACGCGGCGTCTTTAATATGAATGAAGAGTTTGTAAAAATATATGCGTCTTATTCGAGAACGAAAAAAATATAGATTGATTGAAATTGAACTAAATGACATAATATAAAATATATGTTTAGTATAGAAATAATAAATATATAAAATAAAGTGACTGAGAAAACAATATTTTGACATTTTTATACAATATCTAGCATTTTAACCGTTGTAATAAGGAATCATTTTATGGAAGTAGTAAATTAAATTTCAATTATAATGTCAATAGGTAAATATGGCGGGGAACATAATATTATTTATTTTTATTTGAAATTAGACGGTTCATGATTTGTTTATTGTTGATGACATTGGTGAGACGTGTTATGAATGGTGGTTACGTTAGCAAATGATCTATGCATTTCTGACGCTTATTCATAGATGGCGCGGTTTATACTTGTATTATAAAGAGGTAAGGTGGGGGTAATCTCCGTTACCACTAGTCCGATTTTGGAAATTATTTCACTGTCAAAAATCTATATTATAATATGTTACTTTTTACGGGACTGGAAATTTCTGTCAGAAACCTTTAAGTTTTAAAGCATTAATCCGTTGCATTCTTTTTTTAAATTTTAGAAATGGAAACACAAATTTTAATTTTATTGCAAGTTTGCCTAGTGTTTGAACAATTTCCGTGATCGGATTACTTGTGTAAATTTTAGATTATGGAGCGAGTATGATCCTGACGCTAAAGGAAGAATTAAGCATTTGGACGTCGTGACATTGTTAAGGAAAATAAGTCCTCCTTTGGGTAATTTTTTTGTCTATTTTCTTGTTGTTATAAGTTGATATTGTTTGCATTTAGCATCTATGTATATAGATAAAAATGAATGTAACTATGTATACCTTTTACGCGTTCCTGAAGCATTCATTCGATTATAATGAAACTTCGATGAGCGGTTCTGGGAGCATCGAGAATGTTTCTGACCCAAGAAAATCTTTGCATGTCATTCCTAATATTTTATAAATAATAATTGAAAAGCAGTAAGTTGTAAATGCGTTAAATTATGGCAAGAAATACATAATTTTAGTTTCATTTGATTTGAGTTCAATAATGTAAATAAATACCTATTTTTTTTAAATACTAGTCGTCTCAGTGAACTTTGTACCGCCTCTGAATCCATAAATGTTGTGCTGTTTAGCTGAATTATAATTAAATTTCACTTCGAATACACGAGAGAAACGAACAAAAAAAAATGCATGTCTCGTAAATATCATCCGCAAAAGCCGTTCCATACAAACTATGAAAAAATGAATTACAGTAATACCCCGCTTTACGCGAGGGATACGTTCCGAAAAAAATCGCGTTAACTGAAATTCGCGTATATCGAGGTTTATGATTAAACATAGTCAAAATTTAATACAAAAAAATACAAATCATTTTAATCAATCACTTTAATTCTAAGAACACTTTATGCAATACATACTTATTATTTTTTACGGAAAAATACATCTATTGTCTTTACATTATGTTTATACGCACTCTTTCGCGTAATGCGAGGCATTTGAGCGCGAAATTTCAAATTCGCGTTATAGTGAAACCGCGTGTAACTGGGTCGCGCTAAGCGGGGTATTACTGTATCTTCTTTGAATCTTTACTGTTGTTTAAATCAATATGGCTGATCATAAAAATCGTTCCAGCCGTTTTTGAGCGATAAATAGTGAAACTAACCCGACTTTGTTCTATATGTATATATATATATATATATATATAATATGTTTCCAGGTTTTGGTAAACTCTGCCCGCACAGAACTGCCTGCAAGCGTCTCGTGTCCATGAACATGCCGTTAAATTCTGACGGAACCGTCAACTTCAATGCGACATTATTCGCTGTCGTACGGACCCAGTTGCAAATCAAGACTTCAGGTTCCATTTTGACAACAATACATTGTTTCATATATCCATATTGTTATTTTAAATGAAATTAGATCCAAAATAGGGAGGACCCATAAATTTTCGTTCTAAGAAATTAGGTTGTTTTCATTAGTCATTTGCCCCTTACAGTTTTCTCTCGTTCTAAAAAGACGTAAACGCCAAATAATGTCAAACTAAGTAAACAATCTTGTAAATCCTTTTGCTATTTAATGCTATGTTATCTATAGTATTTAACTAGCTGTATACGACCCCATATTTTGTAATTTTAGGGGAATTTTACGTAATACAATGTCGGTTATTGAAGCATGAATTCTTATATGTCTCAAAGACTCTGTAGTAACAAAAAGGTTGCTACACATTGTAAAGAAAAAGTATATGGCGATTAATTGATTTAGAATAACCGAACGTCAATTAGAATGTGGTAGTTGACGTGTAATAAATACGTGCTTGAGGAGTTAACTGTAAATGAAGACGCAAAAAGTTTGATTGCATTAATGGTTCTTTATTGAAGTTATACTTCTTTAGGCGCGTTATGAAAAAATGATGAGAGTGAAATTTTAAGATGCGCGCGCGCATCTGTGACACGAAATTAACAGTATGAAGTTGTCTGCTTAACCGCTCATTAAGTCTCGAAAAAAAAGCTACCAACAAAATAGAAATTGAACCTGGATATTAGTCGCGCATGTTGGTACGCTCGTCACCTCTGATCACTGTTTTCATATTTATAATATTATCCCACAAAATCAGCATTGCCCCGTGATGTTTTTCACAAAATCAGCATTGCCCCGTGATGTTTTCACAAAATCAGCATTGCCCCGTGAAGTTTTTCACAAAATCAGCATTGCCCCGTGATGTTTTTCACAAAATCAGCATTGCCCCGTCATGTTTTTCACAAAATCAGCATTGCCCCGTGATGTTTTTCACAAAATCAGCATTGCCCCGTGAAGTTTTTCACAAAATCAGCATTGCCCCGTGATGTTTTTCACAAAATCAGCATTGCCCCGTGAAGTTTTTCACAAAATCAGCATTGCCCCGTGAAGTTTTTCACAAAATCAGCATTGCCCCGTGATGTTTTTCACAAAATCAGCATTGCCCCGTGATGTTTTTCACAAAATCAACATTGCCCCGTGATGTTTTTCACAAAATCACCATTGCCCCGTGATATTTTTACAGCATCCTTTTTTTTTTTTTGTTGATTACAGGTGTAATTGATGAGTGTAATACAGAACTTCGTGCTATAATAAAGAAAGTTTGGAAACGAACTTCACCTAAACTGCTGGATCAAGTGGTGCCTCCGCCGGGTGATCCGAACGAGATCACAGTTGGCAAGTTTTATGCGACTTTCCTCATTCAAGATTACTTTAGAAGGTGACCGAGTTATTTGTATTCGAAATATTGTTTCATAAAGAGATATAGGACAGTTTATAGTGAATTTCTTCAATTATTATTTGACTAAGCAATATTTGGCATTTACGTATTAACGTCACCGCAACAAAATTTACTTTATTTGGGTCGGAATTTAAAGTTCGTATTTTGAATTTGGGGTTGCTTAGGATTGTTTTTTTTATAAGAGTTGATTGCTCCTTCCAAATGACCCCCCCCCCCCCCCCCCCCGCTCAACCCGCGGAGACACGTTGTTTTTTTATGTGTTTGAAGTTACGTATAATGGAACGTAATTTTGCTTTCATATGAGCATTTTGAAAGTTTTATAATACGATAATTTTGTTGTTTTATAAAATTATTATTCATTGTTATTAAAGAAAAAAAAAAAAAAAAAAAAACAAAATTACAAACTGCTTTTCCATAAAGAATTCGAAGCGAGCGAGCAAACTAGTCAGAGCAAACCCGTCTGAGTTTGGTTAGGTTAGGTTAGACTTGCGTAGTGCGTAAATGCATTTCCCGCCGTCAAAAAAAAAAAAAAAAAAAGTTAGGTTAGACTTGTGATTTCGGTCTCACTAATGCAATGGGTAAGGGTAGTGCGTAAATGCATTTCCCCCCGTCAAAAAAAAAAAAAAAAAAAAAGGTTACACTTGTAATAAAAAGAAAGCCGCGGCGCCGCTCGGCGAGCGTTCAAAATCAAGTTGTTAGTATACAAATTACCAATAATTGTTCGGAGGTGACACGAACAACAAGTTTGGTGTTTCCTAAAAACAAGGTTTCTATAAGCGCACAAAAAGATTTCTCTTTACCGGCCATTGCCAGAATTATTGCTGCGGTCGCGTTATTACGTAAAAGTACCCAATATTCCTCAGCGAAGAAATAATCGTTTCTTTAAAATAAAAATTGTATGATACAGAAAGGTCTTTGCTCAAAGTGCTTTTGAATAGAAAGGTTCTACTAAATAATAATACTATTCCACTAAATAAATAGTATACTAAATGGTAATTACTGTTTCTCTCTACAATTAATATCTTTTGGGGAATTAATTGATCCAACCTCTACCATTACAAGGATAGTTTTTGAACAGTTCTAATGTATTTCGCTTTTCTGTTTATTTATGAAAACTAATTTTAAGTAATATCGGCACAGAAGTAATTATCAATCTTACTAGTGAGATTGATAAAGAACAAACTTTAATCTACATTATGGATTACATAAAGATTTTAAATGAGAAATAATCGCTACAAAATCAAGTAGCAAATTCTTTCTAAAAGGCTAGCTTTAAATACGTGAATCCAAAAGTTGATTCAATTTTCTGATAATGTGGAAGGCCTTAGTCTATCAGTGATTAAGATTTTTAGTACATTTTAATGACCTCTGAATTGATTTAGATAAACACGGTCAAATGGTTGTAAATGCAAGGTGTTATTGTCATATTATAATACTTACCTCGTGTGGTGCTGGCGAAGAATAGTACCACCCCATATCCTCCCGCGGGTGTCGTAAAAGGCCGTAAACCAGGGGATGGCGGTAGCATCCTTTCAGTACCACAAAGACCTACTGCGTCAATCTGCCTGCTAAGCGTGCCGATTATGGTAATCATCCTTAAAATTTGGGGGAGATTTATGTCCAGCAGTGGGCATATTTTAGCTGAATGGATGGATAATTCTTGTATAATTTTGAAGAGTTTTCCCATCATTTGAAAGGTTTTATTTCCTTAGTTTACAAATATTAACAGCGATGTTTCTATTTTTATAGGAACCATGCGTAAGTCGATATCAAAATTCTAAGCAACGTTTATGAAGTTTTTTTTTTATACTGCTGTAATTTATTGCTTAAACACTCATGGCACCGATACGGGTTTCGTTGAGCCGGAGTGTCGCTTGACAGTTTACACGTGTTTTCGTTTCTTTTTATTATTATTTTTTTTTTTTTATTCCAAATTTTGATTGTGAATGGTGCCTATTTTTATTCGAACCTTTATAAAACGATTCATACAAGCATGTTTATTTTGATATTTATCCTATATTATTGTAATTTATACACACACGTGTCATCATCTCCCTAATATCATGATTGTATGATTTGTGAAAAAACATTTTTGTTTTCAGCTTTTCCCGCATCAAACAAAAAAAAAAAAAAAAAAAAAACAATTAAAAATATATTTATATGGCCGCGCCCCGAAAATTCATTTCTCAAAATTTATTCTGTCTAAAAGCATGTGTGACATTTTTTTTTAAATATAGAAAAATTATCACATAATTCCAAAGCATGTTTCCTCAGTGAATTAACTTCGTCAGTGTTCAATCACTTGCTTCAAGTGCACAATTGGTTTAGTTTTTTTTTTTTATAAACATTGCGTGGGCATTGTCGAATTTTGTGTTCGTAATAAGTTTTTGCATGGGACAAACTAGCGTTATAAATCAATTTGGCTTTTGTTAACCTTTACACACATTATAAAAAAAGGTTATATTACCTATTGAGAGTATTGCCACGTGAAAAACAAACACAGAGAAGACATGTTTTTGGAAATATTTTTCAACGATCTAACATGAATTTAGTTTATATTTGTTTTCAATTTTTTTTTTGTTTTGCTAAATTTTTCTACGTATATTTTGTTTCCAAGTTGCGTTTTATTTCGATATTATAAAAATTCAAACGTCAACCGTATTTTGTAAATAAAATGACTTCAAGTTTATTGTATATTATTTGCCGAGTAATTAATTGTTCCGGATAATTGATTACTTGAAGAATTATTTATTATTAATTTTAAACGAATTTCATTAAAAGTATTGTTACGTTATTACAAAGTATGAAATAAGTTACAGACAATTGTCTAATATCAAATAGTCTTTATAGCGGAGCTGACAAGATCAATTCCTTGTGTTGACATAATATTATAAGCACAATCAAGTAAACATGTGTAATTTTAGGTTTTATTTACACAAGTGGAATTTTATTGCAGCCAGGCAACTGAATAATTTACACAAAGCATATTTACAGTAAAAAATCTTGCTTGCTTTCAACTACCAGCTTATTACATGACAGGCATTTCAAAGACCTTCGATTTTTTGACCGGTATTTTATATAATTCGTTTATCTACAAAAAAAAAAAACATTTAGACGAACGAACAAGACGAAGTTTCTTAACGGATGTATCACGCCATATCTATGATTGTCACAAAGCACAATTCTCATAACATAACATAAGCTCACGCCTGTTATCCCCGAAGGGTTAGGCAGAGGTGATGTAGCGAACTACACCACTCGCATTCCGCCGAGCTTAGTTCCGTCCCAGATGTGACGGGGGCGAGCCTGCCGCCATATCGAGAACAAATTCCAAACTCCGGGATGATACTGAGTAGAAAAACCGAATACCACTTGACCCGACTCGGGGATCGAACCCGAGACCTCAGAACGGCAGTCGCATCATAATACAACTTTGCCCCAACCGAGGCAGTTCACAATCATTTTCTCACAATTCTCGCGTTGCAATTTCAATCGGAAAACTCCTGATGGCTATATAATAACGTACAAGACGTTTCAACTCATTCCCCTGGAGGTGTAGTCTAATGTTCAACTTCAGTATAAGTTACAGTAACTTAAGTAAAATGGAAACATTCGGCTGCCAATTCTCCTAAAAACTGGAATAAAAAATATCCCTTTAATGGTTTTAGGGACCGATTCTCTTAACCGCATTAACCGTTGGTTACAGAAAGTTATTACTGTATTATCAAATAATATTGTCTACTCCCACAATCAATTAATGAAAATATTCTATTTACTATCTACATTCACGCGTAAAAGTCTATCCTCCGTAATGCTTCGAAATGGAACACAGCTCCTACTATTTGTACAGTCAACTAGGATTTGTAGAGTTAGATGTTCTTTCTTATTATGCTAGGTAGTTAGGTCGGGGAAATCTTCAATTAATTGGAATGTTACACTATTAAATATTCCAGAATTTCTTATAACATTTGAAATCCATGTCACACACTCCTCCTAACCCTGGATTATAACAGGTTCCGAAAGCGCAAAGAGCAGGCCGCCGCTGCTTCAGTGCAGAATAACCAAATGACTCTGCAAGCTGGTCTTCGGACATTACACGAAGCAGGCCCTGAGCTGAAGAGAGCCATATCGGGGAATTTGGATGAAATCGTCGTCGAAGCCGTGGAGCCTATGCATAGGGTGGGTTTTTACACCTTTTTTATTATTCATTTACCGGACAATAAGTTCTGGTACCGTGTCAAGCTAATTTTAATTTCAGAACATTTATTATAGGGTGGATATAAACGATGCTGATGACTGGAAATGATACTTCTCTGTGCGTTCACTAAAAAGGAATTATATAACTATGAGTTGTTTATGCGCCGTGTGGCTAAGTGGCTAAGAATAGTACCACCCCATATCTCCCCTTGGGTGTTGTAAAGGCGACTAAGGTATAAACCAGGGGATGGGCAGCAGCATCTCTGAACAGTTGACTGCGATCACCGACCCGCCTGCCAAGCGTGCCTATTATGGCAATCCATATTGGGGAGACCTATATCTAGCAGGGGACATCTAGTGGTTGAAAGGATGGATGGAGTTGTCTGTAAATATCTAAACCAGATAGAGTTTGTTATCTTTTTGGTTGTTTTCCGAACCGATGGTAGTATTTAGGGGTTCATAACCACATTTTCAGGGCCTACTTTGAATTACAGGGCCTACATTATATTGTAATAGCTGCAGCGCTTTGACACAATTTCATCTGACTTTATGTAATGGTAAAATTAAACCTAAAGGTACTGGCAGTAAATAGACGTTCCTGGCGATAGGTTTTAGAAGTAGAGAGTGGTAACAAGTTAGGAGTATGTTAGAAAATGTTCTGTAATCATTGTATTTGTCGGTATTTATAGTTAGCAGCGCAAGCCGAGGTCAGTACCACTTTAGTGCCCTTGGGCTAATTACCATTCTTCCAGCTTAGGTTGTGTTAGGACTCTACCGGCCTACAGTATTTAGATAAAAAAATTTATTTCGTTTGTGATTTTTTTCAAGAGGCAACGCTACCTTTCAAGATTTTTTTTTATTAATACAAAAAAAAATCTAGGCTGCCTTGGTGCCTGCCGACAGAAGTGAATACTTGAAAATGTTGAATGTACATTCACAAATTGTCAATTGAAATTATTAACGTAACCTGACATTTGTCTAGTGTTGCCATCTATTGGCGCTCCGAGCAATAATTATGTACAGTCTCATATAGTTTATTCATTATCAAAACATACAGTAGGATGGGTAAGTATCCATCTTATACTTGACATGCTGTAGCATGTTGACGGCTGTCGTCATAGCATTGGTAATGCGAATTTATAAGTATTTCCCTACCGAGAATCACTCAACGCTGCTAAAGGGGTTTATACTTCAAAAATTGGTAAATAAGCCTTGTATCTTTCACCAGCGTAATCACACCCTGTTCGGGGCTGTATGGACAAGTCTGAAGAAGCACGGAAGGGAGAGTTTCTACGGACGAACGAGACCGACGATCAACGGGCAGAAACCAAGATCACTTAAAACTGACAGTGGTAAGTTCTATGATACGTTAAAAGTGTCAGCTACATTTTCTACCTCTATAATGGCGTTTTTAAAATTATAACTCTAGTAAAACACGATATCTTCTAACACTATTGTTACATTACATTACATTACTTACTAAGTACTTTCAATGTATGTAATTAATTTTTGACTACCTGTTTGTCCGCAGCTCCGTCCGTGTAAAACTGTCGATTGATTTCATGATTTTTTTTTACACTGAACCCTAATTGTTTTCGAATAATAAAAGCCTAAGTTACGTCGAGTGGCTTCAGCTTTCTGCCAGAAAAAGTCCTGTCTAAAACGGTCGCGCCAAATTGACTTACACACAACAGTTTTAAAAAATTGTGTTTTTTGTTTTTGTAAACAGTGGAACACATTCATATGTATTAAATAAAAAGTAGTTACTTTTTTTATTACAAACGGAAACTTGAATTTTATTTAGATATTGATTTGTAATAAAAAATGAAGGAAATCTTCATACATCTCATTTATACATTTAGAAGAATTATTATAATGTGACTGGTAACACCATTGATAGAATGTCTGCAGTTTGCAAACTTTTTATAAGCTTAAAGACTTGCTTAACTGATAACTAGCACTATGACAAATTTGATTCAGCGTTTGCTGAGCTCGTGCCTTTTTTTAATGATGAATCCTTTTTTCTATATATATTTTTTTTAACACTTCGAAGAATTTTGCGTGTTTTCTTTCTCCTATTTCTTTTACTTTGTTTCTATGATGAATATACACAAGTCTGTCAACGTTACGTCGATAGGTTTATATTATATATTTTTTATAATTTTCATTATATGTAAAATGTCACAAACGAAATACATACAAAAATTAATAAAAAATTAAAATTGCCAGAATAAGAATCCGCCAGAGATGTAAAACCTGTTTATATTATTCTATCTATTAAATGAAAGAGAAGCGTAATAGCATAAAGTTTGGAAAACGCTGTTTTACTGTTAAGGTTTGAATCTACAGGCGGTTTTTTTTTACAAATTTAAAACTAATTTTCAACAGTTCCAGAAGACACGGGATTGAGTTCGATGATGCGCAGAGAATTGGGAATGGATGGAAAGATTCCTCGTGAAGAGACGTAAGTATTAAAAAAAAAACCAGAACTATAAAATCATTGAAACTAACATAAACTATTTTAGTTGAGGCTTCGTTTGCCGTTTCATTTTACACTAATCATTCGACCACGTGTTAGAAAGAGAAAGAGAAGTCTCTTTCATACAGAATTACATCAAGTTAAAAACTTTAAAATCATAATATCGATTTCAGTATTTAAACTAATTTATTATTAATACAAAAAAAAACTTTTTATTGTTATTAAATTATTTGTATTCAATATGTTTATAGTTTGAAATTAATTTTTAACTTTCCTTTAAATTATATGGACCTCTGTAAAGACATTTCCCTAACATTTTTTAAAATTTTGAACCCCATATTATAATGGACCTTGGGGACTATGCAATTAAATAGCTCTTGTTAAAATAAGTCACGTTAATTGCTGTCTAGAAGTAAATCATAATGGAACATAGTGTTAATTATTATAGTTAAATCTACAATTTAGAACTTAAGACTAATAGTTTAGGATTTAACTGAATAATATTATAGAAATGCTGAAGACGGAGGCAATCAGAGCGATGAAGAAATCGCGATGCAGCCTTTATTACATGGCAAGGACTCTGAGAAAATATTTAAAGCAATAGAGTGAGTTATTGTTTGTTGTTTATAATAATCTATGTCGTCCTTAAAAAGGCTTTTAGTATATATATATACATGTATGTGTCGTGGATATTATTATTATTATTATTTTAGACTTAAATCATGGCACATTAAAATTTTACACCTGAGCGCAAAATATTGAAACTTAATAATTCAATTTATCGCCGCCATCTGTTGACGTTTGTTGCTATGACTACCATCAGTGAATCCAAAATTTATATATTATTTTACTATGTAGTTACTTGCAAATAGTTTTTTAATTTGTGGTTTTAATAAAAATTAGTTTAGATATTTTATTTTTATTGTTAACACCTTTTTAAAATAATATTTTAAAATTTAGAATTTTGTTTTCAATATATGTCAATAGATGGCGTTTTACGATAATTTAATTTATTTTGCGTCGAGGTCGACACGTATGAAAATGTTATAAAAACACTTCCAGAAAAACGTCGAACGATTTATTGCTGAGTATGAGAAAAAACTGTAAGTCCGTTTTAGTGTGTTGTGATTGTGTTATTATACTTTATTATTACATATAATACTTTTTTCATGACAAACAATATTGTGGCATGTATTTGAGACTTTTTAACCAAAACTTTTTAGTGCTTTTAATTTTACCTTATATTGAATGATTCATGTGTTAGTAAATAGTTAAGTAAAAACATAACCTGTAGATTTAAATACATTTTTTTTTGTTTTGTTTTTTATTTTTTTTACTATTATTTATGTAATATAAGGATGGATCAACAGATGGCGTTATTTATCATGTGTAACAAAATGAAAAACGTATTGATTTTTATATAATAGTTTATAAAAAAGTTTAACATGACATAAACTTCATAATGATTTTTTTTCTTATTAAGAGTAATTACATTTTTATCGATTTTGCATTTAATAATTTTTATTTAAATCTAATTAAGTGTATGTTGTAAATTGTTTTTGAATGTATGTATATTTTATACTAACTCAACGCTACTAAACTATTATATATGTTTAAGAATGACTCGTGTTTGTTTATATGTTAGAAAAGTAAGGTTAGTTGTCATTTAAATTATGCAAATTCTATCACACTCAAGTTACTAGACTATTAAAATTTCCAAACAGAATCTTCACGATGGAAATTAATCTCGCATATTATGTTATAAACATTTAAAAAAATGTATGTTTTAAATATTATAGTTTTTAAATGTATACAATTTAAAATTAATTTCACACGTCCATAGATCGTGACAAAGAATCGAAGAGGAGCAACAACGTGCCTTATTGTGTAGAAAATCCAGCCGAGAATTTGATAACCAGAGTAAGTTAATTTTTATTGTAAGTAGAACCAAAATTAATGTAGACATTTTTACATATAAAATTACATGCAGAATTGATTTCTTTACACGTCTATGGTTCAGGCAGATAATCGCCGCGATACACAAACAACATCCGGAGACGATTTTGAGTGTAATCGAATGATATGCTCATTTGAGCTGCTCAGTTGAATTATATCTTCAAATGTATATCTATATACACTAATAAATAAAACTGAAGTGTGTCGGTAATGTCAATTTTATGATGAATGTATAATACATTATGCTATACTAAAAAATACAATTTTTAAAATTTTTGCCTATCAGTTTACGGATTTCGACGGGACCTTTTTGGTAGATCGCTGAAGTTACTTACTTTTAATTTTCGAAAATAATAAGGGTTCCGTTCCAGGGTAACCATTTGCCATCGGATGGCCCGTTTATCTGTTTGCTGGCTCTTATATGAAAAAAAAAAACAAAAAAAAAAAATGTGTGCGTGTACTTATGTACGCGCGTGAGAAGTTATACTTCTTTGGCATCATTAAAAAATAGTTTTTAATTGCATGCAAATAATTAATTACAATAAAATAATAGAAGGATTGGAAAAGGATAATCAACAAAGTTCATTTTAAATTTGAAAAATTAAATTAAATAATTTAATAATATTTAGTGTTAATTATATTAAATAAAAGTATTTTAATTTATATCAATAAATAATACATACGGATAGTTAACCTCAATTATATTGGAGCACTTGAAAAAGTATATAAGCACAATTTTTTTCACTAATATTCACAAATAGTAAGTGATATCAATCGAAATATTCAATTTAAATCACTACTGAATATAATTTATTAGCACATATATAATTCGCACTTGTATGAAACTAAAACACGTGTTGTGAATGTATAAACTAGAAACATGTTGATAAATATTATAAATATGAAAACAGTGGTCAGAGGTGACCAGCGTACCAACATGCGCGACTAACGAGACTTAATGAGCGGTTAAGCAGACAACTTCATACTGTTAACTTTGTGTCACAGATGCGCGCGCATCTTAAAATTTCACTCTCATCATTTTTTCATAACGCGCCTAAAGAAGTATAACTTCAAAAATTGAATATAGTAATAAAATCGCGTAGTCGTTTCACAGCGGTCGATAACCCGATCTATGTAGGTAATATTATCAGCTGAGCTGCGCGAGCTCGAGTGGGGTCACCACCCGCCGAATACTTGTCGTACGGTTAACATACTCTTAATTTTTTTTTAATTACCTTACATTTTGCTTTATACTTATTCATTATCATAATTATAAGCTCTCAATTACTTATTCCCAATGGTTTTAAAGTCAACCTGTATAGATAATGGTGGTCACTATACATAGATCGCAGTCAGAGTTTATACAAAAAAAGGTGACGTTTGCTTCCAGGTCCTGATGGAGCAAGGACTAGGGAAGTATTGCGACAGGGATTTCATACAGAGTACCTCGCGTGAGATGCAGGAAGCACTCGATCTCACCCAGGAGGAAATGGATACGTAAGTTAAAAAAAATACTTTCAAATATATTCACAAGCATTATTCTTTTAACTTTTTTTAATACACGGATTAGGCTCAGTGCTTCTCTGGTTCTGGTTCTGCAGTGATGCTGCCGGAACAGGCCTATTGGTATTTGGCGACAGGTTTTCAAAATTGAGGGTGGTAGCTAACCAGGCGGATTGTTAGGTTATGTGCTTCGATAGTATATCCTGCCCTCGGAATGCTGACCGATGGGTCAGGCTTCCCTTCGGGGGGGCGGGCGAAGAGGTGGGGTGGAGAAATATTCTCCCCCATCCCCACTGGGCCATTGCACGACGAGGCCCGGTGGGTTTGCTGCAGGGGGCGACGCGGTGGCATGCGAAAGCCACCCCGTATCGCCCCCATCCCAAATGCAGCGGACGGCCCCGGGGGGTTTTAGTGGGTATTTCCGGGCGCTACACGCCCGGGTGAGTCCCACACTGGCGCGGAGCTCGTCCCTCCGCGCTCCTTTACCCATTGCATTGGGGGACTTCGGTCTCACTAATGCAATGGGTAAGGTAGTGCGTAAATGCATTTCCCCCCAAAAAAAATAAAAATAAAAGGTGATGTGCTTCGATAGCTCCTCTACGCAGTAAAAATGCGGTTTATTATCAATAGTTTTAATTACTGAAGACATATAAATAGAAGGCGTGAGATGTTCCAAGCGATGCTAATGAATGAATGCTCGGACCATCTGATCCGTCCGTGGGCGACGGGGTGCAGGTGCGGGGGTGGGTGGGGTGACCGGGGTAATTAATGTTCTTTTTTTTTTTTTTTTTTTTTTTTTGTTTTGGCGGGGGGAAATGCATTTACGCACTACCCTTACCCATTGCATTAGTGAGACCGAAGTCCCCCAATGCAATGGTAAGGGGTGCGGAGGGACGTCTCTGCACCAGTGTGGGACTCGCCCGGACGTGAAGCGCCCGGAAATGGCCGTCCGCCGCATTTGGGATGGGGGCGAGATGGAGTGGCTTTCGCAGTCACCGCGTCGCCCCCTGCGGCGAACCCACCGGGCCTCGTCCGTGCAATGGCCCAGTGGGGATAGGGGAGAAATACTTCTCCACCTTTCGCCCGCCCCCCTGAAGGGAGCCATGAAGGGTAATGAATGTCCTAGGATCACGTCCACGCCCCGCTCCCCATCACTGCGTTAACACGGATAGTATAGAAAATGCCCTACCACCATGAGTTATGGTCTCCTCACGATGTTTTCCTTCATCGAAAGCTCAGGCCGATTGTACAGTCGGATAGGTGGGATCGAACCCGCGTCGGTTGACGCGGAATCCGGCCGCGCTACCCGCTGCGCCATCACTCGCTAGCTTATTGTATTTGGATACTTATCTTCAATTGGGTAGCGAATGTCATGATGCAGAGAATCTCCAAGTGTAGGTTATTTCTTATCAAAGGTATAACCAGTCTAACGATATATTGGCATTTTCAAAGGCCTCGAAATATGTTTTTTTTTGTTTTCGCTGCTAAATGACAATACTGTAAGAATATATTTACGGGTGGAATTATTGACGCGATTGTGTTTTGTTTTTAATTCATTAAATTGCTGCATTTAACTCTGAATTAAATTATTGTAATGGTATTTTTCGTGACTTCGTTTGGCGTTATTGTGTGAGAGTGTAAAAATTACAAAAACACGTAGCGCAAATTCTGATGGTCTCACAAAAACTCCCTTGGAAAACTTTAACAAAGAGATGACATTTATTTGGAACATTGTATCATCAGAACAAATTACAAAGTTTGGGCCAAATAACTTTTATTCATGGTTGTAATAAGTTATACAAAAATGTCTCGGAGTACAAGTTTCACCAGAGAATTCTTCTTTATTGCCATACTATAGAAACAGAGGTATTAATGAAAGTGTATTTTAAAATGGATTTTAAGAAGCTGGTTAACCAGAGTGCCTTTAGGAAAAAACTACATTTTCCATACAACGTTTTTCTTACTAACTGCAGTGTGTTAGTACGTCCGTTTAGTGCAATCGAATCTTGGATCTTGGATATTACGACATTTTACGACTATAAAAAATGAATTTATTAAATTGATTGTCATTAACAGCGCTGCGAATCAGATAATATTACAAGAGAGGAATATGAACGCAGCGTTAAACCGGCCCAGTGATGTGGTGAGTGCTAATTATTATATTATAACTAGCTGCGCGCCCGCGGCTGCGCCCGCGATTCTTATGTTCTTCACTTCGTTTTTATTTTTTTTTATATGGAACCATAATTTTTCTTTAGTACTAAGGTAAAGCTTATTATGTTTCAAAATTAAAAGTACCCTAAGTGACTCGGAGTAATTTCAGCTATCTACCAAAAAAAGTCTCGTCAAAATCCGTCCAGCCGTTTTGGATATTACCCGGAACAAGCAGACAGACAAAAATTTAAAACAAAATTTTTTTTGGTATAGGTATCGTGAATAGATTCATATCAATTTAGTAAAAAAAAAAAACAATCACATTACAAACAGACCCTCCCATTATAATTATTATCATAGATTAATTATGTAGCTGTAATTTTAGCGTAGGATACAGGTCACTGTTTAGGGGTGGTGGGAGCGGAGCACCCGTTTAGGGGTGACGCCCGATCGTAAATCCCAAAAAATACATAACAGTTAAACCTTAACCATTCATCAGTACTGCCACCTACAAAAATCCGCAATAATTTGGTAGATTGCACAAATGTCAGTAGCAAACATGTTATTTCAATAATTGACTGTTATAAAAATGTATTAAGCTCGAGTTGAATTTTGATTCTTAGGCTGGCGTGCATCATCTAAGCTTATATTTAACAAAAGTCAAATCCGTAGTTAAATCTACAGTTAGGCAAAAAAACGTGTTGCACCATCCGAGTTTAGTTTAAATTACGTCATAATTTAACTGTAACCGTAACCCACGACATTTGGGCGTTTAAAATTTAAACCATGTTTATTTCGATTGTCATGTCATCTGCCAACGATATTTAAGAGATCCTATTATTTATATTGTACAAAAATATGTCTCTATTGTAAGATATTTCGTGGGAATCGTCTTCTAGCGATGTTTTCTCTTTTTGTTTCAAGCTAATACCATCATTTTTTTTACAAAAAATGTAAAATAAAATGTAAAATGTTTTTATGTCTAACAATAAGTGTTTGAACACTTAATATTACTCAGCAACTATAATAATTAACTTGTCTTTCATTAGGATATATAATACAGTAATAAATGTAAGACAAATATTATTTTTTTTATTCTTGATAAACTTACTTGGTTTTTAGAGTTAATAGGATTTCATCCATAACGAAATATATCCAAAATCTTCGTTTTAGTCCAAACTGACAACAATAACAACACGTTTGTTTTCTATTTATCAATATTGTTTTTGACATTTTTTGCGATGTTACCATAAATAAAATATTTTCCTTAATATTTATTAGGAGATTGATGTCTCTTTCAACTGACAACCCTTTTAACTTTAACCCTTACTAAAAGTTGGGTTGTGCACTCGAAACTTTGCTACTGCTATGGTTAAAGATATAGTAAAGATTAAGTTTAAATTTAAACTTTACTCTAATTGGAGATTTCGTGCACTCCACCCTTAGGGTTATACCACAATATAGTGGTACCACCCGTGCTAACTGCCAGTTAATAGATAATTTTTTTAAAAGCTATAGGTGTTCTAAACTAGTTTGCGGGATTGCATTTTAATAAGAAAATGGTAGTAGAAGAAAAAATTGACTGAATGAACGTAATTCAATTTGAACTGAAGAAGTTTTTATTTTTGAAATTTATAGTTATACTAAACGTCTTTTTTTACTTTTTGATTTTCTATAAAATTAAATGATAATTTGTGTAGATACAAAAAAGATCGAGTTTTATGGCCGAGTCTTGTCGATGACTGAGTTGTTTATGGACGGTGTAATGTTTTAACGTTCGTAAAAATTCACAGGAGAGTATCCTGTCGAGGCAGTACCATCCTTTCCACCAGCCGCCGATGCAGCCGCCCCCTGGGATGAAATAGACGCAACTACCAAACTATTGTTTGGTTTTCCCCCTTTTTTAACCCGTATGGTTGATAACCGTATGAGGTTTGCACTCCATTTTATTGGAAAGTCTCTCCGGCGAGCCTCCGGAGGCGGGGAGATTTATTTTTGACGACTATTTATATATACATACACATATATATCTATTATATACATGTAAAAAAAAATGATTTTATAAAATTATATTAAAATATTAGATGAAATGGTAAGCTTCGTGGCTTTATGTTGTAATTAAATGAATTATGAAGAACAAAAAAATATTATATCTGTCGTCTATTTATTAGGTTTGTCTTTCGTAATTTAAATATTTACACACTTCCATGTGAGTTTGTGATAGTATTGAAAATTATAATTAAGTCATAGGATATTACATATGTCACACACACACACAAACGCGTATATATACAGATTAAACAAAAAAACAAAATGGCGATGTGCCTTATTTATCAAAAGTAAATTAAAAAAATATCGTGCCAAAGTATTTTAATTGCCTTAAAACTTAGGAATAAAGCTAAATTCCTTATATTATTTTTATTATTGTATCTCTTAAATATATATATGCATATTTATTATTAGAATTTTATAAAAATAAAATATATAGAATATATTATTAGGAGATTTACGTGTTAAAAATTGGCAACACTGTACTTAAATTAAACAAACAAAGGTTATATGTAGATTAATTTCTAGTCGTATAGTTTTAAATTAAAAAAAAAACAATCGCTTGCTTCGAATGATTTCTATCTGAATGTTTATTATAATATGGTATGTTAATAATATTTATTTTGTATTTCAAATGATGTATTTTGTATGAGAAAATATACTTGTTATTGTCTAATAAATTGTTGAAACGGATTCTGTCTCATTTAAAATAATGTTGTATTGGTCCAAACGTTCGCGCCAACATTATTTATTCCACCAACGTGTAAATTTACAAAGTAGCTAATATTGGAACCAATGTTGGCAAATGACCTGTTCATATCTGTATTGTAGATACATTGAAATGAAAACGCTTGAGCGATTCTCGGTACGGGAAGAACTTATATATTTGCATTAACAATGCTATGACGTCAGCGGTCAACATGACACGTGCTAGAAATTGTAATTTTAGAAGGTTTGAAGAAGATAAAATTAATAACCTGTTTTCTATAAAAAAATTCCTGAATTTGAACTTTCGGTGGAGGAGATTATCGTAAGGAAACCATAGCATGGTGTTGTTTTTACTAATCATTGTCTGGGCAGCTAAGACCTTCAAGTTTGAAAACCTGTCGCCAAGCACCAATACGTGTGTTTCGGCAGCAGCACTTGAGCCACTTACTCTACGTTTAGTGTGCTTATCATCCTGAATCGCGTCGTTACTTCACATCAGGTGAGATTGTGGTCAAGTGCTGAATATAAAAAAAAATACATCTACACATTTTTAAATGAACTTAATAATTAAGAAAGGTAGGCAAAGGTCGTATGTGTCTAAGCCCTAGGTTCTCAACATGGGCGATAATGCTCCTTGTGGAAGTAGAAGACTCTCGAGAAAGTTAGGCGGCATTGAGACAGCACAGAGGGGGCGTGGGCAGATTAAAAATATAGTCTTAAAAAAGACAAAAAAGGTTGAGAAACTGTGATCTAAATTTAAGTCAGTCTTTAAGTAACTTTAGCATAGTACACATAACATTGTTTTTAGTACTATTAAGTACCATCAGGGAGTCTATAGTGACTAAAATATTTGTCACTAATCACATCTACAGGTATATTCCAGTAGTTTCCAATTGACAGCCAGTTTTTTCATAGTATATTTGACTAGTTATTTTTAATGACCCATTAACACTGATTCTAGTTTTATCACAATAACTATTTGCTTAGTATTTAAATGATTGAAAACAACAAATTACGTGAATTATATATACGTTATTTTTTAATTTCAAGCTCGTCTATTGGAACGCATCGATAAGCAATCAGTGGTAAATCTTTAACTCAACAGTTAACAGAACCAGCATTAGCAAATTACATGACGGTATTTTACTTCACCCAGATGGTAGTTGGTGGAAAAAAGACATAATTGAAAGTACTACTTATTCCAAATACAATCTCATTTTTTAATTGGGTTTACATTTGAGATTTTCATTCATTCTTAAATGTGCAAGCAGCGTTTGTGACGTGCCCTCGGCGGTCGGATTTAAATGTAGGAAAGTAAAGGATAGCATAGACTGCATAAAACAAAGAGCTTGAGAAATTATGGAATATGAGATAGGAATGAAGAATAAGTTGGTAAATATTGAAAAATGTTTATGGCGTTATAACGAACAAGTATGTTTCGGTTTCCAAGTCATCATCGTTTAAGGATAAATCTACATATAGATGAAAACCATTGTATGTCCTGTATGCTTATCTAAACTCATTCGTTTATGATGAGACTTTGCTAATAATAATGCAAATTTCAGCAAGTATTTATCAAAACACCATTATGTTCCATTTATTGTAATTCTTCCATAATTTTCTATTGTTTTATCAAAACCGAAATCATCTGATCACTCTATTTTTTCATCAGTCGTCAGTTTGCAAATTATACTGCGTTTATCTTGTTCTTTCGTGTCGGAAGATGTAGGAAGATCTGTTGCCACATCTTCTGGTATTTCTAAAACTGTCTCGAGGACTTTGGAACCTCTATTTAATGGATTATCTGTATCATTGGATGGAATAAAAGGAATATCGTTTAGTTCCACAGGATATTTCATATCATTTTTACTGGAGATTTGATCTAACTGAACTGTTTGTTCTAAAAATTCTTCGACTGGTTCGTCTACGTTTTTAGTCACTCCATCAATTTCTTCTTGTAGTTTTATTATCAACATTTCTAAATCTGATATCTTACTTCTTATATTGGGCTCTGTGTTAATTATATCTTTAGCTTCTATTGTTAGTGTTCTTTTATTATCCTCATCTTGTTTCTCTGTTAGTTCAATTCTGAATTCTTCTATC
Source organism: Samia ricini (assembly GCA_014132275.2). Lineage (NCBI taxonomy): Eukaryota > Metazoa > Arthropoda > Insecta > Lepidoptera > Saturniidae > Samia > Samia ricini. Next base: position 39,567,696 of record AP028158.1, read on the forward strand.
AGCGCATCGATGTTTATATTCTTCTTAAGACTTAAAATATCGTCCATTTTATTCTGAGTAACGTTTCTTTCGTTGTTTGCACTCTGTTATTTTTTCGCGTCGTTGTCTTTCTTCGCACGGGTCGTGAGGTGGTGAGGTTGGTGGTAGAGGTGTTAGTGGACACCCAGGCCACGGTAAATCAGGACGTGCAGTTTTCTCATCCAATATTGAGTCACACCTAGCTGTTGTAGTCAATTCTTTTTTAACAATACAGGTTATAGGCTCATTCTTGCTCGGCGGGACTGGTGGATTTTTCACTCTTTCTATACAAATTGCTACACACAAGGGTGACGGCGGTGGTTTTTCTATAGATGTTTTTGGACATATCTTGATGCCGGCTTTTGCTTTCTCTTTGATCTTTTGGAGAAGATGAGGATCAGGTAGTGGTGGCTCAGGAGTGGATTCCACGTGACAATTTTTTATTTTTATTTTTGTTATCGGTGTATTATTGCATTTTGTTTGATGGGTGGACATTGTTGATTACATTGTTGAGTATAAAGAAGTTGTCAGATTGTATATTGCCAGACATGTTTATGTTACAAAAAAGTTTAATAAGGAAGGGCAATCAATTAAGAATTTCATAATTTTATGTTCATTTTATGGTGTGGTAAAATTCAAAATAGTTAATATATATTAACAAGTAACCTATAGTCTTTCAAATATCTATATAATCTAAATGATATAAAAGATTCCAAGTTTTGTACAAAAATACTTGTACCAACTTGTACAAGTATTCTTAACTTCTTTTGATATAATGACAACGTATTTAGAGATAACGCTAAAAAAAGTTGCGCCTACTTATATACTGCTAAGCGTTTGACCCCTGGTTAGTAGAAATTCAAGCCATATATTACTTGTGGATGACATAAAGTGTCACAGAAATTATCTAAAGGTTTTTTTTAGATTTCCTTTGGGTCACATTTTTAATATTTCTAATTCCTTTCAAACAAATTTACATTTTAGATGAAAAAAAAAACCCCACGCCTACACCTGAAAAAGTTAACATAGTTACACAACATTTTTTTTTGTTGCCCTGGATATCTTTGCAAATTTTTATATTTTCAAGTGCCCAAATCAGGAATATATTCATGAAAGTACTGAATGTGCTCTTGTTTGTATGATTTTTACATATACATATAATATCTTGAATAGTTGATAGGTGGAATATTTGATAGTGTTCAAAAACGGCAATTGATGAAAGACACAGATTCTATTAATAAAGCTTCGACTGTTTCGGAAAATAAAGCTTAGAAAAGTTTTGTGTTGGTATTCGAAAATTACTAGGTAATTAATAAAGCACCAAATTCTGAAGAAATTGTACAAAATATGCTGACAAACTTAAAGACTCTAGGAGTAAATATGAGTATCAAGTTACACTATCTTCGCAATAGTCGGAATAATTTCAGGATATTTTAGGAAATAATAGTGTGGAACAGGAAGAGCGTTTCCACCGGGATCTAAAAGTGATGGAGGAAAGGTATCAGGGTCGATGAGATTGTCACATGATGGTAGATTACTACTGATCCTTTAAAAAGAGATTGTCCTCTGAAAAATTACAAAAATGTCATAAAAGGTATTTTATGAAAACAGAACATAGAAAATGTTTTCCACGTTTTCCTCCCTACTTACTTCGATGTATCCTAATTTTTTAAAACAAAACTGACATTATAAATCTATTATTTTTTTCTTGTTTTCCGATTTTTGTAATGGAAAATGAAACGAGAGCAAATGGTACAAAATCATTGATAGTTTCATAAATTCCGAACATAAATCAATCTTATTTCTAGGGCAACAAAACCACTGCAGACCAATGTTATCATTATCTGTAATTTGTTAAAGCTTATAGGGATATACGGGTGTATATACAGGGTTCTCAAATAGTATTAATTGTAATTAAAAAAAAAACTCCTCTTGTGTGGCTATATCCGCCCCGATTATGGATGTTTCTAATTATTCCGGTGTATCTAAAGTTGCACAAACAAGAAATATGGTGTGGTGTGCGTCTTAAAATCATAACACTAAATATAAGTAATCTATACTACAAAAGAAGATTTTAATCCGTGTAAATGTAGGCGTAGGCTAAAAATCTGAAGCTTACAAATTTACTTATTGTAGAACATTTTTTTTTTACAAAATATAGAACAAAGGACTATCGCTTGTAATATATTTATTTATTACAAAATTCCTATTTTGTGGATTTTTCATTACATACAAGCAGATACAAAACCATGAATCGGGTTTCTTTTTTCAATATGGATTTCTTCTCATTACAAGTCATGAACTGCTTGAGTTGCATTTTGCTGAAACAATAGATTTGGTTAGATAGAACAGCATGAAAATATTTCATACTTAACAGCGCTTTTAAATTTACTAAAGGATGTAGAATAAAAAACTCCCTGTATTTTAATGAAATTTTATAATAAATATTATATATTTTAAAAATGGATTCGTACTTCAACTTCCAGCTGGAAGTTCGATGTGTTTATAATATGAGAAAGAGGGAACGTGCAAGGTATACCGGCAAACTTCACAATTGACTTTAATTATACTGGTCATCATCTCCTTGCCCTTCTCCCATTTGCATTCATCCATTTGCAATATGTCTTCCTCTTCCATTCATCTCCAATTCAGATTATACCTACCCTTTTCTAAGCATATCATCTTTCACATAGTCCATCCATCTCTTCTTTGGTCTTCTTTTTCCCTAATACCCATCCACATACATATCCAATACCTTTCTAAAAACATCCTCTTCCTTCCTGCGCATTATGTGACCAGAACAGGACAGTCGCCTGCTTCTTACCTTCCCTATCACTGGTGCCACTTTAAAACATCCTCTAATGTATTCATTCCTAATCCTTTGCATTCTTGTTACCCCACACATCCATCACCCTTATAGGCCAGGATCCTGATCGATACAAGAGGACAGGCGGCATCATGCTATTGTATATCTTCCCCTATAATTTGAGGGGTATTTGCGGATCAAAAGTGGGAGCTGTGACCTGCCGCCATTACATCCATGTTATGCGTTAGAATAAACGCTTTACTGCCCGGTCTATTTCATCATCGCTTTGCAGCAGTGAGCCGAACTACATTTTACATCTTTACATTATTTAAGTTATGAAAAAAAACGATCATCTTCCTCCCTGCGCATTACATGCCCATACCAAGACAAACGTCTGCTCCTTACCTTCTCTGTTACTGGCGCCACTTTCAAAACTTCCTCAAATGTATTCATTCCTAATCCTGTCTCTTCTTATTACCACACGCATCCATCTTAACGTTCTCATCAAACTCTCTCTCACTCACCTTAGTTATGGTGATATCGATGTATAAATTTGATTCGCTGTTGTCTTCTGCTTCACCTTCTTCACCAGCTCATGTTCCAGATTATTGCTGATATTTATTCACTCTTAAATACCTACTAATTTTAACGTTATTATTGAAGTTTTCTCTTCGTCAAAGATCGCTTGGTGATATGAAGTCACAGAGTTATGGTTTTACGATTACAGTTCAAGATTTTCCGTCTGTCTGTTTGAATGCTTCTCTTATTTTCAGTTAGATGTAGTATTTGCTGCAAAAAACAAATGTAATAAGGCTAATGTTAATCAGTAAATAGATGTTCATTCCTGAATATCATTTATTCAAAAAATTTGCTTACCAAGATAAATATAAATGTTACTTAATTTTGGATCTTAACGTTGGAGCATTCACAAGTTCCATGGTCAGTTTCCGGTGAATTATCTTTTTTCTTTTCCGGATTTTTCTCTTTTAAATTTCCCGTACACGGTGTTACACACGGTGAGCATTTGTTCTTTTTCTCTGTACAGTTCATGCAAGTATTATTGCAAGACATTTTTAAATAAGTATTTTTTTATTGCTTTTTTTTGTAGATCGGTTTGTGATGTTGTTCTTTTTTTTTGTAAATGCGAAATTGTGCTGTCAATATTATAATAGAATTTAAATTCGGCCAGTAGTAGAGAATTATAAAGAGTTTGTTGTTTTTTTTTTTTTAATTACCTAACCTAACCTACTTATTGACGATATCTGTCTATAAATAGAACACAGATAAAAATACTTTTTTCTCCTATATATAATGTTAAAATAGGTAGGTAATGAATGTAGAGTAAACATTTTTGGTCGGCGTTGCGAAATTAAATAAAGAATTATCAGCATTTTGTTTAAAGCACATATTGTTACTCATACAAGAAACATATATTATCATTCGATTTAAAATATTATATACTAGCTGTGCCCGCAACTTCACTCACGTGCAGTTCATATAATTATATTCTAATAGATAGCCTATTTTCTCCTTCTAGGTGTAATCTATATCTACCAATATATTCTTATCTCTATGTCCCGTACCGTCTCGACCCGTTTCTCCGGAGAAGGTCACTCCGACCTTACCAAGCCACTTCCCAGTGAAATAAGGTTCAGGGCCCCCGCCCATTTCCCTCTTGGTTTTGCAATACGGTAGAGTCCCGGCGCCGTCTGCGCTTAGCCCTCGTCCTAATAAGCCTGAATGGCGACCGGTTAAGCACTAACCCGGAGTTTACGCCAGCTTCCAATTGTTTTCCTATTGTCATATTTTTTTATTTGAGGTCAGATTACGTTGGTGCTTCGGTTAATTATAATTACAAATAACAATGAAAAATATATATTTTTTTATTATTATGATCAATATTATGACTAATATAATAAATAAATTCTCTATTATTAATCAAATATAGGACAAACGAACTTGTAATAAATATTAAATTTTGTAGACATTCGTGGTCATCATTAAAAATACATGGACTTAATTTTTATGATCAAGTGGTAAATGGTTGACTTTTCCATTTGACTTGGTCTAATATCCATCAACAGATTGTCTTTATTTTGTTTAGGAGCTATTGATAAGGGTTATATCCAGCATCATCGTTCATTATTTCAACCGGCATAGGTCTGTCCCAAAGAATTTCACCCGTATCCTGCAGATTTTCGCTCGCTTTATTGTTGTCAATAAACAAAATAGTAGAAGGTTTTTTTTTTAATTTTTTCATATTTATGGGACAAAGTGTCAATGTGTAATTTGTGACACTAAGATTGTTTATTTTTAAACAGAGAAATTATTAAATAAATTGGCCAAATCCTAAAATTAATTTTAAATAAGATTAATTAATCACTTAGTTTTAACATATTCCTTTATTATTTTCAAAGTAATTCCATTTATAATTTTCAGTGTAAATAAAAATATTGATTTGAGAACTTTTCCGAAAACTTTTCAGTTTGGTTTTTTGCGGTATTCAAGTTTGAACTGTTTCAATAAATGGATGACATTTTTGAGAAAAAAAGTCTTCATTAACAAGAATTTTAGATAAAACTGTTGTCGAATCATGTTTTTTTTTTTAATTTCAAAGAATTTTGTAGTAAAATGGATCCCAGTGTAGAAATAAATAGAAAGCAGAATAAAAGTCAAATTAACTAATTTATTCAATCACTTTGTTAATTAAGTCCTCGTCGCTATCCTCTCTCGTTGGTAGCATTGGTGAATTTAAAGAGTTACCCTCAGTAACTTCTTTCGGTTTGTCATCACTTTCAGAGAACATTGAATATATCCTGTTCTTTATAGCCACGAATACACTGTTTGAAGTCTGTACAGACTCATGGGTTATTACATGAGAGATTTCTTTGGGTGGTGTCGTCGGAATATCGTAAGGTGAACTCGGATCTTTAAATTTGGTGGGCTTCAACATATCTGCAATATTATCAAATGTAATATTATCACTGATTGTGGATATAGTGGAATCGACTTTACCAACGATACGTTCTAGTATTTCGCCAGTGTTAATATTCCCTGTGGTGCCTTGATCATCTGTCAGATCGTCTTTCTTATCTTTGCTTTCAATTCTACGGAGGAAACTAAAGCCTGTAATTCCTTCCGCAGTCTTATTATCGCATGTGGATTTTGGTTTAACGTTTTCTGTACTGTTAGCTATCGATTTTCGAAACGTCTCAAACTGTTTTACACTTTCTGTCTTTATCACATTTACTGCTTCTTGAGTTGTTTTGTAAGCTTTGGCAATGAAATCTTCCATTGCAACTTTGATGGTAACCAAAGTATCGCTGTGAGCTTCCGCCATCGTTTTCGTATTAGCATCTATGTTTGTTGTTTTTCAGTTTTAGGAGGCTCGGTAACTTGACTTGGTGGTTTATCACGACTCGTAGAATCGGTAATGCCAAAATATTCGCATAGAGATTGTTTAGATTTTGATTCATTTTCTGATAACTTTGATTCTTTGCGCGTTGCTGCAAGAGGAGGGCAATCTGGTTTCTGTGCAGGTTTTTCTTCTTCAGGTGGTTGTTCAATCTTCTCTACACATTTCGATGCTACATTCGTTTTTAAAATTTCGGGTTTGTCATTATGCTTATCAGGTATCTCTTTGTCACATTTTGGATCTTGTGTTACAGAAGTAAAGTTTTTATCTTTAGGTAGACTTTCTTTACTTTCCATGATTGAGTTGTAAGAAGTAACGGCGTCAATTTGAGTCACGCTATTTGTTTCGGAATAAGTATTTCTTTCTTCTATTTTATCGCAAACGTCTTTATTTCCTTCACAGGCTTCAAAACAGGGTTGATAATCTGGATATTCTTGATCAACAGAGTGAATAAAATCTCTTAATACGTGTTCTTCAGAATCAGGACACTGCTGTATATATAGATACGATTTTAAATATGGTTTTATAACATCTGTACAGTACCGATTTATATTTGATCCAGCGCTATCAATTGGCGGTTCTTTGGAAAGATTACTTATTTCCTCAGGTAGTGTATCTTTAACAATAATGATAGATTTTGAACTTTCTGAATCACGGAATTCTTGGTACAAGTCATACAGAGTTACAGAATCTTTATCTACTTTTGTAAGTGGTAAATTCGAAGAATCTTTAAGGTTATGTGTTAATGAAATGTTACTTGTCTGTGTTTCTCTTTCCACCACACTTTCCAATACGTGAGTCAATTTACATTCATTGAATCCCAATTTCACAGGATGCATTTATACTGACCCATAAAAATTGTATCTACAATGAATTTTTTTCATTTATCCACATATTGATGGCGGCTGCTCCCAGCGTGTATTTGTACTGTATTTTCAATTTATGCCTTATGCCATTTTAAGACTTCTATTTTACATTATTGACAGTTGTTGTTTCCTTTTTTAATATTTTTACTTTATAATATTATCGAAAGAGGTAAGCATACAGAATAGTTTTACATAAGAAATACGCATCTTGCATTCTAGGCAATAATTGTTGAAAAGATTGACATTGCCGTAAAATTTGTTCATACGATTTTTCTTCCAGAATTTTCTCTTATTGACGGGCATTATTTTACTTTAGTTTGAAAGTGAGCTTACTGAAGTATTCCAGTACTCATAAAATTATTGTAAGCGCCTTCAGCCTTCAAAGTCACAGTGAAGTTGTAAAGGCCCTTCCTGTCAACAGCGTTAGCTAGGTTCGAAAAAAAAACCTACGCTTCGATTCTATCCGTACAGTTGAAGAAAGAAAACACAAACCATATTATAAACTCATATGCCTTTATTTCGTACTGGTGCGTTCGCCTTACAAATAGGTATTTACTTAGTAAAAAATAACTAAACACAAAACAAACATAGAAACAAATTAATTCAAACTCTTTCAAAATGAAATATATATCACTGAAAAGGTCCATTTAACTTTTTAAAAAGTACGGCAATAAATAAAGAGCGCTTATAAAATAGACATTACACGTACTATGTATATATGTAAATTATAAAATATTTATACATTATGAAGTCTTTTAGTGTTGCAATGAATTTAGGCTTGCTATTCGGTTTTCGGCTACTTATTTTAAATTTGATCGAAAAACATTTCCTTTTTATATTGTATATAAGCGCAGCGTTTTACCTACATTCTCACCAGATGTTAAGTGACATTGTGGTCAGATAATTAATAAGTTTTATATTTAGGCAATCTCGTGTGGTGCCATCTATTGCCAATATCGCGCGGTCGAATATAAAACATAATTAAACCGATAACTTTAGTAATCCGTAATTATTTTATTTATGGAAGGAATTATACCAATTATGGGTTTTAACACAACACTACACAAGACGTACATTTGTATGATTTCGTAGTAATCATTAATTCTATATTTTTACGTGATTACGTGGCAGTAATAGGATTAATAATTCACAAAAAAAAAAAATCATAAAATACACTAAATATTTCAACTAGAGTGTCCAGAAATGTTCAAATTTAACTCGAAAACGGTTCGACCGATCTTGATGAAACTTTGTTGACGCGAAGTATATTTCAAGGAGAAATAGATAAGGTTCTTTAAATTGTTTTAAGAATATTTATAGTATCCTTCCATTCAACCGAAAGACGTCCACTGCTGGACATAAGTCTCGCCAAAGATCTCCACGCCGACGGGTCTTGCGGCACCTGTATCCAGCGGACGCCCGCGACCTTCACCAGATCGTCGGTCCACCTTGTGAGGGGCTATCCACGCTATGTCTTCGTCTACCTCTTTTATCTTTGATAAAATAGCAGTTTTCTTAACTTTTTGCATTAGCGATTATGGCAATTTCCCCATTTTTGGTGGAGACCTATGTCCAGCAGTGGACTCTTTTGGTTGAATCAAATTATCACAAAGGAAACTTAACCAAACATTTATATCACGAAATATTGATACCGAATATTCGGCCCAAAGCCAAAAGCGTAATCCGTTGCAACAATAAACTATATGCACTTTGTAAAAAAAAAAAAAAAAAACGTTAAATTTACACAATTATTCCATTTTCTGATGATTGTATTTTATGTTGTTAGAACTAGATCGAATTTCTTATAATAATGGCGTATGTATGTAGATACAGTAGAATAATTCCGATTTTTATCGAAAGTACATAAGTTCGATTTGATCCGGTTGGTTTTGTTTGACTCTCATTACGTGAACTCGAAGTGAGACACTGTGACTGGTTTTTCAAAACTCCTACCAAACGAGTAGTGGTCACTATTAAGTCGAAATGACGCATTAAATCGAGATCAGAACTTTCGTACAGTATTTGTGATATTAGACATATTGGAAAAGAAAAATATCCTAAGCTTAGTATAAAATATCGATCAACGTTTGTCAAATAATCCAACTTTATATTATTTAAATTGTATAAAGTAAAGGACAGTTTACTCTACCCCCCCCCCCCCCCTAATCCCCCCTAATCTAATCCCCCTACTCCCCCTCTTTTTAATCAAAATAATATAATCATCAGAAAACGTTTGAGAGATATCATTTCACATTTATCTTTGGTGATAAAAAATATTCCTTTCTTACGAGTAATATACCAGATTTTTTTTAAATTATAAAAAAAAAAAACGATTATAGCGACATCTATCCCGTAACCCGTTTCAACTTTCCAGTTTTAAATACGGCAACACTGAAAAGACATAACACGAGTCTTTGGCGTTTCTCTAAACTGTATGACTTGAGGAAATTCAATCAACAAAAGTACAGCTTTCTCCCTCTTTCACTCTACCTCTATCTATCTCTCTCGCTCTGGTTTTACTGTAAATATTTTTTTTTAAAAACGCGAATGAATGGACTGTATACTTTTAAATTATTTACTAAGCGTTATTTACAAAATTATATATATAAAACAATAATAAGAAAAAAAAAGTATTAAAAATGGACGGAAACGATAAGATATTTTTTTTAATTTCTTAATTTTTTATCGCTCTCATGATATACAAATAATAATAATAATAATAAAACAAAATTATTAATCACTAAATAATAATTTTTTGAACATATAATTGTATATATTAATATTTATTATGGCATACAGCAATACCAGTGCTGTATACATTTATTTCAAAAAAAAAAAACTAACCTTTCATATAAAAAAGTAGAAAAAAAATTATATTATAATAATAATAATTCACAAATAATCTCATCATATTAATTTCAAAATAATCTAAACATATTATAACATTTTTAATATTGACTTCATTTATTTCTGTTGTAAATATTCCCTTTAATGTAATAAATGAAAGGGTTAACCCCAGCTTTGAGAAGTAAAAAAATGAAACGTTACTTAAAAAGTAAATGTATTATATGTATAAAAAAAAATGACCATTTATACATTAATTGCATAAAATTCACAATAAGCACATTATTATATAATTAATAGAATAGAACTAATTAAAGTTTCAAAAACGTTAATACTTGATATTGTAAAGAGTACATTTTGTAAATGAAAAGTTTCATATAAATTTAAAAGTTAATTAACTGTATGTAATTAAAATGTTCGTATAATAAAAGAGTTAACTGAATTATATAATATTATATTATACATTTTGTTTCATTTAAGAATAACTGTAATAAATGTAACGTTTATATGATATTGTGCAAACGCGACAGCTAAAATAAATTACTGTATAATTTAAAATTAAAAGTCACTATCATTTTATAACTAAACTTGAGGTAAAAGAAACGAGAGAAACATCACCTTATCCTAATAATGACATTAAATGAATTAATATTTATTTTCATTAAATTACATTATTTACAACTTAGTAGTAATTAGTTAAGTTTTAATTAAAACTTTGGCTCTCTCATATATAATTGTTTCATTTAATTAAACTTAATGAGTATAAATGAAATGTTGCATTTAAAAATATATATCCGAGAAAGCAATACAAGAAGCTGGGTACTGACCTTATTAAAATTAAAACGTTTACATAAAATAATAACCGAATTGTACACAATATAATATGTATATATAATATTATATTCAATTATCTACATAACATGAGATTTTCTAAATTAATCAATTAATAATATTTAACTAAAAATTTCTCACAAACGGATAAATAGTGTCCGGTATCACTTTTGATTGGTTTCGTTGTGGCAAGCCGACGGCTATTGCTCGCACGGCGCCCGTTGATATCTGTAATAAATGAAACGTTTATTTCAAATTAATTAAAGGTAATTAAAATACACAACTTAGTAGGCGTGGGTTTATATTTTTTGTACCATTTAATATTATGAAAGGCAACATCGTTTTGTCTGTCTATCTGTCGTTGACTTGTAACATGAAAATCATTGCACTAATTTAGCTACATAATTATCGATTTTAATCTCATTTTCAGTCTGATATCGCGCAGAGACCATTCCGTTTATTCAGCCGAGTTATACAATTATCTAAACGTCAACAAAGTTGCCATTTAGCGGCTAATTCATATAATAAAACCCCATGCGTAAATAAGTCATGATACCCCCCTATCATGGTTAATATGGCTGAGTTTTTACTTTACTAACTCCGCTTCAAATGATTTAAGCTGTCACGAGACAGCTATATTTATTTATGATGGATTTCCGCAAAGCATCGTCTTCGTCAATCGAAGCCCTATTAATGAATGTTGTGTTATTTTTCTATCTATGAATTATTATGTACATACAGCATGTTATTACTATAGTTTAAGATCTATTGCTATATACTTTTAAATGAAAATTTCATTAGCGACTTTAAGTAATTCTCGGTAGGGGAAAAACCTATATATGCGTTACCAATGCCAGCCGTCAGCCGTCAGCACAACGTAACCATAAGACGTCCATTGTTTGACATAGGTCTCCCCCCTCATTGCCATAATCGCCACACTTGGCAGGCGGGTTGGCGTTCGTAGAAGGTATTGTGATACTCAGAAGATGCTGCTGCCCATTCTCTGGTTTTTATCCCTTAGTCGACTTTTACAACACCCACGGATATATAAGGGGTGATATTATTCTTGGCCGACACCGCATGCTTTACACATGCTACAGTATTTTAAGTATAAGTTAAAACGTTAAAAATCAGTTTTATCTTAGTTTCGAGTTTTGAAGTTAAACTTCTTTAGGCGCGTTATGAAAAAATGATGAGAGTGAAATTTTAAGATGCGCGCGCATCTGTGACACAAAATTAACAGTATGAAGTGCGCGCGCATCTGTGACACAAAATTAACAGTATGAAGTTGTCTGCTTAACCGCTCATTAAGTCTCGAAAAAAAAGCTACCAACAAAATAGAAATTGAACCTCGATATTAGTCGCGCATGTTGGTACGCTCGTCACCTCTGATCACTGTTTTCATATTTATAATATTTATCAACATGTTTCTAGTTCATACATTCACAACACGTGTTTTAGTTTCATACAAGTGCGAATTATATATGTGCTAATAAATTATATTCAGTAGTGATTTAAATTGAATATTTCGATTGATATCACTTACTATTTGTGAATATTAGTGAAAAAAATTGTGCTTATATACTTTTTCAAGTGCTCCAATATAATTGAGGTTAACTATCCGTATGTATTATTTATTTATTGATATAAATTAAAATACTTTTATTTAATATAATTAACACTAAATATTATTAAATTATTTTATTTAATTTTTCAAATTTAAAATGAACTTTGTTGATTATCCTTTTCCAATCCTTCTATTATTTTATTGTAATTAATTATTTGTATGCAATTAAAAACTATTTTTTAATGATGCCAAAGAAGTATAACTTCTCACGCGCGCACCCATTTTTTATTCCAGTCGGTAGTCTCCATGGCTGACTAGTTTTTTTTATTTTGAAAATAAACAAAACTCTTTCGATATCCTAAGTTGCCAAAGAAGGTGGATCAAACTTTTAAATATCTCCTTGAAACTTTTCAAGAGTTCGTGTACCTACCGTCAAAAAGTGAATCAGAAACTTATCTCTCGGCCACTTTAAAGAGCAACGGAATCACTTAAATTTAATGCCCCGTAAGTTATTCGGTACGTCTCGTGGGATCGTACCCTGCCCCTTGTGTACTCCTGTGGGATGTGAAGGGACAATTCGACAAATGTTCGAACGAAAGAGAATGCCCATTGTAACGAAATCGATTAATTTATATGTTATTATTTTAATTCTTGTTTCAATTTTGACTAAAACGATCGAAATTGATATCGTGCGTTTGAAATTGGTCAATTTTATCCCAGAACGAGTGATAGTTTTTGTTGTAAAACCATAGTATAATGGTAGAGCATGGTAGTTTAGCGTATTCTTGACGTCAGTTGAGGTTGAATGAGGTTCAAAAGAAAATAATACCCAATAAATTGGAAAATTTTACTATCGGCTATGTATTTATATTCTTTGATGATTACTAGACAGTTAGAAAACTATACTGTGTCCATATTGTTTGTAGGGTAATTGTAATTTTTTGTCTGGTCATAATTCTATTAAAATTTCAATTAGAAATTAGCTCCGCCAGCGTTTTATATTTTCTATTTTTAAATTAATTATTTAGTTACTATTTTTGTCCCTAAATTGTTTCTGGTACTAACAGATAGCAAAGACATTTCTGACGAATGGAAACGCTTGCCTGCAAAACTACGCATTAAATTGGATATTATTTCCGAAAATAATAGTGACCGAAGCTACGATGTGTAACTTCAACTATCTGGTAAAAAAAGTCCCGTCAAAATCGGTTCAGACGTTCCGGAGATTAGCCGGAATAAACAGACTAACAAACGAAAAAAAAATCTAGGCAGCCATGGGAACTACCGCCAGAAATGAAAACAACTTTAGAAAAACTGATTTCATAATAAATTTGTTTGTTGAAATTATTAACAACATTTTTCGGATTTTTACATCTATTGGCGCTTCGAGCAATAATTTGGTTTTATTCATAATCAAAACATACGACAGGCTGCGTAGGTATAAATTACATTATTTATATTCGATCGCTAGCACTTGACATACTGTAGCATGTTTACGGCAAATAGGTGACGCGAATCTATAAGTTTTTTTATTTTCTAGACCGAGAATCGTACGACGTCGTAACAAAATAAGTTTCAACTTCAAAAATTATGTTTTTGTTATATGTAACGTTTACATATGTATTTAGTAAAAGGGTTATTTTTATATTACAAACAAACTCTCCAATTGTATTTATTTCTATTAATTACGTTTTACGTAATTTACGTTAATAACATTTCAACTGCATTAATATAATAAAATACGTTTTTTTTGTCCCCTTCCATCTCAGAAAAAATCCGAGATTTGTTTACTTTTTTGTGGTTTTCCCCTATTTTTTTTTTGTGCCTTTATTGTTTTCATCTTATTTCTATTTTACAATCTTATTATATTTCTTATCTATGTGTTTCTATTGCACTGTGGTTATGTCGAATCTTTATATTTATTTAAATCCTATTTCTAATTTACAAACCATATTTTATTTCTTATCTCTTGTTCTATTACATTTTGTTTTGTCGGATTTTTATTTATTTGTGATTCTTATCATTTAGTTTTTATATGCTTATTTCTAATTTTACATTTTAATCTAATTTTTTGTTCAGCCTATTACATTCTGTTAGTTTTTTTTTTGCCGATAATTTATAATTTAAGGTTGCTATTTAATTTCATTCTGACCTTTAATATAGCATTTGGCAACACAACATATAATACACCTTCAGTTATTCATAATTTTTATCAATTGTTTTAGTCAATTCGATAATTCCAATAGTTAGAAAATACGTTTAAAACTTTTAAAGTGATTGCATTAGATATAAATAAATTTGACTAATAAACAATGCCATAAATGAATGAATTAATCAAGACGTAAATAACACAATATTATTAAGATATAAAGAACAAAAATGACTGTCACTTCACGAATAAAAATAATACAGGTTCTGATTATTTTGTATTTAACGTGAGAAAACTTAAGGTCCAGAGTCGCGTGAAATGATTTTTGATAGAGTAATCACATCGCATATATTTACATCCCTATACGCAGTGGCTTTGATCTATCACCCTTGAGACAGGGGGTTGACATCTAATTTGATGGAAGAATCCAAACACTACACCGGGATCGATTCTTTATCCGCACTTATTTCACACACTTCATATGTGACATTTTGTTATTCAGATAGTGGATCCATTAATGCAGAATAAATTTTTAATATCTAAATGTATAAATCATCTTCGAGGTTGTAGTCAAATATAAAACTCTTTTTTTTACACGATATAGGATCAGTGCTTTGACCACAATCTCACCTGATGTTAAGTGACGATATGGTCCAGGATGGTAAATACACTAAAGCTAGGTACTGGTTCTCAACTGATGCAGCCGGAAGACATCTTGTATTATTTGGTGACAGGTTTTCTTGAGGGTGGTAGCTACCCCAGAGGAGCATCATTACAAAACGTCATACCACCATGCTATGGTTTGCTCAGGACGTTTTCCTTCACCGAAAGCTCATGCCGTTTTCCGAGATGGATAGGTGGGAACGAACCCGCGTCGATTGACGCGGAATCCGGCAGCACTACCCACTGCACCATCATCGCTTCCGAAACGTATATAGAATAAAAATATATACATCTGAATCGACAAGTGTTTACAATAATGAAAACTGCAGAATTACTATAAAAAATATTACTTCTGCTTACTTAATTGCGTGTAATAAAAAGTATAAATCAGAGCTAATCTCACATTTTCAACAAGGGTAACCCTAATATTTTATTCAAAATCCAATGGAATATTTCTATTCAAATTTCTATGGAAAATTGCACTACTTTTAGTATGTTTGTTTGTACTTTTGTGCAGCAATTTAGAGACATTGACCATGTCACAGATATATATATCTTAACCAAAAAAAAAAACAGATCAAAACCAAAAATAATTCGGTTTCTCTGATTGGTAGCTGACATTGGTAGCCGACATTAACTTTAGAAGAAGATTGAAGTTTTGGTGTCAGTAGGAAAAACAAATTTAAATCACACATTGAAACCGGCCGATAGATTGCCTTGTGTCTTCAAAACATCCACTATTCCTGTAGGATATATCAGGAGTGTAATTCAAAATAGCTTTGTTCTATTGACCATTATAACATAATCAAGGTTAATAAAAAAGTAACAGTTAAATTGGTAATTATCCGATTTCAATATGCGGTTTCAATTTGTTTCTACCCAATAAAATCTTACATTTTTTTTCTCTGAAGTATCAGATTAATGAACAGATATAAGCATAAAAACATTTTTATTAAAAAAAAAAAAAACAATTAATGTGTCGAATACCCGTAAAAATAAAACAATAGGAAAACAATGGAAAGCTGGCGTAAACGCCAGGTAAGTGCTCAAGGGGTTAATAGGTTTTTTGACATTCATAAGCGCCTTCTCAGAATAAAGAATTATTCATTTCGATTTTGGGTGTTAGTTACTAGCCAAAAGTTAATAGTTAAAAGTTAATATAGGTTTAATAATCTCAATCTTAAATTTAAGATTCGATATTGAAACCGGTCGAATAATACTCATGAAATTAATTCAAAATCAAAGGGCACAGGTTCAAAATGCGTCCCCTGAGGAACACCTTTAGAACGTACGGGCGTCGCATCGCGCCGTCCGGTTCCGAGTGATAAACCCTATGAGATTTATACGTACGAGCGACGCCATTTGTTTTTCAGCGGTTGTTAAACCGAAAGGCTGTAAAATCCGCGTGAAAACTTAATGCGCTCTGCGGTCGGAGGCTTTTGTTAAAACGGTACACGATCTCTAGAGGCTACATCGGCGAGATTTAATTGAATAAATTGAATTATTTTTAATTAATTAATAGTCGGTTGTAAATTTTCTGGAGTTTTGTAAAAGATTAATCTAATTTATGATTATATTTTTTTATAAGTCAAATCAAAAATTCTTTATTCAATTTGGACCCTGAAAAGGCGCTTATGAACGCTAAAAAAGTTTTACCATCGGTTAAAAAAACAACCCAGTCGAGAAGAGCCGACAAGAGAAATTCGATCTGGGTTTTTTTACACGTTTTTTTTAAATCATTAAAATTATACAATAAGTGATATTATTTGCATACAGTTTATCATCAGTAATGAAACTATGGAAGTTCGGTACCTTTAGCAAGTAATTTGGACTCCGTGTCTATACTAATAAATAAAATTTAAGTGTCTGTTTGTAATATCAAAATAAAAATGTTTTATTAAATACATATGAATGTATAATGCAATAGCTATACCAAAAACACAATTCTATAAAAAAAAATGTTTTTCTGTTTGTTCCGGGAAATATCCGGCACGGCTGGATCGATTTGGAGGGGACAGTTGAAGTTACACCGCACAACTAAGGCTACTTTTATTTTTCAAAAATAATTGGGGCACCGCGTAAAAAACATGAAAACTCATAAAATTGATTATCAAATGATTATTTAAAAACAATATTACAGCTAGTATATAAGTAATATAAGCAAGGATAGTTAATCTAATATTAATATTAGATAAAATTTAGTAATATAACATATATAACAAATTGTCTGAATTCCGAGCCGGTGAAGCAGCGGGCTGGTTCTTAATTACATAAGTTACAAAAAAAAAAAAACTAATGGAACTTACCACTTTGAAAGCAGACCCGTGGCCGCAGAATGAGTATACGGTCCACCGTAAGGCGAATATTGTGAATAAGGAGCCGCGTAAGCGTACTCACTGGCTAATGTCGTAGTACCTGAAATTACAAAGCCTATAGTTAACATATGCAGCTTATTAAAAACGCAAAAAAAAAAAAAAATCATGATAATTTTAATGCGCTTCCATTTGTTACATCTGCCATATTTATTGAAGAATTTCAAACTTTTACAATAATACAGAATATAAAGATAATTAGTTCATAGATTAAGCATGAAGGTGGATAGAGGTAGAGTGTGACCACAGAGTTACCAGAGAAACCAAAGAAGCCATGGATTAATTGTATGAAGTATAAACGCTATTAATCAAAAATCAAAATCAAAATTTAATTTAGGCTCTAAGAAGGCGCTTATGAACGTCTAAAACACTACCACCGGTTCGGAAAACAACCCACTCGAGAAGAGCGCAGGCAAGAAACTCGATCTGGTTCTTTTTTTTATAAATATAATATATATCATTTTTCTGTCATATAAAAAACTATACAAATCGTAGTCTTAATAATGTTAGTGGAAGCACAGTGATGTGGGTTAATTCCAGACATCACTATCGTTCACGTAATGATCCGCCCTGTAATAACCTTTTGAGATTAAGACTTGCTCGACATAATACTTGAACTTATTGTCAGGTAAATCGGTAATGTTACTTGGGATCTTATTGTAAAACCGAATACTATTACCTATAAAGCTGTTATTAGACTTACTTAACCTAAAGCGTGGGACGGACAACTTGTCTTTACTTCTAATATTAAAATTATAACGATCATTCACTAGATCTAGCTTGTCTAAATGTGGTGACAACTGACAGAGAAGAGTAGAACACGAAACATGTGTAGATCCTACTTAATATAAGACAAGGTAAAGATGATGACGATGACAATATGAATAA
Organism: Samia ricini; assembly: GCA_014132275.2. Taxonomy (NCBI): domain Eukaryota; kingdom Metazoa; phylum Arthropoda; class Insecta; order Lepidoptera; family Saturniidae; genus Samia; species Samia ricini. The sequence goes on from AP028158.1 coordinate 39,586,115, forward strand.
TAGCATCTTGCGTGAAGCAAATATACGATATTCCTATCCTATAAACAATAGTTTTCAAAATTCTAACTCATATAAAATATTAACGCCACAGATAAAGCTACATTACGATTTTAATTATTAACCCCTTGATCTAACTAACCTGACGTTCATTCCTATTGTCTCATTTTTATGTGTAATCGACATATTAAGATCTTATATGAACGATTCATATTTCAGCAAAAACTCACGTCGTTAATTACTAGTTATAAATAAATATTATTAGGATTAGCTTTCATTAGTCGTTGTGGATTAAAATTGTAGGCAAATAGGCATATTTTTTCTAAGCATTTAACAAATTATTAATTATCACGTTGAGTATTTTAATTGGTACTAGTCTAAAATAATGCAATATTGCAAAGAAGTTCTCTTGTATTAAAATAATTATATCGCATCAATTCGCAATAAGTAAGCGGTGATATTACCTCATAAACAATTTACAACGTTAATAAAGTAAAACACGCGAAACGTAATTGGCACTCCTAAAGCGGCACAATACACGCCCCATCCCGCGCAACATAACAAGCTTTATACGCGTAACCACTTTCAAACACCCCCTCCCAAACCCCCACGTTCAGTGACAGCGCAATATTTATAACCGAAGCCTACGAAACCCGTTTGAAGTACTCAGAAGCACTTCTGTCGCATCACAGACTCGTGTCGCGGTTCGTTACACCCTCCAGACAAAGCCCGTATGATCACCCCCAACCCGACGATCTCGCCCCCCCTTAAAATTATTTGCATAGATCCCCGAATGAGCTATTAAAGATGTCTGCCACCCCCTATCTCCCTAAGTATAAGCAGATTGTGGTATATTAAAGACCGAAAGCATAAAGAGAAGTCGCGCGCCCCTAATATGAATCCCTGCGGTACGCCATTTTGAAACCTCGATTTAATATGCATAAGTGCTAAAATTCAACGGAGTCCGTATGAATTTTATGATGTTACAACGTAGGGCGAAGAGAGGGTCCGAGGAGAAAATTAGATTTCCCTCAGAGTGGCTATGAGTGGTGAGCTCAAGTTTGTCGAAAGCTTTTCACAGTTCCTTTTTTTTTTTCTCTCTCTCTCTCTCTCTCTTTTGTTTTCACGTTGTGATTCTTGAACTCTGTTTTTCTGTACGGCCACTTTTTCCGTCTTAACATTCATTGTTTTATTCTGTGCGTTAATTTTTATTGCTTTAGCAAGTTGCTAATGGGACAGAGTGCGGGAGCGAAATTACGTTGATTTTGCTTTTCGTATTTAAGTATGCATTTTCACTTTGTGCTTATAATGTTTATTTGCATACGGGAGTTTAAATATTTTGTTATATGTTGCAATAATTTTAACCATGCTCTTTTATGAATAGACTCTTATTAAATAAGATGACCTAAAACGTCAAATAATCATACTTCCAGTACTAATGTTATCGAATTTGGCGACATCGCGTCGTATAACAAACAATAGTTAAAAAAAACTATTACGTTGAAACTGTAGCATTGTGATAGGTGATTTGGGCTACCTCCCTCAAGTTGTGAATTTGTTAAGAACAAACAGATTTGTTTGCTATAAATGTTAATAAAGATACGGGCGCAACTAAAAATCAACGCTTTGGCTAATTTGTTGTAGTCCATGCCGAGTTAGTGCCCTTTTCGATTTTGAATTCGTTATATGCTTCATCAACGTATTATTATAGTATTATAATAACAGCCTATATATTGGGTGTTATGTTTGTTTGTTTTTTATTATTTATGTTCCGTAATTCAGTGTCGAATAAATGTTTCTTTCTTTCACTCGAGAGTCGGTTCCTTTAGGTAACATTTGCCATCTTGTGCCACACATTGTCACTTGATGTAATCGATGCTAAACCTATTAAGTGTGAAAAGTTTATCTAAATTGCCTCTTAAGGTTTCGATTGCTATACATATATAAATAAATTTGTAGTTTAAACTGAAAATAATGAGACATATATAGAAATATGCGTTGATGGATAAATCGCGATTTTTTTTTTAACTTTTACATCTTACTTACCATCGTAATGTGCGTAGGGAGGGTACGGGGGTGCAGGAGGCTGCAGCACCACCAACGCCGCAGCATCAGGGCTCGCTGCCGCCGAAGGTGGTTCCCCAGCTGCACCACCATTCGAACCAGTCGAATCGTTAGTTGCTGTAACAAACATATTGTTTGTGTTTTTTATTACTTCATGAAGATTTCATAAAGGTCGATTATCTTTTATATCCATACGTACATTTTCGTATTACCTAAGTCGATTTATTTTTCAAATTAATTAAAAACAAAATAATACAATTAAAGCGACGACCGCTATTAGAAATTATAGCTGTGTCGATTTAAAAAAAGTAATCAATGCGTAAATCGATATCTCTCTTTGCGATTTTAATAGATTTTTAATTTTGTTAGAAATTAAATTTAGTTTAATATATTTGTTTATTAGATTTAAATGAATTATAGAAAAAGAAGTGTTGATCGAAGGGCCTTAAAAACAAACACCCATAACAAAGAGAATGAAAAATCTGTAGTGACCAACCCCGATTTACGAACTCCAGTCATGTATTCGACAACGTGTGGCCAGTGGTGAAAATAACGCGAACAGTTTAAATTCTGGCAACTCTTTATTGATTGGATGGTGAGTTTTTTTTTTTTTTTTTTTTGAAAGATTTATCTTGTTCCCAGCATAGTCTTTATATATAGTTTATATTTTAATAAGCTTAGTATTAAGATTACAATCACAGTTGATGTTAAGTCGTTCTTTGAAGGTGGTAGTTAACCGTTAGCATTAGAAAATGATTTTACATTAGTGTACGATGTACAGTTTACCTTGCATCTTGCTATTATTTATTTCATTACGATATTTTCCTTCAGCGAACACTCAGGTTCATTATAAAATACGATAGCTGGACCAAAATTAAAATTGGAGCGAAATTTTTATTATATTCTTAACGAATTCTGAAAATATTTTCCAAATACTTCACAGCCTACCAATCGCTCCTTGACATACACATCCTGTAGACTAAGATTCATCAAAATCGGTGAAACCATTTCTAGTCAAATTCAGACATAAACGCAGATATTTAAACAAACAAGAAACTAATGCCATATGTTTGTAAAAAATAAGTACATGTACAAACAAAACCTAAGATTTATTATTAGTATAGATAATTTAGATAAATAATTCAAATTGGCAAAATGTATAGACTTTTTTCACCTGGCCCTATAAAATACTTTGTATTCGACAAAAGTGAATTAAAAAAAAAACACACACAAATAAATAATGAAACAAAATCGTGACGAACTAACGGGCATTCAAAACCAACTATTTCTATATAACAAGTGACTGCAAGAAAACACGGCTGTAATCACGCGGCATCGCCGTTTGTGAATCCGTCACGCCCTGTAAATTGCACCGACAATATAACTTACTTACCTATTATATATTTATAGTTAAATTAACCGTTTTGTTAGAGTTCCCTTCGAGATCGACTCTATGACACAGATGTGGCTTCTCTTAACTATGTCAGTAGTGAATGAGATATTATAATTTAGTTTTTACATTATCAACTTGTTAATTTGATATAAAAGTATGATTTTATAGCATCTGTTAACGCCATCTATTATCGTATATATTCTCTTCTTATTCTAAGTTATTTCTTCTCTATATTGTCTACACGCCCCCGCTCTATTTAATCTATGTATTCATGATCCCTTCCTCTTCCTATACAAAAACGGAACACCAACACGCAACCGCCGCCGCGGTCTCTCATATGTTTAAAAGTGCACATTAGTTATCAAATTATATAGAACATTCATAAAGTGAAGTGAGGTGGAAAATAAAATCTGAACCAGCTTAATCGAAGGCTAATAATAAAGGTAAGTTCCGTTTGCTCCTTTCAACATCATACTTTCTAGATATTTCCACACCAGCATCGATGGACGTAGATTTCAATCTACCTTATTCTATAATTCGAGGGGATACCTACAATCCACAAATTTGAGTTAATTTTGAGGAAGTGGGGGTTAAACTAAAAGCCCACCGTGTATCACTAAAGGGAAGGGAAGGGATGAAGTTGCTAAAAATATCACGTGATTAATGGGTCACATCGTCAATTAATATCAAGTGAGATTTTTCAAAGCTCTGTACCGATATAGTAAGTATGTATTATTAAAAAAAAACTAAATGAATATAAATTTATTTATTTGTACTTTATTTAGAATTTGTGTAAAATCAAAATCAAAAATCAAAATCAAACTATATTTATTCAATTTAGGCCCTAAGAAGGCGCTTACGATCGTCTAAAACACTACCACCGGTTCGGAAAACAACCCAGTCGAGAAGAGCGCAGGCGAGAAACTCGATCTGGTTCTTTTTTTTTTATTAACATAATTTTTTTTTTGTGATATAAAAAACTATACAATCGTTGTCTTAATAATGTTAGCGGGTGCGCACAGAGATGTTGGTTAATTCCAGACATCACTATCGTTCACGTAATGATCCACCCTGTAATAACCTTTTGAGATTAAAACTTGCTTGACATAATACTTGAACTTATTGTCAGGTAAATCGGTAATGTTACTTGGGATCTTATTGTAAAACCGAATACTATTACCTATAAAGCTGTTATTACACTTACTTAACCTAAAGCGTGGTTCCGGACAACTTGTCTTTACTTCTAATATTAAAATTATGACGATCATTCACTAGATCTAGCTTGTCTAAATTTTTACGAATATGCATTAAGTTACCGAAGATGTATTAAAAGGATTATAAAAAGGCGGACTTAATGCCCGAGGCATTCTCTACTAGTCAATCTTGGGGAGGTGCAGAGATGAAATAAAGTAGGTGTGATAAGAGATAAAAATATGTAACATTTATACATAATACATTTGATATTATATATACTCGTACATTTACATACACACATACCTATATACCTAAATATAGGTTGTCATTTTAAACTATATTATGTTTAAAACGATTGAAACGATATTTAGAAAATATTTTAAAGACAGAGAATAGAAACGAATACGTTGAACTTTTAAATGTCCAAACCAAAATCTTGATCGAAACACTTTTTATATGCCGATTGTCAAAATGCGTCAAAATAAATTTTTAATTGTCCTGATTATAAATTAAAATGACTATTTGTGTTGTCAGTTTAAACTATATTTTGTTTTTTAAACGTTATTTATTTATATAATAATGACAGAGACTAGAAACAAAGACATTAAAACTTCTAAATGGACTAAAATCGTCATCAAAACACGGTTTGCTGATTGTCAAAATGCGCTAAAATGTACTATTGATCGTTCTGACTAAGCATTAACGAGCTATAGACGATTAAATTAAAATTTAAAAATGTGGCCATAAATAGACTCTAAAGAGGACTGAGTTGCCAAGTTAAAAAAAAAGAAGAAGAACAAAATTTAAAAATTAAATACCATTTGAAAAATTTCGATCAACGAGAGAACTGATTGATATTCCACTTTCAATTACGCTTCAAAGATAAATAAATAGGTATGGAACATTCTAGAACTCGTAGACATCGTTTCAAATAAAACTCTCTATTTAAATTAATCTCTCTGACCACAATGTAAATGAAGGTACGTAAGGTTTATTAACACAATGGATAGCAGCAGGTGGACCCAAAGATTACGTTACATTGCGCACGCGTCTTGTGTTACTGAGAGGGTCACCGCCGTTCCATTCACACGCGAGGATGTGGTCTCGGGGTTTGATTCCTGGATTGTGTTATTCATTTTACTCTCAGAGTTCAAGTATTATTTCTTAGATTAAGCTGACACTTTTGTGGATCTGTATAATTTATACAGACATTTATTTATTTATTCATACTCTATTAGTGCATTAGGCGGACTTAATGCTTGAGGGGTTCTCTACCAGTTTTGAAGCGATAATGGCTTAGTTTATATCAAGCTTTCGGTGAAGGAAAAGATCACGAGGAAACTATAACATGATTTTTATACATTTTAAAATAATCCCCGCCTGGGTATCTACTTTCCTCAAGTTCGAAAACCTGTCGCCAAATACCAATAGGTGTGTTCCGGCAGCATCACTTGAGAACCAGTACCTCTAGGCTTAGTGTATTTACCATCCTGGACCATATCGTCACTTAACATTAGGCGAGATTGTGGTCAAAGCACTGATCCGTGTAAAAAAAAAACAAAACATCCTTGGGATGGTACAGAGATAAAAATAAAGATACGTGACATTTATACATAATACACTTAATATAAAAAAAATGTGAGCCGTCACGGGACGCCTGGCAGATGTGAAACATCGACATTATTTTGTAAAAGTAATATGCACCGTACACACTACTGTATATATATATATGCCATCATATAGCGTGGCGACGCGTCGCCACGGCTTGCGACGCCACGCCAGAAATCGGTTTATCGCGGCTATAGATGTTTCACATCAAAAAATACTAGAATATATATTAAATAAAACAAATCATAATAATCAAATAAATCAAAGATATGTCTTTGGGATCTATGTATAAATTTATATTATGGTATATGGTGGGGGTTTATTTCCAAAGTAAAGTAAAACGAGTTTAATTTTATTTATGTAATTCAGGTTCGATTGAAATTCGGTTAAATGAAACGGTCGTATTTTCAGTATTCGGTTTTCACATCACTCGTTTACTACGGGATGTTTGTGTCACATGCCTCTTACGTAATTGTCGGGTAAGAGGTAATTTCTCTCAAGTTAATGGTCTTAAACTGATTCTCTTATTTACAACGTCAACTGAATCCCTATGGGAGAACGGGTTAGAGTGAATGATAGAACGGGTTAGAGAGAATAATAGAGCGGGTTATATTGAATGATAGAATGGGTTAGAGTGAATGATAGAACGGGTTATATTGCATGATAGAATGGGTTAGAGTGAATGATAGAACGGGTTAGAGTAGATGGTAGAACGGGAATGAACTGACCGGAATGCGGTGTGTAGTGCGGATGTGGCGCGTGTTCGTACGGCGCGTCGAATAATTCGCCGTAGTAGCCGTAGTAGCCGGTAGCGCCGCCCGCGCCTCCCAGCTCCGATAATAGTTTGTACTCGTCCTTCAGGCTCCATTTCGACGATGACCAAAGCTGGAAAGGAACTTCGAGTTTAGTTCGCGTCGACATATATAACAGACTAGTGTCATGTACCTAGTCTTCACTGTCTTAAATAATGATTGGAAAATAATGGTTTGACGGTGCTGTCCAATGAATCGTATTTCGTTCGAGTTTTAATTTTTATATGCGTAACTTTTCTCACAAACCCAAGCGCCTGTCAGTAAAACTGTGCATTGAATCGGATTTTATTCACAATATTATGAGTTTTAATTTTTTACGGGGAACTCTCGATGGTAAATACACAAGACTCTAGAGGTATTGGTTCTCAAGGGAACGTGGGTTTGGTGACGGGTTTTCAAACTTGAGGGTGGGTTTTCAGGCGGGCATTGTTAGAAAATTTGGCCCTACTTTGTTTTCTTTTACCGAAAGCTCAGTTTACCGAAAGTCAGAGTTGAATGGGTGGGCTCGAACACGCGGCCATTGAGCGCGGAATCCGCCCGCACTACTCACTGCGCTATCATAGCTTCATATACATCTAAAATACTTGTTTGACATCTATTATACCATCTTTTAAATAATGAAAAACTATAGTTAGGTACATACATGTGTATGAGAATAAATAGACAAACACATTTTGGGAAATACTATTTGCACCTACTAATTGAAGCTTGAACCGATGAACTACGGATCGACCAAAACACGACGACCATCATGATTTGTTAAAATCGAAACAATAATAAAATCAACGTTGGTAACACATTAGCGCGGGAGATAAATTTCAGTCTATTTGCACCTCCCGGCGCGCTGAACAAGGTGTAATGGCGGCCGGATGTGACGTCATTAACGCTCGACCGCCCGCCATTCGTCAGGGCAAGATGGCCGGCGGAATTTACGCGCCGATTCGCGCTTGTATTACGGTTATCCAGGATTAACCGCCGAACAAACGGTATGCGGTATTCGTTAATTGTTAAATTAATTAATCGTTAACGTATAATCGAAATATCTTATATAATAAAACCAAAATATATCGAAACGTATAAACCAAACGTCAAAGTTGAATGAACCTCTTTTAAAGTTGTCATTAAAACATATTCAAAACAACGATACTACATCCATGATGGGCGTTTTTTTGTTCTGTCTCTAAATTTGCTACAACCATAATTATTCAAAAAACAAGAAATTCGTAACATAAACTAAAATTCATTAGTATTAATTATCTAAAGTTATATTTCATATATTGAAAGTGATTTTTTTCTCCATTTGTTTTTTAATTTACGGTTTTATTTTAAAACATTCTACTGTTAATATTTTTACAGCTTAATTAATTATTGCACCAATATTTTACATACATATTTGCCCTTTTATGTTAGGGGCACTATTCAAATTATATGACTTTTGTTTATGCCAACAGTTAGATTTTGTTTATGCTTTTTAGTTGTATTATGAAATCCCCTGACCTGTAATAACCATTTAGTTTTACAAAACATACACCTGTTTGATACGTCATGAAAAAAAAATATTTCAACGCCTAAAAACGACATTAAATAACTTACATTGGAGTATATCTGATCACCGTTATAGTGACTTCTTTGTCTCTTAACATCGTCTTCGGAATGACTGTTGAAGTCCCGATTTTCGTCTGCAATAAAATATTAAATATATATGAAATTATTATATTAATAACGCTGAAATTCCAGTGGAGAAGTCAAGCGGATTCATAATAATAATCTCCACGCAATTTGTTCAGTAGATTTAATAGCTCTGTAAATCTTGACGGGTCTCGGTTCGTGCGCGCGTCGCCTGTAAGGATATTAGGGATGTGCCTATTTAATATCGATAACGGTTTTATTTTTATCGATATAAAACTTTATTAGATAATAGAGATTGGTTTGTAAAGCATATAGTAATTGATGTGGTACCATTGATCAGTATGTACCCAGTGCTATCTAGACCATTTAGGCGCTGTAAAAACAAGCCGGGAAAATGATTTCAATAGTTTCTCATCTATCAGGTGCTGTCATCCTTCTTAGACTGTAATCTTATTTAATATCAGATGATGTGCAGTCGTTTTGCAGAGATCGGATAAAGAAATAAAATTTCACAATGATTAGATATTTGATTCAATGTAAGACTACGATATGTAAACATTTTCAATGATGTTATGTGTCACTTGCTAGGGTATTTTATTTCTTACAGCGCATGGTGTCCGTTCGCTTCGATACTAGTGAATTAATTTTTTTTATTTAACTTATCGGAGCTATTTAGAGCTATAAAAGGTAATACGTATGTGGCTGAAAAAATCAACTATAACATAAAATACCTTTCTCGTCTGTGAGTTTTTACGTTAAATTCTCATGACTCATAACTGATTTTGATGAGGCTTCCTTAATTAGATATTTTTAATTGAAATGTTTTATACGTCAAATATCCTTATGAAGTTTAATATATATTGCCATTATTTTGTAATCAAGTCGCCTAAAAATCATCTTTCATAACTTACGTACTCTAAAACATAAAAAAATTGTGATTCTCAAGAATACTGAAGAAAACTTCGCGACGTCATATCACAATAGCACGGTAACTTTCGGGATTTAAAACCAATTTCGACAATGCCACGGACTGACGTTAGCTATTATAGTAAACGTAATTAAGTAATATCAACTAAATTTTTTTTAGGTTTTGCACCGTTTGCAGCGACAAATTACAGGCGTAATGCATTCTTCATACGTGGCGTTGAATCGTTTAACAGCTCACCTCGCCATTTAGACATTGATTTGTTTTGCACTAGAACATTTCAAATAAAAAATATGCTTAATAAGGAATGCTTTGGCAATGATCGCAAGGAGTGTAACGACGCGACATAATTCATTCATTTATGTAATATCTTAATATAAATATTATCATTAACACGCACTTGTATTGCACGACCAAACATAAACTCTTCTGAATTTTGTTGTATAGTTCTATCTCATTTTTGTCACTATCGTATAATTTTTTATTCTCACATCTCCGTGTAATAAACTTGGTATTTATTTGTCGAAGCTTTTTATTAGCAATAGTCGACAATTATATATTTTTATGTATTGTGATATTATTCTGTAAGCTTTTCCAAAACTAATAAAAATAGTTTTTTTTTTAAATAATTTTAAATTATTCGTATTTCTTCTAAAACACTAAGAAATAGTAACGAAAGTTACGCATTGCCAGTTATTTCTATAATTATTACGCGTCTAGTTTTAGTATTTTCAAATTAAATACCAAGTGATATGGATATCTGACATTTGTATATCTCAATTTGAAAGTCATGTAAATTCAAGATCTCTGAGAATTAAGCGTATCGTAATATCGATATTTTGACATCACTATGCAAAACTTTCGCAGTGCCATAAAATGCGATTCTCAAAGGGGTCTCTCTCTCTCTCTCTCTGTCTCTGCGAGTACTTTCGTTCATTCATACTTTACTAACATTACTTAAAACTTTTCTCCGTTTTATATATAGATAAACGGTTATATACCTACTTAACTACGCCCATGCGGTCCGTACCATAATTAAGTTAATTTTGAAAAGTTACAAGTTATCGTTGGAAAATATTATTTCGAATTAAATTGTTATCTACTTGAATATCCATGGAGGATTTCCTATAGCTGATTAAGAAGACTCTTGCTTTAAAGTACTTTTTATAGATAAAATAAACAAATCGCTATAGAAAAGAACTAGAAAAAAAAACTTAATTTTAATATTTTTTGCTTAGTAAACCATAACCTTAGAAAATATTATTTCGAATTAAATTGTTATCTATCTACTTGAATATCCATGGAGAATTTCCTATAGCTGATTAAGAAGACTCTTGCTTTAAAGTACTTTTTATAGATAAAATAAACAAATCGCTATAGAAAAGAACTAGAAAAAAAAACTTAATTTTAATATTTTTTGCTTAGTAAACCATAACCTTAGAAAATATTATTTCGAATTAAATTGTTATCTACTTGAATATCCATGGAGAATTTCCTATAGCTGATTAAGAAGACTCTTGCTTTAAAGTACTTTTTATAGATAAAATAAACAAATCGCTATAGAAAAGAACTAGAAAAAAAAACTTAATTTTAATATTTTTTGCTTAGTAAACCATAACCTTAGAAAATATTATTTCGAATTAAATTGTTATCTACTTGAATATCCATGGAGAATTTCCTATAGCTGATTAAGAAGACTCTTGCTTTAAAGTACTTTTTATAGATAAAATAAACAAATCGCTATAGAAAAGAACTAGAAAAAAAAAACTTGATTTTAATATTTTTTGCTTAGTAAATCATAACCTGCCTCGCGCCATACGCTACCTCGGTGGCACAGTTGTATTACGGTACGACTGTTGTTCAGAGATCTCGGGTTCGATCCACGGATCGGGTCAAGTGATATTGGGTTTTTCTACACAGTATCATCACGGAGTTTGGAATTTGTGCCCGATATGGCAACAGGCTCGCCCCCTGTCACATCTGGGACGGAACTAAGCTCAGCGAAATGTGGGTGGTGAGCTTATCTTATGTTATGTATACGTAAATCATAACAAGGTGATAGATACACTACCAACAGAAAAATTAACAAAACAATTTCTGATACAAATCTATAGAATTGTTTTGGTAAATACGTTTGTTTTAAGTCCATTAATTTATTACTGTTATTATCAAACGATATCTTGTCTCTATTAAAAATATTAAAAGTATATTTAATAGAGCCTAAGTCAAATAGTTAGAATCCAAGTGATTTATATGCAACTATTTTGTATATAATAAAAGTGAATATTTGTTGTTGTTCCTTACACAATAACTTATAAATAATTGCACTGATTTAAAAGAAATTGTGCATTAAGATAGACATACTTGGCCAAGTAATTCGAAATAGCTCCGATAAATTTCCTTAAGAATATTACGCTAATCGAAGAGGGCCCGTTAACAGCCACTAAATGCAAAAATGCGGAGTGGTATAGCGAATGAAACTCGACTGGATCGTGACTACCATACACTTGTACAATTTTTCTCATAGTGACATTTAAGGTACGTTTCGTAACTCGAGATCAGCATATGTATGTATGTTTATCCAGAGCTACCTAGAGCCTTAAGCCGTGGTAAATCTAGATGCCGAAATTCGATAGTTTCTCATGTATCGGCGCTAATCATTTGTAACAACATATGTACAACAGTCCTATACTTTATGAAATTAAATGCATTCATTTTGCAGAGAATGCCTAGAATAAAAAAATAAAAAAAACTAGGCAGTCAGCCACAGGGACTGCCAACAGATGTGAAAACTGGAGACTATGAAAATACTGTTTTTCTTGTGTCTAAATTTCATAATTTGTTAATTGAAGTTATGGACATAACGTTTAACATAAGACCCTTTGTCTGATTTTTACAACTATTTGCGCTCTGAGTATAAATTACTCGTATTCGCATTTTCATTTAGTTTATTCAAATCAAAACATACGATTGGCTGTGTAATTTTAAATTTTATTATTTAAGCACTTAAACGCCATCTTATGCTTGAAATAATGCAGCATGTTGATGGGTCACGTCATAGGGTAACTTGAATTTATACATTTTTTTGCTACCGAGAATCGCTGAACGCCACAAAAGAAGCTTCCAAAAATTGGCTTAAATGGTTCCTACTCACCTTGATCCTCGTGCCGTTTTCTCTTCAGGCCGGTCGCGTTACCGTTATGGAGTCCTTCCACCTGTTCGATGCCGAGGATACCGTTGATACTGTAGCTGCCAGTATTGGCTACATGTTCCGTGGTAGGTGATAACACAGCCGTCGTTCCTGGTGCATTACCGGCGTGAGTGATCACCTAAGATCAAAAGCATTAAATTGGAGACAAAATACTTAAGGTGTTCAAAATTGTGCAAGATTTTTGCACGTTACACTGTGACGATAATCTCAAGTGTGGTTGAGAATGATAAACACACTAAGCCTAGAGACACCTGCTTTCAAGTGATGGTGCCGGAAGACGCCTATTGATGTTTGGCGACAGATTTTCAATTATGAAGGTGGTAGCTACCCAAGCACGTATTACTACAAAATGGCCTAACAACACAGGCTATGGTTTCCCCACGATGTCTTCCTTAACTGAAAGCTAATTATCGCAGAGTCCGTCCGCACCACTGACTGCGTCAGCATTGCTTCAAAATGCATCATACTTTTGTATCATGGTTCTTTGTAATAGTAACATGCTCGAAATTAAATCTACCCTGAAACGCAACATTTAAATCGATGTCTTTTAATCTGATGGCTGTGATTGATGAATGAATATTGAGATGGATGTGTGGGGTAACAAGAATGGACAGGATTAGGAATGAGTATATTAGAGGAAGTTTGAAAGTGGCGCCAATAACAGACAAGTTAAGAGGCGGTCGTTTATCCTGGTATGGACATGTGATGCGCAGGGAGAAAGAGAATGTTGTAAGAAAGGTATTGGATATGAATGTGGACGGTCACATGGGAAGGGGAAGACCAAAGAAAAGATGGATGAACTGTGTGAAAGATGATATGTTTAGAGAAGGAGTGAATGCGGAGATGACAACAAATAGAGAGGAATGGAAGAGGAAAACATGTTGCGCCGACTCCAAATAAAAATGGGAAAAGGGTAGGGAGATGATGATGATGGTTGTGATTTGCAAAAAGATTGGTTTTAAATTAGTTACTCCTTAAGAAGTAGCATAGTAATTAAAGTCTGCCTCATATTACTTAAAGATTACTTAAATAACAATGCATTTGAATGTCTTTATATCATCAGAGGATCGATTGGAATTAAAAACGAAGTGGTTAAGATTATGACAGAAGAATGGAGGAATATGCATATCCATTGTTAGAAAGAAAGTGTACCTAAAAACGAATTTTGTTTTTTACTACACGTTACATTGTTAATTAGTATATATATACCACATAGATTGTGCTGACTAGAGATGAAAATTCTTGCAAACTTTTAAATCTTTTGGATGAAACTTATTCTTAATGTTTACAAAAAAAATTGAAGCATTTTTGTAAGCTTTAAAATGTTTGCGTATTATTCTAAAGAATTTTCCTTTCTTCCTTATTTCATGACAAGTAACTATTTAGTAGATATCATTGGAAATAGCGACAGGGTATTGGAGGTGTTGGCTTTAAGTGCTGGAAACGTCATAATATTCTCGGTTTAATATTATTAGTTATGCAAAAGAAAATACCACAATACTGTTGTATTATTTTTTGCTGTGAGAATTCCGGTTTATTGAAGTATACCAAAGTCCACTAAAGTGATACCTGAAAGTTGTAAAGAATACATCATTATTAATAGTGGTTATATTATAATGATGACTTACTGAGACGACGCTGCCCTGCGCTGAGCTGATCTCCTGTTCCTGTTGCTGCTGTTGCTGATTGTGGGCGTGCTTTGCTTTCTCCGCTGCTTTGTTGCGAACGATCCTGTGTACGATAAACCGATTATTTGTTTAATATATGTGCATATTACAGACAGGGGTTATTATAGGTTAGATTATTACGTCAACGATAGTTAGGAGTTTACACTCCTCTCTGTGCTTCTCTGTGCTAAAAGAAACAGGATATATAACCGTTCAATAATTTTTGAAAATAGGAATGTGAAATTAATAGAACAACTCATAAGGTTACACTATATATTATGTTATGGAATGTGAAATTAATAGAACAACTCATAAGGTTACACTATATATTATGTTATGGCAATGTCTCTCAACAACCTCAAACCACTATCTTTGAAAGTACACTTAATGAGACTTATAAAAATTCATAGGATCATTATAGATAATTTCTTCTCATTGAAGATTTTAACGATTTATCATTTTATATTTTTATATTGTTATTAATGTTAGAGGGATCCATGTCAAATTGCGGCATCGGTCCGTTATATTGCAGAAGGATGTCGCGGCACGTGCCAACTAATTCACTGCGGCCTCGCGGTCCCCGGTTCAAAACCGGGTTTCCCTTAGCGGTTATTTCATTTTTTTTTTCTTCGTTCGGGTCGTCGGTTAATGGATTATTCGTGTCATTGGTCTTAATTATATAATAATTACGCTTGTAAGATGTTGGTTGAGAAATGTTGTCATTGGTATAAAGATTTCTTTTATTCACCATTATTTTTTTGCATTATTGTATGCCAGCCCTATCAGAGCTTACCTCATATATATGTTACAATAATAATAATAATAAACAACTAAATAAAGTTATCCCTTAGCTTACTAGTTAATAAAGGTCCATAGGATACGAGCAGAATCGGACGTCAGTTCTCCCAGTACACCATTGAACATGCTTACATCTAAATAACATAACCCTAAGATCAAAACCAAGCAACTTCTAGCCCCTGCATTTCTGGCACATTCCACGAACAGATGCTGAGCGTCTTCGATTTTTCTACAATCTTCACAGTTGGGTGAGTTTACTCTCCTCATTATGTACCCAAATTTGTTAAATGGAACATGCCCAGAACAAACCTAGAAGCTGTTTTTTGGCCTCATGTCAGGTTCCATCTCACAAACTAAGGTATATGAGGGGGTTCACTTTTTATTGATCTATACCATATTCCTTTATCTATGCCATAAAAATTCACCTTTTTTATAAGTGTTGGTAAATTGGCAACGGCTGGTGACAAACAAGACAGATTCACCAATACGAATCTATACCAGGAAACAATAGCGTAGTGGTAAGGCATTAGCTAATAACACCCGCTCGGGTAACTGGCTACCAACCTAAATTTTGAAAACCTGCCTCTAGACACTAGTAGATTTTTTTCGAAAATCATAATTTATAAGTTAGTATCTCTAGGCTTAGTTTGTTTGGCGTTCTGGAGCACATCGTCACTTAATATTAGGTGAGATTATTGTCAAAATATAAAAGACTATTCACTAAAAGGTGAGATTTAATGTAAACAATAAAAAAACTAATGATTCTGAACTGAACTCATTTGTCACTAGTATTCTCATGTGACTTAACGAGATTACATATGGCGGTCGGATAGACGATAGAATTGAACACAACTTTTAGCATTACGTTATCAAATATTATTATTTTTGGTGTAATTATAAATCTTTATCATATACTTTATAAGTACCATTGTAATTCCAGGGTATTTATTTACCTATATACATTGATCTGTATGTAGGTATGACATATGAATACTTACATAACAAAGATTTCGAATCGGTTACCATACCATTTTAAGATTTTTACACCCTATTTTGTTAATTGTTTCTATTACTTATAAATTCTACCATCAATTCTGATGTTTCACATCTACCGGCCGCAGACTTCCCGTGTTTGTTAACATTTTTTTTACTTAATTTATGTAAAAAAAACATAATTTATTTGTAAAACTTAGTAACATTTACATAGGAATTAATAAAATGTTCAATTCCAAATATATTATTAATATTATTGTGAGATTATTTACCTTTCTTATTTGATATACTGTTATTCATATTTACACACTTGAATTCTTTATTATAGTTTTATAAAAAAAATACCACCAATGAGAAACTGTCATCATCCACGATCATTTCCCGCCACCACCGCCGAATGACAAGTTCATTTGCCGCCATGATGGATAGTGTCGCGCACAACCGGTGAGTTATTACCGGTTTCGAGCGAGTTGACATATGCAAAAATTGTCTCGTAAATTTATTCAAAAAGGTCGGATTAGTGCGTAATAAACAGACTAATGGAGTTTTTGACGGATATTGTGCAATCTAGTAGTTACTTATTTCATTATCTTGCATTATTTGCATTTATGTAATTTTGTTTGCATTTTATGTAAAATAGTTTTGGTTATTGTTTTAAATATGTTAAACATATTAACAAGAAATATAAGTCCTAAGGTACCATAAAAATTACCTGGGAAGCTCTTACAAAATTGTTGTCATTTTCTGGTTTAAGATTAGAAAATATATTCGATCACCCTGACACTAGCAAAAACTAGCACATTTATTTATGTAATATTATTTTTTTTTTAAATATGTTAAACATATTAACAAGAAATATAAGTCCTAAGGTACCATAAAAATTACCTGGGAAGCTCTTACAAAATTGTTGTCATTTTCTGGTTTAAGATTAGAAAAAATATTCGATCACCCTGACACTAGCAAAAACTAGCACATTTATTTATGTAATATTATTTTTGTTTTGTTTTTGGTAAAATTATCACGTTATTTACCTTTTAAGCTGCAGCAAAAGCTTGTAAGTTTCTAGAAAATGTTATCATCGTATGTTTATTTATTTATCAGACAAGTTTCTCATATTATACAATTGCAATAAATTATTTTTATTCCTTTTCGCAAAGGAATCCTGCAAAAATTTTAGCGGCAGCTATTTCATAAAAACGCGGTTATGATATCCGCTTCCGGTAGCAAGGGTTACTAGCGTGGTCATGTTTTACCCTTATATTTTATCAGTGGCTTCTTTAATAGTATAATTTTAGACTACATTGTTGGCAAATGGAGATGATTTATTACTCGTGGGGATGTTTTTCGTAATTCGTTCTATGAGAAATTGAATGCAAAATTAGATTGCGGCGGTATTATGCACAACTAGTACATGTATCATGGACAATGTTTTATATTTTTTATTCTTGAGTATTGTATTGCAGTGAACTTTTTGCCAACAGAACTATATATAAAATAGAAGTTGAATATATATATATACTTAAACTTTATTTGGTTTGTTTTTTTAGCTGAAAATGTTTTTGTTATATATTTTTAATAGCTTTTACAATTTTATGTGTATATGAATAAAAAAGGTCATTTATTTATTATTTTCACGGTTCACTTACCTTATGTGTAATTTTAAATGTATTTGGTACTTCAAATAAGCAAAATTTCGTTTACGTTTTTATATTTCAAGCTATTAAAGTTTTTCGATATTTCCAAGATTAAAATCAAATGAGAGCTTTTGCCTGAAATTTAATGTCACGTAGTTATTTTTATTCATTAAATCGGTTTATTATGAAAATATTAGTAGTGTAAGTGATATATTAGTCGTAATTGTGCGCAGTTGAATTTTATTGTAAGTAGTACACGGTAGGTACAATTTTAAAGTGTCACATAGAAACACACAGAAACGTTATAACAAAGAGCCATCATGTTGTAGAAGAACGCTATTGTAAGGATAACTTAAAGTCAGTCGCACAACATGGGGAGAAAGGGCGGGGGCTCTGACCTTCTATTGCACTGGGGAAGCCGTCGAGAGACTTAGTCTTGGCTGACCGGGACTAGATCCTAAGCGGGTAGGGACCTGACCTTCTTGGCTAGTTCATCCGTCCGGAGAGTGTGTCGCGGTGAATGATTATCGATCCCGTGTTACCCCCCTTACGTGGCGGTAGAGACGATCACTCACAGGGTTTTAAAGGGTGGTTGCTAGGGTCCTCTTCTTTATTGTTAGTCCCTCACTAAAAAAAGCCTTCGAAACTTATATTCAGTAGTAGTAATAAAATACAAAAAAAGATCGAGGTTTAAAAATTATAAATATAATAAAACTTGTTTATCGGCATGTAACTGATTACGAGACGCAATGACTTTTCGCAATGATTCGCATTCATTTACTTACTCGTTGACACGTGTCCCCTCTAAAGAGAATCTAACCTAAATTATCCGATACGACAGATTATTCAGTTTGCGCGCGAATAAAAAAAAATCAAATGTCAAACCGGGGCTGCCAGAGTTATGGCTTCAATTACCCGACGGCGGCGGGCTCCCGATTAAAATGTCTTGACATTGCTACGCTGTTCGTTTTTTTTTAACGTATTATTATTTCGCAACGGCAATTTTATGGTTATGGCTTGGTTTCGCTGAGTTTTTATTTCGCTGTTAAATTTTGATTGGACGCAAATGTTATATTAAGTTAAGCGTTATTCTTTATTCATCTGCACAACTACATTTTTTACCACATTTCTTTATTATTATAATCTTAAACCAAACTGTAAATTATTTATGATATACTTTAGATATAATATGTGCAACGTTTCATAACTTTAAATTATTTGTAGAATAACATTCAATACGGTATTTTAAATGTTTTGTAAACAGTTTTTTTATGTTATTTATTAAAGTTTAAAATTAGGACAGAATTATAAATAAATGAAATTATATGAAATAATGAGTTTGTCTATGTTTTTATCATTACATGTTTCTGTTAAGGATACCAGAAAAGATGAAGGAGTACTCTTTACCGTCTTTACAAACACTTTTTCTTTTCCTTCAGATTGATAAAATCCTTTAGTTTTGATCGTCGGTTCCAAATACATACTTCATTCTTACGATCATTATATTTTTTGCTTCGATTGTATCAAGTCTAACTCGTTAGGTCTTAAATACTAACTCCACACATATCACTTCAACTAAGTAAGTATACTATGATATAAAAAAGCTAAGTAGGTCATTACACTCCAAGCTGGATTATATACGAAGGAGCACACGTAATACAGCCGAGAGTGTAATGACCAGTGCTAACACGATTCATGCGATGTTTTTCAAGACATTCGCGAGAAAAACAGTAAATCAAATTTCATACTTTTATTTTGTTAATAGAAATGGTTTTTTTTTTTTTGTGTTTTAGTGTCATGCCAGCTCCTGATTTATATGAGTAAAAGTATTTATAAAGCATTAAAAGTGCCTTAAATATAATAAAAGTAATGTGGCAAAACAAATAAATCAACAAAACATAACTTTGACATTATACTGGTGACGCTAACCTCCAGAGTAGTATATTTTCAAAATTCTCACTATTGAAAAGATCTCCTTATATAACACCTATATATGGACGGATCGCATTTCAACTGCACATGCTTTAGTCCTTATTCTAGTACTTAAGGGATGATGGCTCAGTTGGTAGTTTCGTTGGATTCGGCGTCGTTAGCTATAGGCTTGAACCCACCTATCCAGCTTTATAATTTTATTTATTTATTCAGAAAACAAACAGTGATATATTGCAGAAGTTAAACCTAACTTAAATCTATGCACCAATTACATGTTATCAAAAAAGAATAACTAAAACGCTCGCTCGCTTGGGACAGATAAAACAAAAAAAAGTAAAATTGACATAGCCTAAATTACAACTAAGGACTAATAAAAAAAAAAAGAAAATATTAAATATTAAGTAAAAGACAGTTGAGAGAAACAGTAG
The DNA here is from genome assembly GCA_014132275.2 of Samia ricini. Taxonomy (NCBI): domain Eukaryota; kingdom Metazoa; phylum Arthropoda; class Insecta; order Lepidoptera; family Saturniidae; genus Samia; species Samia ricini. Next base: position 39,606,400 of record AP028158.1, read on the forward strand.
GCGAACCATCAAACCATGATTTCGTCAAAGTATTTTTGAAATGTTTTGTGGTACAAGAGAATAAATCAGTATCCGGAAAGACCACAACCATAGTATTTAACAGCTTAGCAACAAGAAAGAAAAAGGTTTTTGGTGAAAGAGAAAAATTTGTGAAGAATCATTAGCATGATGGTAGGGCTTTCGCCTAATTCAGGTCCAGTGCAGTCACTGTGCTGTGCATTATAAAAAAAACCCATCCTGGACCATATCCTACTATAAGGTGAGATTGAGGTCAAAGCGATGAATATACTACTCCAGAACTCTAGAATATATTACTACTAAAAAAAAGATTATTTTTTCATTCTTCTGTTACTAATGGTAAGTCTTCGTTATAACATAACAATTTATACCTTACCTGTTAATAATTATGTCTATGTGAAGATTTTCAACTAGAAAAAAAAAAACGTGATTTGACTGGTTCATAGTTTTCCTTTCCCCTTTTACATAACTAAGCGATTTTACCAAAAGTTCTCACTTCCACTCAAATAGCTTCTATTTTGTACGTCACGGGACCACATTTACGAGTTCCGTAGGTCACGAGTTAGACGCACGTGTCGGTCACGTGCCGTAGCCCATCTGGGGGGTGCGAATCGCTCTTGTATTGAGCAAGGGGATTGCTTTAAAATTAACTTTTCGAGTTTTGGTATTTCTCACATTTGATCGTATCGGACGGACTATTTGTGTGTTGTAATTTGATTATGAATATAGGCTAATGGAATGCAATAGTTAAATGGATTGTTAAAATGAATGTTTGTATTGATTTGCAAGTGCTTGACTGGAGACTTATAATGCTTAGGTTGCTTAGATTGAAGTAGCCATCGATGTGCTCGAAACAATTAATTTCAAATATGTGTTAAAGTTGGTTATTAACATCGTCTACATTTTCAATTCGTACTAATTGAGATCATGATCCAGTTACCTTCCGGTAACTTAGTAAACGTTTAAACAGTCCGCGCATTCATTCACGTTCTACGCATTTGAGGATTAGGCGATATATATTAGAGAAGAGATACGAAGGTCAACGATTTTAAATTCTAGTTATTTAAGTTTAGAGGAAGGAGAAAAAAAACACAACAAAAAATATTACTATAAATGTATGTTTAAAAAAAATTGCTCTATTAAGCTAGCTGATAAATGATTTTTTCTGTCTATTAATTATGAAAAAAAAAATGAACACATATTCTGATGTAAGGATTGGAAATTTAAAATTACATTGAAAATAAAGAAAAAAAAACAATAAAAGAAAAATATTGAAACATTCGTACCAAATAGACTCAAAGTAATGCGATTTAAACTACCCCTCGCAGTAGCGAGTTTATATTGATACCAATAATACTGGTTTATTGTTCAATAATGGACCCCCGCGGCTGCCCCGAGGGCCATTTGAAACCGACCGGCGCGGTACATTTACGCACTTACCACTACGTGCTCGAATAATGTTGTTATCTCGCTGATTTGTTCTTATTGTAAATTTGAATTTTTGACATTCAAAGTTACGTGTTGCCAATGTATAAAATTGTGTTCTTATTAGTGGTACATAATTGAGGTGTGGAAAATTGTATATAAAATTTTTAATGCAATAATATTTTGTAATTTTAGATGTGAATTGGCATTTTTTGCCAAGAACAGCTGCCAAAATCCAGACTCACAGTTAAATAATTCTGCTACTTTTGAGTACATCTATACTAATAAATAAAATTGAAGTGTCTTTTTGTAATTGTCAAAACATTTTTTTAAATTAAATACATATGAATGTATATACGATACCTATCCAAAACACAATATTTTAACATTTTTGTCTGTCTGTCAGTTTGTTCCGGGTAATCTCCGCAACAGGTACACCGATTTTGACGGGACTTTTTTTATAGATAGCCGAAGTTACTCCTCGTAACTTAGGGTACTTTTAATTTTGAAAAATAATTAGGGTTCCGCGTAAAATAATTAAAACTCATGATATTTTGAATAAAATCCGATTCGATAGTCAGTTTTACGAGCAAGTGCTTGAACATTAAGGGAAATATGTTTAATTTATCACAGTATAAAAAAATGTAGAAAAATAATTAGGGTTCCGTATAAAAACATAACAAGATCCTTAATAACTCTAATTATGGAGTTATTAAAAAAATTCGTTCGGTAATAATTACACTTGACTGTAAGTAAGCAAAGATCACATTAGACTGATCATCACCCCATGAGTGATTAAATTCCATTGATATAATTAGTTGTATTACGGTGCGACTGCCGTTCTGAGGTCTCGGGTTCGATCCCCGGGTCGGGTCAAGTGGTATTGGGTTTTTCTACTCAGTATCATCCCGTAGTTTGGAATTTGTGCCCGATATGGCGACAGGCTCGCCCCCTGTCACATCTGGGACGGAACTAAGCTCGGCGAAATGTGGGTGGTGTAGTTCGCTACTTCACCTCTGCCTAACCCTTCGGGGAAAACAGGCGTGAGCTTATGTTATGTTATGTTAGTTTCTAACCAAAGTATTACAGTATATAAATGTATTTTAATACGAGTAATATTTTAACAATGGAGAAAAGTTATTTTATGTTGTAAAGGTAATTTAATTGGCGACGTGGACTAAAAAAGTAAGTTCGCTAAGTCTAGAGATACGGACTCTCAAATGATACTTCAGTAATACGTCAATAGATTCTTGACTACAGATTTTATAATTTGAAGGTGGTCGGTAGTTAGGGGTGTTTTTATAAAACACTTTATAGTTTTATCACGAGATAAATAATCACTTGTTATCTGATATAAGTCAAACAGAATGATTTTCATAGATATATTTTTGTCATATAAGCATTCTTTTACGCAGAACCCATCGGTAGTATTCCGGCGCCAACGAGTGGCAACTCGGGAAGTCTACACATCTAATTACAGTGTTACCAGATTAGATACGCTTATCTGTAAATGGTAGATTTTCACTTATTGGTCTCGCGACACGCGGCCACTTATCTCCTTGTTGTGTACACGCTACCTATAATTAATTCGTTTTATCGCATTTAATGAAATCGATTGTGTTAAACAAACAAGGGTGTGATAAAAAAATAACTATCATATATAATAACGTGTAAAGCCGGATGAATTTCCGATATATTTCGATTACTAATTATATAAAATTTAAGGGGAACAATATGAAAACTGAAGTCTAGAGAGAATATACAGTAATAGTTTATAATAATAGGTTAAGAGCCACCTTTATTCCCTTATAAATAAAGTATTCCGGGTGAAAGTTCTACTGGCCTTGGAACCATACCTCTCTGGTACATAATTATATCATCCCTTAAGATATAGCCTACGTTATCCATGAAAATTACTGTTTTTTTTTGCGAAAATATTGATTATTTCTACTATATAACACAAACAAATAATTTGGATATATTATTTAAATATAAAATTTTCATAGAAAAATATCTCACTGATGGTGAAAATCACACATCTCTTATGGTTTAGGCGGAGTTAGCGGATAAACAGACAGACTTACAAACGCGGATACCGACTATCTTATACTATACATAGATAATTCTATCGTGTGTGATGTTGAAGGTAAACATTATAGGCAGCTCTAGACTTATATAAATGCCCTTTTATCATTTGATTAATAAATAGAGAAGTTTCTTGGTCTGGCGAAACAATTTAACTTCCACCTTCATCCAAAACGACGCATTCGTTGAATCAGCAAAAAGCATATGATTTCATAACTATAACTACTATGCTATATATGATAATTAATTTGAAAATAAACCAGTGATAATAACTTACATGTCCTTTACTACCGAGGTTTTTTTTTGAAGTCTTAAATGACTTAAGAGAAATCAAAAGATATGTGGTTTTTGTTTGGTCAAACAAACCTGACGTTTTGAAGATATTTATCTGAAAATAGTTACATAACATAACAAACATAAGCTCACGCCTGTTATCCTCGAAGGGTTAGGCAGAGGTGAAATAGCGAACTACACCCACCCACATTTCGCCGAGCTTAGTTCCGTCCCAGATGTGGCAGGGAGCGAGCCGGTCGCCATATCAAGCACAAATTCCAGACTTCGGGATGATACTGAAAACCCCAGTATCACTTGACCCGACCCGGGAATCAAACCCGAGACCTCAGAACGACAGTCGTACCGTAACACAACTGCGCAACCGAGGCAGTCTGCGAAAGTAGTATGTCATACTAATGCATATAAGACCTCTATATTTTATGTAACCAGTAGAAAATTATGTTAGCATTAAATAACAATGAATAGAGAGGAAAAAAAAAACACTGTCCGTCTATTCGTTTAATCGAAAAACCGTGTAACGCTATTGGCATATATCAATAAACGTCGATCATCAGAAATCTTGAACAATCCGCAAATAATAATAATAATAATATGCGGAATCTTTTATATAACTATATTACTATTGCCCTGAATGGTAATAATTCAATGGATGCGAAGTCGGGATGTCCGGTGCGCGTGGAGCACGTGTCTCTACATCCGGTGCCGCCATCTTGGTTTTACCATCCCCGCTGCTTCCGGTGAACGCGCTCTTCGTTCAGTCACGCAACCCATTGACGGGCCATGAAATAAGCGAGTGACGTAGCGGATTTAAAAAAAGATTAATTTTTGTTTTTTTTTTTTTTATTATTGACTATGTTACAGGTGCAGTAAGCTGTGCACATTGCTCGCAGAACCGACGCCCGATGGGCCAACGTGCACTCGAGTGGCTACCAAGCACTGGATGACGTAGCGTGGGTAGACACCCCACAAGGTGGACCGACTACCTGGTGAAAAGCGAGGGATTCCGCTGGAAGCGGGTTGCGCCATACCGCAATAGAAGATAACGCGTAATATTTATTCTGAGGTGCCGACAAAGCTTCATGGAAAGTTGGATCAGGATGAGCCACCGTTTTACTGGGGCTTGCTAACACTGATAGAAGATTGAAAATACCTCTTACCCACATGACAGTGGCACTGGCAATTGTGTGTACACAGATTGCCATTATCTAAGAAGAAGAAGAAGTTCCAATGGAGCTCCAGGAATTATGTTTTTTTTTTTCAATAACATGATTACGGTAGTAAAATCTTTGTTTACTATTACTAGCAAGGGGAGAAAGAAGTCAAGAATGTCTAAAATTCAGCTAAATACTTGAATGGGCACTAATCATAAGCCTAAACGATAGATTTTAATCATAGATTTCTTTGGAGCAAAGTGTATATCCATTATGCTTTAATTATAATATTTTGATCTATTTCTTTTTATTCGGCTGGCATTACTTGGTTTGGCTTTCTCTTTCTTAGACCACTTTTACCTGTCGAAACAAAAATATCTCGCCAAGCACCCACAAGGTCTAATTTGGAGCATTATTCTAGTTCCTTAGGTTGTTCCCATCTTAAACTGCATCATCACTTAATAACAGGGGTGGCTTGTAGTACAAGATATTACATCTTTCGCCATCAAATCTTCGTGTCCTCGCGATTTTCCTATCTAATTCATTTAATATTTTTAAGATTTGTTACCTTTATTTTCAAACTCGAGCCACAAGAAGCATCTTTAATATGTCGATTACCCATAAAAATGAGACAATAAGAAAACATTAAGAAGAAGACAATAAGAAAACAATGGAAAGGTGGCGTAAACGCCAGGTTAAATAAGCTCATTTATTTTCTCATTTAAAATATATTGCCGTGTGGTGCCGGTCTAGAATAGTATCACTCCATATCTTCCCTTAGGTGTCGTAAAAGGCGACTAAGGGAAAAAAACCAGAGGATGGGCGGCAGCATCCTTTAAGTACAAGTACAAACACCTACTGCGATCGCCAACCCGCCTGCCAAGCGTGGCGATTAAGGCAATTCCCCCCTTTGTTGGGAGAGACCAATGTCCAACAGTGGACGCCTTATGGTTGAATAGATGGATGGATTTAAAATATAATATACAAATTTTATGGCCCAATTGCAAATATTTCCTTGCCAGGCAAGCAACAACGGAATTTAAACCATATTCTTCAGACGAAAGAGTTGCGAATTAAATACACGTCCTATCCTTAAACCTTACCCTTTTCAAAGTTATTCTTAGTTCTCGGATAAAACATTTTCTTATTGATATCAGCGTCAGAATTGTAAGACTGTACTTAAAATGTTGTATACTGTAAGACTATTTTGTTTACCTGAATATCTTCCTGGATTTTTTTATTTCACTCCAAATTTCTGAACTATAACTGCCTGTAAATGCTCGACTCTTGACGGTCATAGCGTAATTCCTAATACAGCTTTCTTCGATAATTGTACTTTATCGACGCCCGAGTCCATAATTTTTTTTTTTGTAATTATAGTGATTCTTAATAAATGAGGTTACTTTAATAATACTAATCATTTCATAAAGCAAGAATTAAAATGCATAATATTAAACCGGTAAATACTAAATAAAAGGACATTAGGAATACAATTCGCAATATTATTGTGTTTTAAATTCCGTCCTACGTCCACGATTTAGGCTAAGTAAGTCTAATGAAGCTTTTAAAGTAAAAGTATTCGGTTTTACAACAAGATTTACCTGAGAATAAGTTTAAGAATTATGTCAAGCAAGTTTTAATTTCAAAAGATTATAACAGGGTGGATCATTACGTGAACGATAGTGATGTCTGGAAATTACAACCCTATCTGTGCTTCCGCTAACATTGGTTATAACAATAATTAGCATAGTATAGTTCTTATATAAATTATTTAGAGCGATGATGGCGCAGCGAGTAGTGCGGCCGGATGCCGCGTCAATCGACGCAGGCTCGATCCCCACCTATCCGACTCTTAAATCGGCCTGAGCTTTCGGTGAGAGAAAACATCGTGAGGAAACCATAGCATGGTGGTAGGGCATTTTCTAATGATGCCCACCTGGGTAGCTACCACCCTCGAGTTTGCAAACCTGTTGACAAATAACAATAGGTGCATCATTGAAGAACCAGTACCTCTAGGCTTAGTGTGTTTACCATCCTGGAGCACATCGTCACATAACATGAGGTGAGATTGTGGTCAAAGCACTGAGCCTATACCGTGTAAAATTTTAATTATAAAAAAGACACCAGGTTGAGTTTCTTGCCTACCTTTCTCAATTGGTCTGTTGTTCCGAACATGTGGTAGTGTTTTGACTTTCATAAGCGCTTTATTATAAGGGCCTGAATTAAATAAAGAATACTTTGGATTTTATTTTTATTTTTGAGTTAAAAACTCACGTTATTAATGTATATTTATGTATTGTATTTTTTTTTTAATTTTCGCGTTTCATATTTAAATGCAGTTATTTAAAACGCATGAAAACCCGTTTCAAATAACTGCATTTATATTTATTTATATCTTAATTTTATAAAATTTCTGATGCAAAATTATAATAAAAAACAATAGCCATTTTTAGTTTACATATTATTTAAAAAATAAATATGTATTTGAAAGATTCGATCTATATTGGTTCAGTGAATTTAAAAATTTGGCCGAACAAAAAAAGTAGTTACGTTACGTCTTTATATACCTTGTATTATATAAAACTTAAAGGCAACTAAGGACTTTGTGAATAATTCTATGTCGTTAATTCTAAGTACGCTTGCGGACTTGTGTTCGTAAGTCACTCTGCTGGTGGTCATATTTATGTACGGACGTTAAGTGTTTCGTGTGATTTGGTATCACATATTACTTTTTATGACTTACTGATTAATAATTTCCATTCAGCTATTTGACTAAAGACGAGAAAAATAACACACCTGTTTATGCTAGACACTGAAGGCACATTATCCTGGCTGCAAATCCCTTCGCTCAGGAGTCTATCCCGGATCTCCCACGCGAACATTGTAGGATTCTCTCTCTTGTAAGCGGCTATGGCGTCGACCACCGGTGGGGTGGCCACCTTGGGCTTTGAACCCCCAATGACGCCGGCTTTGAAACTTCCCGTTTCGTAATACCTGAGAATAGAAATTATAAATTTAAACTGCGATGCCTCAATGGTAGGTATTGTGGTCGTATTCCGTCTTTATGTTACACTATAGGCTTTCGGTAAACCGCCTGGGTAAATATCACAATAAGTTGGAAATTCTGTCGCCAAACACTTAAATAGACGTGTTGCGACAGTAAGAGCCAGTACATCTGAGTTTAACGTATTTACGGACTACATCGTAAAATTATTTCGACATGACAAAAAGACACTCCAATTTTATTTTATGGATTTTTTACTAGTCTGCATGTTAGTTTTGAAATGGATGTCATATCAGAGTCCGGATCCTTTCAATCCGTTGTAATATGCCTCTATACGAAGCAGTAAATGTGTTTTATTGTATTTAAACCAAAAACGATATAGTGTCAACTTATACGATCACTATTTTGAGGAAATGGATGTTAACCCCTTGAGCACTTACCTGGCGTTTACGCCAACTTTCCATTGTTTTCCTATTGTCTATGGGTACTCGACACATTAAAGTAGACATTTAATCGTTTTTGTATTTTTTTATATAATATACTGGTATAAATAAACGTTGTTATCTTGACGTATCATTTGAAAATGTTGATAGATAGAATGAAATAAATGATTTACTTTTTTTTTTTTAGAGAATAATATTAACTAGCTGTGTGCCCGGGGATACACCCGCGTTTCATATATTCTTCACTGCATTTAAATTTGTTTATACGGAATCCCAATTATTTTTTTTAGTGCTAGGGTAAGCTTCAAAGATTTCTGATAAATTCAAGCTGTGTATTGTATGGGATTTTATTCAATTTTTTATGAGTTTTTTTTTTATGCGGACAACTGATTAAAAGTCAATATAGGTCCGATTGCGTAGTTTGACTCACATCATTTTCAATAATAAATCAAAGCACGAATACCATAACAGTACAGTAGGTAGGCACCATATTGCATTCTCATCGGGTAACGACACCCTTGTTTTAATTCCCAAATTGTCCATAAACTCCTTCCCTCCCCTTGCCGAATGAATTTCGGGACATCAGCGATTGTGTATAGCGCTCACTCACGCCCTCTCGCGGGACATGGCATTAAGGAATAAATTTAATTCGCAAATAAAATAATGGAATGGAATTGATATTATTATGACAATTCGATTAGATCGGGTAAGGTACCCTTTGAAAGCTATTGTGCGATGATTTATGTTAGTTAATCTTATTAAACACTAGCTGTTTGCCCGCGGCTGAGCCCGTGTTTCATATGTTTTTCACTCCGTTTTTTTTTTTTTATACGAAACCCTAATTATTTTAAAAACAAAAAAAAAATTAATCCTAAGATAAAGTGAAAATATTTCTCATAAATTCTAACACTTGCCCGTAAAACTGTGCATTTACCCTAATTAACCGGAATTCTAATTATTTTCGAAAATTAAATGTACCCGGAGTAACATCAGCTATCTACAAAAAAAGTCCCGTCGAAATCGGTCCAGCCATTCCAAATATTACCCGGAGCAAACGGAATGATAGAAAAAAAAATAAAGATTGTATTTTTGCTATAGGTATTGTATATACATTCATATCTAAATAGTATAAAAAATATTTCGTCATTACAAACAGACCCTTCGGCTAAAAAGAATCAAAGACTTAACAGATATCAGTCAAGCTATCTTTAAGCAATGAACTACTTGAGCTGTAGTGTCAATTGCTTGATTTGAATTCCTTTCTGCAGATGGAAACGAAACAAAGTCAGTAATGTACTTTTCACACCAGAAATATCTCAACCAGTCTTGACACAAACAAAACATGTTTAAGTAATTCCGTGTGAAGATTATTAGTATAGTGACTGAGTGTCGTCAAGTGTATTCAGAAAACATACACCAGATAAGTCAATTACAATCGAGATCACACCCTAAGTGAAATAATATTCGATGTACAATCGCGTAGAAAAGTGAAAAAGTAAAATACAATAAAAAAAAAACTACATTTTAGTTTAGTAATTTTGTACTTTTTAAAATAGTTTTAATGCTTGGCCACATTCTCACCTGATGTTAAATGAGGTAAGACTGAAATACTGCTCACTGTTTTTTGCCGTTTACCATTCCGTTGGTTGGCTTCGTTTCTGTACCACGACTGTTCACGGATAAAGTTCAAAATATGCGTTAAACAGTTCTAAATCGAATCAGTAAAAGTATTTTCTCAAGTTGAGTTCTACATCCAGAATTATCATCTGTTAATTATGATCTGGTATTATTTTACACAAACCTTACATGGTTTTTTTTTATCCTTGCTAATTTATTATACAGATTTACATAATCATAATGTTAAATAAATTAAATGTCCACTTTTGTATGCAACAGTACTCGATGATCAACAAGGGTGTTTTCTGTAATCCCCGAGAGAATTAGCATTATTGTAACAGCATCCCTTTTGAATGGGAGGAAGCCTGTATCTTTGTCAGAGAGACATATTAATTTGTGAGATAAACAAAAAAAAAAAACTCTATAATTATTTCATAATAAGAAAGTAATTAAAAGAAAAAAAAAAGATGTGGTGTCGTGGGACACCAGGTAGGAACGAAGTTCGTTCGGCTAATATAGAATCGACACAATTTGCAAAAACGAAAAGAAAGAAGGAGAAATAGAAAGGTATTATACACTACTCGCTTGTGTATACGAGTGTCGCGCCTGCGCACGTATCATTTACGGTTTTATTCCACGGACTTTTCCTTACGGTTTTACTATCACATTTTTTTCAGTTCGCTCGCACAGCAAAATCCCTATCTCCTCTAAGCCTGCCGTAAGGAACTTCGTTCCAAAAAAGTATCTAACTAAAAATCTATAGATAGTCGATATCACCATACCAGGCTACATCTACTAAGATTAAACCCTCTAAGTAACTCTAGGTGTATTCTACCACAAGACCGCTTTTGCTTAATTGTTAACTACGGGAAGTGGTCGAAGCGATAATATTATGAAATACAAATTACAATATAAACTTAAATTAAACGTACATAGGACTCATTTTCGTCTAGATATGTATTCTCCTTTTTTATCTACATTTCTAAAATCCACCCATTTAAACGAAAGATGTCCACTGGTGCCACAACGAACGGTCTTGCCTCATCCGCAGCCAGCGGATTCCCGCGAACATCACGTTCACTTTGTGGGGGACCTACTAACGCTGCGTTTTCCGGTGTGTGGTGACTACCCGTTGGCCCCATCGGACATCGGTTCTGTGAGCATCGTGTCCAGCCTATTATTACTTAAGTTAGCAATTCTATAGCCAATGTCAGTTATTTTATTTCTGCTTCAGATTTCCTCATTACTGAATCGGTCACGCAGGGAAACTTCAAGCATAGCCCCTTTGAGCAACTTAGAATTTTCTTATTAGGCCCATTGTTAAAAACCACGTCTCAGTGCCGTACGTCATCACCAGCAACGCAGACTGGTCGAAGACTATTTACATTTCTAAAATTATAGAAAAGTTTATTTTTTATTATCTATATTTAATTTAGGGACTTGGGTTCACCAAGAACATGTCAGTCCTATCGTAACCTAAACTTAAAACTAACAAACTATACCTTCTGCACTTGCAGGCAAAGCCAAAATTTCATAAAATGTGCCTAGATTTAATAAGTTAAGATTCAGTTATTTGAGTATACTGTTTCTTTCAGTTATGTTTCGGCTACATTCCATAGAAAAGTTATCTGTCATCGAGTTTAATGACCGCCCGGAGTGTTTTTCTTAAAAATATTAAATGTTTATTTTTTAAATTCCTCAATATAACCTGTGTAAAATCATAATAAATAACTGCATCGAATAAATTATAAACATAACGAAATATATAGAATAATTCTGTAGCCCTCTAAGCCAGTATAAGCTATTGTAAGCCAGTGTAAGCCACGGATAAACGTATTAACGGACCCCGGCACTTGATATCTTGATTGGCAATATGTCGCGGTATTCAGTAACATCGACTCAATCGTGTTTGTTACGCTAATTCCTAATGGATGCGTTCATACAACATCTAGGATGCGTTAATTCATGTATACTGAAAAATAAAATTGAATGTGTCTGTTAGTAATGTCAAAATAATATTCTTTTATTAAATATACATGAATGTATGCACGATACTTCTTCCAAAACTACAATTTTTTCAAATGTTTGTCTGTCTGCCTATCCGTCTGTCTCTTTGTTTGTTCCGGGTAATCTCCGGAACGGCTGGACCGATTTTAACAGGACTTTTTTTGGCAGACAGCTGAAGTTATTCGGGGTAACTTAGGGTACTTTTAATTTTCGAAAATAATTAGGGTTCTGAGTAAAAAACAAATAAAACTCATAATAATTTGAATAAAATACGATCCAATGCACAGTTTCACGTAAGGTAAGTGCTCTAATTTATGAGAAATATTTTCACTTTATCTTTGAACAAAAAAAAAAAATTACGAAAATAAATTGGGTTCCATATAAAAAAAAATTGAAACGCAGTCAAGAATAAATAAAACGTGGGCGCAGACGCAGGCAGAGAGCTAGTATTAAATAAATAGATAATTTGATATAAAACAAAGTCAGGTTAGATCCATAATTTATAACTCAATAATAGCTGGACCTATTTTTATGGTTTTTGATTTGTTCGTTTCATCACTATCACGAATAGCATGATAATTGTTTAAAAAAAAATGGAAAATACTTGATGCGTAAGTAAATTTCACTACTATTTGACTCATTCAAAATTGAACATTATTACTAGAATGATGCGAAAATTTAATGGAAAAATATAAACAAATCAAAAACATCTTTATTTAATTTAGGCCCTAAGAAGGCGCTTATGAATGTCTAAAACACTACCACCGGTTCGGAAAACAACCCAGTCGAGAAGAGCGCGGGCGAGAAACTCGATCTGGTTCTTATTTTTTTAATAAATATAATACTTTTTTTTTTTCATCAAATCATAGTCTTAATAATGTTAGCGGAAGCACAGAGATGTGGGTTAATTGACACAAGTTAAACGAAACAATATTGAACGATACTTGTACATTCTTGTATTTGATTTCTCGGGAACCTTTGTATTGATGATCTGGACGAAACTTTGCAAATAACTAAACAAAGGTTTAATATCTAAATTTATACACGGAATTTATAGACGGAAGTCTGAATCGAAAGTATAAATCGGGTATTCTTTCCTCGTTTTCGAAGTCTCCTATTTCTATGAAATTAATATGAGAATAGTGAATGTGGATAGGTATACCTGTATTATAGTTTTTTTTTTTTACATCTAGATGAATATTTTGGTTGTTCTTTTTTATTTTTGTCATTATTCTATTATTTAAAAAAAAATGCCCTATGACCGTCGAGCATGTATGAAAGCGCTCATGAAAGTTGACGAAGCGAAAAAGGTGTGTCAAGATCGTAGGAAGTGGAAGTGCGTAATATTTGCCTACCCCCCCCCCCCCCCCCCCCCCCCCCCCCCCCCCCCCCCCCCCCCGGAGAAAGGCGTGATACCATACTATAATTTTTTTAATTATTTCTTTGTGGGTACTTAGTAATATATTGTTTTTTTTTTTTTTGTTATTTTATTGTCAATATTTAATACGGTCACAACATATGGATGCAGTGCTGGCCTTAAAAGGTAAATTCACTGATAATTGTTTGTACGCATTCAATTAATTTAGTTTAGTGTATACATCCTTTTTAACCCTTTCACGACCAAGGGAAACATTTTTCCCCAGTGGAATATTGGTGACTGTATATTTAATTATAATATTATTTGACTTTAAAATTTCCCCACAAAATTCTAAATAAGCTACAGTTTCTAACGTTTACACCTCTTTTTAAGTGGAGGAATGTATTTACGCATTTTCATATATACTCTACGTTTAAAAAAATAAACAATTGAATAGTAATATTTACTCTCCGATATCTTATGGTCCTGAAAGGGTTAAATTAATCAATATAATATGGTATAACAATATTTACTATAATGCCATTATCCAGAGAGGAAACAGGGGAACACGTATGTAAGGGATAAAGTCTGCAAGCATATTCTCTTAAAACACCGAGCTAAGTTCCTTCACCAAGGTACCTACTGTTTTTTAATAAGCCTAACAGTAGTATCCACGTATAAAACACAAAATAACGTTGTAAAGAACACTCAGACAGGCCCGAGCTCGGCGGAAGTGTGCGCCGACACGCTTTCTGAGCTCGGTCCACTATGCCACAACTCGCAGATATATGTATAACACGTTTAATTAATTTACATCGGACTGCACTTTCATATGTGTACAATATCACGCTAGCTCCGACTGGGTTAGGCAAAAACGATTAACCAATATTTTACTCTCAAGAAGGGAAGTTACAATGGCGATAAATACGCTACGCGTAGAGGCTCTCAAATGATGATGCTAGAACACGCATATATTGTGTGCTTGGTGAAAGATTTTAAAACTTTTAAATCAAATCAAAACATTCTCTAGCCGGCATGAAGCTCGATCTGGTATTTTTTTTTACGTTTTTTTAAAGTTATTAATCTTATACCATTTATAATAACAATAAACTGTTTTAGTGGAAGCACAAAGTATCACTTCCAGACATCACTATCGTTCACGTAATGATCCATCCACCTTTGGATATTAAAACCTGTTTGACATAGTGCTTAAACCTATCGTCAGGTAAATCGGTAATGTCCTTTGGTACCATATTGTGGAACCTTTTTTTTTTTTTGACGGGGGGAAATGCATTTACGCACTACCCTTACCCATTGCATTAGTGAGACCGAAGTCCCCTAATACAATGGGTAAGGGGGCACGGAGTGACGAGCTCCGTGCCAGTGTGGGACTCGCCCGGACGTGAAGCGCCCGGAAATACCCACTAAAACCCTCCGGGGCCGTCCGCTGCATTTGGGATGGGGGCGTCGCCTCCTGCAGCGAACCCACCGGGCCTCGTCGTGCAATGGCCCAGTGGGGATGGGGGAGAATACTTCTCCACCCGCCCCCCCGAAGGGAGGCATGACCAGCTGATCAACAATCCGGGGGGAATCAACAATCCGGGGGGACCATGTTGTGGAACATGACACTATTGCCTAAAAAGTTTTTATTGGTCTTACTGAGCCTAAAGCAAGGGACGGCTAGTTTGTGATAACAGAGGCTAAAAGGTTGGGCTTGTCACTTACGTTCTGAGAAACATATAGCAGAATGTACCAGAAATTGTTTCTATCGCCTCAAACTTTTATACAAAATGAGATCTTCCATAAACACAGAAATTAGAATCCTACTATGTGAGTCCTTAATCCATTCTAGGCTTAACTATTGCGATGTTGTATACGGGCCTTGCTTGCTTGCTAGAACTAAGAAAATAATTCAGCGCGTACAAAATGCTTGCGTACGTTTCTGTTTACATGTTCCACCACGTTCACGTATAAATCCTTACTTGAATAATTCCAAATTACATAAAATGTCGGGCCGTAGGAAGCTGCACCTTGCATTACTTTTATTTGGTATTATAAACACACAAACACCAAACTATCTGTGTTCTTGGGCTGAATCTACATCAAGGTTTCCTAGAAGAATATTTACAAATGTTCTAAGTACTCCAAAGCACCGAACTATGGCTTTTCGAGGGTCATTTAAGTTCGCAGCATCAAAATGGAATGATCTGGAATGATCTTCCTCCGCCAGTGCGTGCGGTTAAAACTGTGCAAACTATTAAAGCCACGTTTAAAAAGTTGTTAAATCAGATATACAGTTAGTTTAAATGACTCTCATTGATCTTAAGTTCAAGTTATTTGTTATCATGTGCCTTTTAGACATTCAGATTTTTCAATGCAAATCTTGGTTTCTCTTCCTCGTAGTTTCTTCCTTCTCGTCCTTAAATGTTGTTTCACTGCCATTCCATGTATCTCTAATGTGTTTATTACCCCCGCAATCTATAGATTAGTTTTATAACTAATATGATATGTATGTGTGTATGTGGATGTATATATATGTGTACTTATGTAGACATATGGTTAGATATATACGTATGTATAATTGGAATGTATATTATAAATATATTTTTATTGTTGTTTTGTCCGTGACGTCGGGTTAGGAGGTACAGTCAGAGTACCAGCGCTGTACAACCGCAATACATTGTGGAAAAATATATGTTGAATAGAACCTAGGTCCGTCGACGCAAAATTCAACCACATAACACCTATTTACTCGATTATATTTTGTTTATCATTAATGTAGTCATGGTCAGGTCTTAGATTATATTTGTGAACAGGTGATGTTGCAGAAGGAGGCGGCCGAGAGGGCCCGTGAAGAGGATCCTAGGGCGGATCCTCGGAGACGCAGAAGGCCCAGGGGCGATGGGCACGCTACGTGCGGAGCTTCTTCCGCATGTAGACGTGCCCGGGGGGGGGAGTGAGTGTTGTGTGGGAGTGTTGGTGGCGTGTGCCGTAGAGGGGTGGTTTTTGTTGGGGGCTTGTGCCGTATTTCTTCTTCTGTGTTTTCTTTTCTTGTTTCTGTTCCTTCCTTCGTTTTTCTTCAGGTATCCCTCTCCTTCCTACGTCTTGTCGACTAAGACAAGACGAGTGAAGGAGAGGGACCTACTTCTCTTAAAGCAGTGGCGGGTTTCTTCCCCTTGTTTCCCTTTGCCCGCCACTGCTCTTTACAACTCTTACCCTTTCTCTTTATGGGGGGCGGAAACTTATTCCGCCCCCTGGATGTCTGACCTTAGGTCATGCCTCTCCTGAGGCGGGCTAAGAGGTGGAGGGGAACTATTCTCCTCCATCCCCACCGGGCCATTGCACTGACGGGCCGGGTGGGTTCGCTGCAGGGGGCGACGCGGTGCTTGCGAAAGCCACCCCGTGTCGCCCCCATCCCAAATGCAGCGGATGGCCCCGGGGGGTTTTAGTGGGTATTTCCGGGCGCTTCGCTCCCGGGTGAGTCCCACACTGGCACGGAGCTCGTCACTCCGTGCCCCCTTATCTATTGTATTTGGGGGACTCTGATCCTTCAAATACAATAGATAAGGGTAGTGCGTAAATGCATTTCCCCCCGGATTATATTGTTAAGTCATATAGAAAATAGTGAATTAGATCAATCAAAAAATTATAATAATCAACTGTTGTCCTTTATCTAGACTATTCCAGATTTTTTTTTATGTAATTAACTATACAAAATATATACGCTTGGGCAGCATTCAAATTTATCTTTGATACATAAAAATAACAAATGAAGCTTTAATTAAAAAGAAACTACAATAAAATTTTAATTTTCATCAAAATATGTTATCATTCATTCATTGAACTAAAAGACGTCCTGGACAGAGGTCTGCTCCAAAGATAACTTGCCAAAAATAACCAAAGGTCTTGCGCCACTCGTACCAGCGGATTCGTGTGACCTTCGCAAGGTCGTAGGTCCACCTTGTGGGGGATCTAGCCACACTCCATTTTGCAGTACGTGGTAGCCATTCCAGAATCCGTTGGCCCCATCCGGCATCGTTTTTACGAGCAATATACCTAGCCCACTGCCACTGCTATTTATATATATATATATATAAATAAACACGAAGATTTGTATGTTTTATTTCCATGCGTTCCTAAACCATTGCAACTTTATTGCTAGTTGTTCCACGTCAAAAAACAATTACCTACTGTGTATTATTACAAAAAAAAAGACTACCAATTATTTCCTAAACCTATTGAAAATTACCAGGGAATTGTACAAGAGAAAAGAAACCAAAAGGTGTGTTTAACTCTTCATTCCAATAAGTAATTACAATCGATTTATACGAAAGTGAACAAATAAACAACAGAGTCGCGCAGAATTCCAAAACAGAAATGCAAAACGAATAGCGGGGCAGGCCGCGGCGCGCCGGGTTCATCGTGAATTGAAAATGAAAAGAGAATGCTTTCCATTTGGAGCGATGTCCGGCGGCTCTCGTGGGAATAGGGTTGGGGAGTATACCGCAAAATAATTGTCATAATAAATGGGATTAATTGGGAAAAAAAAAAAAAAAGCGTAATAGCATCTAAATATCTAACTACACAACAAAGATTTTTTAACTGTTCATTGTACTAGCTGTATGCCTGCGATTCTGCCCGCGTAATACTGTCCATCGAATCGTATTTTGTTCCCAATTTAAAAGGTTGTTAATTTTTTTAACACGGAACCCTAATAATTTGGTTGAAATTATTTTAGTACTAATAGAAAGAAAAGATGTTTCTCGCAAATTCAAAAATATGCTAGTAAAACTGTGCATTGAATCGGATTTTATTCACAATTTTATGAGTTTAAATTTCTTTACGCGGATCCCTAATTATTTTCGATATATAATGCTTTCTTGGTATAAGTACGGTATATACAATCATACGTATTTAGTAAAAAGTGTTTAGTTTGCTATTACAAACAGACGCTTCTATTTTATTTATCAGCTCTTTGGCCATAATATCTCTTGATGTTAAGTGACGATGTGGTCACTTAGATATTCAAAATCAAAATCAAAATCAAAATTTATTTATTCAATTTAGGCCCTAAGAGGGCGCTTATGAACGTCTAAAACACTACCACCGGTTCGGAAAACAACCCAGTCGAGAAGAGCGCAGGCGATCTGGTTCTTTTTTTTTTAATAAATATAATATATATCATTTTTTTTTTGTCATATAAAAAAAAAACTATACAAATCATAGTCTTACAATGTTAGCGGGCGCGCACAGAGATGTGGGTTAATTCCAGACATCACTATCGTTCACGTAATGATCCACCCTGTAATAACCTTTTGAGATTAAAACTTGCTTGACATAATACTTGAACTTATTGTCAGGTAAATCGGTAATGTTACCTGGGATCTTATTGTAAAACCGAATACCTAATAAAGCTTTTATTACACTTACTTAACCTAAAGCGTGGTTCCGGCCAACTTGTCTTTACTTCTAGTATTAAAATTATGACGATCATTCACTAGATCGAGCTTGTCTAAATTTTTACGAATATGCATTAAGTTATCGAAGATGTATTGGGAGGGCAAAGTTAAGATATCATATTCTTGAAACTTGTTCTTTAGAGATTCGCGAGGTCCCATATTGTATATTGCTCGAACAGCTCTCTTTTGTAACGTAAAAATGGTGTCTACCTCTGCTGCTGTGCTCTATTGCCGGAATATACCTATTGGTGCATGGAAAGTGGTAGCTGCCCAGGCAACCAATATTAGAAAAGAAACCATAGCGTTACCAGCACGCTATGGTTTCCTTCATTGAAGGCTTAGGCTCATTATAGGTTGATTCGAACCCACGTCCATCGACGCGCAATCCGTCCACACTACCAAGAGCGTCATCATCAGTATGGTAATACTTGGCTTTTTGATATAAGTTCCCAGCAATACAACATTATGGTAAAATGAGAGAAACTTGTGAAAGTATTCCATTAGTAAGTTTGAAAATATTTCACCAAGTAACTCTAAGTGTGCTCTCCACCATTACTTAAGAGCTAGTGCTTCTTAGCTTTAGCGTGATTACTATTTACAATTTTGTGCTACATCATCACAAAAGGTTAGATAAGATTGTGGACAAATTGAGTATCTATTTAAATAAAAAGAAAACAATTGTGTTTATCCGGGATTGAGACCGACAATCCCGGGGAATATGAAACCGAACGTAGATTAAAATATGATTAGAACGAAATCCCGTTTATCCGGGACTCGCAAGCGCCTCCCTATTCGGGTCAGTTTCCAATTTAAAACGGACAATTGTATCTAATAGTGGCCGGTGCTTGACTTATTCATTTTGCCTTTTGTATTTACACTGACAATATATCGTTTAGATTATCCCTGTTAAGTGTGTGTCAGTTTTAACTTCACGCGAGCCCTTTGCAGAACCACGGCAGGAATGGAAATTTCCTTTAATCAATTTCTAATAATTAGAAATATTGGCGGTTTATTGGTATGTCATGTTTAATATATATAAAATATAATTATACCTACTGGCATTTTATTTGATATAGTTTGCGTAATTATACTCAAGTTAAGTGTAAGTACTGGAAATGATAACAAAATTATGATGAGTCCAAAATACTCTGTAGTAAATTTTAATAAAATGGCCGCTGCTTTGCTGTAGAATTTATATCAGATTGGAAAATATTCTATCCACTTGATACTGATAGAATTATTTTAACTGAAAAAAAAAATCTTCACATAAAAAGTAGGTGTATTTATTACGGTCTAAATTCCGCATTAAATACAGTTTTGATTTCTCAAACAAACAGAAAGTTTTACTTTGTGACAACTTAAAGAGTTTTTAATTTATATCAAATTAAATTTATATCACAAATGGAAAATGGTCAACATAATGGATTAAATAAACGGATGTTTGAAAACATACAGGTAGTTTTTGTTTTTCTGGTGACCTAAATAACAAAGTTATGATTTCAAAAAACATTTACATTAAATCAGTTCACTGTTTCTACAGTTTAAGTCAACAAACGGACACATAGATAGGATTTAGAGACCGTGTCTTTTATTATGTATAAAGGAAAAAAATATGTGAATTACTGAATAATAAAGAAAAATGTTACATGTTCTATTAGTAAAAAAAACAGTTCATTAAATCATCATTTCTTTCTGGCAAATAAACAGAACATCTTAGTACAAGATAATAACACCGACACACAAAAAAAAAAGTTGTTTGTGTATTTTACCGGACCCATCTGCGGACATGTATTTTGACCAGTTGAATCAGAGTTTTTCGAAAAATTATCAAATTTTGACGTCTTAACGGGATATTTAACCTTCGGGTTCAGTGGATTGAAACATCATACTTGATCAGATTCTACAAAATTTTATCATCTCTGTAATTGCAGTTTTTCCGCGATTTTTTGCACATTTTTGAGGTTTTTTCTTACTCAAATCGAGAACATGACCGGGGCAAACGGACTTTAAATTTGGATTCAGCGGGTCAAAATACATGTTCGTAGATGGGTCTGGCCAAATGCACAAACAACCTTTTTTTATTTTTTGTGTGTGTACTGAAAATAAATAACAAATATGCTGACGTAATGGCGTCATGTCAACTTGTTGTATCCACGTAAAACATTTATACCAATATGGTTCTGTGGAGTAAAAGAATATTTTGCACCTTACTTTCTCATCAAATCAGTGATTTATTTATATGAAGAAAAATGCTTTTACGCAGACGTAGTGATATTTTTTTTTTCTAATTTCTATTGTAATGAGAATTACCGATTTATCGGACAATAACTTCAGGCACCATATCAAGCGAGTTTTAATTTGTAAAGGGTGGATCATTATGTCTGAAAAACGATACGCTTCCCTGTGCATTTATTAATTAACTATGGAACTTTCAGTTGTATAGTTCTATAAACATAATTTGTAAAAAAAAACCAGATCGAGTTTCTTGCAGGTTCTTCTCGATGACTGAAACCGGTGATAGTACTTTGACGTTCATAAGCGGCTTATCAATGCCTACATTAACCCCTTGAGCACTTACCTGGCGTTTACGCCAGCTTTCCATTGTTTTCCTATTGTCTTATTTTTATGGGTACTCGACACATTAAATAAAGTATTTTAAATTTGGATTTTAACGTTTTTAATACGGTACACGATCATTGCTTTGAACACGAATCTCACTTAATGTTAAGTAACGATGTTGCTAATGTTGGTAAATACGTTAAATCTGGAGGTACTGGTTCTTAATTGATGCTGCTTGAACACACCTGTTGTTAAAGGGCAACAGGTTTTCAAACTTGAGGATAGTAGCTACCCACGCTAACATTATAAGAAAATACCTTATCACCATGATATGGTTTCTTTACGATCTTTTCCTTCACCGAAAACTCAGATTCCTTTTTAGACTTGGCTAGGTAGGCTCAAACCCATTTCTATTGACGCAGTATCCGTTACTACTACCAACTGCACCATCATCGATTTAAAAATGATTGTAAAAAGAATCACGACGGTCGGTTCAGTGGTATTGGACAAACCCAAAGAAAACTCTGATTTAAATGGAATAGGTGAGAATCTCTCCAAATTTTCCACATAAACACTCTATCTATCTAGTAGGTTTAAAAAATTAACTTATTTATTTACACCCATATTATGTTTCCAAGTTCATATTCAACGTAACAAAAACGCAAGAAAAACTTTTTAACATAATAAAATCGCTACATTACTAGGGTACTGTAGAAATAATCAAGAACCGTACGCACGCGGAACTCCGATGCTTACCTATTTACAAAATGGCAGAACAAAAGAAAATGACATAAGTGTATTGTGTAGCGGATGCGAGCTCATCTGCGCACGCGCCGTATGGTCGACGTGGTCACGGCGCGGAACGAGACCGCACGCGGGCTATTGTCCTCAACCGGTGTTAGTCGCTTTAATGATCTTCACGCTATCTCATATACTACTTGAGAACTCGTATAAATTAAAGAATATACGTTACATGATATATTTACATCTACGAACTGACTTAGGCGCTGTTGATCGGAAAGCTTAACATACTCAGCAAAACTGGTACGGATCTTAGCTTGGCTTGCTACTTGAGACACTTAAATTCCACATAATTAGACCTATGCTAAACTAAAGGAAGATAAGGATCTCAAGATGCCTTCCAGAACTTTAGAAATGGACCCTAGAAGATATCTAGAAATCTTTAGATACCTTATTATCACGGAATAAGTTTACTTCTGTAGTGGTTTAAATAAAAGCAATCGAAGTAAAACGCAAAACTGTTTCTACATCTGTTGCCCGTAAAACAATTGGTAGGAGAGTGTTCTTATAAAAAATCTCGCGGAATTTGAATCTAGCTAAACCCTACATTTTTTTTATTTCTTAAATAATAAAAAAGCACAGGTTCCTTACAGAACCTTTTTTTTTTTTTTTTTTTTGACGGGGGGAAATGCATTTACGCACTCACCTTACCTGTTGTATTAGTGAGACCGAAGTCCCTCCAATACAGTAGGTAAGGGGGCACGGAGTGACGAGTTCCGTGCCAGTGTGGGACTCAAACCCGGGCGAGAAGCGCCCGGGAATACCCACTAAAACCCATACCCACTAAAACCCTTCCTTACAGAACCTATGTATCTGCGTGTTATGTGCAGGAGTGTGTATGCAGTATTGTGCGTGTAATGCCAAGATGCATGGGTATGGTCACTGTATCGTGCTGGCAGCGGCGTCAAAAGCCTCCCCAGTTGGGGAATGGAGCACGTCTTGGGCCGCCACCGGAGGTGTTATTAATCCAGCTCTTTTATATGGTCTAGATTCTATCAAGATCTGACGTCAATTCCTGCGCGTGCTTGCGTTTTAACATCAAATGAACATCTATATTATTGACTCTCTCTACAATAAATACTATTGACCGTCTACAGATATGTTCTTGGACTAATGGAATGATAACTCACCTCGAAAGGATCTTGGAGACGCAGCCGTGCGACACGCGCAGCTGTCGACTGATGTCGCAAGGTCTGACTCCACTATGGGCGAGCTCGACTATCCTTTGCCGAACCACGTCGGGGAGAGGTCGCCCGTTTACAAACACACCGCCAAGCTGGTTGACTCCTCCGTGACCTATAGAATAAAATTCACATTTAAACAGTTCTCTTTGAGTCTTAGGAAGGGATGTTTCTAAAAATTACATCAGAGGTTTTATCTCTTTAACAGGAGACTTGGGATCTTCTATATAATGCTCAAGTCTAATTCTACATGGGATACTGTTCATGTTAGTAGGAATAATACAAACAACATTACGAATTATAAACCAATATATCATCAAAGAGGCATTAGCTTGCATTAGCGCTTGTGGCCTAACTGCCTAACTGCCTCGGTGGCGCAGTTGTGTTACGGTACTTTTTTTTTCAGGTCTCGGGTTCGATCCCCGGGTCGGGTCAAGTGATATTGGGTTTTTTCTACTCAGTATCATACCGGAGTCTGGAATTTATCAAAATCAAAATTTATTTATTCAATTTAGGCCCTAAGAAGGCGCTTATGAACGTCTAAAACACCACCACCGGTTCGGAAATCAACCCAGTCGAGAAGAACCGGCAAGAAACTCTATCTGGTTCTTTTTTTAAATATAATATATATTATTTTTTTGTCATATAAAAAACTATACAAATCATAGTCTTAATAATGTTAGCGGGTGCGCACAGAGATGAGGGTTAATTCCAGACATCACTATCGTTCACGTAACGATCGACCCTGTAATAACCTTTTGAGATTAAATTTGCTTGACATAATACTTGAACTTATCGTCAGGTAAATCGGTTACTTGGGATCTTATTGTAAAAACCGAATACTATAAAGCTTTTATCAGACTTACTTAACCTAAAGCGTGTGACGGCCAACTTGTCTTTACTTCTAATATTATAATTATGACGATCATTCGCCCGATATGGCGACAGGCTCGCTCCCTGTCACATCTGGGACGGAACTGAGCTCGGCGAAATGTGGGTGGTGTAGTTCGCTATTTCACCTCTGCCTAACCCTTCGGGGATAACAGGCGTAAGCTTATGTTATGTTATGTAGTGCTTGTACCATAATGAACATTCTGAACAATTATTTTAACTTGTCCTGTAATATCTTCCTCATTACAGCAATAAAGTTGACAGTATACGCAAACCAATTATCCTCTATTATACCACGAATAAAAATGTTCAGAACTTTTTAACTTTGCCGTAACGTGACGATGTGAAATTGGTTTCATTATAAAGTATATTATTAAGTCGGTACACCATTCACGATTGTCGATTGTTTGAATTCTATAACTGACAGTCGATGTTGTTTTTTTTTGAAAAATTTTATTTTTAATATTTAATTATTTTTTTCTCTCTAATCGTATGTATCGATGATATAGTAAAGAAGTTTTAAATCTCTGGGCACTCTATTTGTATTCGCTTTTAATCATAAGTATTAATTTACTGTTTCTGGTGCCGGCTAACAATAGTACCACCCCATATGTTACCGTGGGTGTCGTAAAAGGCGACTAAAGGATGGGCAGCAGCATGCTCTGAGTACCAAAAAATCCCCCTCTTATAGGGAGAGACATAGGTCCAGCAGTGGACCTCTTATGGTTGAATAGATCGTTAGTGATGGATCTATGCGTACACTTAGTAAAATCACTGCCTTTTCGTAGTAGTTGCCGTCAAAAATAAAAACAAATAAATCTACGCAAATAAAAATTAATTTTGATCGCTTTCGAACTTTGGATTACCATAGCATATGGTGACCTTTAAATCTGTTAGTTCGTGAAATTAAATATAAGTTATAAGGTTTTACACAGTGGATCATACCATTCGATAACGAAGCGATGATAGCCTAATTGGTAGTGCAGTTGAAATCCGCATCGATGGACGCAGGTTTGATTTACCCACCTATTAACCTGAGCTTCGGTGAAGAAAAATATCGTAAGAGAATCATGGTTTATAAAGAGGCATTTTCTAATAATATCCGCCTTGATAGCGATCAACCTCAAGCTTAAAAAGATGTCGCTAAAATCCAACAGGAGTGATCCCGCAGTGACACTAAAGCTACTAAGAAGGCTAGGCTAGACACTAAAACTATTTAAACTATGTTCACACCATCCTGGGGTACATCGCCACTTATAATCAGGTGAGATTGTGGTCAAAGCGCCGAGGATATACAGTATAAAAAAAAAACTTAACTATCTTGATTAATACGATGTAATACATATCAAGAATTATTAACGAAACCATGTCCGGTTTTACGGCCATGAACCGGGTATCGACTAGTTACCGGGGCGTATCCGGGTTTGCCGCGCACAACCGAGCACGACGGTACCTTATCGATTGTCTAAACCATACCTAAAATATCCGGTTCGTGTTGACATTTGAAACCGGGTAACCGTTTATTATATCACCAATACTGTTAAATATTCCGCGGTTTAGTGAAAAACAAAGTAACGTAATGATATCGTCTATTTAAGAGTTTGAACTTGCAATAGAGATAATATTGATTATGCGTCCACAACCCAATTTTGCAAGGACTTTATTACTCTGAGAATACATAAAATTGGCTTTATCATTTCTTAATATCATGTAATAATCAAACTATAGTCCATAATAAAAAAAAAACGGAGTGTAAAACTAATATTATAATTAAATATGTGAATATAATTAATATAGGTTAGTTGTTAGTTATTAAGTTACCATTAATCTAAATCTTCTACGGTTTTAAATGGTACGACTTGTCTTAAAGTGGGTTTTCGTATAAACTTCGAGTTATTTGGTAATATATATTAGAATCAAGCTAATACATTATAATAAACTATAAAGCATGTAGTAAAGATAACATTTTTGTAAAATCATGGACATATTATTTATTAATTTGCTCCGGTTAAATAAATGTACTAGTTTGTGTTTGGTTACATTTTTTTAAATATATAACAGAAGTGGCTATCTGGTCGACGATCGGCCTTATGGTAAGATTCACTTGCAAACCCAGAGGTAACAAGTGCGCTTTGTAGACTCTTTAAAAATTCTTCTTCCGTCCTACCGCCTAAAGATCTTATTAAAAGATTCCAAGATATGAGGATAAACTCTCTGTTGTTAGTTAGCCGTACGATGCTGATAATAGTAAATATGTGTCGGCATTATATCTAACAATTTATATTTTTATTATAGGACATAACCTATGGTACCATAAGGAAGCGAAATCTCACCTTAGAGCTAATGGTTCTATACGAATTTATTTTATAAGTGAAGTTATAATGTTTACCCGGATAAAATTTTCGTCGGTTATAATATGGATAATATTCGGGACGTCGCATCGGCCGGTCGGTTAGTACCGTCGCGTCGTTCGGTTGTGTGGGGGAGGCATGAGGCGTGACGGCGCGCCATCGATCGGTCACGCCCCGTACGCCCGGTTCGATCGATCGATAACCGGATAACCGGGTGTTGTTTTGATTTTATATGTTTAGCGAAATATAAACAGGTTCGTTTGAATGAAGGTATTTTGTTTTTATAATATAATACTTTTGACAATATCTTAAGAAATTACATGTCAAATTATGTACGTGAATTTTTTTATCGTTGTTCAAGTGAATGCTAAATAAAGTACAAACCCGGGAATTGACACTCGGCATTGTCAATAACGGCTTACATCTCCGACGGGAAGCTCTAAATATACACTTGCTGATCCGTTGAAACTTAACACTATTTTTACTAAAACTATTTCTGCCAAATATTCTTACGGTTCAAAAATATTATTATCCTTTCGATAATAACAATCGATTGGTTCTTTCTTTTTTTTTTCTTAGTCTTAATATACTATATATCTGGAAATACATTGTACCGATTTCAATCATTATTGTTTTTAATCATAAATGTATTCCATGCATCCATCCATGTTCACGCTTAACATCTACACAGCGCGATCGCTGGAACGTGAACGCATTCTCAACGAACCAATCGATTTTAAATATATATACGTAAAAAAAAACACTTTTAAATCAGTAAAGAGATTAAAAACGCACAATCAGTAAAAACCGCTAAATATTTTATTTCTCAAGCCTTTCGTGTAGCTTTAAAAAGCCTATACAATCCATTCAACCGAAAGACGTCCACTGCTGGACATAGGTCTCCCCCAAAGATCTCCACGGCAACCGGTCTTGCGCTTCCCGCATCCAGCGGATTCCCGGGACCTTCACCAGGTCGTCGGTCCAACTTGTGGAGGGCCGACCCACGCTATGTCTTCCGGTGCGTGGTACCCATTCGACAACCCGTTGGCGCTATCGGGCATCGGTTCTGCGAAGAGAATTGTATTATCTGGTTAGATTTTGGTATCTATCAAGTTTTTTTTTTTTTTATTTAAAATAATCACGCAAATCGGTACAGTGGCTTTCGAATTATACACAAAATAACGAACAGACATACACACTTTGACTTTTACAAAACCTACATATATAAGGTAACAAGACAAGAGATTTTGCCGACTTCGGATTTAAAAAAAAGGTGAAATTCATTAAAGGGAGAGGCACATTTACTAAAGTTCCAAGGGTTCGAAGGAAGGAAACAACGAGAGGTGTGGGACACCTGCCAAGTACTACGATTCAGAAAGTACAGTCGATCACATAAATTACAACGTACTAATTTTTTTTATTATTTATATAGACAAATTCAATGATTTCAGTATTATTTCGCTGCATGTTTTGTGATAATGTTATCTAAGATACTAAATACATAAAACTTAGAGGTATTAGAGCTGCTAGAGTACCAGTATGGGCACTTCGACAAATTATCAAAATCAAATCAAAAATCAAAAATTTGTTTATTCAATTTAGGCCCTGAGAAGGCGCTTATGAACGTCTAAAACACTACCACCGGTTCGGAAAACAACTCTGTCGAGAAGAGCCGGCAAAAAACTCGATCTGGTTCTTTTTTTTTTTATAAATATAATATATATCGTTTTTTTGTCATATAAAAAAACTATGCAAATCGTAGTCTTAATAATGTTAGTGGAAGCACAGAGATGTGGGTTAATTCCAGACATCACTATCGTATCAATTTTGAAGGTTAATAAATTTATACAACTGCCTCGGTAGCGCAGTTGTATTACATACGACTGCCGTTCTGAGGTCTCGGGTTCGATCCCCGGGTCGGGTCAAGTGATATTGGGTTTTTTTTCTACTCAGTATCATCCCGGAGTTTGGAATTTGTGCCCGATATGGCGACAGGCTCGCCCCCTGTCACATCTGGGACGGAACTAAGCTCGGCGAAATGTGGGTGGTGTAGTTCGCTACTTCACCTCTGCCTAACCCTTCGGGGAAAACAGGCGTGAGCATATGTATGTATGTATGTATAAATTTATAAAATGACCTAACATTATGCTATGGTTTCCTCACGATGTTTTTGTTCCTTCACCGAAAGCTTAGGCTGATTGTAGAGTCGGACAGGTGAACACGAACCCACGTCCACTGATGCGGAATCCGAACGCACTACCAACTGCGTCATCATCGCTTCGCATTCGCAATATTACTTGTTAACAAGAATTGACAGTTCGACATAATTTTTACTTTCTTTATTTATTACTATTATTACTGTGTGCCCCCGGCTACGCCCGTGTTTCATATGTTCTTCACTGCGTTTTAATTTGTTTATACGGAACCCTAATTAGTTTTCTAATAAAAATTGAGTCCTAAGATAAAGTAAAAATATTTCTCATAGATAACCACTTGCTCGTGAAACTGTGCATTGAATCGGATTTTGTTTTAGTTTTTTTTACGCGGAACCCTAATTATTTTCGTAAATTAAAAGTACCCTAAGTTACCCGGAGTAACTTCAGCTATTTATTAAAAAAGTCCAGCCGTTACGTAGATTATCAATTACAAACATACAGACAGACAGATAGACAAAAATTTAAAAAATTGTACTTTTGGTATGGCTATCGTATATACATATATATCTATTTAGTAAAAAAAATAATTTTGACATTACAAACAGACACTTCAATTTTATTTATAAGTATAGATTTCTTATTTAGTAACCATTGACAAGTTTTAGCGACGTGAAGTTATCAATGAAAAAATAATTGTAAGCATTTTGTTTCTTTTTTAAGCTTTCAATTATGGTCTTTTTAATTAAATGAAAAATGTTGATTATTAAGGCGACACAGTTAACTAAACACAACTGAGTTTCTCTGTAATAAAAGTTTTATAATGTTAATAACTTACAAGTAGCTTAACAACTTCGAATTGAACAATAATATAAAACTTAAAATCACTTGTTATAAAAAAGCGATATTTAATGTTATTGACAACGGTGTCGGCCCTAAAACATCAGTTTCATTCTAAACTTTATAAGTATGTAATACAGTTATTATTTTTATGAAAAAAAAAATGCTGTCTCATCACATGACATTTAGTTTAGACTACAGACTTTTTACCATAGACTCTATGTATGAATTAAAATTATCCATCTGTAGGCACGACACTTATGTGCCTATTATTGCTTCGTGGGAGCTACTGCGACTCTCTTCATAATAAAATGCTATGTGATAATATCTCGTTATTTATTTTCCCTTTAATCTAATAACACGTTCACTCCCATCGACCAGTGTGCAGTAACTGGAGTCAATACTCACATACGTCTCGCTTACACATAAAACCGCTGACAAAACATCTCTTTCGTGCATACAAAGACCCTACACATCCATCCACGATGACATTTGATGCGCAGGAATATTTAAATTAATGAAAAGGGGTTACGTTTTTCTTTCCATGAATATTTGAAAAAAAAACAACATGACATTTTTAAAGACGACTGTACCGGAACCATGTCCCCGGTTTCTGGGCGACCATCTTTTATCCCATTACGTTTAATTACTACCCAAAAACAACAATTTCTTGCTTTTATCTTAGAAGCTGCCTATGTTTCATTTAATACTGGGAATTACCACTGGGTTTTCTTGTAGATTTTTGAGATAAATTCGTTCGAAGGTTAAATATTTTTATGTTATTTTCAGGTTAAAGATAAAATCGTGAGGAAACAATAGCAGGGTAGTAGAGAAACTTCCAATAATGACCCGCCTGATACCCAGTTTGAAACACAGTCACCAAATTCCAACAGGTGTGATCCGGCAGCGTAACTTAAGAGCCAGCACCATTAGGCCTACTGCGTTTCTTATCTCGAACCACATCGTCAATTATGGTGTTAACACACGTATGGACCGGACCGTGGACATAGTAGGGTGGGTAGAAGATGTTATCAGTCCTGTAAGCAGTGATAAGAATCCTTTCCAAAAAAGATCGACTTTTGTATCGATTCGAATCTAAGTTTCATGAATCGATTCATTAAACATCGAGGCTCTAAAGATCGATCTTTTAAACTATAATAATAAAGTATCGTATTTCTAATCGTAAATACTAATGTTAGAATGTCTTTTTTGTTTTCTATGATATGACGATCATCAGTGACTTTAGTGCTGTTAATTAAAAAAATTGAAAACAGTCTTTGCAATAAACGATGATTATTGTCTAATTTCAAACACTGGAAGAATAATATTTACGAATAAAAATTCAAATAAACACGAAAAAAGATTTATCTCTTGGACCTCGATTTTTTGTGAACCGAATTAAAAAACCGATATTCTCCATCCCTACTTAGGCGACTGATAACCTCAGCCGCTCGATATACCAAGTCCGTGGTCCGGTATGTACGTGTATTAACACCATTATCATCAAGCGAGAATGTGGTCAAAACGGTGAGACTATACTGTGAATAAAAGAGATTATTTAATTACTAGCTGTGTGCACGCGGCTGCGGCCGCGTTTCATATATTTTTCACTGCGTAATATTGTTTTTAATTTTTTTTTACGGGTTACTAATTATTTTTTGCTACTAACATTAAGCAAAATTTTTTATGAGTTTTACATTTTTACGTGGATCGCTAAGTATTTTCAAAAAAAATAATTATGAGTTACGAGAAGTAAGTTCAGCTATTTATCAGAACAAGTCTAATTATAATCGGTCTGGTCAATGCGGAGACTACCCGAAACAAATACTTAAAAAAATTGTGTTTTTTTTATATCTTTATATATAAATAAATCTTCTGTGCGTTTGTGTGTGACTAAATTCCTCCTAAACGTCTGAACCGCTTTTGATGAAATTTTTTGTGTCCACTCCTGAGGATTCGAGAATGGTTTAGATTCACAATTTGGTCCAATTTAATTTTTTATATATGAAACGCGAACGAAGTCGCGGACACCGCTAGTGTGGTATATGTTCTTGTGAGCTTTTGGTGAAGGAAAACATCGTGAGTCAATCATAGTATGGTGGTAGGGCGTTTTCTAATGATCCCCGCTACCACCCTCAAGTTTGAAAACCTGGCGCCAAATACCAACAGGTGTGTTCCGGCTGCATCACTTGAGAACCAGTAACTCTAGGCTTAGTGTGCTACCATCTTGAACCACATCGTCACTTATCATCAGATGAGATTGGGGTAAAATCATTGAGCCTATAGCATTTTAAAAAAAGTTACACTTTATTTTTCGGAAATTGTTAGGGTTCCGCGTAAAAATATTAAATCTCATAAAATTGTGAATAAAATCCTATTCTACGGGCAGCACCATGAAAACATTATTTCCCAATGCACTGATTTATTGGAAGTTATTTGAATTTGTGAAAAATATCTTTGCTTTCCGTTAGTATCAAAATATTCTAAAAAAAAAAAAACTTAAAACTCGAAATTATGAACAAATGCAACTCAATGGGTAGTCTTATGCTGGCGGAGTCGCGGGCACACAACTAGTTTAAGAATGTAATTAAACATACATACATATGCTCACGCCTGTTTTCCCCGAAGGGTTAGGCAGAGGTGAAGTAGCGAACTACACCACCCGCATTCCGCCGAGCTTAGTTCCGTCCCAGATGTGACAGGGGGCGAGCCTGGCGCCATATCGGGCACAAATTCCAAACTCCGGGATGAGACTGAGTAGAAAAAACCCAATATCACTTGACCCGACCCGGGGATCGAACCCGAGACCTCAGAACGGCAGTCGTATGTGATACAACTGCGCTACCGAGGCAGTTATATATAAAGTATATATAGTTATGTAATTATAACATAGATTAAATGTAATATGTATTGTTTATATGTCGATTTTTTACACACTCCTTCAATATGTGATGACACATTTCTAGTTTACCATAGAAATACGTTCCGTAAATATAATTAATTCGTGATAGTCCAGGCTTTGTCCGTTCCAGGCAAGGACGTGGCGTCACGCGCGGGCGCACTCCCCAGTTTACAAGCTAAATAATTATTTCCTACATTTCCCACCTGACCCCACTGTTTAAAATGATCGAGCATCGGAATTTTATATCATCACGCTACGACAATAAACCTTGGACTGTTTTTAATAGGAGAAATAACTTTTTTAATTTAATTTATAATTTTACTTTATTTTGGATTAAACATTAAGTAATTGGTAATAAAATATTCAATAAATTATAAGTTCACTGCTCTGATTTTAATTGTTTAATTATAATTTAATTATGTTTAATTGTTTTCATTGTTATAATTGTATATTTTTAAATTAATTTAATTGTATTATTTTGTTTTTAATTGTTTGACACGAACACTATATCATAAGAATTGGACATTGTTTATTATTAATTTAGATAAGTAGTAAATTGTTTAGAGTAATGAAATAAAAATGACACAAAGAGAAAATACCTAGCAAGAGAACAAGCTACAAAAAAAAAAAACAAAAAGAGCACAAAAAATGAGACGTAATAAAAAGGTCTCTGGTTATGCCAGAGGAAAATTGGCGGTGACTACAAAAAAAAAAAAAAAAACTTTTTTTTTTTTTAATTTTACTTTTGCTTTCCCGTTATATGATAGAGTAGGTATTTGTTAATGCTTCCCTGACTACCTACCACCCAAAGTTGGAAAGTGTATTTACAGCATTACTTGAGAGTCGGTAGCTCTAAGTTTTTACTATTATAAATAAAGGGCCGTACCAAATATTAATTCCAAATAGGCAAGTGAATTTTTGGGCCATTTTGACCTGATGCGGCCGTGCGGTACCGGCTAAGAATAGTACTACTCCATACCTTCCCGTGGATGTAGTAAAAGCCAATTTAGGGATATAAACCAGCGGATCCTCTGAGTACCAAAAATACCTACTGCGATCGCTAACCCGCCTGCCAAGCGTTCTCATTACTGCAATCCCTCCCTCATTGGGGGAGACCTATCTCCAGTAGTGGACGTCTTATGGTTGAATGGATGAATGGAAGCAATTGTAAGCTCTTACCCCCTTGCCCCATGGTTACGTAAACATTTAAGATCGGTATAATTTTAAAACGGACTTAGATACTGCCTCGGTGGCGCAGTTGTATTACGCTACGCCTGTTGTTCTGAGGTCGCGGTTTCGATCCCCAAGTCGGGTCAAGTGATATTGGATTTTTCTACTCAGTATCATCTCGGAGTCTGGAATGTGTGCCCGATATGGCGACAGGCTCGCCCCCTGTCACATCTGGGACGGAACTAAGCTCGGTGTCGGTCGTGTACTTCGTTATTTCACCTCTGCCTAACCCTTCGGGGATAACAGGCGTGAGCTTATGTATAATTTTAAAACGTAAAAAAAACAAAGATTAACATATAAATATTGCTTAGAGAATCACAATTCAGTTATCATAAGGTAAGATAATGCAGAGAGATGATTTCTATACCTACATTACCAAATGAAAAAAAAAAGTCAAAATTATTAGGTACGGAAAAAAAACATGAAATAAGTATTTTGAATTCGTACTTACGAATTTTTTTTATAGGTATTATAAATTAAGGTGATAATACCTATTTACAAAAACTACATTTATGGCATTTATGCTGTCTAATGCAGGAATAAACGACAGTAATCCAGTTGCGGGTTAAGGGAATTTCGCGCCCTTAGGCAATTTAATTTAGAATCACCCCTACAATTAAGTAATTATTTAGGGTAGAGGGATGAAAAGAGACGAATGGAAACTGTATCCTTCGATGGTTACCAATCCATGTTTAGAACGGTAATAAACCTCATTGATCTATGGCTATTTGCATTTATACCTTAAGATTAATAAATCAATAGGATATATTATTTGGTATATATTAATTACGAGGCACGTGATTTTCGCATATTTAATTTTTTGTTAATTTGATAAAGTTTTCATGTAATTAGTTTTTTTTATCCTTATTATCAATTTTAGGAGTATTGAGTTTCTTGTCAGCTCTTCTCGACTGAGTTATTATCCGAACCGGCGTCTTCTTAGGGCCTAAATTGAATAAAGATTTTTTTATCAAAATCAAAATCAAAATTTATTTATTCAATTTAGGCCCTAAGAAGGCGCTTATGAACGTCTAAAATACTACCACCGGTTCGGAAAACAACCCAGTCGAGAAGAGCCGGCAAGAAACTCGATCTGGTTCTTTTTTTTTCATAAATATAATATATATCATTTTTTTTTAAACAGCAACAAAAAGAAACTAATCAAATTTGACGAAGAGAATTTAAATATATGTTTGCTCGAAGAATTAAATTAAAATTAAGTCTTGCGATAGGTATACACTGGCTAACACTAGGTATACTAAACATAAAGACAGACAGACGTATTTTATGTAAGGACGGAACACGTTGATGGTCACTTTTATGAAGTTTTTTTTTCTATTATATATTCAGATTACAGATTATTCGTAGATAATTTTAAATTAACAAAATATAGGTATACTAAAATCGTATACCGTAGCTACAATCCGATTATTTTATATGTTTTAACTACGATAAAAAAAATGATTTATGTAACAGAAAAACAGAACGATTTAGTGGATATAGATAGGTTAAGGAATATAGATTTAGTTTGCACAATTACCCTTTAAAGTTAAACGTTATTCTAGAATGCAGAATCCACTACACTAGAGATGATTTTTATGGGCTGTAACCATAATCTCTGGACAGGTAATTAAAAAAATAAATATTCTCCATTGGCCACTCAAATAGATTTACCATAATTGTCACCGATTTATGTTACAAAGTATACGAACTTTGTAATGATTGGATTGAATAAAAAAATTTATTGTAATATTTATTATATTATTATTATTTATATGTCATTATTGTATTTATTACTTTTATTCATTAAGAAAACCCAAAAGTTTTCTATTAGTTTATTTATGTCAACTGCCACTTTTATACAATATGGTACGCGTGCGCTCTGCATATCGAACATGGGTTTTAATGGATTCATTAAGGAGGTCGTCTAAGAAGGAAGATTTTAAAACTTGATATTTAGAAATTGGACAATAGACAATAGAATTTGGTTTGTCAATAATAAAAAGGGGTCAAGAGAGAGAGAGAGGACGTAAAATAAAATATAACGTCGGTCTGAAATACGATACAAGATATTATTATAGATTTATTGCTTCAATATGTATCCCCGGATGTCAAAGAACGATGCTGTACCCAAAAGATCAATAATGGTGGGAAGGCTTCCCAGGATTGTGACCAGCAGCAAGAGGGACTTACGCGTTCTTGGACGAGCGCCTGGCTTGGAAGGATCTTAAGGAGAGAAAAGTAGCAGGCTTTTTTTATCCTTTGTAATTTTTTAACTTAAATGTAAAGAGAACCTTCTCTTTATATATTATTAAATTATTTTCATATATTCATTTCGTTTTTTTTTTAATTTATTTATTAAGAGTGTAAATTTAATTTAATTGTCCTCGTGACAACTTCCAAGAAAACTTTATATTTATTAATGTCTAAGAGAAAAATAAACATATATACATATCATAACGGCTTTCTCCAGTAGGAGTAGGTAGAGACTACGTTCGGACCTCTCGCTGCCGGCGGTGGTCAAGGCCATGGTCGGCAGCGAGGAGGTCTGCGGGGTGGTTGCCTCCTCTTTCAAAGCAGTGGCGGGTTTCTTCATCCTTTACTCTTTGCCCGCCACTGCTCTTTCCAACTCTTACCTTTTCTCTTTATGGGGGGCGGGAAGTATGTCCCGCCCACTGGATGTTTGACCAAGTGGTCATGCCTCTCCTTGAGAGGCGGGCTAAGAGGTGGAGGGGAAGTATTCTCCTCCATCCCTACCGGGCCATTGCACGGACGAGGCCTGGTGGGTTCGCTGCAGGGGGCGACGCGTTGCTTGCGAAAGCCATCCCGTGTCGCCCCCATCCCAAATGCAGCGGACGGCCCCGGGGGGTTTTAGTGGATATTTCCGGGCGCTTCACGCCCGGTTGAGTCCCATACTGGCACGGAGTTCGTCCCTCCGTGCCCCCTTACCTATTGTATTGGGGGACTTCGGTCTCACTAATACAATAGGTAAGGGTAGTGCGTAAATGCATTTCCCCCGTCAAAAAAAAAAAAGGTAGAGACTACGTTCTTCCACTTGCTACACCACTTGACACACCACTTTCGCTTCTTCTACTTTCATGAGCGGTTTGTTTAAGACGTGGTCGATTTGGCCGAGATACGTTCGCATAGGTCGACCCTTACCGACGTGCCCAGTCACCATCGCCTTATAAATTCGATTCGTCAGTCTTCTCTCATCCATCCTCTCCACGTGCCCGAACCAACTAAGCATTCCTTTCTCTATCTTGGTCACTACATCCTCTACCACATCACAGCTTTCTCTTATCATACTACTCCTGATTTTGTCTGTCATCTTTACACCAGCTATACTTGTCCCAGACAGAAAGAGGGACAGACATGTTGTTACACGGTAAAGGATCAGTGTTTTGATCACAATCTCACTTGATGTTAAGTGATGATGTGGTCCAGGATGGTAAACACACTATGCTTAGAGTTTCTAGTTCTCAAGCGATACTGCCGGAACACACCTATTGGTATTTGGCAACAGGTTTTCTAACTTGTGAGCTTTAGGTACCCAGGCAGGGATTATTTTAAAATGCCCTGCCACCAAGCTATGGTTTCCTCGCGATGTTTTTCTTCACTGAAATCTCAGGCTGATTTTAGATTTGGATAAGAGTATTTGAACCCGCATCGATTGCTTCAAAAAGGTTCAAAGAGATTGTACTATATCAATTTATCTTTTATAAAGTCAAGAAAGAATTTAGAAGAATAAAGAATTTATGATATTTTTTTGCTATTATCTCTGATTACACTAATGTTGGAATGAAGGGAATATTAACACGCCCGGAGGTCAGCGACGTAGGATGCTTATTTCCATAGAGAACCGGATGCACGCCCGACGCCATTGTGTGGACGCCATCTTGTATGCGGCGGATAAATTATGTTGTTGTTATTTTTTTTTTGCTTTTATTTCTATATTTACGTTGGTACTTGTTTTTTTTATAACACGCACAAAGAAGCTTTATTAAAACTTGTTCAATCGTTTTTGTAGTATTTAATTTGCAGTAAACTGTCGAATTAAGATATTTAAATGATTGATACAATCTGGATATAAGGTACCTACTACCTAATAAATAAAATTGAAGTGTCTGTTTGTAATATCAAAAAACAATTTTTTACTAAATACACATGAATCTATAGGTATACGGTAAATACCTATATCAAAAATATAATTTTTAAAATTTTTATCTGTCGTCTGTTTGTTCCGACTAATTTCCGAAACGGCTGGATCGATTCTGACGGGATTCGTTTTTGAAGATGGCTGAAGTTTGTCCGCGTAACTTTTATTTTTGGAAAATAATTATTAGAATTCCGCATAGAAAAATTAAAACTTGTAAAACTGTTTTACTGGCAAGCGTTTGAATTTGTGTGAAATTTCTTTGCTTACTGTTTAGTAGCGATCAAAAATAATTGCAAGAAAATTATTAAGGTTTCGTGTAAAAAAAATTGAAACTCATTAAATCTTGGACGATTCAATGGACACATAAAACATAATTTTCAAATGATTATCTAAAAACTATATTAGGCAATATGTAAAACGCAGGCAGAGCGGGAGGCAAACAGCTAGTATAAAATACACGAAAAATGAAAGAAAGGTTTCTAATTCTAGACACTAAATTAGCAGATAACTTTCATATCCAAGTTCTTAGGGTAAATCACATCTTTGAGAACGAGGAACTGATCATATAAGTTTACCTACCAATGTTTTGATAATTTCAAATTAAATTAAAATAACGAATTCATGTTTATCAAGTAAGTAATAAATATACCTACGTACTAAATATAATGCTTTTATTTACATAACAACAAACGATCTAGGCATGTTAATTAGGTGGCCGGTTAAAAAAGTCGACCCCGCGCACGCAACTCGAATATTATTACAACAAAATAACCTAATTCCAAAAACCGGTGCCCACCTTTCTAAAAATCACCACAATTACCCGCGGAAGCCGGTTACAAGCGATATATGCGCGAGCGCACGTCAGTCGACCAATCGTGTGCGTCTGACGTCTGTGTGCGTACGTCATTCGCCTACAACACACAACGCTAAATGTGATATATGATACTGAGTATTATTTCCTAGTGTGTGTGGCTGTGTAATTTGTCTCGAGTCGCCGCAAAGTTATATTTACTGTTACTCTTCTAACTTAACATTTCATTTTCGACTTTATCTCAATGGCATAAGTGAGTTATTGTGTTTCGTTTATTGTAATATTAACTTTGCAAGCTCAATGTCATTCACTTCGGACTCCGCACTTCTTATGTACAATTCTCTCGGTGATCTATGCTTCAGAATATACAGGACGTTGCTGTTGGGTTGACATCATCTGAACGTAATTTGAGTCTATTGTTATATTTTTTTATCGTTTTTAAATGTTGTTTTAGTTGTTTTAATAATAACGCTATTATTTTAAACAATGAGGTTGGTGTATGAAATATAATAATTTAAGAATAATTTCATACGTCGCCATTGGAACGTCGCAATTTAATATGTTTTATAAATAACACTTGTGTTAGCTATCGAATTTATTCAGAGCTAACAATTGTGTTAACTGTATGATTGAACGTTCTCTTTAGAAATAGTTACTCAAATCAAATCAAATCAAAATTTATTTATTCAATTTAGGTCCTAAGAAGGCGCTTATGAACGTCTAAAACACTACCACCGGTTCGGATAACAACCCAGTCGAGAAAAGCTGGCAAGAAACTCGATCTGGTTCTATTTTTTAATAAATATAATATATATCATTTTTTTTTTGTCATATAAAAAAACTATACAAATCGTAGCCATAATAATGTTAGCGGGT
The DNA here is from genome assembly GCA_014132275.2 of Samia ricini. Classification (NCBI taxonomy): domain Eukaryota; kingdom Metazoa; phylum Arthropoda; class Insecta; order Lepidoptera; family Saturniidae; genus Samia; species Samia ricini. Next base: position 39,646,014 of record AP028158.1, read on the forward strand.
GCGCACAGAGATGTGGGTTAATTCCAGACATCACTATCGTTCACGTAATGATCCACCCTGTGATAACCTTTTGAGACTAAAACTTGCTCGACATAATACTTGAACTTATTGTCAGGTAAATCGGTAATGTTACTTGGGATCTTATTGTAAAACCGAATACTATTACCTATAAAGCTTTTATTACACTTACTTAACCTAAAGCGTGGGATGGCCAACTTGCCTTTACTTCTAATATTAAAATTATGACGATCATTCACTAGATCTAGCTTGTCTAAATTTTTACGAATATGCAGTTATCGAAGATGTATTGGGAGGGCAAAGTTAAGATATCATATTCCGTACCTTTGGGTCAAATATAAAAAAATAACTCAAGTAGAATGAGCTAGTGGCATATATTAAATTAGCTAAATAAGTTGTAAGTCGCGGATGGCAGCTCTGTCACAGCAAGCTCGAACGTTGCGTCAAGCGTCCTGGGTTCGAGTTTTAATATTGAGCTTACAGTGATTTGAAACAATATAATGTAAAACAGTAATAAAGATTTTATGTAATATACGCTTGGCTAGTTACAATTTAAATATGTGTCCTCAGAAAAATATGTGTAGATATGTTTTCGGAGCCAGTACTTAGGTAGGTACTGATGACTATTACCTACTGTGTTTGATCATATCGTAACTTAACTCCAAGTAAGATATTAATTATAACGATATCTATATGTGTCCTGACAACAAATAGATAGGAATGGAAGAGGAAGACATGTTGCGCCGACCCCAAATAAAAATGGGAAAAGGGTAAGGAGATGATGATCTATATGTGTCCTGGAGAGGAACTGATAGCAACTGGCAATAACTAATACTTGACTGAACTATAAACAACGTTCTTCATATTTTGATAACTGCGTAATGGCTTTTTTCAAGCAGTCAATATAACGAAACAGGTCAATACATACTCACTCGCCTTCAACCACCATAGGTATTATCTATACGTTTCTTTGGATCGAAGTCAATTTACTGAACTTAGATAATGGTTTAATCATTATAAAAATTCATTGAATTATATTTCCAAATTTTTCAATGTAAAATATTAAACGTGAAAGAGCACGTTCTAGTGATGATTCGTTTCTAGACTTCGTTCACAAATATCCACATAATGCATGATTTTGCTTGATTGATTCGACCGAAAGAGTCCACTGCTGGACATAGGTCTCCCCCACAAAGGAGGCGAATTGCCATAATCGCCACGCTTGGCCTTGGATTGGCGATCGCAGTAGGTATTTGTGATACTTAGAGTATATTGCTGCCCATCCTCTGGTTTCTCCCTTATTCGCTACTACTTTCATGAGCGCTTTCATACATGCTCGTCGGTTATGAGTACTTTTCACCTGGCCTTTATTTAACAAGTGATCGATTTGGTCTAGATACGTTCGCCTAGGTCGACCCTTACCGACTTGCCCATAAACACATGTATGTATGTGCGCACACACAAACACAAAAACCTATTACGGATTACAATCATTCGCGATTACCGCTGTTAGGCATATGATGTAACCTACCTGCACGAGAACTCCATAGGACAGGCCTTATGAGCTTAGTGTGGAGATCCAAGGCACAACTAATGTAACTCGGCCAAAACAATCATATTATTATATTGGTAACGGACAGTATAATAACTAATGTATTGCTTTTGCATAATTTGTAAATTGAATAAATATGAAATTTGGAAATAAAAATGTTTACAAATAAATCCAGTAGTAATTTTAGCGCATTGCGAGCACAGCGGGATACTTCTTTCATATTGCTTATATAAACGTAATAATACTAAATCCTAGCTCTAGGTTAAAAAAATAAATAAACCACTTTTTTTTTATTTCGTTCACCCATAGTTAATTTCATGTTATATGTATATTATTGACAATAAGTTCAAATAAGTTCAAGTATTATGTCGAGCAAGTTTTAATCTCAAAAGGTTATTACAGGGTGGATCATTACGTGAACGATAGTGATGTCTGGAATTAACTCACATCTCTGTGCTTCCACTAACATTATTAAGACAACGATTGTATAGTTTTTTATATGACAAAAAAAATGTTATATTTATAAAAAAAAATAGAACCAGATCGAGTTTCTCGCCTGCGCTCTTCTCGACTGGGTTGTTTTCCGAACCGGTGGTAGTGTTTTAGACGTTCATAAGCGCCTTCTTAGGGCATAAATTGAATAAATAAATTTTGATTTTGATTTTGAATGAATAGACAAACAGAAAAACGCTGCTTTGTATGACAAAGAGAAATAAGTTGTCTAGAATTTTCTCGAACTTAAGAAACTTTGCAAGCGTTTCAATGCTAGATCCATTTGTCTCATAAAGTAAGTTTCATATAATTCGAAACAGCAGTAACTATCAAAACTATCCGAAGATATTGCAAGACATAAAATAAGACGCAATTTAAAATTACGGATTACAATGTAAATTTTGGCTCGGTGTGATATCCAAGCGCAGCATTTAAGGGATTTTTGTAAAAATAAATTAAATATGTTTGAAAATACCGATAGAAAAAATGTTACGAGGCAAAGATAATATTGCTTTTAACCTATCAGTTGAAAACATACAAAATATGCTAGGAGACTCTCAAAATGGTTGGTGGAGTAGGCAAATAATGTTTACCTTATCATTTCAACAGCGAACTCAAATTGTTCAACTCGTAAGTTATAGTTTAAAACTCGTTATCACCTTTTTTTTTTTTTTTTGACGGGGGGAAATGCGTTTACGCACTACCCTTACCTATTGTATTAGTGAGACCGAAGTCCCCCAATACAATAGGTAAGGAGGCACGGAGTGACGAGTTCCGTGCCAGTGTGGGACTCACCCGGGCGTGAAGCGCCCGGAAATACCCACTAAAACCCCCCGGGGCCGTCCGCTGCATTTGGGATGGGGGCGACACGGGGTATGGGGGCGACACGGGGTATGGGGGCGACACGGGGGATGGGGGCGACACGGACCAACTCGTTATCACCTAACCATACCAATTTAAAGAATAATTCATTATTAAAAAAATTTTGCATATTACTTTGTAGAAAGCTAAACAAAATAATATTAGCAGTATAATTGCACACACTGATATTGATTACTAACCGAATCATTGCCTTGTTATTATTTCTTTACATATTATGAAAGCCATCATTTCTCTGTGTCTGAGTCTTTCTTTCTGTTTTTTTCCTTTATTAATGCATTTAAGAATTATTTAACCGATTTTAACACCCATAAGTGTATTCTTTGTTCAGATGTTTTGGAGGAATCAAATTAGATATACCTGGATTGCTATGGGTTTTGTAAAAAAAGAAGGAAATAGGATACATACGTTCAATCGCAATGATTCTTGAGTTAAAGAAAACACATGTAATGTGCAGCTTTATTGTTAAGGAAATAATAAAAACAAGCTTGTGTTTCACGCGATTCGATTCAAAAGTAGGTATAATTAATATATTTATGAATAATAATCACTAATATTTACAATAGATTAACGATGCGAAGGTGATTGAGAAAACCGGTAAGGGTCGTATTAGGCAAACGTATCTCGGCTAGATCGAGGATATTCTGGAGAAAGGACGCGGTCAAAAGTACCCATAACCGAAGAGCATGTAAGAAGGTGGTTATGAAAGTAGAAGAAGCGAAAGATTGCTATAAGGATCTTAGCAAGTGGAAGGATGTGGTCTCTGCCTACCCTTATGGCGAGAGAGGCGTGACGTTATGTTAAGTATAAGAGGTCTGTATAAATGTTTTTTTTTTTTTCATACTAAGAATATTCCATTCCAATATGGTAATTTAGAACGAATACGTGCCTACGAAAAACTAACTCTATTTATTACCTACCAAGTCTGAAAAAGGATATTACATGATGAATATTTAATATTTTTAATTTTAACTACCTACGCTCACTGATGTTCGCCTAGAAATATAAATTCAACAATAACCATTATTAATAATTGGAGAAAAAAACAGTTTCCATTTTTTTGTTGTAACAAATCAAAATAAAAAAAATATTTACTGAATTTAGAGGCCCTAAGAAGGCGTTTATGAACGTCAAAACACTACCACCGATTGGGAAAATAACACAGTCGACTAGAGCCGGCAAGAAATTCGATCTGGTTCCCTTTTTATATAAATTCAAAATATAAATAAACATAATATTTTAAAAAACTAGCTATGTGTCAGCGTTTCATATATTCTTCACTGCATTTTAATTTTTTAAACGGAACCCAATTTTTTTTTAGTACTGAGATAAAAAAAATATTTCTCATAAATTCATGCACTTGCCAGTAAAACTGTGCATTGAATCGGATTTTATTCCAATTTTTATGAGATTTAATTTTTTTACGCGAAACCATATTTATTTTCGAAAATTGAAAGTATTCTAAGTTATTTGGAGTAACTTCAGCTATTTATCAAAAAAAGTCCCGTCATAATCCGTGCAGCCGTTCCGGAGATTACCCGGAACAAACAGCCAGACAAAAAAATTTAAAATTGTATTTTTGGTATAGGTATTGTATATACATTCATATCTATTTAGTAATCAAAACAGACATTACAAACAGACACTTTAGTTTTATTTATTAGTATAGATAAAAACTATGCAAAACATAGGTACAACCATTGTCAGCGGAAGCACAGAGAGGGGTGTAAATTCCAGGCATTACTATCGTTCACCACCCTGTAATAACCTTTTGAAATTAAGACTTGCTCGACATAATACTTGAACTTATTGTCAGGTAAATCGGTAATGTTACTTGGGATCTTATTGTAAAACCGAATACTATTACCTATAAAGCTGTTATTACACTTACTTAACCTAAAGCGTGGGACGGACAACTTATCTATAATATTAAAATTATGACGATAATTTACCAGATCTAGCTTGTCCAAATTTTTACGAGCATACATTAGTTTATCGAAGATATATTGGGAGGGCAAAGTTAAGATATCGTGTTCTAGAAAATTGTTCTTTAGAAAACCCTAAAGCTTATTAATAGCTACTCGTAAAAAAAGCAGTTAAAAATCGAGATGTAAAAGGCACTAAACAGAAATCGAGTGTACGTACTTAACTTCAGATATTTTGACAGTTATATATTTTTTTATACAGTATAGGCACAGTACTTTAACCACAATCTCACGTGATGTTAATTGACGATGTGGTCCAGGACGGTAAACACAATAAACCTAGATACTTGTTCTCAAATGATAGTGTCGGAAAATACCTATTGAGTATATGGCGACAGATTTTCGAATTTTAAGGTGGTAGCTTCCCAGGCGGGCATTGTTAGAAAATGCCCTACCACCATGCTATGGTTTCCTCACGATGTTTTCCTTCACCAAAAGCTTAGGCTGATTTTAAAGTTGCATAGGTGGGTTTCGACTCCGACCACACTATCTACTGCGCCATCTCGCTTGTAAAAATTTAATAGATATATTTTCTAATACTATGGGTACCTATAGATTAAGGGCTTTGACCACCGTCTCACCTGATGTTAAGTGACGATAAGACATACTAGACTGGCTCTTAAGTGATTCTTCCAGACCACACCTATTGGAATTTAGCTAATGGTTTTCAAACTTGAGAGTGATAGCTACCCATACGGACATTGTCAGGTTTATTATAGAATTGGATAGGTGGATTCGAACCAGCGTTCATCGACGCTGAATCTGACCGCAATACTACAAGTAACTGTACTATGATCGCTTTAATTTTGCACTTTCTCATTTAACCTCACGTTCAATTTGGTTTTTGATAGTTCTCTGATGAATGTAAATCGTCTTTTGATATTTACTTTACATCGCACGTTTGTAGGATCACAAAAGTAAGATTTATAATCCAATGAAAGATGAGACTCTTTTAATATATTTAGGAAATCGAATACAAGATAATTGATAATCTAAATAAATCAAATGCCCTTTAGGATGTTACCTCAATCGATTTTGAAACCGTTTTCTAACAACGGTTTGTAAGTAGGCTGCATGTTCAATGTTTTTTCTCCAAGCTCCAAAAAATCTTTGAATTTTACCACATAGTAAGTACAGTTCAGTTTGCTTAGAGAATATCTTTCCTAGAAACCGAATTGTTAAATTCATTGTTAACTCAGTAGCAAGAAATAAGTACATAACATTATTGGCACTTTTACAAATAAAGCTTATTATCCCATCAGTCAATATAGCTAGATTAATATTTCTTCAATTATGTTCTATGTATATCCTAAACACGAAGACAGCCACTCTATTCCTATCAAATTTGGGAATCAGAAACTCTCAAAAATGGATCCTATAAAAAAGAACAAAAAATAATATGACTGATGCTTCGTCTCAAATGGTAAACAAATCTCTTCTGCCTATCTCCATAAATGAAACCTTGAATATGATGGGATATCGAAACAAGCCAATTTAATAACAGCCTCTATATCGTTCATAAAGTACCAATTTGCCCTACCGCATGTAAAACAAACCAATACCGAAGCAATTAACTCGGACGGACGACGCATGCTCGAATTTCAAAACTCGCACACACACTAACCGGTGTGGGTACGCCTATAACTGCGTCGGCCAATCGCGTGGCGCCGTCAGCCGGGCCGCTAAAACCGTGCGTTGTGATTGGCCGACGCGCGTAACGATCTTGATTTCGGTTATTTTCGGCGGGTGTTTTATGAAATCACGGGGCAACAGACGACCGACGTGTTACGATCTCTTTCATAGAGACGCATCACTATAATATAAATACTTTGTTTTATGTATGTTCATGTTTTTTTTTTTTTTTATGTTATTTTATATCTGTCATATGATAATGTCGTTATGGATGGCGGTCGTGTAACTCTTTTTAGCATAATGGTCTCTCATATATGTATGAAGCTTTTGTTTTTGCTCGTTCAAGATGTGGGTTTTTTTATGTTTCCGCTTTATGGGATGTGTGGTGTGTGTTTTATGACGTAAGAATACGTTTTGACAAACGATTTAGATCTTTTGAGAAAATTACTTGGAAGTTTAGTTGATTTTTTTTTTATTGATTCATCGCAGTGTTTTTCCCTCAGAGAAAGTTTCAGATCTTATTTCAGAATTCGAACCCACACCCTACCAATGAATCATTATTACTTAATCCTCTCAATTAAATTACTACGTAATGTATGATGATAATATTCTTAAAAAAACTTATATGTACATTCCGTTTTCCAAATTGTAATTGTACTTTTTACATTAGAAATTTAAGTTTTGACGAAATTTCATACACAAGAATCAATGCCTATTAAAATTGTGGTTTTTTTTTTAGTATAGTAATAGTATTAGGTTCTGCGACATAGTTCTAAAGCACATCTACGATTTACCTGACAATGAGTTTAAGCACTATGCCACACAGGTTTTAATGTCTAAATATTATTGCAGGGTGGATCACAGGGTGGTGGAATTGACACCCCTCTCTGTGCTTCCACTAAAACCGTTTATTGTTATTATCTTATAATTTATATTATATAAACTTAAAAAAAGATTTTCAAAAGAGAACCAGATAGAGTTTCTCGTCTGCGCTCTTGACTAGGTTTTTCCGAACCGGTGGCAGTTCTTTGACGTTCATAAGTGCCTTATGAGGGCTTAAAATTAAATTTAAAAAAAAAATGATTTTGAATGATACTATTTACATATATTTCTATTCTATTTTATTCGTATATATTCTATATCTAAGGATTATAATTATAAATATTGGACTTAATAGATAAAAAATAAGGTTTAATTTAGTTTTCTATACGACCGGTAATGGAAATATGTTTTCAAACGTACCGAAGGGTCATACGTTTAAAAAATATAATAAATAAAATTGAAGTGTCTGTTTGTATCTAATATCAAAATAATAGATAACTTATTACTAAATACATATGAACGTAATTATGTACTTTTACTAAATACATTATTTTAACATTTTTTGTCTGTCTACGGTAGGTAAGTCACGTCTTTTGTAATTTTATTATTGGAATTAATTTCTAGTTTATAGGTACGTATTATTTTTAATTTACAATACCTACTATTATTTGTGGCATGAATAGTACCGGCCAAGAATAGTAACACCCTTTATCTTTCCGTGGGTGTCGTAAAAGGCGACTAAGGGAAAAAAACCAGAGCATGGGCACCAGCATCCTCTAAGTACCACAAACACCTGACTGCGATCGCCAACCCACCTTCCAAGCGTGCCGATTATAGCAATCCCGCCCTTATTAGGGGAGATCTATGTCCAACAGTGGACGCCTTATGGATGAATGGATAGACGGATTATTAATTTAGTGCATTATTTTTAATCAATTAAAGACAAATGAAATAAATAATTCTAAAAGTAATGCAGAGAAAACTTTAAGTTTGAAGGCCTGCGCCAATGTTAGTTGCCAACGGCACTCATAGAATGTTTTTTAATTAACTACCGACATAAGTTAGGGAGATAAGTGCTCCGTGATTACCCCCATTATTTGCGTAGATGGAGCCCTATACTAAAATTTCTCTTGGGCCCCTTGGGCCTGATTGTAGCGAAGCCGATGTCCAAATGTCCACAAAATAAACAAACCTGCTTACGCTGATTAAAATATATAATGAGATTTATTAACGTAAATAAGTATGAATGGATAAAAAATAAATATCTAATTACTCACAATTTATGTTAAAAAACCAAGTGAGATAAACGATTCAATCAAGTATCTTTGAACATTTTTAGCCTTTATTCGGCAAACTTAATTGTTAAATCATATATAACTGAAGATTGTTTTAGTTTTTCGACATAACTACCTATTCTGCTTTTATAGAAGCTTTTTTTTGTACACGATATAGGCTCAGTGCTTCGATCACAATCTCACCTGATGTTAAGTGACGATGTGGTCCAGAATAGTAAACATACTAAGCCTGGGTATTGTTTCTCAAGTCATATTGCCGGAACACACCTATTGGTGTATGGAAGGTTATAGCTACCCAGACGAGCATCATTAGAAAATGCCCTACCACCATGCTATGGTTTGTTGGTTGGTTGGACAGGTAGGATCGAAGCCGCGTCGATTTACGCGGAATCCGGTCGCTATACCCACTGCGCCATAATCAGCCTGTATTCGGCAAACTTAATTGAAGACGGTTTTAGTTTTTCCAGATATCTATACCTATTCTACGAAGTTCTAAACTTTAGAAACTTGCGTGTATCCTAAAATTTTTAATGTTAGTATTTGCTTACAAATGTTGAGGCCCCTGTAGCCCTGAGGCTACAATTGTTTACTTACATGTATAATATTCCATCATATTTTGGTTATATCTATATGCGGCAGAGAGGTCCACTCCACCGCCGGCCCTCAACCCAAAGAGGGCCGCAAATGTCGCTTTACTTTGACCCTCCAGCTTGAACACTTGGACTCACACTAACTTTGAAAATACACTATGAAATTGTCACTTTTAGAATACACTAAATATGTGGTCACATCATCGTAATATTTATTTAAAAAATCACTTCGAAAGTACGTACGAAATTCTTAGACAATAGACTTCGAGACACCATTTTGTTTCGTCTTTATTTCCGTTCCAAATATAAATACAATATCATTTACACCGAATTGTTTGTTTTATTGTTGCTATTATTACCTATTGCATTCTGAAATTATTTCAATTTCAAATTAATCAAAATTTTTATTTCGATTTCACTTTTGACGATATATATATATATATACATTTTAACAAATTTTATTTTTGTGTAGTGATTTAATTCGGACTCAAAAGTATTGTTAAATAATTTTATTCTGTAAATAAAACAATAAATAATTATTTTAATCGAATTTCCGACTGCTTCTTTGTAATTATCACGATATTTTAGGGAATAATAATTAAAACAAAAAAAAAAAAAATTCAGATATAGAAAGATGGAATGGTAAGTATATTTTCAACATTCAAATTTGAATTTTTTTCAATTTTTTTTTTTTAAACTTATTCGTGCTTATTATGATCTATTAAAAAATGTCAAATACAATCGAGACGTTAACAAGTAATGCTCTTGGATAATAAACATAATTTTTAATTTTAATTATTTTTATTTTTGGTTTGTATAAATATTTGATTACTATATTTTTGCACGATTTATTTAAAGAAAACATTTTTTTAGTATTTCTAATTTCTTTTTGTAATTCAAAATATTCAATAAATCTGTTGATTTGTATTTACACGCTTAGGTTTTTTAATTAAAACCGACATTCGATAAAGCTTTGTAACGACTGATTGGACATTATCTCATTGAAGATGGCGGATTTAAATAGCGAAAAAAATTCGACCAATGGCGTAACCGGAAAACATGAAAAAGTCCCACCTATTGGTCAATCGACGACGCTGTAGTTAATTTCAATGCACTAATGATTTTCATAGACAAAAAAAAAACAACAACAACAGGTCGCCGTGAAAGTAGCATAAAATCATGGCGTCATTCGATTCGCCGTCGTATACTTGCTGTAGTCGATGCTTTTGTAGGTAATTTCGCTTGGTTTTCGGTAAATTTTCCGCTGTTTGATCATCGGGTTTTCCGGTTCGATTGTAACACAGGTCGGGATCATCGATCACCTTTTCTCACGAGAATAATCATTTTATTTTGATAATTATAACGTGGAAATTGATTTGCTTTGCTTTTTTATGAAGTCGGTTTTGGTCGTTGGTTTTTCTTTTTAAACATACTGTACGTTTAGATACGTTAGTTAGATAAAATTAGTTGCTTGATTATATATTTCACAAACAATCTATAGTTCTCTTTAAATAACTAAGCAGTTACAGCAAGTAAAAAAAAAATTACATGTTGTGTTTGAACGTATGTGTGCATATGTACACATTGTCCCCTCAATAACAATGTACCTACATGTTTCTATTATTCTATATTCTGATATTACTTTTCCAGATTGTTATCGTAATTGGAATTAAATGTTATTATCATTTTAAGCGCCATATTAAAATTTGAAAATTCGATATCAAAATATAAAAAGCCTGAAATTCAATTTTCGGTGAGGACATTATAATTACAGTTAACAAACCTTCCTATTAAATATGACATACTGTTAATTGTTTTTACGTGATGTTTTTTTTTTAATTTAAACGTTTACCTAACCTAACCTAACCTAACCTATAAATGTTTCAAAGAGTTTTTTTATTTTTTTATTTTATTTATTACACAGGCAGCGCCGATAGAACACATATTATACATTGCCCGCTTAATAAATAAATCTACTTATGGTATGCGTACCCATTAGGTAAAGGCGCTCACGACTTTGGAAGACATCTTACTTTTTAGACATGTTAGTAATAACTATAGACACTGCACGCACGCACGTACCTAACTATTCACTTCGAACTGAATTCACACCTAATAGAAACACAACAATGGCCGCCGCCCATACCGTCATCAAACACGTTCCATTTTCAAAATCGGACGCGTTCAAATTCGAAATCCGATTGTCGTCCGAATATCGACGTCGTTCGTTGTACGTGTTAGTGATTATTAAGATACGTCTTTATCGAACCGCGGTCAGTTTGTTACAGATAAATAGACGGATAGTGATAGCTTTAGTGTCGTTTTTGAGGTATATTTTACGGTTGGTTCGTTTAGAATCGATCAATTGTGACTTGTCGTCGGCGGCGGATCGGTTTTCTTGATATCTTAGAAGCGTTACCTACTACGTTAGATCGTGGGATTATTGATTTTATTATTATTATGTACCTATCACTTATTCGATTGTTCTTTATTTATAACTAGCTGGGTGCACGCGGCTGCGCCCGCATTCCATATATTCTTCACTGTGTTTTAAATTTTTCATACGGAACCATAATAATTTGCTTTTCTTTTATAAGGTAAATATTTCTCATATATTTCCCGTAAATTCAAATTGGATGTTTGGATTGGATGTCATTCAAATTATTATGAGTTTTAATTTTTTTACACGAGCCCTAATTTACGTGGACAATTAAAAGTAGGTATTCTATAGTTACGCGGAGCACCTAACTTGATCTATTTACCAAAAAAGCCCCGTCAAACTCCGTCCAGCCATTCCGGAGATTAGCCGGGACAAACCGACAGAGAGTAGACAAAAATTAAAAAAATATATATTTTTGGTCTAACTTTCGTATATAAATTCATATCAATTATGTACATAAAGACACTTCAATTTTATTTATTGGTTTAGATAAAACGAATTAATTTTGAATAGAAAATAATTTCGTATCAGGGTTGTAATAGAAATTGTTATTTAAAAACAAATATAAGTCTATATTACTGACTTATGAAGTATCTTTCTATACGTGAAAGAATTTTTTACATTGGTTATAATTAATAGTTTATGAGTTTGTCTAAAACAACAAAAAAAATCGATTTTACTTCTTTATATATTAGTATATATATTATTAATTATTTTAATACTATCAAATTGGTATTCATATTTCAAATTATACATACCTAAGGACCTAAATTTAGTACAAAATACCCAGAATTATGTTTAATATATCGATTACCCTTAAAAATGAGACAATAGGAGAACTCTTTCTTTCTTTCTTTCTAACAATAGAAAGCTCGCGTAAACACCAGGTTAGTATTCAAGGTGTTAATGGACTGTGCTGTCTTTTCTATGATAAATCTAATTTATCAAAACCCTTAGGGGTCTTTATAACCTTGAGTGGGTTTAGTATGTAATAGTAACAAACACAAAACCACCGTAGGTAATAAGTACGATTCCTGGCGTTCATGCTATTATGAAAAATCCGAACTTAGTTAATCCTATAAGACCTAGTTTTGTAAGAAAAAGGTTCCACTTTAAAGAGCTTTAACTAAAATCTCATATCATATTTAGTGAGGAAGTTGAACAGTTTAACCACGTTCAACCTAAAGATAATGGCTCTTAAATGATGCCACCGGAACACACTCATAGATATTTGGCGATAGATTTTCTAATCAAAATTTATTGCTAATCACGAGCTATCACCTTGATTAGATTTATAATAACAGCTTATTTCCTCAAATTCTTGCTAGATTTTTGTTTGTCATGTGGTATTACTTTTTTTTAATTAATCAAATTGCGTATATGATTCTATATTATATAGTTTTGGTAGCATTTAACGTGGTAATAGTGTCGATTATTGTTTACCGCCATTTTGTTGGGGCGTTGAAAATTAGGAAAAAACTCGAAATCAGTTTTAAAAAATGTATAGGTATTCATGGACATAATTAATTATTAAAAAAAGTATTTTAACAAAAAGTCAAATTAATAACTTCATAGATAATATTTTGTCGGGATCTCAGTCTGTAATGTAGCAGTTATTATTGTCTCTAGTTTTTAAGACTTGCGTATTTAACCATATATTGCGTAATTTTGGTGGCGTTTTTGTATGATATAGCGTTGGTTATTTTACACAAGTGTATTGGAAAGACTGTCGCGAAACGTTTATTCGGAGGTGCCACGAAAACTCCATATTGTAACAAGATGAACCACTCGTTTTGCTGGAGCTTAAAAACATCGACACAAGATTGAAAACATAACTTATCACATGACAATGGCAGAATTGTGCATTTAAATCGTTGATTGCCCTTAACCAAAATTAACTTTATAGATATATATAATTTTTATTTCTTAGTTCTCTCTCGTGATGGAAATAACCGTGATTATGTCAGATCTTCCTTAATATGACGATTACCCATAAAAAATAAACAGTAGTAATTTCAAAACTATTTTTTTACCTACATAGATATGAATGTATACACGATCCCTATACCAAAAATATAATTTTTAAAATTTTTGTCTGTCTCTCTGTTTGTTCCGCTTAATCTCCTAAACGGCGAGACCGATTTGGACGCGACTTTTTTTGTTGGATAGCTGAAGAAACGCCGCATAACTTAGATTACTTTAATATTTCGAAAATAATTAAGGTACGCGTAAAAAAATACAAAAACACATAAAAATTGGAATAAAATTCGATTCAATGCACAGTTTTACTGGCAGGTATTTGAATCAGTGACATATATCTTTGATACAGTTAGTTGCAAAAACAAAATTGGTAAATAATTAGGTGCCCGTGTAAAAAAAAATTAAAAAGTATATTATGCAGTGGAAAATTATTATCAAACGCGGGAGCAACCGCGGGCACAGAGCTAGTATATATATTATATATTCACACGATCAGTACTAGGTAGGTACCTACTTGGTGTTATTTGATACTCTCTCGGCTTTGATATAGACGGTCGGGTATTAGAATTACATGGAGTATAGATTTACACCTAACATAATATAATTATCCAGTGTCATACTTTAAAAAAAATTAATAAAAAGAATGGTTTCATTAGATATACAATTTTCTCTTAAAAATTTTCTGTACGATTCTTTAATTTTAGGAAATTGATTATTTATTTTCTGTTATTAACGTACCTTCTCATTAATTAAGTTACACATAGATAATAATAGCAAGTAAATATTAAAAAAAAAAACAATGTTTTCTATCTACGTACGTGTATATTTTTTATATAATTTATTCATATTTAATAAATTTATTACTTATCTTACGTTTGACATTTGATTTTAGTCGATATTAATATTGTTAATTTTAAACTCTTTTTTAAATGTATTTGTTTTTTTATTTGCTTTTTTATGTTTACGTATTGTATGCAATTGTATTTTATTTATCACTTCATTTTTTATATCCTACCAGTATAAAATTGATTACCTAATTTGCCTTGGAATACTTTTTTATTATTTTGTAAAAAAATATGAAAAAAAAGTATTATTTTAATATATATATATTATTATGACTGTACAAAATTTATTTTTCAAAATTCAAAGAACTTTTAGTTTATTCTATTGATATGATTGGTATATAAAATCCAATAGAACCTTTTTAACAACACACAGAACAATACATGTTATTCATAAAGAACACACACACAACCACACAACGACTAAAAAAAAAAATCGTTCACATTATTTCAATAGGTACTAAAACTACACTAATTAATAAATAAAACAGTACGACACGAAACACACATTCCAAATAGAAAACCGACATCGTTTTAAATAATATTCGGAAATCGAAAAAACCGATAGATTCCGTGCTGAATTTAAAAATAATGACGTAGTTATTCGCGAAACGGGCGCGTAATGTTTCCCGCGCGTTTCGCTCGGCGGACCGAGCAGCGCGCCGCCAAAATACTCTCTACTCGGCACGTGGCGAAGCGCGGGATAATCTGCCCCGAAACACCTACCGACCTCACGGGATTTTTATTTTGAGAGCGCCATTTTTTTTGTATTATTTTTATTAAAGATGTACAACATTTTTTTTTTTTTTGCCCTGAAAATGTCTTTACTTCCGTTGTGATTTGAAAATAGATGAACCGAAAAAGCTACTTGAAAAATGATAAACACAAACATACGTCTATAAGATTTAATGTGCGAGAGAATGAGATAGAACATTATACAGAATTTCTCATATTTTTGGGGTTTACTCTTTGTGTGGTGTTAGTACTGAGGCTATTCTTGTCTACCGAGAGAATCGGCGTTGTATAGTATCTAGTAATTTATATCAATTATATATGTGTATAATTCAATTCAATTCAATTTATTTGATAAAAACAGTTTAAGGTAAGTAAAATTTTTACAATTTGTAAAATCGTTTTCATTTAATATTACTTTTTTTTTGTTTTATACACTTTACAAGTAGGTACAAATATGCTTGATATTTAAACTGTATAACTTGCCCTTTTTAACAATTGCTACCAAGATAATAGTTTTCACAAATTATTATAGTTTTCATTAGGTTGTAGGCTACTTTATATGATTTTTTTAAGATTATAACCTACATTTGAATAAATATAATACATACATCGATATTTCACAAATGGAGTTCTTTGTACACATAGTTTTTGTTTAGTGTTTATAAAGATTTACCCACGCAACAATTCTTGATTTGTATTTATATATATGTAACTTTTTATGAATTTCACAAAATACTCTTTTTCATATTAATATTATACCCAAATACATCAGAAAAGAAAAACGATAATAGAAAAGAGGACTTATAGACCACTATATCACATACATTCACATCTCTTGTATTAAACGTGTGTTATCAAATTCATATATAGATATCACCACGCCTTTTTCCCGTGGGGGTAGGCAGAGTATATATCCCTCCACTTGCTATAATCTCGACACACTTCTTTCGCTTCTTTTACTTTCATTAGCGTTTTCATACATGCTCGTGTACTTTTCAAAGCTCAAAAATTACGTATCGGACTTTGACGTGAAATGTCCATTGGTGTGCCTTAGCTGTCAAATCGAAACTTATGTCACGATGGCAATTTACAATTTACCTTTCGCATCTCCAGGGCGTCGCGTGCTGACCATCTCTTTTTGGATATGGAACAAAAGAAGTTTGTTTTATCCAAACATTTATAAACAGAACACAATTGAAGAACACTTCACAAAGCGTTAAACAAACATTTCCTAAAAAAAGTTTTTTTTGTTGTTTCTGTCTCTTTTCATACCTGATTTTAATGACGTCAATTAAATTTCTGTAAGAAATACATATATCGTTCGAAATTTACTTCAAAGTGTTGATAACTTATTGAAACATGTATAAAAATAAATAAATAAACACGTTTCTTGAAAAATAAATATGCTTTTTTATGATTGTGAAAACGCGCCTCAATTGTTCATTATACCTTTGTGAAAAACATGGCTAGGTTTAAAATCATGCCATTTTGAATATATCATCACTTAACGTATGATTTTATTCAAATGATCAAAATTGTAGCTATACAATAACATGTAGAAACAACGGCTTTACTTAATTAATAATTAAGTCATAGAGAAAAAATAAAGATTATAAAAATATTTGCTCCGCACGCGTTTCGTAGCGTTATCCCGTGACGTCACGTCGCATCGTTCTCGCATCTCGTTTTTATCTCACGTCCCTTTCGCACCCTAACGATGACTGTGCACATATCAAAATTGTTATCAGTCATTATTATCTCTATCCATGAAGTTGTTATTACTGTCTTTAAATTAAGATGTTACAGGGAATTAATAAATATCTTGAATGTATACCAACGCAGATTTTTTTTTGTAGGTAATGGTTAACCAAATAAAGAGAAAAATATGTCTAATATGTAGTGATATCAATTCTTCATAATATGGTAGTTTTGATTATATTTAACTCATTGAAAATAAAATAAAAATAATATGCTAACTGAAAAAAATATTATTATATATTCGACTGATAAAATTCTGAGAACAAACCTTGAAAGTTTTTAGTAGGGATCGAGACAGAACATTCTATCTCTTTCCCGCAAAACGTATCTTAGTTCAGAAGCTATGCGCGAAGCACATAATGCACGCGACGTCATAATTTAGTATAAAATGTTTTATACAATAAAATTAAAACGCTTGTAATTATATTTTTATAATATACTTACTTGTTATTTTTGATTAAATTTTAATATTTGTTCTCAGTAGTAGTAGTATATGGACTGTATTTATATTCAATAATAAACACAAAAATAATTCGCTGCATTATATCTTTCTAATACTCATATAAAGTATTTAGATAAATCATTAAACTGGTGACTATTTAAAAAAAAAAATGTAATATATTGGTTTTCAAGTTATAATCCGACTAAAGAGTGCGACAGACAGATATAAATACTTTGCCTTTTATAATAATACTTAGTATGAAATTAATGAATGAAAGTGATCAATGATGTAATGTACTGTGAGTCATTTATTGCTCATAATAGATTAATCTCTACGTCAAAGTCGATCAACGATTCTTAAGGAGACGCGACCACGGTGACTGTGGACTTGTACAAATTTATATTTTATTAATATTTTCGGGCGTAGAACGTCGTGTCACTTAATTGTTTTATTTTCTCGACGTTTCGCCCTGGTTACTCAGGCCGTGGTCACGAGACGACTGAAGTGTTACGGTGTCTACGTCAGCGGGATAATTATTGGAAACTAATATAGTCTGTTTATGCCATGGCCATGAATTATATTTTCGCACACTACACTCACCGTACCCACTTTAAACTTGGTCGATCGCCTGCGAGGTATTAATTTCTCAATCACTGGATTCCACGTTAAAGATAGTTTTAATCTAGTAATAGTAATTGTTACGATGATGTTTAGTAGGTATACTACTACGAATTAATAACCCAATTTTAACTTCATATGTAATCATACACAATGAACGTGATCGAGAGGAAGACGCGCAAAATGGTGGGTGGATTAAGTCTTAGAAAAATTGGAGGTACCTAACCGCCAGCATTGCTCAAGATCGTGATCGATGGATCGATCTTTGCAAAATCAACATATGTGGTCATGATACTTAGTACCAAGGCTATCAACAGGTAAGAAAGAAGCCGATACCTTCAAATAATAATCAATCGAATATTTATTGGATTTTTTTACACGGTATAGGCTCAGAGCTTTGACCACAATCTTACCTGGTGTTAAATGACAATGTGGTCCAGGATAGTAAACACACACTAAGACTCGAGGTACTGGTTCTCAAGCAATACTGCCGGAACACATTGGTATTGGTGTGCATTGGTATTTGGCGATAGCTTTTTAAATTTGAGGGTGGCGGCTACCCAGGCGGGTATTATTAGAAATTGGCCTAAAACCATGCTTTAGTTTCCTCTCGATGTTTCCCCTCAATGAAAGCTTAAGCTGATTTTAGAGTTGTATAGGTGAGCTCAAACCCGCGTTCATTGACAGGGAATCCAGCCGCACTATTCACTACGCTATCAGCGCTTCAAATCATATCGTAGCTTAAATATTGAACACGAATATCTAAATTCATGTAGATTTACTGGTTTAAATTTAATCAGTAGATATCATCTTCAGTTGACGCTAAGAAATATTATCATAGCATAATGAAAAGAGTATATCTATTTTAATAATTAACTTAAAATATTTCAATTATTTTACATGAAGTAAGTAATCACTGCGTGCACTTACTATTTTCTCTACATACTTACAGTTAAAAGTCCTCCTCGTACCTCCGGTTTAGTACATTCTTCCTTTTACATCCAATCTATTCTTCCAATGAATGCACTTCCCTTGGAAATCAGGATATCCACGAGCCGTATGGCTTTCGAAGCCAAGATACGGCAAATCTATACTCATTTTTTAGCAGAATCATTGCACTAATACTTTTCTATTAATATATTATTAATAAATGTATTTTATATATATATGATTGTATGTATTGTATGTGTGTATGTGGTATTTATTTTATTGAATTGGTATTTATATTTATATAATTTTGGCGAAAGCAATGGCGAAATAGACCGGACGGTAAAGCATAGAATTAACGCAGCATGAATGAAATGGCGGCAGGTTACGGCTACTACGTGTGATCCGCAAATCTCCTGTAAATTAAAGGGGAAGATTTACAAGAACATAATACGACCTGTCGTCTTGTATGGATCAGAATGTTACCCCATAAAGATGACGGACGAAAGAAGATTACATGCAGCTGAGATGCGAATGTTGAGATGGATGTGTGGGGTAACAAGAATGGACAGGATTAGGAATGAGTATATTAGAGGAACTTTGAAAGTGGCGCCAATAACAGACAAGTTAAGAGGCGGTCGTTTATCCTGGTGTGGACATGTGATGCGCAGGGAGAAAGAGAATGTTATAAGAAAGGTATTGGATATGAATGTGGACGGTTACATGAGAAGGGGAAGACCAAAGAAAAGATGGATGGACTGTGTGAAAGATGATATGTTTATAAAAGGAGTGAATGCGGAGATGACAACAAATAGAGAAGAATGGAAGAGGAAGACATGTTGCGCCGACCCCAAATAAAAATGGGAAAAGGGTAGGGAGATGATGATGTATATATATAATTTTATATATGTATAGAGTATTAATACTTAGTTTTATACCTATGTTTGTTACTCTCTTCACCACCCTAAGGTTGACTGGGAGAAAATGCCTACGCCATTAAGTCCGCCTTAGTGCAAATAAATGTGTGCAAAAAATGTTTAATAAATAAATAAAAGGTATGTATTATATTAATAATTATTTTTCATTTATAATGGTAATATTTTTCTAATTTGATTAATTCGTCCGTATTTACATATTTATTTAATATATCCATCTATTTATTTGTTTTAATTTATAATCTATTTTTATTTAATCATCAAACAAATCGGCCTCCAAAAGACGTAACAGATAAAAAAACATTTGAAGCGGAATTAGCAAAGTCACATCAATCATACCTATATATTTATTTAATCGTATGTCAAAAATCGTATGGACAATACCGAACAATAGATAAATATTATTTATTAATACAAAACATGGCCTAAGTTCACGGTTTACGTAATGACGTGTTCTTTGACAGCATTAAATGCTTTACGTTTAATGTACAAATAAACAGTCATTTATTATATTATTATTATTATTATCGTTTATTGAATATTATGGAAGAAATTGGTTTATATTAATGTTTGTATCTACATATATGGAAAATATTTTATAAACACTATAGCAGGATATTGTCTGTCAGTTTGAATTAGAAATAAAAGAAAATGTTTTTCTATCTGCCTATTAATAATAACTGACTTATTACTCGAGAACGAGTGATTCGATTATTATGATTATCATTTTATAACTTTAGATAACTAAGTTAGAAATTATAGTAAGTAATGTGAATAATTGTGAATTTTAAAATTTAAGCGAATACACTGGGCGCTGCTAGTAATGATTAAATAAAATCCTATTTATTGTATATTGATGTGCCGGGAAGTACTTGGCATAGCTACTTTTTACAAAATTCTAATCCTATAGACCTAACTTTATGACGATGCACGAATAACGTGAAATGACGCTCCGTTTTTCGCAACAACGCAATTTTAACATGATATTATTGACGGTTACTTTTTATAAAATTATAATATGTGTGGCATTATCTTCTTGTTTCCTTAAACATTTGAATTTGCTTATTTACAAATAATGTCATTAGCGGCAAGAATACGACGGATAAAATTAAACTCTATACTATTAAGATAAGGTCGAAATTACAATATTATCTATTTCAAGTTATAACGTTGTTCCCAAGTCTGGATATTAGCCGGCGAGCTCGACACTACTGCGATTCGTCGGACAGCTGTCAAAATTCGAAGGCGGTTCTAATCGGGCGGAACCGACGACGTACTTCCGTCTCTCTCCCGCCCTACCGCGATCAGGATTCCGCACGCGTATATCTCACATAATATAGGGTTCTGTAGGAAATTAAACCATACTAGTTGCTTTATCTGGGGTTGCCTGAGTTTTGCATTTTATGTAAAAGAAATAAATGAAATAAGAATATGAAAAATGTATTATTCCAAACCAATTAACCCGCTATAGGAACCACGTTAATATATTCGTTTTTCATTTATTTACTAGGGAAAAATAATATAGAATATTTTATTACTTAAAAAATTCAACAGACTCAATCATATACCCAATAAAGTTTCTGCTCAGATTACCTGAATATAAATTGTTTTTAAAATTTATGAGAAATATGTATAATTTATCTTAGTACTAAAAAAAATTAGGGTTCCGTATAAAAAAAACGAAGTGAAGAATATATGAAACGCAGGTGCAGCCACGGGTAGACAGCTAGTATTAATATAAAATTACATATGACCTTCGCAGCATAGTAAGAAACATAAGAAAAAAAATCCAATCAAGAAAGGGTCCAGTGAAGTTAGTGTTTTTTGTACCTATTAGGATAAACAGGAGTTACTTCAGCTATCTACCAAAAAAAGGCCCGCCAAAATCGGTCTAGCCGTTCCGGAGATTTCCCGGACCAAATAGACAGACAGATTTTTTTTTTGATAATTGTATTTTTTTGTATGTATTCGCATATATGTACATGTAGTTAGAAAAAACATGTTATTCTGACATTACAAACAGACACTTAAATTTTATTTATTAGTGTAAATGAGTTCTTAAGACAATTTTACAAGCATATCTATTTTTTTTTTTTTTTTTTTTCACTTATAATACAATTCCAAAGAATTCAGAACGTTCATTTAGATGAGTTATTAATGTTATATAATTATCCATTTACCTATTTATGATCATGGCGTGTTCGTAATGGGGTAGACAGAGAAAAATGAAGTAAGTTTGGTACTACTTAGCTTATTATCTTTGCGATTGTTTTTAATTTTTTTTAATTTTTTAATACACCTAGAATTATATAGATTACATCTAGATATATATAAATGCCGGTGAGTGTAAACTCCTCCTAAACGGCTGAACCGATTTTAATGAACTTTGATGTATCTATTCCTGAGGATTCGAGATTGATCCAATTTATTATTTTATATATGAAACGCGAACGAATACGCGGTCACAGCTATTATAATATAATTTATAATAAATAGTCGTTAAACAGTGTTTGAAATAAATGTTTTGCCATACAGATAGCGGGCAAGATATCAACCTCTAATTCTATTAAATTGTAGAACAGATGTATTAAACATAATTTACAGTGCTTTTATGATCTATAGACCATAGAAAAAAGTTACAATGTCGTATCTAAGCATATTCAATCTATGTAGGTACCTAATAATAGCATCCGGGCTTTAAATTTTTAGATATTTGGTGTAGGCGCAGCATCTCTTTTTATTCTATGGATGGCTTCGTTCACTCCTTTTGCATTCATATATTTCCTTATCATGTTTTTTTAGTCACGTCTCAAAACATGTTCTCACATGTGGCGTCACTTTCAAACTCCCTCTAAATATATTCATTCCAGATCGTGTCCATTTTTCTGACAGCACACATCCGTCTCAATATTCGCATCTCTGCTGCATGTAATTGTGTCTAGTCCATCTTCTTACTACCTTTTTTTTACAAGGAGAAATGCATTTAGGCATCTCCCTCTCAACTGATACCGAGAGGAGGTATGTGAGACTCACCCGGCTATAGATGGGCAGCCGGGAATACCCACTAAAATTCCTTGGTGCCTTCTCACACCTTTTTGGCCGGGGAGC
This sequence comes from Samia ricini, assembly GCA_014132275.2. Taxonomy (NCBI): domain Eukaryota; kingdom Metazoa; phylum Arthropoda; class Insecta; order Lepidoptera; family Saturniidae; genus Samia; species Samia ricini. The sequence goes on from AP028158.1 coordinate 39,669,064, forward strand.
GGGAATTGTAATCTGTACTGCTACCGCTCGACCCGGCCAGTGTCGAACCCACAAGGCCCCCTTCTACTGTTCGAGGGGTCTCTGTCGGACCCCCCTTTACCTCCTTATGGATCTTCTTACTACCCAGTCCAACACTCCGATCCATACAAACACTTCATCTAACATGAGTTAGTAATAAATAAAATCTACCTAAGCTTTTTAAATTAGTAAGTAACTGAGCTTATAATTTTCGTTATATATGGTAATGGTTCGAGTGACCGCTTACTATGAAATGGGATATTAGCCAGTACTTATTCTTATTAACCTATTTACATTCGATAAAAATTTAAAAAGATTCGCGATAATATTTTAAAGGTTTTTTAACTTATAAAAAGAAGTATAACTCTCAGAACGACAGTACCTAATCATACGCGGGGTGAACTCATTTCAAGTTAGCCTTAAAAGGCCATGCACTCCTTACGCTACTTACCGGTAGTTACGTAATTCCGTGCCTTGCGTACACACACAAACATATTTTTGGATTCAACGTTAAGCGAATTTTTGTATAAAATTGTGTCTCTTAACGTTATTACTCTAGGTATGTTTATAAAGTAAGATTTAAAAAAACAAGGTAAGCTAAAACGGGATTGCTGACAGAAGTGAAAACTACTAACGCGAATCTAAAAGTTTTCCCCCTAGGTACAGAGAATTACTCAACGCCGCTAAAGAAGACTTCAAACACTTTAGATCTTGGATTCGAACCTCCACTACATACATCTACATACAGAATTCTTTACGTGAATTTAGAAAACAAAAATTTTCTCACAAAACCCACCCCACTCGTGAACCGGGCCCCGTTGTGTCCAGTCATCGCAATTCGTTCCGCACCGGGAACAGAACCGGCGACCTTCGGCTTCGTGCCGGAAGTCGACGCTTTACTTACCAACTTACCTACGTCCTATTATGAATGTTTTATGATTTATAAATTCCATTCTCTTCATACTTACTACACTCTTGTTCATGTTTTAATAAAACTTTAAAAAATTTCAAATCTCAGACGTTTTTATTTAATTTATCTGTTCATCCCTCAATACTACCTAATCTGTACGTTTGTTTTTTTTTTTTTTTCGCCACAGGAGTATATCTTACCCGTTACTGAAATCGAATCTGATATTGAAAATTTTTTTGCCTGTCCGTAGTCCGTACCGTACATATAGCAGATATGTATTCGCTTTGGTTTCACTCTGAACCTGGTTCTAAAGTTAACGCGAACCGAGTCTCGGGTATAAGCTAGTTAATATGTAATATATATTTGTTTTATTAGATCAGATAAGACGTGGCCAGATTGAGAGACGAGAGATGGACACAAAGAACAACAAACTGGACAGGCCCTAGCGGATAAAAAACGAAGGAGGACGGTCTAAAGAGAACGTTAAGATGATGAAATAAAAGATTAACTGGAAAATAATGGTATAATAAGGTACAGAACAAGAAAACATGGAAAGAATACGAGGAGGCCTATATCAGTAAGGGGCCTTAATTTTAAGGTTACTTTTTGTGTTCAAAACATACATTTTAAAGTAAAGTTTAAAAAAATTACGTTATAAAGGCTTTTTTTATTAATGCGGACACTTCTTTAACGGGGTTAAGAGATTCTCCTTAGAGAGAAATTCTTATAGATTCGGGTTACTAATGCTATGACGCCATCCGTCGACATGCTACAGTATGACTTTTAAGTTTTTACACTGTACAAGGCCAATCCTTTGAGCACAATCTCACTAGGTATCAAGTGACGATGTGATCTAGGATGGTAAAAAGAATGGTTCCGACAGCATCACTTGAGAACTAGTACCTCTAGGCTTAGAGTGTTTACCATCCTAGACCACATCGCCACTTAACATCAGGTGATATTGTGGTTAAAGGACTTAGCCTATAGAGTATTAAAACAAAAGACATAATTATTGCTCGGAGCGCCATTAGGTGTAAAAACCAGACAAATAGGTTTGAACACAATCTCACCTGATGTTAAGTGAAGATGTGGTCTAAGATGGTAAACACACTAAGCCCATAGGTACTGGTTCTCAAGTGATGCTACCGGAACACACCGATTGATATTTGGTGGACGGTTTTTTTTTTTATATTATTGAAATTAAACTATCTGCAGACTCTGGGTCCGCACCTTTTTTTATATTGGAGATTTAAATCGACTTGCGTCGGAAAAAAAATGCCTATAATAGCAATTCAAGCAGCTATGCAGTTAGTAATCTTTCGCATATGTGAGCTTAAATTTACTTCTATTAATTTTTTTATATCTATATGTTAAATTAATTTGTAGACAACTTATTTTGTTATTGTTAATTAATTAATTACATAATTATTACTTGAATTTTATTTTTTTTTTTTTGTATTTATCGAAACAAGCCAAGCAGAACTAGGTCCGTGTGTCCGCATAGTTACCTCATAGTTTGGGTTTGGGCAATTATTGCTTGTATGACGGAAGGTTATCAAGCTTGAGGATGTAAGCTACCTACATAGGTGGGACTTTACTAGGAAATGCCTTACCACCATGCTATGGTTTCCTCACGATGTTTTTCTTTACCGAAAGCTCCCATAATAACTTCGATTAACCAGTTTAGAAATGCAAAATATGAAAAATAGTATTTTCAAGTTTTTAATTTTTGACTACTTTTATTTATTTGTTTAATCTGCTTACGACGCCAAGATCGTGGGATGGCGATGGTAACAAAACGTGATCGTGTTAGTAAACGGACACCAAGTCACTCTTATAACCGCAACATCCCGACCACATCCCTGGGAACTTACTGTGATATATACGTATTTCTTACATTTATTACCTTAAGACCCTTATTATAAACGTCTGTATGTCTATCTGTAAGTCTGTGTTTTATTCGGTTTATAACTTAAGAAACACGCAACCGATTTATATATTTATTTATATTTGGTTATATTTTAACATATATATATTTTTTGCTGTGTTTATTACATATGGTACAATATATATGTTTTTTTTATTATATATAGCTGCTCTCCGCGGTTTTACTCGCGTAGTTCTCGTTCCTGTGGGGTTTTCGGAATAAAAATCCTATCTAACTCTCTGGATTTCAAACTATCTCCATATCAAATTTCATCCAAAAGGCTTCGGTAGTCTTTAAGTTTATTCGTTACATACAAAAATACAAATCTTTTCTCTTTATAATATTAGTGTAGCTTAATGGACGGTGAACAGGCAGACGGTCTATTTGATAGTAAATGGTCCTATGGACGACAGCAACAACTCGAGTATTACCATACCAAAGCGTGGTCATAGAATATATGCGTAATTTAAAATAAAATAAAAGCGTGCGAATTTCATACAAACAAGGAAACAAAATGCTTCGATTTATTATTTTAAAATGAATCTCAAAATACATAAATAAACATACCATTTACCATAAAGCGTTTACAATAATATACGTTTGACACAAATGTCAGTTTATGTTAAATGACGATATTGTCTAAAATGACAAGCATGCTAAACCTGGAGGTAACTGCTAACTCTGAATAAAACGATGAATACTCTAGACTAGTATACCATACTCTAGAATAGTATAGTATACTCTCGAATAATCTAGACAGGCTAGATCTAGTGAATGATCGTCATAATTTAATACTAGAAGTAAAGACAAGTTGGCCGTCCCACGCTTTAGGTTAAGTAAGTGTAATAAAAGCTTTATAGGTAACAGTATTCGGTTTTACAATAAGATCCCAAGTAACATTACCTATTTACCTGACAATAAGTTCAAGTATTATGTCGAGCAAGTTTTAATCTCCAAAAGTTATTACAGGGTGAATCATTACGTGAACGATAGTGATGTCTGGAATTAACCCACATCTCTGTGCTTCCACTAGCATTATTAAAACTACGATTTGTATAGTTTTTTATATGACAAAAAAAATGATATACATTATATTTATGGAAAAAAAGAACCAGATCGAGTTTCTCGCCTGCGCTCTTCTCGACTGGGTTGTTTTCCGAACCGGTGGTAGTGTTTTAGACGTTCATAAGCGCCTTCTTAGGGCCTAAATTGAATAAATAAAAATAAAAAAACTCTCTCTGTCAGAGTACCTCTGTAGGTGTTTGGTTTTAAGTTAAAGGCGGCAGTCAGTAATGTAGGCGTAATAAAGTGGCATACTATGATTTCATCGCCTTAAGTTCAGCATTCGTGCTAGGGCTGAATATTTATCACATTAAAAATATATTTGCTTATTAATTTCACAAAAAAAAAAAGTCTAAAATTATCTACCTATATAATTATGTCGTGATTATTAAAATTATTTATATCATTTCATTGAAATACACTTTAATATTTAAAAATGAAACGTAATAAATAAATACTCTATGACGACAGACTGTATTGTTACAGAGCGAGACGAGATAGAAAATACCGGATGAAGAGTGCGGTTGTATATCGAGTCGGTCACGCGCGTTGAAAGCGAAACTCCGCAGCTGCCTTTTTAGTCATAAAAGATGGAAAAAAAACAGAGAGCAGGAACGTGACGAGTATCGTCTTTAACTATAGGCAAAGGCTTTACTCGACAATTGTTTCCCACTGATATTTGTACCAGTTGTTCTAATTGTACCTCTATATTCCCGTCTTAATTCAAATTCGCAACTAGAATCTTACACGTTGATGTTCAAGGAATAATACAATGTTGCCAACCATAGAGGTTAATTATCGGGATTAACGGGGTTTTTACTCTGCACAAACCCAATGTTGACCGATAAAGAATGCCTCAGGGATTAAATCTTCCTTTTTACACAAATTGTGAATAAAGTATAAATAAATAAATAAGCTTATAAGAAGCGGTAACAAAGTGGACAAACTGATATTACTGATTTATTTCTATTATAATTGACATTTTTACATATCTTGATTATTTTCGTTTCTTGTTGGGTACATATTGGACAATAATTTTGTTGTAAAAATGATATCTTTTTATGATTCAAAATATGATAATTGGACTTTAGCAGTTGCCGATACTGTGATTGATGGTTCAGTTATAGTGTAGTCGGATTGCCCATCGAAGGACGTAAATTCGAATACACTTATGCTATTTCATAATGCGCTTTCGGTGAAGGAAACCATCGTAAGGAAACCATAGAATGATTGTAGGACATTTTCCTATAATTCCCATCTACCACCGTCAAGTTTAAATATCTGTCGTCAAGCACCTGATTTATTTTTAATTCTGTCAGTAGTTTTAGGCTTAGCCGCGTTTGAGCATATCGTCACTTACGATCAGGTAGGTCCTTGGTGTGGGAATCCGGAATGTGGCAATGGACTTTATTTAACATAATAATCATACCAAGCTCGATTTTAACAAAATATTTCGACAAAGTTTTTTTGATACACGGAATAAGCTCAGTGCTTTGACCACAATCATACCTTATGTTAAGTGACGATATGGTCCAGGATGGTAAACACACTAAGCCTAGAGGTACTGGTTCTCAAATGATGCTGCTGGAACACATCTATTTGGCGACAGGTTTTCAAACTCGAGAGTGGCAGCTACCCAGGCGGGAAACATTAGAAAATGCCCTGCCACCATGCTATGGTTTCCTTTCAATTTTTTCCTTCACCGAAAGCTCAGGCCGATTTGAGAGTCGGATAGGTGGGGATCGAACCCACGTCGATTGACGCGGAATCCGGCCGCAGTAGCCGCTGCGTCATCATCGTTTCAGTCACTACTTTTAATTACCTTCGTTACGGTGACCAACAGAACTATCATGGCGAATGTCATCAACAATACAAGAAACTGTGTGCAAAATTACATACAGTTTTTAATACTCTAGCAATACAGTTCTCAATATAATCTCACAAATCAAATTTTGAAGTGTGAACATAACATAGGAGTACGTTATAAACAAAGGCCAAGTACACATAGAGTCATCCGACAAATACCTTAGCCACAGTTGTAAAGAGTTAGGAAAAAGTGTGAAAGATTCCCCCGGTCACCCACAATGAAGCACACAGATTCGGCTGTGTTCACACGATACGAAACGCTTGTGTTGCCCGCCGTATAAATAACGATAAACGTGCGGCCCCAATGTCTGCGAGAATAACAAAAGCTTTAGCTCTTTCCCACTTGACCTTTGATATTAACATATTATCTAAGGTACAAAGTCACAATTGAGATTTTATTGTAAACTGTTTGTCAATTTGGATGCTTGCGATTTAATATTTGAAAAGTTTTAAATCAATCTACTTTATTATGTATGTAGAATGTAAGGAGAGTATATCAAAACTTCTTAAGAATAAAGCAATATGGAACCAAAAGTTAAACATAAAAATACTTAACTACATTTAAGCCCTAATGATACGCTTATGAATGCCAAAAAAACTACCACCGGTTCGGAAAACAACCCAGTGGAGAAGGGCCGGCAAGAAACTTGATCTGGTTTTTTTTTCTAATGAGTTTTTTTAAACGTAAAACCTGTATATTACATAGTTATAATCAGTTTTAGCAGAAACATAGAGAGTGGTGGAATTTGTAGACTTTAATTTGGACGATAGTCCAAGTTATGATTCAGCCTCTAATTACCATTTCTAATTACTAATACTTGCTTGACATAGTTCTTCAACTTATTGTCAGGTAAATCGGTAATATGCTTTGTAAAAATATTAATTAAAAACTTTTACTAATCTTACTAAGCCTAAAACATGGAACGGATAATTCGTAATTAATTCTAGTATTAAAACTATACCAGACGTTTGCCAGAATAACTTTTTCTATTTTTTTTTAGAACAAACTGGCGCTGCAATCTCTCTCTCCTATCTAGTAGTGACTTAAAAATACATTCGCCAATATGATATAATAACACTGCAACTGGATGCACTAGTAACACACGCATCGCATATTTGCACACCACATGAAAAGAACATAGGTTTTATAAGCGGCCATTTTTATTCCTTTTAGGTTAACTAAATACACACTTGCCTATTATTACACTATTTCACATGTACATACATCTTTCGGTATTAGGCGGGCATTATAAGAGAATGCCCTACCGCAATGCAATGCTGCGTGAAAGTTTTATAAAATATTTAGAATGACCCGCCGACACTGGGACCGCGCGGCGACAAAACAAAACCACACTCTCGAGTCGGGCAACTAATTTCACAGCGATTTAGTCAAGTGTATACGGGACAAAAAACAATTCCATTCACTCGGCTCGATCCCCGCACTGTCCGTTGTCCGGTAGCGGACACGATGCCGCCGCTACTGTTGCCCGCACTCGATCCGCGCTCAGATTGAATGAACCCTCGGAAATTATCTGAGCCGGTGACGTCACTCGTTGTTATTTCCGTTTTTTTTTTTTTTTAATTTTAACGCATTTCGTAATTAGAATATTTCTAAAGCTCACTTCAAAATACCTGGCATGATATTAATAGATAAAATAAGGTATATTGTGACAAGAGAACGCTGTGGTGTGGTAGAGGATGCAGTGACAAAGATAGAGAAAGGGATGCGATTTTATGATGATTGAATGATGTAAATCGTTTCAGTGGTTCTCGAGTTATAAGCCAACTAATGGACGGACAGATACATAGATAGATGTTGCCTTTTATATAGTGCAAGGAAAGGAATCGTTTAAGGCTTTGATCACAATCTTAAGTGAAATAAATATGATAAGGCTAGAGGTACTGGCTACTGGCTCTCGAATGATCCTGCCTCCTGCTTGGTTTGATTCACACTTGCGTTTATAGACGCGGAATGTCTAAGTTTACCGTGGTACCATCAGGCATATTGATGACTTATACTCAATCGAGATTGTGATCAGACCAAAAATTGTATACTTAGTTTAAATAAATCAGGTTAGTTATATTTTCTTATATCTATAGATAGGCACAGATAACTGATCTATTCTAATAAATAGAAGTGAAGTGTCTGTCTGCTATAAACCAAAAATACATTTTTTTTTAATTACTGTCTTTTGTCTGTTTTTTTTTTTTTTTCCGGGTAATCTCCGAAATGGCTGGACGGATTTTGACGGGGAATTTTTGATAGATAGTTGATGTTACTCCACGTAACTTAGGGTACTTTTATATTTCCAAAATAATCAGGGTTCCGCGTAAAAAAATTAAAACTTATAACAAATTTTTATAAAATCCGATTCAATGATCAGTTACGGGCAAGTGCTTGAATTTATGAGAAATATTTTGACTTTATCTTACTACTAAAAATGTGTTAAGGTGCCGTATAAAATTAAAACTCAGCAAGAATATATGAAACGCGGGCGCAGCCGCGGGCACACAGCTAGTAATAAATAATATTAAGTCCATAATAATAAAATATATTAATTTCGAATTTCCGAGTAGGAAGTCACAATAACCGTTATATTAAAAAAAACATTATTTAAATTTACTGCAACTCACAAATCAGCCTGAACTTTCGGCGAAGGAAACCATAGCAATTCATAATAATGCCCGACTGGGTAGCTACAACCCTCAAGTTTGAAAACCAGTCGCCAAATACCAATAGGTGTGTTCCGGCAGCATCACTTGAGAACCGGTAACTCTAGACTTTGTGTGTTTACCATCCTGGACCACATCGCCACTTAACAACAGGTGATATTGTGGTCAAAGCACTAAGCCTATACCGTGTAAAAAAAGCGGTTAAACCGCCAGACAGATTGGAATACGAAAATGTATTATATAGATGATAAATTAATTTGTTCTCATTTGCCACGCTGCAGAGCGTAGTTCGTTTCACAAAGAAATGCAAATAAATACGGTCGTGTGTTGCTAGTACACAAAAGAAAATAACGTTTTAGTAATAATAGTAAAGTAATAGTAGTAAATATAATAATTGTTGTAGGTTATAAGTATGTGCATACGATTAAAAAAACTGTTAATTAATTTAGAAGATAGATGTGTGTCCGCGGCTCCGCCCGCTTTACACGGAACCCTAATTATTTTCTTGAAAAAAATTTAGTACCAAAAGAACGTAAAGTAATTTCTCAAATTTGTTTTTGTCAAAACTTAATCAGTTTTAATTCTTTTTAACGCGGAATCCTGTTTATTTTCGAAAAATAAAAGTATCCTAAGTTACAGCCTTTATCTTCAGCTATCTGCTGGAAAAAGTCCAGTGAAAATTGGTAAAGCGGTTTAGAAGAATAACCGGAACAAACAAACAGAATCACAAAATTGTGATTCTAGTATTGGCATTTTATAAACACTCATATATGTTTAGTAAAAAGTTGTTATTTTGATATTATAAACAGACATTTATTTGTACCTATAGATAATTAGTAACTTGCAACATTATAACCAGGCAACACCGTTCTCATCAAAAACAAGTTACATAGCCAGTAAAAGTTACGTAAGTATTATTTCGAAATTAATTAGACATGCAAAACCTGAATCTGAAACTGCAGTTAAATCAGAGTCATTGTTGCGAATATCCAGCTAGTAATAATAATAATAAAACCGTTCACTTCTTATATGATTCAGTTCAATTAACCTTAGAAATGAGTTTATTTTAGAAATTTAAATATAACATTTTATTGGCAACTGGTTCAATTGATTTGGTTTCAAAAATTTGCATGCAGTTTATAATGTCGGTCACTTTCGTTCTTCTGCGGGTCTCCTCATTTCTGATTCGATCACGCAGATAAACTCCGAGCATAGCCCTCTCCATTCCCCTTTGGGTAACTTTGAGCTTCCTAATAAGGCCCATTGTAAGTGACCACGTCTCAGTGCCCTAAGTCATCACTGGCAAAACACACTGGTCGAAGAATTTTGCCTTGAGACACTGCGGTATCTCGGACGAGTATATTCTGAGTAGCTTCCCAAACGCGGCCATTACAGCTTCACCGTAACTTTGGGGGTAAGTAAGTACTGAAGGCGCTCGCCGTAAAAGGTAACTAGCACAAGGGCACCAAAGTGGTAAGAACCTCGGCTTAGCCGTTACCTGTGTGTATAAATTCCCGCGGAATTTTGATCCTAGCTAAAACTCTACATTCTTTATTTATGAATAAAAAAAGGTTCCCTACAGGTCTTGGCCCGCCACCGGAGGGGGATTCGGATTGTGTGCGGAAGTAAAGTTAGCCGCCTGTCCCCGACGACGAAAACGGCGGTTACGCGGGCGTGGTAGCTGGCACGCAAGTAAACGCGGCTGATGCGGGAAAATCCTATTCATGCGAGTGATGTTATCGTCGCGGTCGGTCAAGATGTTATGCAGTCGTCGCATCTTAGCGAGTACAAGACGGCTTGTACTATGAGGGAGTTCGGGTGTGTCAATGTTTTGATAACGGACTTCATGGTGGGTAGCTCCAGATCCCTGTGTAAATCCTCATTTCTCTGGTACCATCGGGCGTCTACGGCTTTCCTTACAAAACGATTCTGAATTTTTTGTAAGGTGTATATCTGGGAACTATTAATTCGGATCCTCGTTGCAACACTCTTTTATAAGGTTATCGTTAGCGAGGGTAATTGAAATTGTAAGTATATTATTATTTAATTTAGTTTTTATTTTCGTCAATCTTGTATGCGTTGTAAATTATTAAAAAATATATAACTTACCGTCTCCACTTTGGTTGCTGCTGTGGGCGTGGTACTGCTCATCTGTAAAATCGTACTCTACGTCAAATCAGACACATCTGCTCTCGACATTATTATGTAAACAGGAGAGAAAGAGAGAGAAATAGCAGAGAAATTTGCTTCCGATTACGTTCGTAACAATTATCCTTAGCTCTTTAACAATATGTCTAAGTGAAGATGTGGTACAAGATGGTAAATATATTAAATTTAGAGGTATTGACTCTTAAGTTCTGCTACCTTATACCTTACCATCAGATTTTCAAACTTTTGAATGATGGAGCGATGATGGTGTAGCCGGATTCCGCGTCAATGGACTCCCCTATATTACTCTTAAACCAGCCTGAGCTTTCGGCGAAGGAAAATATCGTGAGGATACCATAGAGTGGTGGCAGGGCATTTTCTAACAATGCCCACCTGGGTAGCTACCACCCTCAAGTTTGAAAACCTGTCACCAAAACACCAATAGGCGTGTTCCGGTAACATTGCTTGAGAACCAGTACATCTAGACTTTGTGTGCTTATTATCCTAGACCACATAGTCACTTAACATCAGGTGAGATTGTGGTCAAACCACTGAACTTATAAAGTGTAAAAATAACATCGCTTCAGAATTATTCAAAGTCACCACCACATTATTCTAATATTTCACAATGATATCCTGTCTCAGGACGTGCCTAATAAACTTAGGATGACATGCCTAAATCTGACATCCAAAGCTTTGGACTGACGACATTTTTTCTTTTTTTTTAAATTGGATGGAAAGAAGTTGTTGATAGATTGAATTTGAATCATAACAGAACGTTAAGATTTTTATTTCCAGCCAGGCAGCCGTACAAAAAGTTTAATTATTAAACGGGTTACCAGTCTAAAAAGATTAGCATTGTTAAAGATTACCAATTTCAAAAATTAAAATTAAATATTACACAAATAATATTTTTAATTTATCACAAACTGACATTGATAAGCGCTTTATAAATACAGACCAGTTTCAACAAAACCAAGCTATTAACCGTACACTTTTGGGTTGTCATTACAAAAACGAAATGGTCCTTCGAGACGGTTTTATTTGAGTACCCAGTTTGAATATAGATTTCAAGAAACGTCATGTTAGGTTATTCTATAGTTGTTATCTTTCCTGCAAAGTTTTTTTTTATTATTAAAGAAAACATGATTATATATTTCAACTCACCTCCGTTCCGATGGTCAGCGGTCATTAACTCCTGACCTTGCAACGTTGGAGCGTGTATTAGGACCTTCTGCTGGGGGCTGTGAGGATCCAGACCTTCAACTTCCAACAGGGGAGCGTGAGGCTCGTACGAGTGAACGACCAATTGCGGTGCGTGTAGGTCCATCGCAACCAATCAGAATTCAAGCATCACACGTATTTCCAAATTTTGAATTTTGTAACGTTACTTTTCACACGTTGGATAATTTGAAATTTTAATTTTTTTTCGTTTTTTTAACGTTGGCAGTATTAAAGTGGCACTTTATTCAGTCGTTGTGTTTTCTTTAAAAGTTTATTTTTTTAATATTATGTTTTAATTCAATTTAATGTCACATCTGTTTGTTGCTTTATTGTATGTTTTTTTGCACTCAATATTGGCACATACTTTAAATAATTAATAAAGAGTATGATGGAGTATTATTAATTTTATATGTAACTAAATTTTGTTTGTCTGTTCGCTTGTCACTTTACTGTCACATTGTAAGTTGCGTCACGTTCGAATTATCTGTCAATTCTTGAAAAAAAATAATTTATTACTTTTCACCGGATTTTCTTTCGCGTCTTCTGTATTAGTTTCACCATTTTGTTACCTGGAACAAAAATAGAAATAAATTTTAAACTTATAAAAGAGGATAGCTGTTTTTATGATGATAAATCCTGTACAAAAAGGGTTTTTACCGGCGTACATTGTTTTGAAAAATTATCGGAAATCCGTGTATTTATTCAGACGACACATTTCTATCAAAACCTATACTAATAAATAAAATTGAAGTGTATGTCAAAATATTTTTCTTTATAGTAAATAGATATGAATGTATGTATATGTACGATACCTATACCAAAAATATTTTTTTTAATACTTTTGTCTGTCTGTCTGGTTTTGTTCTGGGCAATCACCGGTACGGCGGGAACGATTTCGATGGGCCTTATTTTGGTAAATAGTTGAAGTTACTCCGCGCAATTAAGGGTTGCTCTATTTGAAAATAATTATGGACCCGCGTATAAAATTAAATCACATAATTTTTTTTAATAAAATCCGGTTCAATGCACAGTTTTACTGGCAGGTATTTGAATTTGTGAGAGCGTGGTTAGTCCGGTGGACTAACGCGTGTTTCATAGACGGTACGACTGATAGGTCGGAGGTTCGAACCCAGGGTGGGCATCATATTTTTGGGGTGCGGTGTCAGACAACCTCCTCGTGGTGCACCCTGGGCAACGGCAGTCCTTCTGACTGCCGGCGAATAGTCTGACTGGGCGGCTGGGCGAAAGCCCACTTTTGGGGGGGGGGGAAGAGGTGATTACTGCAGTCGCAGTGATCACTCCTCTTACCTCCGGAAGGTAATGTCTCTTTCAAAGGCGGGCGAAGAGGTGGGGTAGAGAAGTTCTCCCCTGGGCCATTGCACAGACGGGCCTGGTGGGTTTGCCGCAGGGAGGCGATGCGGTGACATGCCTTGCAACCCCGTATCGCCCCCTATCTCAAATGCGGCGGACGGCCCCAGGGGTTGTAGTGAGTATTCCCGGGCGCTTCTTGCCCGGGTTTGAGTCCCACACTGGCACGGAACTCGTCACTCCGTGCCTCCTTACCCATTGTATTGGAGGGACTCAGGTTCCACTAATACAATAGGTAAGGTGAGTGCGTAAATGCATTTCCCCCGTCAAAAAAAAAAAAAGGTATTTGAATTTGTGAGATATAACTTTGGTTAATGTTAGTGACAGAAAATTTGTGGAAAATAATTGGGATTCCGTATACAAAAAAAAAAATCAAAACTATACTTGTTACGTGCAGCTGCGGGAAACGGCTTGTAATACAATATATCTCCATTTAACGCCCACATTAAAAGAGTTTGTGCAAAAGTAATTTTAGATTCAAGCGAATAATATTCACGTTTGAAGATTCAGTATAAAAAAAAATTTCCATCATCAAATTATTGATGGTTAACGTGGTATCTAAAACGAACACTACAATAGCACCTAAATGTTATGTAAAAAGAAATAAACAATTTTAGCAGCCGCTAATAAAAACTAATAAACAAAAAAAAAGAGTGAATCTTAAATTTGTAAAAAAAAAACAGTGTTTTAAATTATCATCCAGATCTCAAAGGGAATATAAATCATAATAACATTGAATTTCCGTTTCGCGGATAAAATGTGTAATGCATAACACAGGAGACCAGTGGACGCCGGTTCATGACCCGGGCCAGCCATTGTTTCACTTCCATGTAGGTACATATATTGTAATACATTCAACATTAAAATTTTATGTCGAGCTAAGTTATTCAAATATATTTTAAACTAGCTGTGTGCCCGCGGCTGCGCCCGCGTTCCATATGTTCTTCACTGCGTTTTAATATTTTATACGGGAACCCCTAAATATTTTTCTAAAAAAAGTAAAAAAATATTTCTCATAACTCGCCCGTCAAACTGTGTATTGTTAATTTTTTTTTATACAGAATCCTAATTATTTACGATAATCAAAGTTAGTACCCTAAGTTACGCGTAGCAATTTAGGCTATCTACCAAAAAAGTCCCGTCATAATCGGCCTCACCGTTCCGGAGATTACCCGGAACAAGCAGACAGATAGGCAACAATTTTTAAAATAGTATTTTTGGCATATGTATCGTATATACATTCATATGTACTATTTACTATAAAAAAATATTTTGACATTACAATCAGACACTTGTGTATTTTTACTAAATAATCTATACTTGTAATAAAAAGCTAACGAGACGAAATCTGTACATTCATGATATTTAAAAAAAAAAATCTGTCTATCCGTTTGTCTATTTATTTATTCGCTCCCCAATCACGCAGAAACTACTCAACCGATTTCAATGGTAGTTGGTAATGACATATAAATTTTAATTAAACACAAATTGCTTGAATTTCAAGCGGATAAAACCACGGGCACAGTTAGTCTAATGTGTCGAGTACCCATAAAAATGAAACAATAGAAAGACAATAGGAAAACAATGGAAAGCTGGCGTAAACGCCGGGAAGGTACTCAAGGGGTTAAATACAAGTACAATCTAATTGTTTTCTGTTCACTTTTGGAAAAGTCAAAGTCACGCACAGCTTTTCGGTTCAGAAAACTAGGTTCATATTTCACTACAACTCTTTTGTAATGTTGCGTGATCCCTAACCGTAGAATTATGATTCTTTATAAATACTACAGAAACCATCAAATCAATTTAGTCATCAAATCTATACTTCCTACGATTGACTCACATCAAAACAATTACTCTCTGAACTCAATTCGAAAATCGAACGCGAACGAAACCACACGCGGAAGCTAGGGATCAATTGAAAATACAATACCTACGTAAATTATTAAATATTTATATTAGACTTATGCCATAATTATAGTACATGTGTTTTATGATTATTTATTATGAAATGACTCAAATGACTGTACGATCGGGATGTGACGTAAGCTGCCGACGGATATCCGGTAACATGAGTCAAATTGTATGCTTTTAAATCTAAATTTTTTATACCTACTCACCACACTAGGAGGAACATTATCAAGAATTATAAAATACAATAATTAAATATGTTTTTTAGTTTATTATTATTTTGTAATTAATGTAAATTAAATTATAAATGAACCTTCGAATTTTACAGTCAAACATGCATATCTATACTAATAATTATAATTGTAAAATGTCTGTTTGTAATGTCAAAATAACATTTGTTTAACTAAATACACATGACAATATATATAACAAAAA
Source organism: Samia ricini (assembly GCA_014132275.2). NCBI lineage: Eukaryota > Metazoa > Arthropoda > Insecta > Lepidoptera > Saturniidae > Samia > Samia ricini. Next base: position 39,684,603 of record AP028158.1, read on the forward strand.
ATTTTTTTTTTTAATTTTTGTATGTCTGTCTATTTGTTACGGTTAAACTCCAGAACGGCTGAACCGATTTTGGCGGAATGTTATTAGTAGACAGCTGAAGATACTCCGCGTAACTTTAATTTTACGAAAATAATTTACGGTTCTGCGTGATAAAAAAAATCTCATCAAAATCTGAATAAAATCCGATACAATGCACAGTTTTGCGGGCAAGTGGCTGAATTTATGATAAGTATTTTTACTTTATCTTAGTACCGAAAAAATCTAGAAATATTATTAGGGTTCCATATCATATTAAAACGCTGTGGAGAACATATTATGAAACGCGGACGCATCCGCGGGCGCACAGCTAGTCTGTCATAAAATTATAATACCATAGCATTCTTGTATGCAGTAGTTTTATGCATTTTATCAATATAAAAACGTGTATAATTCAATTAAAAGGAATTTAATTGTCGATTTCATTTACTTAGTCAAATTAACATAATTTTTTTTCATGTGCTATTTTTAATGTGACATAATATTTATAGATGCTAAAATGTTATCGTTCAAATTATACGTAAGCAAGATTTTTGTAATTTTTACAAACCCCCTTAACCCCGTTTCCCTATAATTACGTAAACGTCGGTATAGTTTTGAATAAACAAATGTAGATTATATTAATAAGTAAATATTTCTTACATAATTACCATTCAGACATCCTATATCGCATGCCATCATTTTTTTTTATTTTAGGTTTTTACTCAGGTTTTCAAGCTTTAGGGTGGTAGTAGTGGGCATCATTAGAAAATACTTACCACCATGCTATGGTTTCCTCACGGTGTTTTCCTTCATCGAAAGCTCAGACCGATTTTAGAGCTGGATAGGAGAGGATCGAACCCTCGTCGATTGACGCAGATCCGGCCGCACTACCCGCTGCGACATCATCGCTTTAGCTGCATATGCATTTAGCTGTGTATCCGCGTTGCATACATTCTTCACTGAGTTTTTATTTAATTTTTTATATTGGACCATAATTATATTCCAAAATGTTTTTTTACTACTAACATTAAGCAAAGATATATCTCACAAATTCAAATCCTTGCCAGTAAAAACTGTGCATCGAATCGGATTTTATTCAAAATATAATAAGTTGTTTTTATTTTACGCAGACCCCTAATTACTTTCATACAACCCTAAATTACGTGGAGTATCTTCAGCTGTCTAACAAAACAAGTCCCGTCAAAATCGGCCCAGCCGTTCCGGAGATTACTCGGTAAAAACAGTCAGCTACACATTCATTTTTAAATTTGTGTTTGTGGTATAGTTGTCATATATACATTCATATCTGTTTACTAAAAAACGATTATTTTGACATTACAAACAGACACTTAAATTTTATTTATTACTTAAGATTAAAGAAATAATCACGTAAATCATCTCGCTGTACCTCGAGTTAGAATTAATTTCTTTCACAATAAAAGCGTATATATCTATTAACAATATGTAAAGAAAATAATGAAAAATATACATTTTGTTTTATATTTTAAAACTAGATGGCGTTGTAACGAGAAATGTACCATATTTCAACTGTATAAATGCGATATGATTATATTAATGAAGTTCAGATGATAATACGACGAATTCTTTAAAAATCAAATATTATCAATTACATTATTTTTTTTAATAAATTAAATTATCTTGTATCCAAGCATACATAGAATATTCAAATAAATACAAACAAAAAGGCGAGCCTGATGCGCCGGCACAAGGCCATGGGAATATTCGACAATACAATGGTTAGGGCTACACACGAATTCTGACTCCTAGATTTATCTAAGGATAAGACAACAACGCAAGAAAATTCCATTTAATCGGACAGTGTGAAATTATTCATAGTGAATTATTTATTTATTTATATGTATAAAACCAGTATTTTTAAGGCTCAGTTGCTTGTTACAAGCTATTGGAGTTTTAAACTACATTATAAATTAAACCATTTTTTTTATTTTTCATTCGAATTTCGTTTTGTTATTTTTATTTTACCTTTTTATGAACTCTTAACAAAACTGTATTATTTATCTTTTATCGTAAGCGTAACACGAAATTAAGAAACTTAGTTTGTATTAAACAAAAAATAGGATTTTATAACCCCTTGAGCACTAACCTGGCATTTACGCCAGCTTTTCATTGTTTTCCTATTGTCTTGTTTTTATGGGAAATCTAAAAGAAACAAATTTCCGATGGGCGTTTATTTCCAATCTACGCTGATGCTCGTTGTCAGATTAATCCGGCGTAAAATCCGTTTCACTATCACCGCACATATCTTGGCATTTGATATCGTGTGCGCTCGTCATTCCCACGGACACTTCACGAATAAGTGACGCATATATGATAATTATACGTATATTACACGTTCGCATTGAAATAACTGATGAAGTATAAGATTAATGGTAGACGTTCGTCTTTTTATTGTTCATGAATCTGGTCGGGTAATTACTTAATAAATGCCGGATAAATTTTTCTTCATGAGGAAAGTTACTACATTAATCTCTATGCTGCATGGCGCATATATTTGCAATTTTAAATACCTTGATGGACCCTGCTTCAAACTCACTTATATGTAATGCACTTTTTTTTTCTAACTAGCTAACGCTGTTGACCGAAAGGGCCATATAAGCTTTACTGTGACTTGGGGGCGAGTACTAAAGGCACTCAGCCGCAAAAAGGTAACTAGCACTGTCTGTAATGAACCTGAGCTTTCAGTAAAGAAAAATATCATCAGGAAACTACCGCATGGTGGTAGAAGGCTTTCTAATAATGCCCGCCTGAGTAGCTACCACAATGTTATTTAATTTGGGCCCTGGGAAGGCGCTTAGGCGCGAAAACTACCACCGGTTAGGGAAACAACCCAGTCGAGAAGCTCGATCTGGTCTTTTTTACATGTTTTTATTAAGTTATTAAAATGTTACAATTTATAATAACAATAAACGGTTTTAGCGAAAGCACAAAGGAGGGGGTCGATTCCAGACATCACTATCGTTCACGTAATGATCCACCCTGTAATAACATGAAGGTTGGAAACCTATCGACAAACGCCAATAGATGTGTTCTGGCAGCATAAATTTTGTACCTTTGGGCTTAATGTGTTTATAGTCAGGCCACATCGTCGGTTAACAATACTTAAGATTTATCTTACAGCATTCAGGTCATTTAACTAATTCTTTACTATAACCCTAATATTTAATTAAAGACTCTAAAGAGATAATTTGATACTTAACGCGCGGATTTCGTCCGATACATGACATATTATGAGTAATTATTGCATTGATTTTATTATTGTACGATAATCATTATTGAAAAATAAACACTACCTAGAATTAGTTAACTAAAAAAAGACAAATAAATCGATTTATTTTATTTACAATAAACTAAATGTAAATTTAAAAAAAAATCTGTTGAAACAAATGTCTTCAAATGTACATTTTCATGTTTGCCTATTAAAAAAAATAGAAGATATTTATCGCCATTGAAAAAAAAAAAGTATTGCCAAGTCAGCTGCTGTCATATTTGAGGTATGGCTATAGATTTATAGCCTACAGTTATCACACTAAGTAAGACGTTTTATAGTCAAATCTGCATGTCTAAATCTACCTTAATGAGTAAAATTGTAAAATGTCTGTTTGTAGTGTCAAAATAACATTTATTTTACTAAATACTCATGCATGAATTTATGATGTCTATACCAAAAATACAATTTAAAAAAGTATTGTCTGTCTGTCAGTATTGTATCTGTATCTTGCTTGTTGGCAAGTTAACACCATAAACAATAAATATATTGAAACGAGCTTGTAAAAAAAATTACAAGTACCCAAAGGGTCATTAGACAGACAGGGTCAGTAAAAAATCTAATGACCCCAGTAACTCGTGAGAAAGTTGTTTTGACGCCTCACAAATAACCATAAAAGTTAAAGTTTATACCCTAAATAGGTACGACATAACTATCTAGTAATAATATGGTTTAGATTCAAAATAAGGAGTGTTATAGCACTGCATGGATTTTTTTTACCAACAAAGTTATAATAGATTGAGTTGGGAAACCTTTATTGCTTTGTGATAAAAATATACTTTTTTCTTTTGTTTCTAGTTTTTTTCCTTTCTAAGGCAAAGGCATATATACCATACAGCCAAGTCAGACGTTTCAACGTTATTCAGCCTTTGAACGTTGCAGTAAAAACGTTGGCCACAGACTGTAACTTAACCCCTTGAGCACCTTCCCGGCGTTTACGCCAGCTTTCCATTGTTTTCCTATTATCTTTCTAATGTTTCATTTTTATGGGTACTCGACAAATTAAGTACCAACTAAAGTTATAAGCCAACTGATTGGCGGAGACGCTGCATTTTAAGTTAAAAAGAGTTGGATAGGGTATTATTCCCAAAGAGTTCCAAATTTAAAGTGGGTACTAGAAAAACATGTTATACGTGCTTTTTTGATTTGGCACACAATATGTGGAGTAAAATGAATTCCAAGAAATACAATAAACATCATTGAACGAGTGTATTTTTTAATCTTGTAAAGTAGCAAATATGCCTATCTATAAATACTAATAACTAAAATTAAAGTGTCTGTTTTTGTACTGTAAAAATGACTTTTTTTTACTAAGAATGCATATACGATAACTATATCAAAATACAATTTTTAAAATTTTTGTCTGTCTGTCTGTTTGTTCCCGGTAATCTCCGGTTCGGCTGGACGGATTTTAACGGGACTTTTTTGATAGATAGCTGAAGTAACTTCGAGTAACTTAGGGTAGTTTAATTTTCGAAAATAATTAGGGTTCCCCGTTAAAAAATTAAATCTCATAATAAATTGAATAAAATCCGATCAATGAACAGTTTTACGGGCAAGTGTTTTGAATTTATGAGAAATATTTTTTCATTATTTTAGTAATAAAAAAAAAATCACAGTTCCGTATACAAAAATTAAAATGAAGTGAAGAATATATGAAACGTGGGCGCAGCCGCGGGTACACACACTGCTAATAGTCAAAATGAATTCTGAGTGGTCACAGCAACATAGAGTAATAAGTAAAATAATTAAAAAATCCTAAATAATGTGTCGAGTACCCATAAAAATAAGACAATAGAAAGACAATGGAAAGCTGGCGTAAACGCCAGGTAAGTGTTCAAGGGGTTATTGATAGTTTGCATTCCGAGTCAAACTTTGCTTTATACATGTCTGCAAATAATAAACTGTCACATAATTAAGTATATATGACATCTGAGAAAAAAAACTGCGATTTATATGTGTGTTCAATTTTTTTACCATGTGTATAGTGGTCATGATAAATTCGGGTAAGAGTTACCACACAAAGTCATCCTCATGATATCGTTTCTCCTTGATAGAGTTCGAACGTGTGGGTTCAAACTCTTATCTATGTATATGAAGGTGTTTGTAGTAACACGTGTATTGTGACAATGTTTTTGAATTATTTGGGGCTTTTTTAAATAAATAAGAAAGTCGATAAGTGTGATAATTTCCAACAGGAATTATCATGGTATGGGCACAATGACCATTAACTTTTTATTATAAAGTTAGTTGATAGTAATAAAACAAAACATAAGGAGGTTTCTCAAACTGTTTACCGGAAGAAGACCAATAGCAGAATGTCTTTTAGTTAGTCCTGAAGCGATGATGGCGTAGTTGACCTATCTAAGTCTAAAAGTAGCTTTAGCATTTGGTGAAGAAAGACATCGTGAGGAAACCATAGCATGATGGTAGGCGTTTTCTAATAATATCCGCTTGGGTAGCTACAATCCTCAAGTTTGAAAACCTGTCACCAAATACAAATAGGTGTGATCCGGCGGCATCACTTGAGAACCAGTACCTCTAGGCTTGGTGTTTACCATTCTGGACCACATCGTCACATAACACCAGGTGAGATTGTGGTCAAAGCACTAAGCTTGTACCGTGTAAAAAATAAAATTAAATTAAAAGTTTTATTCCAACTAACTAGCACTGTTGTCCGGAAAGGGCCTATACAGCTTCATGGACACTTGTCCTGTACTTCTCTCTTTTATATAGTCTGCGTCTATGCGACGGAAAGACATAATTGTATTAATCGTCCCAACTATACAATTGATTACTGATAATTATTATTCATTAATTTATTTGGTTACCATGGGATTTTAAATATCAATTCTTGTCAGGTTTTATTTTCTACCAAACATTTTGTATTCTTTAATACATGTACTAACAGCAACCCTAATGAAAACGAAGAACTTTAGAGGAGACCTATAACCTATATGTGTTTTGGTTGGTGATGAAAGATTTTGGTAGCACCATGACCCTAGAACGATGTCTAATAAAATAAACTAGTATACTGTGATGTCAGATTTTATTAATCCCCTTACATCTCAGACATAATGCGAGTTTTGTTGACTTTATTTGTGGCTTTTCCCCCTTATTTTAGTGTACCTTTATTATTTTAATATATTTCTATTACATTGTGGTTATTTCGAATCTTTAAACAATCTTATTTCTAGTTTACAGTTCTTATCATTTAGGTTTTATATTTTTATTTCTAAACTAATTTATATTTTAATTTAATTATTGTTTATTCTATTACATTCTGTTAATTTTATTTATCGCCTTTTTGAGTATGATTTTACATTTTGTTAATAATAAAAATGTGTTTAATCAAATATACATTTTGAATTACAATTTATTACTTCTGCCAAACTGCATGGCACTTTATTGGCATTTCAACCAGCAATATAACATTTGAGATACACAACATACAATGTACATACAATAAACAGATTTTTTATTAGACGGTAATGTCCTGTAAACATTACCACCACGTTAAGATTGTAACATTTTTCATCCACTTAAACTCAAAGTTAGAACTCAGAATAATTAGAAATGTGGTTTTAACCTTTCATTTCTCGTAACCACTAAACAGCTTTTGTTAAATCATATAATATTAAAGTTTAATGCGCTAAATAATTATTAACAATAGCTCAAACACGCGGTACATTTGTACAGTTAATAAATACAGTTTAGTAAAAATTGTTACGATAGGTTGTCCAGAGTTATTTCCATTAAAACATTGTCACCGTACACATGATTAAAACACACCTTTGTCTAACAATTCGGCTGTCAGTGAACATTTATTTATCTGTCCGGTTCAATGTCGCCATTTATTGTCTGAATTATACGTACGTCTACGTCGTGTGTTACGCGCCATCTTGTTAGACGCCATTTTGTATTATTATTCTATTAACATTTTATTACTGAAGATTTATACTTTTAGATTTTTTTTTTATTCATTTTATTGAAGTGGTCTAAAGGATTCGAGTAATACTTCAAAGGTCGTAACTTGGAATTGTTTTTTTTTAAATATTGTATGTGTCCAGTGCTTTAACTCCAATCTTATCTGATATTAAGTGAAGACGTGAACCAGGATGGTAAACACACAAAGCCTAGGGGTAAAAGTAAGGGTAAAGGTTTCCCGTGTCGCCCCCATCCCAAATGCAGCGGACGGCCCCGGGGGGTTTTAGTGGGTATTTCCGGGCGCTTCTCGCCCGGGTGAGTCCCACACTGGCACGCAGCTCGTCACTCCGTGCCCCCTTATCTAATGTATTGGGGGACTCTGATCCCTCAAATACAATAGATAAGGGTAGTGCGTAAATGCATTTCCCCCCGTCAAAAAAAATAAAAAAAATAAAAGGGGTAAAGGTTTCAAACTTACGTAGGTGATAGCTACCCAGGCGAGCATTATTAGGAAATACCCAACCACCATACTATGATTTCCTCACGATCTTTAGTAAACTGACTGTATTTTATACATAGTAATAGAATTACTTTTTAGTTTTAGTTTAAATATCCAACACACTTTGGGTTAACGTTACATTTCCTTTCGCATAAATCTACTGGCATTTAGCGTAAAGACTGTAGAATTAAACTAACAGAACATAAACCGAAATAAGCGATTATTTGAATACAATTTAGAAAAAAAAAACAGATCAAGTCATGGTCCAACGCAAGCCTTAATACGGTTGGGAAATCTCTCTGCCTATCACATTAAAAATATACGTGAATACGAATGTGTTTTATTATAAAATAACTGTACGTTTAATAATCACCTGATTGTTAATTCATGCAAGCTTAGGTACGGGGGTTCGAATTGACCATCGGAATGCTGGAGGGTTAACTTCGTATATTTGTACTGTTAAAATGGGGTTACATAGACATAATTAACATTATAAATTATATCCCCTACTATAGTTATGTTTTTTTTTTTTTTCGATAAGGTAAAAAGTGACTATCACGTGAGAAGCGTGCATAAGTATGTGTAAAATGGAAATTAAATTTTTAATATTTTATTAATTTAATTTATTTACATAGTATTTACAACTGTATTATTACAGTGACGTAGGTAGTTAAAAAACATCATATTATTAATATTGATAGCGTTTTGAGGTAACTCGTTCATAAATAATTTAGCAATAGCCGACCCATACACTAGCGAATTCACAAATAAAATTAACATACATAAATTGTTAATATCCGTTAAGAACGAGTGTTTTAAAAGTGACGAAGGCTGACTTTTGCAGGAATACATACATACATACATATGCTCACGCCTGTTATCCCCGAAGGGTTAGGCAGAGGTGAAATAGCGAACTACACCACCCACATTTCGCCGAGCTTAGTTCCGTCCCAGATGTGACAGGGGGCGAGCCTGTCGCCATATCGGGCACAAATTCCAAACTCCGGGATGATACTGAGTAGAAAAAACCCAATATCACTTGACCCGACCCGGGTATCGAACCCGAGACCTCAGAACGGCAGTCGTATGTAATACAACTGCGCCACCGAGGCAGTTTGCAGGAATAGCACTTGTGTATATAGATCCTTATCTATATAAGCTAAAGAGCCAAGCAAAAAAGGCATTGCTGGGTACGTTACCGGATTTAATTTATTTAGAGGCTTAAATATTTTGTTTGCATAGGGTTTTATATCTGTTGCTAGGTAAAATAATTCAAAAAATTATAAAATAATCAACCAACCAATAAACCGAAAGACGTCCACTGCTGGACTAGGGAACCTGTTCCCTAAAGATCTTCACAACGACCGGTTTAACGCTACCCGTATCCAACGGATTCCCGTGAACTTCACCAGTTCGTCGGTCGATATTTTGGGGGGTAAATATATAGTACTAACCTATATCGTTCCCCTGGATGTCGTAAAAGGTGGCTAAGTGATGGCATAAACCAGGAGATGGGGAGTATTCTCTGAATACCACAAACTCCTAACTACAATCGTCGACCTGCCTACTAAGCGTGGCGATTATGGCAATCACCCCTTTCACCCACCTTATGAATGACATATGAAATAATATCCATCTATCCATCCATTAACCCATTAAGACGTCCACTGCTGGACTTAGGTTTCTCTCAATATGGGGTATTTTGCCATAATCGCCACAGACTCAGTGCTTTGACCACAATCTCACCTGTAGTTAAGTGAAGAAGTGGACCAGGATGGTAAACACACTGTGCCTAGAGGTACTGGTTCTCAAATGATGCTGCCCGGAACACATCTGTTGGTATTTGGCAAATGGTTTTCAAACTTGAGGGTGATAGCTACCTAGGCGGGCATTATTAGGAAATGCTCTACCACCATGCTATGTTCACCGAAAGTTCAGGATGATTTTTAGGGTTTGATAGGAGGATTTGAAGCCGCGTCCATTGACGCGAAATCAGACTGCATTATTTCCTTCGTCATCATCGCTTCAAGTGGTACTGTGCTGTGGTACTAATAGCCGACACCACACGGAAATATATTCAAAATGAAATCGAGAACCAGCAGTAATGGGATATTAAAAATATATCCCACTCGATTATAATCGCGTTTTCCCGTCAAACGCAAGCGCAGGGGCCAACGCATTAAATCTACCGTTAAATTGCCATTGTTTACCAAATAACTCATTTTTAAATTATCGATCTGGTAAACTTCACGGTTCACTTGTAACCATTAGTGGACGGGGGTTGCGAAATACATCGGTTTTTATTCGGAGTTCTGTTTTAAAATTTTTGAAATTTATATGTAAATTATTTGTTGCTATATTATAATACGAACATTTACCGTGAGTTAATTTGCGAGAACTATAAAAATATTGATTTTTTTTTTTAAATAAAGTCATATAGTGGTACGAAGTTATTTATTTACCTATGAATTATTGCGATATTAACTCTGTAAACTAATAAACCAAGTTGAATTGGTACCTACAGGAAATACAGTTTGAAATATTTAATTATATAGGAAAATTATTGGATTTATCATTTTTTTTACTCTTTTTAGTTCACTGTTAGACATATTACTTTATCGAATTTATAGTATCCATCCATCCATTCAACCGAAATACGCCCATTGCTGGACATAGGTCTCCCCCAAAGATCTCCACGACGACGGGTCTTGCATCACCCGCATCCAGCGGATTCCCGCGACCTTCACCTCGGACCACCTTGTGGGGGGCCTACCCACGCTACGTCTTCCGGTGCGTGGTAGCCATTCGAAAACCCGTTGCCCCCATCGGGCATCGGTTAACCGAGCAATGTGCCCAGCCCACTGTCACTTAAGTTTAGTAATTCTCCGGGTGCATTGCCTTTTTTGCCATTACTTTGGTTCTTCTGCGGATCTCCTCATTCCTGATTCGATTACGCAGTAAAACTCTCAAGCATAGCCCTCTCCATTGCCCTTTGAGCAATTTTGAGCTTTTTTATTAGGCCCATTGTGAGAGAACTTATTGTAAGTTGTACATTAAAAATATACCAAAAAAACATGTAAATCAATTCAATGAATTTCGAGTTATAAACACACAAATGTACGGACATACATACAATAAGTTGGCGTTTATAAGTAAATAAAATTTTCCTTACTAAAGTCTGTGCTAATGCATTTTTAAAAGATTTCTGATTTAGAATTAAATTTTAACTTTTGACATAAAAACATTTATGTATTTTCTGTTATTTTATATAAAACATTTATTTTATGCTTCTAATACTATATTTGTCCTTTGTAAGACATACTTGCTTATAACATACGATATTACGCTAAGCCTAGAGTGGTGGAGTAGCTATACCATCTAAGGCCCGTGGCAAATTTATTGGATAATACCACAGTAAAAATATTCTAGTTGTAATTTGATTTTAATGAATCACTAAAACGTTTAAATATTTAGTCGTGTCTATCTTTAATAAAAATGTTAGGATCCCCACCGGACCGGGGTCTGTGGCATTTTACCACTCCTGCAACCCTATGGGTAGTTACGCCACTGGCCTAGAGGTACTCCAAAGATGTCAAATCACACGTAATATAGTTGCTGGTCGATAAAATTTTGTCTTAAGGACTTAAAGAGCGTATCGTATTAATAGTTTACATATTTTTGTTCACATTGGTGACGGTCTTGTCTATTCAGACAATTCACTATTCGGTGATTTACATTTAATTTAAACATGACCACAACAAATTATTAATAATATCCTAGTGCTTAGTATAAAAGATAAATACATTTCCTCATTAAAAACCATAATAATATGGGGTATATATCAATAGCAAATGTTAAATAAAGGAGAGTTAACAATGTGTATAAACAAAGTAATCTCAAAAAGCGTATATATATTGAATAGTTTACCCGCAAACATCAGAGAAGAAAAGAACAAAGTTAAATTTAAAGTTAAAACATTATTTTACAGGTTAATAATATTAGTATTTTTTGAAATAATGATACATGTAATTATATAATATACTGTTATTCCACGACCTGCAGTCAAACTGAATGTTCAGTTTTGTGGATCAGTAACCTATACTGTAAGATGAAAACAAGAGAACAAATAAATATAAAATAAGCAATGTTTATTTATTTACTTTTAATTAGTACTTGAGCAGATTTTGTAAACGTTATGATAATTATCATGAGGTGGAAGAGAATTGTCTAATACTGGAAGAACTCCTTAAGAGCAGGACTCAAAATCAAAAAAATCCTTATTCAATTTAGTCCCTAAGAAGGCGCTTATGAACGTCTAAAACACTACCACCGATTCGGAAAACAACCCAGTCGAGGAGAGCGCAGGCAAGAAACTCGATCTGGTTCTTTTTTTTTTATAAATATAATATATATCATATTTTTTTTCTTAATATAGTCTTAACTAATGTTAGCAGGTGCGGACAGAGATGTGGGTTAATTCCAGACATCACTACCGTTCACGTAATGTTCCACACCCTGTAACAACCTTTTGAGATTAAAACTTGCTTGACTTGCTTATCTATAAAGCTTTTATTACACTTACTTAGCCTAAACCGTGGGACGGCCAACAAATTTCTAATATTAAACTTATGACGATCATTCACTTGATCGAGCTTGTCTAAATTTTTACGAATATGCATTAAGTTATCGAAGATGTATTGAGAGGGCACAGGTAAGATATCATATTCTTGAGACTTGTTCTTTAGAGATTTGCTAGGTCCCATATTGTATGTTGCTCGAACAGCTCTAACTCCAGGATTAACAGGACTAACTCCGATCCCCATCAGGGGAAGCTCTTGTAGCCGCCGTCAGCATGATACAGCAACACCGCATGCATTAGCATTACACGCATCATATACTGCACACACATATCTGCACACTATAATTTAGGTACATGGAGGGGGGGAGCGAAATGTAATTCGCCCACATCAAATTATAGTCTTACCCCGCCACTGTCTGTAAGAAACCTTTTCTCTTTACCAGTTCACTAACCGTTAGTTTAACTAGGGCAAATTCCACGAAACGGGTAGCAGCTCGAGCCGAGTTTCGTACCGTTTTGGTGCCCTTGCGTATTCTGATCAACGGCGTTTGGTCAATATAAAAAAAAGAAATACCCATTCAATGCGTTTTATTTTTTCATAAAAACCTAATTTATTTTAAAGGCGGGAATAACCTAGAAATAACTTATATATAAATAATACAAATACAATGTAAGCGCCAGTTCACACGGGCTCTCCCACGGGCCAATGTCTAGGACGGCCGCGGTCGTGTGAACGCGACGTTACATAATGCAGTGCTCATGCGAAAGGAACAATAAATATACTCTCACTATGCAGGTATCCAGATACATAATAATCATGTTAAGAGATTATTTCATATCGAATAATAGACGTCACAGTTCGAGAAGAGACGAAGCGCATGTGACGGAGAAAGTTGAGGGATGGAGGGGGGAGAGAACGCCCAAAGAAGTATGGAGTGTGTGATGGAAGATATCAAGGCAAAAGTGGTGAAAATATGGTGGCAGATAGAGATGTGTGAAAGAAGATATATTACGCTGACACCAAATAACAAATTGGGAGTAGGTCGGTGATGTTGGTGATTAGACATCACAGTTCGAGCTGTCATGACCCAATGAGCTTGTGGTTGAAGGAAAAGAATCGCTATGAAATGCCGGAACTTTTTTCTACATCTTACCACCTAGGTAGTTACGACCTTCATGTAAGCACTTATAGAAGCCGTACAGATATGAAATATGAGATTTGGAAGCGATGATGACTTAGTTGGTAGTGCGGTCGGATTTCGCGTCAATGGACGCGGGTTTAAACCCACCTATAGAACTCTAAAATCAGCCTGAGCTCTCGATGAAGGAAAACGTCGTGAGGAAACCATAGCGTGGTGGTAGGGCATTTCCTAATAATGCCCGCCTGGGTAGCTACCACCCTCAAGTTTGAAAACCAGTTGCCAAATACCAATAGGTGTGTTCCGGCAGCATCACTTGAGAACCAGTACCTCTAGGCATAGTATGTTTACTATTCTGAACCACATCGCCACTTGACTTTAGGTGAGATTGTGGTTCGGGGAGGGGGGTGAGAGGAGGCACTCCCTACCCTCTCCCGGATGTGATTAGGATGTCTCTCTTGGCAGCCACTGGAGCATTCGCGGTGCATGCACTGGTTCGATCCCGTGTTTGCTCCAACTAGGTGGCGGGAGGTACCGGGGGGTTTAGTGGGTAGTGGTTAACGGCGCTTCTCGCCGCGAGTCCCACACTAATCCTGTGTGACAGCCCCTTGCACTTACGTGCGAGAGACTGTCACACATCATCAGTCGCGCTTCAGACAGACCTGAAAGGGTACGCCCCTGTTAGGTCTGGCTGGACAGCAAGTGCGTAAATGCATTCCCCTCGAAAAAAAAAAAAAAAAAAAAGGTGAGATTATGGTCAAAGCACTGAGCCTATACCGTGTAAAAAAGGTTAACTCATGACTAAATAAACGTTGGCATCAAATTGAAAAAAAAAAAAAACGAAAATGTATGATGTAAACTGTGTTTCAGTTATTAAGGCTTCAAAAATAAGCAAACCATAGACCCCTTCAACCACTGTGATGCTTACGTAGGTAATATATGAATAGATCTTCAGATTTTTTTGTCAGAATCTCAGTCTGTCATGTAAACATAGGATGTCCCTAAAAGGATGGTATTACCAGAATCGTAGTCAGGTGTTTGTGGTTCAGGGGACGACGCGGTGCTTGTGACCACGATCCCGTATCGTCCCCATTAATGCGGCGAGCGGTTCCGGGTGGTTTAGTGGGTATTTCCAGCACTTCTCGCTGGGTGAGTCCCACACTGAAGACGTCCCTCCACACCCCCCTACCATTTTCATTGGGAGGACTATGAACCTCCTAATGAATTTGGTAGGAGTAGTGCGTAAATGTATTTCCCTCGTGAAAAAAAAAGGTGTTTGTGGTTTTTTTTGAGTATGCCGCTGACCAGTGACATTGTTTATTCCTTAATCGCCTTTAACAACACCCACGGGAAGATATGATGATGTACTAAGCCTGACATAAAAAACTTATACATAAGGTGACGTCTATCTGTCTGTCTGTTCGATAGTTGGCTAATTACTATATTTACACGTTTCTTTTATTAATTCGTTAATATTTTATTCGGTCAGATGTTACTATATATTTTCTTATATTAATTTATATATGCATGGGTATAAAGGAAAAGTAAGTATTCAGAATAATAGAGAAAAAAAACTTCATAAAAAGTGTGCCTCCTTACATCCTTATCCGTAGATAAAATAAAAATTCAGCGTCAATCTGACATATCTAACTAAAATTAAGAACAAAATACTGCTTAAATGACGTGATTAATATTTCCCTGGCTAACTAACTGACTAAGCACGTGCTTCGTGATTCGTAGGTCCGATGATTTTTGTCGGTTACAAAACTCCTATCAACCCCCTTTATCTTTGATGAAAAAAAAAATTCCGTCAGTCGGTAACCTGTCGTAGGGGTGAGTACCCTAAGGTCGTTGAGTTCACCCTGCGCGGATGTCGGGGGGCGGCGGGGGGCGGTGAAGGGCGGAGGGGTCCGCTGACACCTGACGTAACGGAATCCAGCGCACGCGCCATTGATCTAAGCGCCAAAAGACGTTAGGGCTGA
Organism: Samia ricini; assembly: GCA_014132275.2. Taxonomy (NCBI): domain Eukaryota; kingdom Metazoa; phylum Arthropoda; class Insecta; order Lepidoptera; family Saturniidae; genus Samia; species Samia ricini. The sequence goes on from AP028158.1 coordinate 39,700,054, forward strand.
CCGTTGGCGTGATTTTTGCCTTTTAATTTCGCCCTTGCATATGAAATTGGTGTTTTGTCGAACTGGCCAATTTGATCTCAGATATCTGGCACTTCGTTAGAAATTGTAGATTCGATTTTTTTTTTCAAATTTAGGCCTTTTATCTATTTTCGATATCTTGCAAGGAAAATAATTTGACTTTTTAATTTCAAAAACGCCTTAAATTTGTTTTTATTGTTTCTCACTCCCACAATTGTTTCAACAATGAAATCAATAATCTATCTAAAAAAATGGATTGATTCAATTATGGAATTAAATAAATTATTTTTCTTTTCACTTTTTCTATGTAAAACGCTAATTTCATATGTAATGAGTTAATAATAATATTAAATAATTTAAATACATTTTCATTTATATTTACGTTACGTTATTTTTAAGAACAAAATACACCTAAAGTTGAAAAAACGGTTAAGAGAATATTTTTATATTTAATGGTTTTCGAATAGATTCCATGTTTATTTTGTTTTTTTTTACTTTTTAGTTACGACGGGCAAAATAATCTTGTGTTATTTCTGTGAAGTTTGTATAATAAAAAAACTTAAATTATAAATAAATGACAATGGAAGTGAAATGAGACAGAGGTATATAATTAAATTCCTCACTTTTCCATCATCTTATAGTTTGTATGAAAATTGAGTTGTGCCTCAATATAAGGACAATTTTAGCTGAATTATAAATGTATAATTATAATGCGATTTACAAAAAAAACATCTCACACTTTATTACACCTTATCAATAAAGTCTATCTTTAATTGTAAAAAATAACTTGAAGGAATAAATTTCGAAACGTTTGACAGCTTTATTTTTGTAAACCTCGATACTTTTCTCTACTACTAACCTAAGTCAGTTTGTATAGCTTCACTTATCTTCCAAAGAAAATCCGGTCAGAATCGGTCCAGCACTTTCAGAGATCAACCACAACAAACAAACATTACATTTATTTATAATTATTTATAGATTTACATACAATAATAAACTGTTATTTTTGTATTATACTTAAATTTTACTAAAACAGAATAATAAAGCAAGTCTTCTTGTAAATATGAATTGTAAATTATTAAAAATAAACATATCAAAATCGACCTAAAAGCTGTATATGGAGGTATATAAAATGGACTGGCTAAATACAGAGAATAATGGTTACAATTGAAGGAGACCTTTGTCAAAAGAGTTCCACAGACGGATGTCAAGGCAAAATAACATTTAACCCCTTGAGCACTTATCTGGCGTTTACGCCAGCTTTCCATTATTTTCCTATTGGCTTATTTTTACGAGTACTCGACACTTAAGTGAAAATATGTAGTTAGTTATATAGGAAATTGTCTGAGTTTTATTATTTATTTATTTATTAAACTATTACATGAATCATAGAGTTTCTTGTGTGCAACGGAAGCCGCACGCGTACATATAGTGCTTTATAATTCTATCTCGTAACTTCGACGCGAAACTCCCACACTCGAACGTAAATACAAAACGGACCACCAGTCATTATTATAGAATTAACATAAAAATTTACAACGACCTGGCGCTTTGATATGCAAATTCACGTTTTCCCACACGTAATACGTCACCTGTTTATCGAATTACTTTTATTAACGTCTATTTTCGTTTTTTATAAAATTACATATTTAAATTGTAAATACGTGCCAGCCCTAACGAACGGGATGATAGATACAAATTCGATTATTACTTTAACACCCCCCTGACATCTTCCTGATAGTATTTTAACCTATTTATATGTTATGTATTTTATTTTTTCGATAATTTTATTTTTTTTAAAACTAGCTATGTGCACGCGGCTGTGACCGCGCTTCATATATTCTTGCCCGTAAAACTATTATTTTCCAACATTAAAAGTACTCTAAGTTACGCGGAGTATCTTCAGCTATCTACGAAAATCCGTCCCGTAAAAATCCGGCCAGCCGTTCCGGAGATTACCGCGAACAAACAGACAGACAAACAAACATTTAAAAAATTGTATTTTTTGTATAGGTATATCGTATACGCATTTAGTAAAAAGTAAAAAAAAAATATTTTGACATTATTAACAGACACTTCAATTTTTAACCGACTTCAAAAAGGAGGAGGTTATCAATTTGTCCGTAAGTTTATTTTTTGTATGTTTGTTACGCGATTTCTCCGTCATTTGCAAATATTTTCTAAATCGAAGGAGTACACTTCCGTAATGATCCCATTTCCACTAAATCAGGATCTGATCGGTGGAACTCAGGGAAATTGAGAAAAAACCCTCGGATATTATAGAGGCTTACACGTGTTTCATATGTTCGTTTCCAAAGCTATGAAGTATGCTTCACAGCTATACCTAAAAGTACATATATGAACTAAGAAGTTGTTTTTTTTTTCAAAGTTAAAAACAAAACCGACTTCAAAAAAAATAAACTATAAAAAAAATGCACTAATAACTCAATATATAATTACTTTGTTAATCTGCCTCGTAACCTACTCTTTTAAAAATAACTGCCTAAACTCTATCACAATTACATATAAGCTAAAGAAATGACTCGGGTGATTTTAAAGATCAATTAATCAAAATCGCATTTAATTAGCGACGCACGTTTACACCACTTTTCTATCCGTAAGCTGGTTTAAGCGTAACATTCACTGTTGTAAGTTCTATGTATTATAATGTTAATTTAAAATACGTCTCCTTGTTACCTCGATGGACATAGGTTCAAAGATATCTCTAACTAATGATATATTCAGTCTGAGCTTTCGGTTAAGGAAAATATCGTGATGAGCATGCGGTAGGACATGTTATAATAATGTTCACCTTTTTTTTTTTTGACGGTGGGAAATGCATTTACTCACTACCCTTACCTATTGCATTAGTGAGACCGGAGTCCCCCAATGCAATAGGTAAGGGGGCACGGAGGGACGGCTCCGTGCCAGTGTGGGACTCGCCCGGACGTGAAGCGTCCGGAAATACCCACTAAAACCCCCCCTGGCCGTCCGCCGCATTTGGGACGGGGGCGACACGGGGTGGCTTTCGCAAGCACCGCGTCGCCCCCTGCGATAATAATGTTCACCTACCATTTAGCTACCACCCCTTAAGATTGAAATCCTGTCGGTCAACACCAAGAGGTGTGTTAAATTAACATCACTTGAGAGCTAATACTTCTGAAGCTTAGAGCGTTTACTATACACTTAACGTCAAATGTCAAATGTAATTTTAACACTTAAATTATCGTCACTTAACGTCAAATGTGTTTTTGGTCAAAACGGACAAACTTTATGTAAAATTAAATGTAATTATAACGAAGTTTTTTAGTAATTATAAACCGTATAAAGGTAGACGACCTCTGATAAACCCTTATGACATTTCGCAGTCGGCAAAAAAATCACGTGACGACACGTACCTTTGCAGGGGTGTCACACCAGTGCACCGTTGTTTTTTTTTTACAAAAATAATTTATTGCGTTACGCTCCTGCGAGCTTTCATTTTGAACTACTGTACGAGAATTTTTATCTTTCTTTCTAAATTTATTACATTATAATTATAAAAGTATGAACCGCATTATTTTTCTACCTGGGTCGTCATAAAACTTAATCAAATATCTATCTGAAGTCTATCCTTCATTTCGGTCTAGAAACACACCAACCTAAGGCATCGTTTTACGCCAGAAAAATTATTGTTTATTTTTTACTCCCGTTGTCAGCATTGATAATATAGCCATTGGTATAATGTTGGAAAAAAAAACGAACAATAATGAGCGATCATTGCTTACGTAATCAGTTCTCAGATCCCCATCACCCATGTCATCAAAAATAAGCAAAATATAGATGCATTAGAAGCTTACGTTACACTTGATCGCCTTCTAAGAGTATATAGTAAACGTAAACATTTTTTTATATTGTATACGTCAGACCAAAATCTAATCTGATGTTAAGGGTATATGCGAGCGGCGTTTCCGTCCATCCATCCAACCGAAAGACATCCACTCCTGGACATAGGTCCGGCCAAAGATCACGACGACCGGCGTTTATTCCGTACAAACTTAGTCCCCTGTTTCCTCCCTGGCATTATGGCAAATATTTTTATAACAACAAATGTATATCCACCACCGCCACGCCCGTAGGTTTTTTTCCATAAGTTAGTAACTGTAGAGACTAGGAGCCTTTGAAAATGAAAAAAATGCAAGATTTCTACCGTCATTTCCAGATGTTCGTCCAAACAAATTTGATGAATGAAAACAAAAAAAAAAAGCAAAATGTACAGGCATAGCTAAATTCTTTCTTATTTTGTAACTGTAAGAAAATTACAAATCGGATTAATTTTGGAGAAGGAAACATGGTACTACGAAAATATTTCTTCGTCTATTTTGGATAGTTGAAATCAGACCGAGCTGCAGTTGTCCCTTTCATGATTTATAACTCATTCTTTGAGGCTTAACGCGATAAAAATTGATTTCTGAAATACCTACTTTAAAAATTTGTCGCCGTCGCATATCCTCTTAAGTTACAGTGCTATGATTTCTTCTAATTCGAACAAAGTATACTAAAGTAGCTATTTCGAGTCGACATCATTATGCCGGATTATGTCTACCACAGTACTCCTAAATACCGCAGTGTCTCAAAAAGAAAGTCTTCGAACAATGTGTGTTGCCAGTGATGACTTACGGCACTGAGACGTGATCGCTCACAATGTGCCTAATTACAATGTTCAAATTTACCTAAAGGGCAAAGCTCGGTTTCAGAAATAAAGAGATCCACAGAAGAATCATAGTAACCGACATTGTTCGAAGAATTGCCAAAATTAAGTGACAGAGGACTAGCCATATTGCTTGCAGAGCCGGTGCCTGCTGCGGTCAACGGGCTCTCGAATCGCTGCTGTGTACCCCATAAAGTGGGCCGATCTGGTGTAGGTGTCGGGAATACGCTGGATGTGGGTGTCACAAGAGCGATTGTTGTGGAGATCTTTGCGAGAGACCTATATGACCAGCAGTAGACGTATTTCGGTGGAATGAATGGGTGGGCAGCTACCGCGAATAAAGCCTTCTAGGTACCTGTGGATCCACACTGGGCTGATCTCGGGACGCTACGCGTCTTAACTTGTCTCTATTGTGAATTTTCACTATGTGTATGATGATCGCGGCCCCCAGTGGGATAAGGACACCAAGATTTCACTATGACATCTTTCTTTACTTAAATTGTTTTGTAAACACTTATCCACTGAGCGATAATTGCTTCAAAACATTTTCCGATCTCTAAATGCGACGTACCTATGCAAGACACTGTGACTATTTTTTTTTTGTTACTTTAGCTATGGTAGTCGATTCCGGACGTGTATAATTTATCCATCAATCCAGCCAAAGATCTCCACAACGACCGGTCTTGCGTCCTCTGCAGCTAGCGAATCCCCGCGACCTTCACCAAGCCCTCGGTACACTTTATTGAGGCCTACCCACGTTGTATCTTCCTTTACGGAGTAGCCACTCAACAAAACGTCGGGCATCGGTTCTACGAGCTATGTGTCAGCCTACTACTTGTGAGAGAAATGCAGCATATTTTTTGCGTTTAAAATCAGATATTATACGTTGTGCCTTTCAGTAAGAGAGGCGTTTGCCCAGCAGTGGGCAAAATTCACAAGTTTTGTACTGAAAAGAAAGTATAGATCAATTGCCAACCTCCGGTTATTTGAATAATAGACAAAAAAAAAATTACAATCGTTCGGCGCGCGAGTCAATCAAACCGATTATACGGGGTGTAGTCATTTCCTGTGATGACAATGATACGGAAAGTGTATGTTATTTTTTTTTTTTAAGGTAACAGGCGAGCATCCTGTATAATTATTTTGTAACGGGCGCGTGCTGCGTCAGGTTGGGTTATCATCCTTTTATCGGGGTAGATGAATTTCACTTTTTTAAATGATGCGCTGGGAAATACCATGGAAGCAGCAAGCACTTTCAAAGGATCCCAAGGATAGATGTAGGATCATGGCGATGGTGATGAAGTCTAGCCGATTTCTCTTAAGTATCTCTTCTAGTAGTTGAGTAAGTTGATGGTCGATGTTAGGGAATTTTAGTATCAAACGCATCATGCGTTGCAATACCAAGGCAAAAGCATTCAAACTCACAACTCACAATCAGAAGAATGGTAAGATAAACATTATCTTTTGCATATACATATAGACTATGAAATAGCGACAGGTCTCTAGTGTGATTTGTGACTCCAGGATGCCCCTTAAATTGAAGGGGAGGATATATAAGTCCATCATAAGGCCTGTCATATTGTATGGATCAGAATGCTGGGCTAGTAAGAAGATGGATGAGAAGCGACTGCATGTAGCTGAGATGCGAATGTTGAGATGGATGTGTGGTGTTACAAGAATGGATAAAATAAGGAATGAATATATTAGAGGGAGTTTGAAAGTTGCGTCAATGGTAGAAAAGTTGAAAGGTTCTCGTTTGTCGTGGTATGGACATGTTATGAGAAGAGAGGAAGCGCATGTGGGTAAAATAGTAATGAATATGAATGTGGAAGGATGGAAAAGTAGAGGAAGGCCAAAGAGAGTGTGGATGGAGTGTGTAAGAAATGATATGAAAGAAAAAGGAGTGAATGAAGAGATGACGGCTGATAGGGACGTATGGGAGAAGAAAACATACTGCGCCGACCCCAAGTGAGTTGGGAAAAGGCAGGAGAATGATGATATAGACTTATCGAAAGTCGTACATGTACGTATTAAAAGTATGTACGTACATTTGTTTAAGTTGATATTTTATTGTTAGTTTTTTTTTATTACCAATATCAGGAATAAATACGGAATTCTAACTTCAAAAATGTGCGTGTATTCCTTATTACTTTTGCAAAACAACTACATAAATGTCGTTCAAGCAATTGCTTTACCTTATAACCCCACATATCGCTAAGTTGGCAGCATTGCTGCTACAAATAACGTGAGAGAGATTTACACATCTTAGAAAAACATTCGCATAATTCACAAAGATTAAAACATTTGAACCGATGACCGTTAAGTTGTTAGTAGATTCAGCATTGACAGACGTAAGTTCGAACTCACCTATCCAATTATTTATTTATTTATTTATTTATTAGAGAAATCAACAGCTCTTAATTACATATTCACTAAAATAATTATTAACATATTGGATTAGCCAAAGACGATTTCTAAATTTACTTAAAAAGATAAACAGTAAAATCTAAACGAAACACCTATAATAAAATAAATTATTTGAATACAATACTATTGTTTTCAATATGATCTCACCACAATATTACACAACTTAATGAGGTAATTATAATGAGGTGAAGGGATTTTTTTACTAATACATGCTTGGGTAGCTACCACCCTAGATTGAAAATCTGTCGCCAATCATCAGTCGGTGTGTTCTAGGCTTAGCGTGTTTAACAATCTGTAGCAAATCGTCACTTAATATCAGGTGAGATTGTAGTCAAAAAGCCCAGAGCCTAAACAGTATTTAATGTGTCAAGTACCCATAAAAGTAAGACAATAGGAAAACAATGGAAAGCTGGCGTAAACGCCAGGTAAGTGCTCAAGGGGTTAAAAAAAACAAAACAATACACACAAAGTCAAATATGTAACTAACCATGCCTAAACAACAAGTAGCTCTAACGATATTTTGTCAACGATAATTAACGCTTATAACAAAAAATTAAATATAAAAAAAAACGTTAATAAAAACTCGAACAAGGAACCAGGAACTCGACAATCTTCATAAATTTCCTTACCGCTACCAACGACTAACAGGTAGCAAATTTGAAATAACCGCTACACAATTCCATAAGAAAATCGACTTTATTTCAATCGAATAAGATCGTAAGTAATTTTAAAGGAATGCATTTATAATGGTTGTCGAAAACAGCTGATCGGAGGCGGGATATAGTTAAAAAACAGTACGGCAAATTAATTATATTTTGATGTATCATTGCATTGATTAATTAAAGTCTATTTCATATAATTACAATAAATACGTAAAAATACAATGTTTTTTTTCTCTCATCAATCATTAATACATTTAAATATTTTATTTACAACAATTGATATATTAGTTCCTTTTTTCCTTACCTCCTTTTCCTTTCCTATTTACCTTAAAGTAAAAGACAGAGGCAGACAACAAAAAAAAAGATGGAACGATGATATCAGGCAGGTTGCAGGCATAACATGGAGTAGAGTAGTCAGGGAGAGATCAGAATGGAATGGACTGGAGGAGGCCCTTGCCAACTGGCAAACGGTCTTGCAGAAGGTTAAAAAGCACCAAATGTACGAATATTTTTAATTGTGTAGAAAGCATGTACGCACTAGTATAAGAAACGTTATTGTATATCTGTTGTCCGAATAAAAGGCTTCATTACTATTACTATTATATATTAGTTAAATTTCAATATGTATGTGTATATATATATATACTAGCTGGTACCCGTGGCTCCGTCCGTGTTTTCATATGTTCTGTGCATATAACGTTTCATTTATAGCTAATTTTTAAAATCAAATGAATGAATAAAAGTAACAGTATTTTGTTTTTACTAGCGAAAAAAAATTATATTACAAGGATAAATGCCTGTCTTTTGTTTTTATGGGAGCAAATAAATTATTAAACAAACAAATTGAGAAAACATGGCAAAGGGCTCATAGAATTTGAAAAATATATAGCCTATAACCATCTATGATTAATGCCGCGTCGAATGGTTGTGGTTTCATGCTGATCGGTCCAGTAGTTTACCTCGGACAAAGAAAACAAACTTTGCTTAATGTATATAGATTCAATATATGCATATCAATAAGTAAAATATGAATGAAAACCTTCTAGACAACTCAATTAACAATTATTCTCATAATTTGGAATTAGTTATTGTAACAATACATATACTAAAACCTCTTCATAGATTGGGATGTAAATAATTTAAACATCGATTAAATCGTTTGGACATTTCTCGTGCAATACTAAAGAATACATGGATACCATATTTATCTATATTTCATCTGAAGTAAAGATAATACGCACACAGGCATGCAATTCATTTCTTCCAGAACTTAGAGAGTATTGTGTGCATAATTATTTCTAAACACTTATATCTTTGGTATTTACGGCTGAAATAAATTTCTACGATGTTTAAATTGTAATAGTTAGCCGTGAATAAAATTTAGCTCCTTGACATTAATAGACCTAAACAAAAGATTGTATCGTAAGTAAAAACGAATATAAATCTAGCACTTCCAACAACCACTTTCATACCTAAAACCTAACTATATTTAGAATACTATTTAAATAAAGAACTAATTAATTTGTTACACACTAGATATATATGGAGGTAAGACAGGTTCGAAATCGCGTTTCTTTTAATTATAGAATCGATAACAACCCAGTTACTGAATATTCACGAAGCTAATTCAATACTCACTTGGTAAATGTAAAAGAAAATAGCTAGGTTTCGTGTAATACCTGATTTTTAGCAAAAGTTTTTTTTTGTGTCTTAATTATAAAATTATTTATTAAGTAATGAATAAAATTATTTTATACAATTGCACATTTTTTATACGATAAAATGGTCATAAGTATAAGTAAGTCTAAAGACAGCAGTGAGATGTGGTCGTTTATATTTTGCCTAATGAGAAAGCTCTAAGTTACCCAAAGGACAATGGAGAGGGCTGTGATTTTCAGTGCGTGAACGAATCAGGAATTAGGAAATCCAGAGAAGAATCAAAGTAACCGACATCCCTCGAAGGATTGCCAAATTAAATTGGTATTGGACTGGAATCATTGCTCGTAGGTCTGATGCCCGATTAATCCCGTGTCGCCCCAAGAAGGCGGCGGATGGTATCGTGGAGTTTTAGTAGGTATGTGGGAGACGTTACTCCCGGATTAGAGTTGTCAATAGGGAGGCGTAAATGCATTTCCACACGTATAAAAAAGGAGCAATGCCCGATGGGGCCAACGCGTTCTTGAATGGCCGCCGCGTATGATGATGCAACGTAAGTAGGTCTCCTACAAGGTGCACTGACGACCTGATGGAAGTCGTAAAGAATCCTCGCAAGACCGTTCGTTGTGGAGATCTCTGGGGCAGAGCTACTACCAACAGTGGACGTTTATTTTAATGGATTGACGGAAATATATCACGTGGTTCTTCTTTTTTCCATTCAAACTTCTGTTCGAAATGTTCGTTCGTGTTGTCTAATTGTTTCTAAAATAATTTTCAGTATACAATTACCCGTATATTAACATAAGCTTCATTTGAACAACTTTTTTTTGTTCTAAAGCATTTCATATATACGACACGATATTAAAGTAATAATAAATTTAAAAGTTACCCTACCGTTTGACTTCCATTACCGGTAATGGTTTAAGGGTCGGCCCGTGTGTTTTTTCTTGAGAAAAAATAATTATTATAGTGTCGTGGGGAGTGTTTTTGTCTATGTAACGTAACCCTACACCTGTTACGGTAAGTTTAATGACCTAAAGACGTTAGACAAATTTCAACTTTGACAAATAAAAGTATATCTTATCATTCGCTGAGTGATTATGTAAACGTACAGTAAACGAATTTTGTATATTAAATAATTATGAATCAAAAATGTTTAATGTTGACAATTAACGTCATTTGTAAATAATATTTTTATCATATGCTAGCGATTTACCCCGGATTCGCACGGGTATAAATAGATCTTCAATAATAATATATATACAAAATGTTTTTTATAGAGGTATAGAACTTTGAAAAGGAATAAAGTAAAAATGTTTTTTTTTTTTAATTGACATGAAATTGACCTTATTCGAAATATAATCTTCTGGCAATTATAATTTAAATTTGACTTCTGGCATATGACTGCCACGGTTGGCTCGGACGTAGTCTAATCTGGAGATCCATTTTTCGATGACTTTTTCAACATTTCTGGCCATATATCGGCAATAATGCGGCGAATGTTCGGACTTCCGGATGTTGAACGGACCCAAGCGGTCAATCGTTTCGAGCTTATCGGCGTAGACTAGTGACTTCATATATCTCCAGAGAAAATAGTCTAGCAACGTTAAAACGCACGATCTTGGAGGCCAATTTACGGGTCCGAAACGTAAAAGTATGTGGTTTTTTTTTTTTTTTTTAAGCCCCCTCAGACATAGATCCGAGATCTTGTTTACGTTACTTATAGCTAGCTTAATCTTATTTTAAAAATCTTATTCTAGTTATAGCCATCAACATTTCTTATTCTACTTTTATTTTCTTTTTCTTTTTTTTTTGCCATAATTTATTCTGTCGCTTTTAATTTTTATTATATTCTGCCTAGTTGTCCTTTATTTTATTTTTGTTTATTTATTTCGGCTTCCTGCGATTTTCGCCACCGCTGCCATAAACTTGAGGGTAGCCTCGCGGGAATCGTCGTTATTAATTAAATTTTGGATGGTCATCATCCGGTCATTACCTTCAGGTCACTACGGGACGAGCCGAATCTGGGACAGTCTATTAGAAGATGATAGACTGTCTCGGCGGTATTCGGGTCGCAAACACACGCGGCACTGTCTTTCAGCTTGAACCTGTGCAGGTACGCTGCGAAACCCCCGTGGCCTGTTAACATCTGCACATGGGGGGGCGCGAGATGAGTCTTTTTGAGGATACGGTGAGCATCCTGAATCCTCGGAAAGAATGTCCGCGTCTCCTCCCCCGTGACGGAGGTCTCGTAGCGTTCCTGCCAGGTCCTCACTGTGACTTCGCGTATGCTCCGTTTAGCGTATGATATGGGATACCGATCGTAATCGGCTGCGGTCTTCTTATGTGCGGCCTGCTTCGTATGTGGTTACCAAACATTTCCTTTAATATATCAGTTGTGGCTCGAGCTGTGTGTGACATGTTGCACTGTCTTTTTGAAACCACATCTCCTGCACATTAATGTTGTTCAATTGATGAACGAAAAAGTCAGTAGTCATGGCTCTATAGCGGTCACCATTGACTGTAACTAGAGCTATCTAATAAAAAACGTCCCGTCAAAATCGGTCCAGCCGTTCCGGAGATCACCCGGAACAAACAGATAGACAAACAAAAATTTTAACAATCGTGTTTTGGTATAGGTGTATGTATTTAGTAAAAAAAAAAAAACATTTTGACATTACAAACAGACACTTCAATTCTATTTATTGTTTAGATAAAGTTTTAAAAGTTGCATGCGATTTTTTAATGATCGACATAATAAAAAACGAACATTTCTATTGCTTAATAATTTAGAATTACTGTAAAGATTTCTTACAAAGATGTCATTTATTATTTATGTTCTAAGCCCGAAGGTGTATTTAGACTTTAGCCTAGATATCCTAGATTATAACGTAGGCACTAGATAAAAGATACACTTTCTTTAGAAACTTGTTACGTTTACGATGTTTACTGGAACAGATATTAAGTATATATTAAAGTTAGTTTTTTTAAAACAACATTAACATTTGATTTTCTTACTAATTGTCAAAAAGAGAGGGGGGTACAAAACAGACGTAATACTTAAATGGCCCCGAAAAGATTCAATTTTGCAAGTAAGAAGTCGTGATCCCATTATCAGATATTAAACTGTTAGACAGACGTAAAAAAAACAAAGATTTATAATAATAATAATTTATTATTCGAATCATAGTTCTAGATTGTTGTGGAAGGAAGCGGTTGTGGTTATAAAAATCACCTGTCTATTTTACAATAATGAACTTATCAACTATGTTTCAAAGAATATTTTAAAAACAATACCCATAACATAGATTTATATTTTATAATATAATGACCTACTAGATGTTCTTTATGTATATAAAGATAAAAAATGTTGCATTAACGCACCATCACCTCAAAACTACTGAACATATCGGGACGGGACTACTGCCATAGGACGCGGAACTTTTCGTAGATTTTTGAGGGATTTTTTGGTTTATTCCATTGACCCATTCTCATTTTTTTTTTCCGATTTACGCTAACGCACATTTTTTCGGCTAATAAATATAAAAGACTCTCATTTTTCGTCATTTATTTGGTTTTTTAGTTACGTAGTGAAGAATGAATGAAACGCGGGCGGAGTCCTGGGTACTAGCTAATATATTCGTTTTATAATTTATAGGCTAAACGCTTGGATAACAAGATATTTAGTGATGATATAGGATGATAAACACAGTCTAGGGGTCGTCTATTAATCACATAATTTTTTTTTATATTTCGTCCGCTATACGTGGTGAAGTTTTAGACTAAAACCCCCCAATCATTGATGATCTTTAGTTTAGTTTTTTAACCTTCATTGATCAAGATTTGGTACAAGTATCATAAAAAAAATCAGAATATTATCTTCAAATACAGGTATAACCCATATACATGTAAAATTAATACAGCATACACCGCGTCGCCCCGGTTGCAGTCCTGACAAGGTCGGCCCACTACCTGTGTCTTTCGTTCGGGGGAACAGCCTGGCACCAGCTGCCCCCCCCCTCTCCAACCGATAACCAAAAGTGTTCTTATATACCGATAAGAACATCGGAGGAGAGGGAGACGTTGGTCTCTCGCTGGCTTACGAAGGTGAGAGAGCACGGGTATATATTAGATCTTCACTACGCCGGTGGTAGAGAGAGATAGAGAATAAAGTAGAAATAGTCATTACTAACTATATTATAATAAAAATTGTTACATTTTTTTTTTTCTTGCAAATAAAATCATTAAAGAATCGAAACCGAAACCCGATAGCGTTTCCTATCGGAGCGGTGGCCGCGATCGATCGATTAGTGACGTTACCGTGAAGTTTTCTTTATCGATAAACGAATAAACAAAAAAAAACTATCGTTGATTATTATTAATGACCAATTTATATAATTTTGTATTTAACATTGTGACTATATACATATATTAGTCATATGTAAATATCTATTCAAAATCAAAATCAAAATCAAAATTTATTTATTCAATTTAGGCCCTAAGAAGGCGCTTATGAACATCTAAAACACTACCACCGGTTCGGAAAACAACCCAGTCGAGAAGAGCCGGCAAGAAACTCGATCTGGTTCTTTTTTTTTCCATAAATATAATGTATATCATTTTTTTTGTCATATAAAAAACTATACAAATCGTAGTTTTAATAATGTTAGTGGAAGCACAGAGATGTGGGTTAATTCCAGACATCACTATCGTTCACGTAATGATCCACCACCTTTTGAGATTAAAACTTGCTTGACATAATACTTGAACTTATTGTCAGGTAAATCGGTAATGTTACTTTATTAGGAATGTATATTTTAATATATGTATAATTAAAACTAAAAAAGTACACATAATTACAGGGTAACTATATGTCACTCATCAGCGCATCTCATCAGATGAAAAGAGTTTCCAGCTCAGCATATGCTAAAGTACCAAGAGATACTCAGCGCTGCTGTTTAGTTAGATCCTGTAGAGCGAGTCACGGAACCTCGGTAAAAACAGAATTTATAAAATTACATATCACAAGCAAATAGATTACATGCAGATGTTCGAAATCGTCAAACGGGTTTATTAATAATTGTTAAATATCTCCAACTAGTGGTAGAATTTGACCATTATAAGTGTCTACCAATAGCATCTACCACCGCTCATAACAGGCTTGCAAAGAATAGACTTGTAATACTGTATATAATGGATTATATAATTTTCAATTTATTAAATCTACGTTATTTATTTATTATATACTCTGCACAGCACAGCACATTATTATTTGTTAGAATTTTAGGTCCATGTTGATACCCCGGGGGGTTTTAGTGGGTATTTCCGGACGCTTCACGTCCGGGCGAGTCCCACACTGGCACGGAGTCGTCCCTCCGTGCCCCCTTACCTATTGCATTGGGGGACTTCGGTCTCACTAATGCAATAGGTAGAGGTAGTGCGTAAATGCATTTCCTTCCGTCAAAAAAAAAAACAAGGTCCATGTTGATACAGAATAATTTGGCGACACTATATTATAACGACTTATTTAAAATTTAAAAAGTACTTATTTTATTTAAAAAGTAAACATTGTCAACAGTTTATTGACCTTTTCTCTTTTGTTTTTTTTTTATATAATAGTTACAAAAATATCATTAGTATGACTACAAAAAAAAAATTTAAACACTTAATTTTTTTTTACACGGTATAAACTCAGTGCTTTGACCACAGTCTCACCTGATGTTAAGTAACGATATGGTCTTGGATGGTAAATACACTAAGTCTAGATACTGGTTCTCAAGTGAAGCTGCCGGAACACGCCTATTGGTATTTGACGACAGATCTCGAACTTAAGGGTGGTAGTAACCCAGGCGGGCATTGTTAGGAAATGACCTACCACCATGCTATGGTTTCCTCGCGATGTTTTCCTTCACCGAAAGCTGAAGCTGGTTTTAGAATTCGATAGGTCGGTTTGAACCCGCGTCCATCGAAGCGGTATCCGACCGCACTATCCACTGCGCCATCGTCGCTTCAAAACCTTTTATTCCTTAATGTATTAATGAATTAACAGTAATGAGTATGTTCGAATTTCGACCGCTGGACAAACATTAGTTTTTGAACTATGTTTCCTATTAGTTATTAGTCCAATATCACTCGGAGGAATACCAGTACCAGTCTGTTCTGAATTCCGCTACCTCGGGTCACTCTTGCAGTGTGACGGAGAAATCGACCGCGAAATAAGGCATAGAATCAACTCAGGTTGGATGAAATGGCGACAGGTCTCTGGTGTGATTTGTGACTCCAGGATGCCCCTTAAATTGAAGGGGAGGATATATAAGTCCATCATAAGACCTGTCATATTGTATGGATCAGAATGCTGGGCTAGTAAGAAGATGGATGAGAAGCGACTGCATGTAGCTGAGATGCGAATGTTGAGATGAATGTGTGCTGTTACAAGAATGGATAAAATAAGGAATGAATATATTAGAGGGAGTTTGAAAGTTGCGTCAACGGTAGAAAAGTTGAAAGGTTCTCGTTTGTCGTGGTATGGACATGTTATGAGAAGAGAGGAAGCGCATGTGGGTAAAATAGTAATGAATATGAATGTGGAAGGATGGAAAAGTAGAGGAAGGCCAAAGAAAGTGTGGATGGAGTGTGTAAGAAATGACATGAAAGAAAAAGGAGTGAATGAAGAGATGACGGCTGATAGGGACGTATGGGAGAAGAAAACATACTGCGCCGACCCCAAGTGAGTTGGGAAAAGGCAGGAGAATGATGATGATGTTTCCTATTAGTTATTTATTTTAGAATTATAAATATTGAAAAAAGTTCTTATGTTTAAATTTCCAGCACTAAGTGAACATTAATTAGAACCCTTCTTTCCCAAACAGTTCAATTTAAAAAAAATGTATTAAATAAACAAACAAGTTCTATGACTCGGTGAAGATTGTGGGTATCCGCTGGATGCAGATGACGCAGAACGGTCATTGTGGATTTCCTTAAAGAGGTCTTTCTATTGGACATGTTTATAATCATGTTGATTAAATACGATATATCATTGCCATTTATTTAAATAATTTTGTTTTTATCGATAAACGTCACTTATAATTATGTCGCATCACTAATCGTAACCGCACAATTAGCGGCGTATTTACGATTTCAACCGCACCACCGTAGCCGAGCCGTCATTTACAAATCTTCACACAGATTGTTTATTCAGCGGTTTTACATCGGAACAAATGGACTCTCCGGCTCTCCATTGACTAGGGGCTTCCGAAGAACTTTTTAAATTCATTGACAAACGGTAAATCAGTCATAATAAAAGCAAGTGTATATCTAGAGAGTTACCTTAGAAGTTTTACCCGCGGTTAGACTGGCAATAAATTTTTGACTGTCAATTTCATACTACATCTGAATTTATTTTTAATGTAAATATACCTACTATATGCAGAATATTCTTATATGTATACTAATATATAAAATATAAGTGTCTGTTTGTAATGTCAAAATTATTTTTTTGTTACTAAATAGAAACGTATGTATATACGATAACTATACCCAAAATACAATTTTAAAATTTTTTGTCTGTCTGTTTGGAATGGTTATTCTCCGGAACGGCTGGACCGATTTTGACGGGACTTTTCTTGGTAGATAGTTGAAGTTACTCCGAGTAACTTTTAATTCCGGGTTCCGGGTAAAAAAAAAAATAAAACTCATAAAAGTTTGAATAAAATCCGATACAATGCACAGTTTTACGGGCAAGTGCTATAATTTATGAGAATAATTTTTATTTTATCGTTTAGTTATTAGTACTAGATTTATTTTAGGCATATTATTAGGGTTTAAAAAATTAACACGTATGTAGAATAAATAAAACGTGGGCGCAGTCGCGGGCACACAGCTAGTGAGTGATGATAATAATAGTTTATAAATATATTTTAATGAAATATAACTTGTTCGTGCTTATTCGTATTTATTAAATACGTTCTATTTTACTAAATTGCGTATTTCATAGTATACATGGTGATCTGATATAATTATAAATTCTTTTTAATTAATAAGGATACAAGATTTGTTTATATATTTATTTGAAAACAATTAATTACATATTTAACCAGAATACCAGCGCTGCTCTGACACTTTTGAAGTTTCAGTGCAAGAATCAAACTGAGGTTGGATCTTGTTTGCATAAGCGCAACACTTTTGTCTTATTTTATAATAAATATCTATACTCTGTGTTTAAATTTGTGTCGTGTTATTTGCAAATAAAAAAACTATTCTATACTATTTTATTCCAATTGTCATCGTTTTTGGACTGTGTACTTACATTATTTTAAATAAAGTAATTTTGCCGAGCTCGATGTAATAACAAAAAAACCTTGAATACGTCTTGTTACTTTTGACAGTATACTAGCTATCCCTGTGACTCTTTTCGAATAAAACTTTGTTAATTAGTTACAATGATTCACTTTACTACTTTCATTTATATATAATCAAATGATTTATATAAACTATTCTGAAAGATACGTGTTATCAATGAATTCTTTTACTGATTTTAATAACGGTTCCCATAACTCGATCTATGTGATATCCAAACGTATTAAAATAAATACTTATCTATACTAATAAATAAATAACATTGAAGAGTCTGTTTGTAATATCAGATTAACAACTTTTTACTGAATACATAACATAACATAAGCTCACGCCTGTTATCCCCGAAGGGTTAGACAGAGGTGAAATAGCGAACTACACCACCCACATTTCGCCGAGCTTAGTTCCGTCCCAGATGTGACAGGGGACGAGCCTGTCGCCATATCGGGCACAATTTCCAGACTCCGGGATGATACTGGTAGAAAAACTCAATGCCACTTGCCCCGACCCGTGGATCGAACCCGAGACCTCAGAACGGCAGTCGCACCGTAATACAACTTCGCCGCCGAGACCTTTACTGAATACATATGAATGTATATACGGTACCTATAAAAAAAAAACAATTTTTAATAATTTTGTCTGTCTGCCTGTTTGTTCCAGTCAATCTTCAGAACCGCTGGACCGATTTCACTCCGCGTAACTTAGGCTACATTTATTTCACGAAAATAGTTAAGGTACCGTGTAAAAAAAAGTTATGAGCAAAATACGTTTCAGTGACAGCAGAGCATTATTTTTTATAGCATGATTTATTTAAAAACTGAATCACTTATAAGGTCGTGTTATGCCGGTTAAGAAAAGTAGCATCCCATATCGTTCCCGTGGGTGTCGTAAAAGCCGACTAAGGTATAACCCAGGGGATGGCCAGCAGCATCCTCTGAGTACCACAAACACCTGACTACGATCTCCAATTCGCCTGATAAGCGTGCCGATTATGGTAATCCTGCCCTTATTGAGGGAAACCGTATCCAACAGTGGACGTCTTATGGTTGAATGAGTGGATTACTTAGCGAAGAATATATGAAACACGGGCGAAGCCGCGGATATACAGCTAATATAGTTTAAAACAAAGTCATTTTTCATGTGAGTTTATCCGCTAATTAATCCTAAACCACGCAACGGAGTTTGATACGAACTTCACCCTGTGTTAGATTTTTTGCCAAGGACTATTTATAACTTCTACATGAGTTCTATAGTAGCAGAACTTTATAATGGCCGTTTTGACGTTTGTTTTCTAATGCAATTTCGTTTAAAAAGTTTGAAAACCCGTTGACAAGTACCAATATATATACTCCAGTAGAATTACTTGAGGACATTTACTTCTAGACTATTCTGGACCATATAGTTCTTCTTCTTAGATAATGTGTTCAATCTGTGTCCACACTTCTTGCCATTGTCATGTGACTAAGATCTATTTTCAATATTGTATCAACGTTACCAAGCTCTAGCAAAACGGTGGCCCTTCCTGCTCGAAATTTCCATGGAGCTTTGTCGGCACCTTATAAAGTAACTTATACAAAACAATCAAATTACATGACATAAAACCCTAACAAGATTACGTTATATAGAGTCAAAAACACAATTTTCAATAATTAAAGACAATAACTGCCACATGGCAGACTGAAATCCGGCCAAAAAATCGACCATACAGTTATTTAATATCAGGTTAGATTGTGGCCAAATCTCTAATTGTAAACTGAATAAAAAAAAAATAAAACGATTGAAAAATATCTAAAAATCGCAATTTTTGCGCTTATGAACGTCAAATAACTACCACCGGTTTGGAGAATAACACAGTCGAGAAGAGCACAGGCAAGAAGCTCGATCGGGTTAGATGTTTTTTTAAATGATAAAAATAAAGGGTTTCAGAGAGTGGAGTCATTTCCAGATGACACGTTCACGTAATGATCCGCCATATATTTCTCGTGGTAAAGGAGCCCTTCCATTAATCTGGTCAAGCTGTCTAGAGTCTCTGATTTACATTCCCGGAGAGCGTGATCTCAGATCGAACTAAGTAATAAACAAACGGACATAAAGATGTTTCCTTTCCTTCACATAATGCCGTGAAATGTAAAAAAAAAAACTTAATTTGCAAGTGAATCCGCGGATAAGTCTTAATGAAATACTCAGAATCTTATATAATATAATAACTGTATAAATACATGTAATTATCGATCTATAAAACAAATGATCAATACTAAATCGATCAACTTGGATGTTATAAAACGGTCGCACGCGCACTCATTGTAACGTCTTCGAGCGCCGGATGTTCCGCCATTGCTCGCTCGACCGTTCCTAATTCAAAACGGAGCCGTTTCCGGTGTGACGTCACCGGCAGCCATTTTGTCGTCGCCGTCTGCGCCATTGTGCCATGGGAAATGGGAGCGAGTAAAATAGATTTCCCCCCCGGGATCAGTCGTTTATGGTTATAAATTTATTACGTTTTATTAAAATTGAAAGGTAAATTTTACGTTAATAATATGTGATACGTGAATAAGTGATACGATTTCGTAACAGTTGTATGAAATTTATAAATAATAATGTTTTTTTACACCAAAAGTTCCTACTTAGGTTTGATCCTGACCACCTTAAAGTGTGCAGGCGTTTAACCGAGGTTCAATGGTTTTTTAAATATCAATTTGCGTATATATCATTTGCTTGGTAACAGATATAAGCTATTTTTGATTTCGACTCATCTGATTACATTTTTAATAATAGGTACTGAATGTGCTTTGAGCTTTGACTGTTATCTCATCTAAATTTAAATGAAGATGTAGTTGAACGATAAAGCTAGAAGGACTGGCTGCACACATATTAAAACTTATAAGCGAAAGATAAATACCACCATACTATGGTTTCATAACAACGTTATCCTTAGCCGAAAATTCAAAAAGAAAATTTTAAACAAAACAGCCATTTAAAGTACAATACTAAGGCAAAAAAAGAAACTTATTATTCAAATAATAAAAATATCTTTGAATATTAATGGACAAATAAATTTATAAAAGAAACCTGAAATATCGAAGCGTGAACAATCCAACGGCCTCAGTACGAACCGAACTTGGCCTGGCCTCGAATCCGTTCACAGTTTATAATAGACTAAATACAATTTTTAGGTAAACTGATGAGCCGTACAGCGAATTCGTTACAATTTATTTTAACCTGTGACCTTGGGTAACAAACTATCTGACATTGGTTTTAAGTTGATCTGGAAAATTCTATTCATATAACATAACATAGTGAGCTTATGTTAAAACATATTTAAAACATTTTTATAATCTACGTTTTTTTTGTTTTCCCATCTTTTGCCATCAGTATTCGCATGCGTCAAATTTATACTCACAACCTTAGCATTTGCTTAGCTTAATCTGAGCAAATTCCAAGTCGTCACATTCGACGACTTAAGGAAATCCTTAGCTATTTTTATTCGAGCTCGGCAAAATGACTGCATTTCATAACATAACATAAGCTCACTCCTCTTATCCCGAAAGGGTTAGGCAGAGGTGAAATAGCGAACTACACCACCCACATTTCGCCGAGCTTAGTCCCGTCCCAGATGTGACAGGGGGCGAGCCTGTCGCCATATCGGTCACAAACTCCAAACTCGGGTATGATACTGAGTAGAAAAACCCAATAACACTTGACCCGACCCGGGGATCGAATTCGAGACCTCAGAACGACAGTCGTACCGTAATACAACTACACCACCGAGGCAGATAGTTATATACTTAGCTATTCTATATTCATTCCCTTGATATTATGCCCATTCATACTGAATTATTTCAGTTATTAAAAACAAACATATATCTACACATAAGATATCTTATTATATGTTTTGTTTGATACTGACGTGAATGATTTTGCATTTTACAGAACAAAAATTATGTACAAATTTAACATACATATGTACCTCTCAGACTTGAATATTTTTTTGAAGAGTAAAAGAGATGGATTTATAATATTATAATTTAATTCCATAAACTTCAAATTGCTTCATTTCAATATAATATCTATGAAGCTAATGAAAACTCACTTTGACAAAGTAAAATAAATATTTCTCACTCAAAACAATTGCTTCAAACAAAATATGTTATACACTTATATAACAGGATATGCGATTTAAATTGTTATTTAGAATTAATCGACTACTGATATTTGTTTTTTTTTTTAATAATACAAAATCTCTAATAAAAATATCAGAAAATACAAACCAAAGCATAAACTAGATGAGATCAAATGTAGAATATACATTAATTATGATTTTTTTAGCACATTTGAGTTTAACTACATAAGTCAAATATTTTGTCTGTTATTCGGTGCTCACTTTTCTAGTATAGAACAGCACTTTTAACGTAAAGTAACGTCATTGATCAATGCACAAAGTTTATTAGTTTTTTTTTTTTTTTGCGTACAATCGATTTGCCAACAAAACGCTTATAGATTCTGACCAGTCTGAATCTAAAAACTAGCTTGCAGTTCTTTGTAAAATTGACGGAGGAAACTTGAAAATATGATAAATGATCTAGAAATGTTTTCCTTGACCAATAGTTGAAACTCAACATAGTATTTGAACCGATATCAATTCTTTACATATGCTAAGCAAAAAAAAACAATTAAGATACAATCCTTAGATATTATGAAGAAAAGTAACGCCTATCTATTCTTTAATCGCTCAAATACCAAAAAAAAAAATTAACAGTAGGAAAACAATTGGAAGCTGGCGTAAACGCCAGGTTGGTGCTTCACCGGTTTAACTTATATCTAGAGAATCACTAAACCAAATTACATGATTATTTTGGAAACATTATAGATTATATATATTGTAAGGAGTTAAATGAGGAACACAATAGTCCAGTACTCATTACCTTCACAAAATCTCTTGAACTCCTGCGACGCCATTTAATGGTAAGCTATAAAAATTTGGATAAGATAAAAAATCCTTCCTCATGAAATAAATATATAATACATACCTATGACTAATTACAAACACGAAATTCCACGCGGACTGAGTCGCGGGGACGACTAGTGTTATTTAAATTTAACATTTCTGCTTGTGATTGCGCAAACAGCAGCCGGTACTTAAGGTTGCCCGGCCTTGTTTATCGACATCGACAAAAAAAAAATTAGTTAGCCAATACCAAACTATCGACCTCTCTGCTTTTTGCTTACAATCGGGGATGTTCTACGATGGCCGTAATTTTTTGTCCCTCACTAAATAGGGTCGATTAAATATGGAGTAGAGCGAGATGACCTTGATTCTATTCGTTTATATTTAATTACATAATTTTTAAAACGATAATATTATGATCGGTGAAGGAAGACTTAATAACGTTAATAAATCATTGTTAAACCTTAAAGTTTGGAAATCTGTTATCTATAGATGCGTTTCTTAGCGCAGTGTGTTATCAACATAGAATAAAAATGGTAACTTAACATCAGGTAATATTGTGGTCAAAACTATACGGTATTCGAAAAAAATACCTTCAGCATTCAGTGAACAAAACAATCCTGGGAAATAATTGTAGCTACCCAGACGGGCATTTTTAGAATATGCTCTACCACCATGCTATGTTTTACTTAACCGAAAATTTAGACTGATTTTTTAAGAGTCGGATAGCTGGACTTGAACCCGCGTCCATTGACGCGGAATCCAACTGCACTATAAACTGTGTCATTATCATTATCAAATACATATAAATGTACCCGTAACCGACGATCATGTATGAAAGCGCTCATGAAAGTAGAGGAAGCGAAAGTGGTGTGTCAAGATCGTAGCAAGTGGAAGGATGTAATCTCTATCTACCTCCACAGGAGAAAGGCGTGATGGTATGTATGTATATATGTTCGTAGCATTTTAAAGCAGGTCTTGCAACCACCACCAGCACCATAAAGTGACACAATAGCATTACATTCCATCCTATAATACCTATGAACACTACTCGGAGAAACGAGGGCTATGTAAGAGACCTTGACATCCGTAGTTTCCCCATAACAATCGTAGGTTAAGCGTGAAGATGAGGTGGGGTTGAGTTAGAGGTGGGGTTGAGAAATATTCTCCCCCATCCCCATTGGGCCATTGCACGACGAGGCCCGGTGGGTTCGCTGCAGGGGGCGACGCGGTGCCTGCGAAAGCCACCCCGTGTCGCCCCTATCCCAAATGCAGCGGACGGCCCCGGGGGGTTTTTTTAGTGGGTATTTCCGGGCGACTCTCACCCGGGTGAGACCCACACAGGCACGGAGCTCGTCACTCCGTGCCCACTTATCTATTATATTGGGGGATTTCGATCCCTTAAATACAATAGATAAGGGTAGTGCGTAAATGCATTTCCCCCCGTCAAAAAAAAAAAAAAAAAAAAAGGTTAAGCGTGGATGATACTCCATGCAGTATCCAAGCCGAGATCCATATCACTTTGGTACTTTAGCACTAGCTACCACTCTCCCGGCTAAGGATCTTAATCACGCATCCCAAAAGAACGGTAATGCCATCTAGGGTCTACCCGTTAACAGCAATTAGTCAGTTCGAAATAAAACAAGGTTTCTGTTCTCAGATACAACCATGATTTCTAACTGTGCTACGCCGTTTTCAAACTTTCATAACCGGCCCCAAGTTACCATGAAACTGAATAGAGTGAGCGCAGTCATAAAGCGAATCAAACATCATCAAGGCGGTTGTCGGCTTCGGCCGCTCCAGTGGAGCGCGGTCCACGTGGATGCGTTCAACCACTCACTCACTATCATCCACTAGACGATTGGGAAAGGTCCTCGTTACAAACCTTATTTTACACAGACCACAGTGCTTTTTACAGCACAATTTACGTATTTAACTTGAAAGTGTTAAATAAAACAAACAAAAATACTGCAACAGCCTAGATTCACAAGCATCACAAGTATGCGACACTTGGTCATTTGTGTCATTTTTATCGAAGTTTTTTGTGTCTGATTAAGAAAATATTTCGAGCAGAATGCTCGTACAGAGGTTTGAATCAATAATGCCATACAAAAGGGTAACACAGCGGAAACGTACACCTGCCTCGTTGGCGCAGTTGTGTTACGGTACGACTGCCGTCCTGAGGTCTCGTGTTCGATCCCCGGGTCGGGTCAAGTGGTATTGGGTTTTTCTACTTAGTATCATCCCGGAGTTTGGAATTTGTGCCCGTTATGGCGACAGGCTCGCCCCCAGTCACATTTTCGTCCTTACGGTTTATTATTTGTACTAGATAAAACAATTCTTGGAAAGACTGCTGAGCAGAACATATACTCCTTCGAAAACCAAGTGTCGCAAGAATTGACCAAACTGCATTGAAAGTTGCGAATTTAACATATCGCAATTTGCAGCGTAAAAGAAGCAGTTAAGAAAAAGTGGAGAATATTTCTCAGTACCTAAATTGAGAGCAATTGTATGTAAATGACATGGTATTCCAAGTATTATTATTAACTTTTGTGTCTCTGAAATCCTGTCGGTTAAATTGGAAGGTTCGTAAAGGTACTGTGACTGTTTGTTATATGTAAGCTATGCAAGGTTCATTGTTTGTCTTAGAATGCTATCTGCATAAAAACAGAAGGGTAAACATAACCCTTAGCACCTGATATAGCAGTTTAAAGGTCAAGGTTGCGAGACGAGCCCGGGGAGTAGAAGTCACGCAGTCATGGTACAATGCCGGTGTGGTACGATACGGCCGATCCAAACCACTGGCTCGTGGACTGGACCGCTCGCAGTGACGTTGTGTTTCGCTCAGTGACCGCGCTTGAATGAGAGCGCGTGGCTGATGCTTCGTTTTATGACCGTATGACCACTCTAGCATGGTTGAAATTTGTTTGTTTTGATTTTGCATTAGTACTTATCTATTGTTTATGTGTTTGTCTGTATGTGTTTTAAATACAAAATATACGAGACACTTGTTTTTTTATTAAAAAAAAGATATACGTGGATGACTTCCTCTAGATAACTGGAAATATACTAAATTAAAAAAAAAAAAAAAACGAATCACACTGAGTCACTGTGACCGATTTTTGATCAAATTTTTAATTGTTACAATCCGGGGGACAAAAATCTTGACAATATTTATGCTTTTTATGGAAACCTAAGTGATAAGCAGATTTTCAATCTACTGGCATTAAGTGATTATTGTAGGCTATACTAATTATAAATCGTACTTTCAATAGTGGAGAACAGAATTTCTGCTTTTCGGCATAAATAAACGGTGACTTCCAGAAGGTTAATTACTTTTGGACAAACTTACACCGTTAATGTTAGCGGACCATTTGTAAAATCTCTCAAAGTAATATCTATCATGTGATACAATCGAGTCATACCCGAATTAAGACACAGATATCATTCATGTGATTTAATATTTGCATTACAGTTTCGTTCTGTTTCTAGGGTTCAGACATTAACCCCTGGAGCACCTTCCCGGCGTTTACGCCAGCTTTCCATTGTTTTCCTATTGTTTCATTTTTATCGGCACTCGACAAATTAATCTAAAAACTGCATGTGAATCAATGCAATTTTTACTCTTAAACTTTACATTAATTTCTCCTTTCTTGATAATTTTTGCGTTATAAAATTGCTATATTTAATTTTGTTAAACAGGTTTACATTCACACACAAATACACACACACACACACACGCAAATGCACTTTTTAATTTTAATCAATTATTTATGGACAAAGCAATTTAAGGAAATAACTTGGTTGGTAAATTGAGACACGGGCAAAGCCTAGTACAAAGGGTTTGGTTCAACCATGTCTACTTTTTTTTAAATAAAATATTTGGTTTGCAATATTAAATGATTATTAATATGATAATATAATCAAAACACGATAGAAATTGGCCAGTACATTATCAGTCGGTTAGTTGCGGGAGCGCGCGCGTCGGTTCACATTTTAGAAAGTGCTACTACTGGTCATTGTTATTTTGTTTTCTTTTCTTTCTTTTTTTTTTCATTGACAAAAAGTTATCGAAAGGCACCGCTGTCAACGGCAGCAAAGAGATTATGTGTAGAGAGATTGATATCTTCGCGAGATCGTGGAATAAATTTATTTTCATGTAATAAACGCGATAACAACATTATTATCTATATAATGAAATCTATACTAATTAAGAAAATTGAAGTTTCTGTTTGTAATGCCAAAATTACTTTTTTTTTTGTGTCGAGTACCCATAAAAATAAGACAATAGGAAAAGAATGGAACGCTGGCGTAAACGCCTGGTAAGTGCTCAAAGGGTTAATAGATATGAATGTATACACGATACCTATACAAAAATGGAATTTTTAAAATTGTTATCTGTTTGTTTGTAATAGGTAATCTCCGGAACGGCTGAATGGATTTTGACGAGTCTTTTTGGTAGATAGCTGAAGTTACTTCAGGTAACTACTTTTAATTTTCGAAAACAATTAGGGTTCCAATCATAACAATTGAATAAAATCCGATTCAATGAACAGTTTTATGGGCAAATGCTTGAATTTATGAGAAATATATTTGATTTATCTTTGTACCAATTTTTTTTAGGATAATAATTAGAGTTCCGTATAAAAAAATTAAAACGCTGGGAAGAACATATAAAACGCGGGTGCAACCGCGGAGACAGCCACGGGCGCACAGCTAGAATGAAATAAAATTTGGTTATGCTTAAGATCTCAAATGCGGAAATTATAATGTATTTTAATTTGGAAATAACATTAGTTTTAACGTGTAATCAAAAATCAAAAAAATCTTTATTCAATTTAGGCCCTAAGAAGGCGCTTATGAACGTCTAAAACACTATCACCGGTTCGGAAAACAACCCAGCCTAGAAGAGCGTAGGCAAGAAACTCGATCTGGTTCTTTTTTTTATAGATATAATACATATCAATCATTTTTTTTTCACATAAAAAACTATACAAATCATAGTCTTAGCTAACATTAGCGGAAGCACTAACACGGAATAAAACATCTATGTTAGTTCAATAATTCAGACGGACGTTTCAATTTATTATATATATACACTCTGAATTTTAATCATTTATAAGTGAGATAGATATTTCTCAATTGAGGCGTGTTTCAATATCGAATCTTAATAGTTTAGATTGAGATCAAAGCAAAAAATATATCGGTTTTTCTGACTGATCACTGTCACTAATGTGACATATAAACAATATAATTGAAATTTCGTATTTATATATAAATATGTAAAAAGGAAAAAAAAAATTTAAATATAAAAAAATTGCAATATGCAAACGTTAAAATTAAATTGATATGGATGATTATAAATTGAACACAATTAAGTAAGTTCTTGATCGCGACCGCGACTTTTATACTGGACACAGAGAAACCTTCCAATGAGTTATGTGAAAGTTACAATTTCATTATTCCTCTCCGTTACTCACAGTGTTAAGTTCATCAATACAGAATAATATTAAAGGTAACGTAACATTAATAGTTCGTCCCTATATATCATAATAATTACAAGTAAATATTTATTTATACTTTTCCTTTACAAGTTAAGAGGTGGTCGTTTATCCTGGTATGGGCATGCGCAGGGAGAAAGAGAATGTTGTAAGAAAGGTATTGGATATGAATGTGGATGGTTACATGGGAAGGAGAAGACCAAAGAAAAGATGGATGGACTGTATGAAAGATGATATGTTTAGAAAAGGAGTGAATGCGGAGATGACAAAAAATAGAGAGGAATGGAAGAGGAAGACATGTTGCGCCGACCCCAAATAAAAATGGGAAAAGGGTAGGGAGATGATGATGACTTTCCCTCTATAATTCGTAATTGGTTGCACCGATTGAAATGAATTAATGTAGATATCGTGATTAAGTAAATCAACTTAGAATAATAGTCCACGTTTAATTTGTCTAAAAGTCCCGCTATTACATTTTTATCTAACTATATATAAGAAATTATGTTTTTAATTGGGAAGGAAGTCTTGTATTATATTTCTTTTGGCGCCAAGTTTGAAGTAATACTTATTTGGACTTCATGAACGTCTAATTGTTAGTTTTAGTCAAATTTAATGTTATCTTTCCTAAAAAATGTATATCTAACTAAAAATAAAAACTTAAATATCACATAGCAATTTCTTTATATTCCTTTATTGGACAAAGTAACGATTAATTAAAAACAATTACTATCGTTTTAACTGTAACTTGATCTCTAGTCAGTATATAGATAAGTGTCATTTAAAGCATTAAGTTGCCAAAAAAATGTAAGACTAAAAACTATGAAATAAATACGTAAAAGTACAATTTTTTTTTAATGAAATTATGTAAAATAAATAACTGTTTAGTACGTATAACTTTGCTGTGAAATGTGTACGCCGATTAATATATACGTTTCAAAAAAAAGAATCATGTAAATCAGTTTAGTGGTTCTAGAGTTTTTATGAGCCAACTAACAGGCAGATAGACAAATGTTGCCTTTTAAATAATCTAAGGATAGACAAAATTATCAATAATGATTCAGATTTCGACTACTAGACGAACATAAGTAACATTAAAATCCAAAAATATAACCCCGCATGGAACCTTTGCAATTTTTGTATGATAATTTGTTGGCTATATAACAACATAGTATTAGACAGAAATAACTGAAGAGATATACAGACTATATAAGGCCATGAGCATCAAAAATATATTTTTTTTTAATTTAAACACCCACAAAATAAGATTCAACTATACCGGTAAAGTTATGTGAAACAGACGCCATTCGTCGAACAATGAACGCTGTAACCTAGACCCACGTACATAATAGTTCCCACACTTGAACCGGCTTGATTAGATAAAAGACAACAACAAAAAAAAATAATACACAACACCGATGACGACTTTTCACTCATGCAAGCTTATGTAAGTTATGTAACATATTTTTTGAAGAAGAAAACTTCTTTACCGGCGTTGAACGATTCTCGTTAGGGAAACAATTTAAAAATTCGCGTTACCAATGCTATGACGCGGCCGCCAACATGTACAGTATGTCAATTATAAGTGCAGAAGATAAATAATAAAACTAACACTTACGCGGCATATAGTATGTTTTTTGATAATAAACTATTTCAAAATGTACATACTTATTACTCAGAGCGTCAAACTGTTTTTCGAAAGTTTCGTGTTTTCACTTCTAACGGCAGTCCCATGGCTAGCTAGTGTTTTTTTTTTTTAATTCACACTCTACAAAACGACTGCATTTTAGAATAAGTTTAAAAATAATTTATAGAACGTATTATGTGAAGCTTAACCAGCGATGATGGCGCAGCGGGTAGTGCGGCCGGATTCCGCGTCAACCGATGCGGGTTCGATCCCCAGCTATCCGACTATAAAATCGACCTGAGCTTTCAGTGAAGGAGAACTTCATGTGGAAACCATGCATGGTGGTACGGGATTTTCAAATTTGAAAACCTGTCGCCAAATACCAATAGGTGTGTTCCGGCAGCATCATTTAAGAACCAGTATCTATGCTTAGTGCGTTTACCATCCTGGAGCACATCATTACTGGACATCAATGAGATTGTGGTGTACTGTACCGTGTAAAAAAAATCATATTATCAAAGTTAAATGTTTAGTTCACCCCCCTAAAGCGATAAAAGCATGATAACTAAAATGTTGTAATCAAACGGGTAACGTTCCGCGCTGCATTCCGTACTGTTGGAGGGGAGAAAAAAAGAAAAACCGTAATCGATCGACTTACGTAAATAAAAATCAATGTGCAATAAATCTTACTTAAGCTGTTGATCGCAAGTGTTGAAAATACGCTGAGAAACGAAGACAGAAAAAAAATCAATAACACAACATTTAAGGTATTTTGTGTATCATACTATCTAAATGTAACATTAAATTGATAAATATTAAACATGATATTATCTTAGTAGGAGTGTATTCCAATAACGCATCGATAGGTTTTAAACCCACAAACGACGAAGGAAAATGGCCTAGTAAAACTACGGCATAAAGTTAGGATATTTTCGAATGGCCATTATCAAATTTATAAATCTGTCGGCAAACACCTATATGTGTATTCGTGTTAAACGACGTGCGTCACTTAACCTCAGGTGAAATTGCAATCCAAGCGTAGAACCTATACAAGCTAATTATACCAATTGAAAGGACAAATGTTTCCATCGCAATTTAGAGCTCTAGTGGTTGAAATTCGACTATTCGAAATCTGAGGAAAAAAAATACTAATTTTCATATTAATAGCGCTAAAGCCAATCAATAAATAGCTAATAAACTATAATAAATAAAATAATTAAAATTAAGCAGTTTTAATAAAGCAGAGGAGAAAATTTCCTATTAACTGTTTTATCTTTTTCTCATTGTATTTGGATAAACTATAAAACACATTTGTTTCAATTCGAAAAAAAATAAAACTTATATAGTGAACATTTTGCGAATGCATATGAAGTTTGAACCGTTTACATGACTATTGTTTTAATCATTATTCTCATATATACGAACGAACGAGCCGCGTGCACAGCTTGTACTTCAATGACAAAGAGAATTAGCAAAACAATAAAATTGCGAATATTTTTAGGCCAAACTCAGTTATGGCTGCAACCCATAAGTCTCTCATGATTACGCTGTATTAATTTTGGTAGGAACCAATCTCTATCTCTTTTACCTTGACTCCTGGTACTAACGTATCGAGAATGCCTGGTTATTTTTAGATAACTTAATGTTTTTTTTTTTTAAAGTTCTTTTTGATAAAACGACAGCAATTAATTAACGACAGCGATATGTAATGGAGTAATAAATAGGTGGAGCTGGATGAACCAGACACTATGACGAAAACCTTGTTGATACGGTAAAATTAAAACAGAATGCCTTACCATGTCGTTACATTCAAGTAAATTTTTTATTAAATTAAAGGTTACTACTACTGGCAACAAAAGCAACTTAACCGGTCAAGCACTAACCTGGCTTTTACGCTAACTTTAAATTGTTTTCCTATAGTCAAATTTAACTTAGTTTTTGAGGGAATCAAACCTAAATTTTCATCATTTAATAAGCTTAGAAGTAACTAAATAAATCTAGAAATACTTTACGATTTCTTATTAAATTCTGTGTCTCTGTTAAGCATAACAAATACAATCATTTGACTGTAAAAGCTTCAAAAATTACTACAACATACTCTACCAGAATTTAAACTTATTTTGTAATACAAGCAAAATTCAACAAGGTTAAAAATCCAAATAGATTTTAGTAAAGGAAATTACGAGAAAATTTAAAGTTTTCCAATGAAATAAACTAGAAATATAAACAAATGTAATAATTAAATACAATGTTTTCACAAAATACTTTTACATTATTTTTAAACTGTTCCCGTATTAGATTAAGGAGTACGTTAAACTAATCCATTAATTTTTATAATTTATTTTAAACTCACAAATCCTTTTTTATTCAATTTAAAGGAAAATTAAGTAAAGACTCACAAATACCTGATGTAGATTCTGCGGTATGACTCACGCTTGTATTTTTTTGTTCGCAGTATTTTTATGCGTACCTATAAAAACCTAACAATACCAACAACTCATTCCAATTTCGATAATATTATAAGATATCGAATGTAAAACAGAAACCAAAAATAAAATCCTAAACCCAACATAAAACAATCACTTCCCCGTGTTGAAACGATTACGCAAACTTCCTGAAAAATACAAAAAAAAAAAAAACTAAACCTAACATCGATTACGTTTTACGTATAGTTAGTTAAAGCAGATTGCAAAAAAAAAAAAAAAACTACAAAACGACTTACCAACGAGGAAAAACTACAGTCATAATAGAGAACGTAAAACTTTTTGAAAAATTTCTTATTAAAGCGAACAAACTTTCTAACACTCACTATCCACTACACAAGACACTGTTTTTTTTTTTAGTCTTAGTTTTTTTTTATATTTATTATTAAGTCTACGAACGCGATCCGTCCGCTTGCGGCCAGAGTTACGAATGAAATGCGCTTGAGTGGAACAGAACTAACTCCTGCGCATCGACTCGCGACTGGTCGAACCAATGCGGCACACACTCACATATCCACATTATGTAAGATTCCCTTATGTAAATTCTTATATATATGTATAACTTACAATTTACAGCATACACATTATTGTTTTAATATATTATAGTTATAAAAATACATTCGTTTATTGTCATTTCGATGATATTTTTCATACTAAATAACGCTACATACAGTTTTAGTTACATTTAATAAAATTCAGTTGACGTCATTGCCAGCCATCTTTATTTTATTACGGCTTCCTTTTACGACTTATACATATGTGATTGAGTTGTGTACTTCTCGATTTAGCTATAAAGTTTTTACTTCAATGAATAACTAAGTTACAAGATTTTCATATTTAGATATTATATTTTGTTACGTATTTTTGTTTTCTAATGTCATGTTGATGTTTGTGCTGTTTTGTATATGTGTTTATAACTTCTTTTTTTTAACCTTTTTTTATTGTCAAATTGATAGATAACTCCACGTTTGGAATTGTATGCTTTTTTAATATTTGGAAACTTTATTTGATTATGATAATTAATATTTTATGTATTCAGTTTTAAGCGTCAAGTATTGTTTGTTTCCCAAATAAATAAATTATAAAATGTACTATACTAGGTTATTTAATATACTAAGTTAAGAGTAAAAAATGTTTTATATACTGAACTTATCTATTCATAAACACTATTACTACAAAATTTAAAAAAATACAATTAAAGATGATGAAACACATTCGTTAATTCCATTTCAAATAGATGTTTTTTTTTTTAATTATCGCTAGCGTTTATCTAAAAGATTTTGCTCAATATAAAAAAAAAAATTATGTTATATGAATAGATAGAGATGCATCGGTTACTACTTTATTCAACAACTAACACTAACTTGTAATGTATGTAGAGCAAAGAGATAAAAATCATTACTAAAAGAAAACCCTACTATTTTTTCAATTTCTCTCAAACCAAGTTGGTTTACTTGAATCTGTTTCTTTTATAATGTAACAGAATATAGCGTAAAAAGCCAAGTCAGTTTCAAGTCAATTTACAGTAATTTAAAATGTAAACTGAAGTAAGGTTTTAGGCTACTCAAGTCAACAACTTAATACGAGCTTTCGCTGTAACGAAATTAGATTACCATTAGATTAATAGAAATAATCAATCATGTGACGTATTCTAAATTTTTTTATTCAGTTTTTCGATGACATATTACATGCTAATATTATAAATATCTTCGATATGATACTGTAGAGTGTTAAAATGTTGAAATTTCAACTAATTTTATACAATTTAGATAGATAATTTGAAGAAACAAAAAATTAATTAAAATGTGTAAGATAAAAAAACCGTTTCTGATTCCTCCGTAAATAAAGGAGTTTGCCTTCAGTTAGGTTTTTTTTTAAAGAAACAATAATTAAACAGTTAATTAACATTTAAAATGAATGTTTAAAATAACTATAATATTATTCGGACCGTGATATTTTTGTGGTGAGTCTTTTCTACAATCACGCTATTTTATATATTATAGGATGGGCATTTTTATATGAATTTTGAAGAAAAAAAAACTTTTTATCTTAAAAAAAAGGTAACCATACTGTGATTAATTTCGAGATTATGAATTTTTTTCTTAAATATTATTCAGTACGATTCTCTATATTAAGTTGATACTAGTTAAGTGTGCGCGTTGATGTCTTTTTAAAGGAATGTTTTACACACAATTACTCGGTCATGCATGAATAGTTAAGAATAATAAAAGATGAGTGAATACTAAATCCACAGAAGATTTGAATTAAAGAAGGTATGTAAAGATAGAGAAGAATTCAATACAGATACTCTTATTAGGATTGGGTTTCGATATATGACTAATATTAGTCCGTTATTTAGTGAAATATATAGATAAGTTGATTTTAAATCCACTAATATCAGTGTTTAGCAGTTGATCGAAATTAAACCATAATAATTTTTAAACGATTTAAAGTACAAAGTTGTTTCCAAGATGTTTTATTGTTAACATTAAATCTAGTTAATGTGTACAAAAAAAATCTACTATTTATTTATAAAAATTATTAAAATTGAAGTGTCTGTTTGTCCTAAAATAACAACTTTTTACTGTATAACTATGAATGGCATTAAAACCAAAAACAGTTTTTAAAATTTTTTCTCTATCCTTGTGCATGTTCCTACTAATCTCATTAGATGTTTTCTATTAGAATTTGTTTATTGAAAATACTTGACAAAAATATAATGTGAAACGCACAAGAAATTTTTGAAATATGAACTTACAGACAGACAGTTAGAGATACTTCACAATATATAATATATAAAAGATTATAAGAAAAAACAAAAACAAAATAGAACTAACACAAGATCTAACAGATAATATTGCACCACTGAAATTCCGAATGTAATTAAAATAATTAAAAAAAAAAAAAGAAATAAGTGTGCTACAAAAAAACGATGGTGTTAGAAACAGGTGGACGTGTTACCGTCTCGCTCCGACCAGTCGGTTACGCATTAACCCATCTCTATCGACCGGAAAACAACGTTCTTGGATAAACTGTAACGGCCAGTCGCCATAACTGACTTTTGTTTGCCAGCTCTTCTCAAAGTTAGTACGTAAATAATTTTAATTGGGTTTTTGGCAGCATCTTGGTATGCCATTTATTAGGTTTGACTATATATTAATAATACTAATTATTAATGATATTTTAAAGTTATATTTTCATTATTATTCTCAAGTGAAATATATTTCAAATAAAAGTATGGAGTATGGATTTTGAGGTGCCATGAAAACTTCCTGGAAACCTCTTGCAAGATAGTCACTTCTCTACTAGAATATTAAAAGGTTGATACAAATTTGACAAAATAACCTACTAGAAACTCGTTAGAATTGTATTTGTAATTTATACGCTGCTATTATATAAGGAAAATATTAAAAAAGTTAAATTACTCGTGAATAGAATTGTTGTAAAGTTAGCAGTGGATTCTAAGTATATTTATTTATAGTTGTGGAAAAGTCGAAGCAGATGCTGTCTGTTGGTGGAATGTACCCGAAATGCGGGGGCTAGAAGTTGTTTGGTTTTGGCCTTAGGATTATGTTATTTAAATATAGGAATGTTGCATGGTGTACTAGCAGAACCGACGTCCGATTCTGCTAGTATGCTATGGAACTTTATTATTACAAGTAGTAAGAAATAATTTAATTTAGTTTTTTTTTTTTATTATTATTGTTATGTAAGGTATATTGGGTATGCTCCGATAGGGCTGGCATACGCTAATGTGTAAAGCCCTATTTAAATAAATGATAAAAAAAAAAGTATATTTATATTATTTCATAAAATCATGTATATATAACTCGAGATCCCGTAAACCAATTTGGATGATTCACAAAATATTAAAACAAATAAACCTAATGAAAACACAAAAATATTGAAATTCATTAAATAACCTAACACGTTTGTACTACTGTTGTTATTACTAAATACTTATATAATGTGAAAATATCTTTATAAAGTCACAAATATACATAATTAACACCTAACGGCAGATTAAAAATATCATTAAAATTATAAATACTTTCTGCAATCAACTTTTTATCGAATTATATTTTTACAGTTCATAATAAATAGAATATTAACCCCTTGAGCACTTTCCCGGCGTTTACGCCAGCTTTCCATTGTTTTTCTATTGTTTCATTTTTATGGGTATTCGTTGACACATTAATAAACGAAGTACATTAAAACTAACCTCCATAACGTTTTCGTACAATTCATAAACTATTAAACTAATAAATAAAATAATTGTTTATTTTGGATAAATTAAAAAAACCAATAATATATTTAATTTCACGTTTAAACCACAAAGAATGTTGTTATTTATTGTAAAAAGATGTATTTAAGTAATTTGAATAGTATAAAAAAACACTATAAATACCAGAAATACTGTAATCTATTTCTTTATAAACATCTTTACAGAATACCTTCACTTGCGCTGATATCGTTTCTCAACTCTGATTGGTCGCCATCGCTCGGTAAACTGTCGTAGTGTTCGTGCGATTGGTTTATCAATTGAATGAAATTTCTCTCACAACGTCACTTTACGTTCAAGATATTTATCGCGGTGTGTACCATCCGATGTTAAAAATGGTCTTTATGAATTGTATGCCATTTGTAACTTGTCTATCAGCTCAAATCTAGCGTCTAATTTATTCAGTTTCTTGCCACCACCTCCACTAGAAACTTAACCGACATCATCAACTACGCGTGTACACTTTTTTTAACCTGTAATAACTCTTGCGTCAACATAATTTATCTATAAAAATTTGGTTTAAAATATTAAAAAAAACTTAACAAGATATTATGTCTTTTATATATGTCTTGATTCTTAATCTCTTCAAATCATAATATTGGGAAATCACAAAGAATAAGGTTTAATTAATAAATAAAAATCTTAACTAAATCCTTCTGCGTACTTCTAGATAATTCTACTCAGTCACATGATTATTAATATTCCTACGTGCCGCAAATCGAAAACAGCGAGTTATTATGAAATAAAAATTGACTAATGAATATAAATACTAAAAGTATTGAAGTTTGAGAAGCTCGCACTTCGTAACAAAGTGCAAGCGGCGCACGCGCCGACGATCGTTTTAAACTTTTACAATTGCGACTATCACTCCGTCTCTGTCTAACACTTAAATTAGAACACTTGTTTGTTCTGTTTCTTGTATTAAATATGATAAAAGTACGCTGAAATCTCCACATCGCATGTAATGCGAATAAGTTTCCTAATGTAAACTGTTTTATAATCACGACTAGTTTTTATGGTGTAAGCTGACGATATCCAACAGTGATTTTCCTTATTATTGACACAAATATTTCGACATTTTATTTTTATTTATTGTCATAAAGTATCGCTACAGTATATTGGAGCACGAAAAATTAAATTGTCCTCATTATGGCCGGCAAAGTTAAAGGGTTCTATGACTATATCATCACCAACGACGAATGTTAACGCCAATTCTCATCGTCACGTTTTTTAAATATATATTTTCATTTTTTTTTTATTTTTCTGTAATCTCAATTTTATATTTCTTTCTTTCTTTTGTGAAGCGAGTAATATTTTTCTTTAAAACTGTAAAGGCTCAACGCTTAGACCACAATCTCACCTGACGTGAAGAGATGACGTGGTCCAGGATGGTACACACTAAGCCTGGAGGTACTGGCTTTCAAATGATGCTGTTGGAGTATAATTATTGGTGTTTAGCGACAGGTATTCAAACTTGAGAGTGAATTTTAGCGGGCATTATTAGAAAACGTCCTACCACAATGCTATGGTTTTCTCACGATGTTTGTCTTCACCGAAAGCTCAGGCGTGTTTTATAGAGTTGCCATCGTTTCGAAAATTTAACTTTCAATAATATGTACAAAATTAAAAAAAAAAAAACAAAAAAAAAACAATTATGTTACTCAGAAATCTTTTTGATATAAAGTTCATAAATTATCCTAGTGGGTACATAATTCGACCAGCATTAGAAGACTGTAGCGAAACATGAATTTATGTAGCTGAGTCTGGGTTGAGACATTTGTCCGTTACGAAGACTGTTGTACTTTCTTCGATTCGGTCCGCCGCACGCGCAGCCGGGGTTGCGAGCTAGTGCTGCGATCAATACGCATCGATAAAAAAATTACAATATTAAATTCATTAGTTTCATTCATTTATTTTTATTTATTTATTTGGGAAACACACAGTTAATAAAATACACAGATGAAATTGCATATCAATATTACATAAACTAGTTAAGTTTCCACAAAAAATATAATTAATTAATCTAAATATATGTAACAATACTAATACCTTTATCATTACGACCTAGGCAAACACTAGAAGTTTAAAGCTATCCTCAGCAATTTTTTAAAGGAACTGTTGGGGCATGCAAATATATCAATTTTCTTTAAAACCTTATTATATAAATTGCATGAACGTAATAAATATGTGTTCTTCACATAGCTCGTTCGAGCAACAGAGGTTTTAAAAAGTAAGTAGTTTCTGGGCATTAGGTCGAGAAACCCTAAAATTAATGTCACTAACAAGAAACGGGGAGTCAATGTAATTTCTAAGAAGTTTCCCTAAGTTATATTTGTCCCTAAATTGCTCACTCTTTAATTCAGTTTTGTTTATATCGAAAAGCAGGACCGGCTTTAGGAAACATGTCCTCGATACCAGATGTACGTTTTTTTTAAATATGCTCATATTATTTCTGCAAGACAAGCACTGATTTAATTATCATTTAAGTCTAGTTCGTTTAAATCTAAGACCTATGAGTCTAGGAATAGGATAGTCAAAGCCGATGCTGTTGGAAACAATTGATCTTTAATTATATTTCATAATATTTTATTAAAGTGATAAAATCATTACCGAACGAATGTAGTCACGAATAAAACTAACATTTAAATGACTAGGAAGAATATTTATTGTTGAAATGAAATTCAAAACTTAATTAAAAGATATTAAATCTAAAAATGGAAAATATTATTTATTTAAACTAATTATCATATATATGGGTAAATGCATACTTATACGTTAACGAATAATTAATATCAAATATATCCATTAAATGTATCTCAATCTGCCTGTGCGTAAGTTGGCTTACAACTCAAAAACCACTGAACCGATTTATTTCATTTTTTTTTAAACACAACTCTTCAGTATATATTTTATAGTATAATTATAAATTAAGTAATTTTATTTAGTTTTTTGTTATTTATTTATAAAGTATCATATAAATTAATGTACCTTCTGATTTGTATAAGTAATGAGTTATGAGAATATTAATAAATAAAATTTACAAAAAATAACTTATTTATTTATGCAATAGGTATATCTAATAATTTTTTTTTTTTCGTTTTAATTATATAGAATTAAATGTAATTTTTGAATTAATAGATCACAT
Organism: Samia ricini; assembly: GCA_014132275.2. Classification (NCBI taxonomy): domain Eukaryota; kingdom Metazoa; phylum Arthropoda; class Insecta; order Lepidoptera; family Saturniidae; genus Samia; species Samia ricini. The sequence continues at coordinate 39,739,839 of AP028158.1, forward strand.
AATTAGACTTACGTATTTTATGGTTTTTTTTTGTAATTTTTTACCTATTTAAATTTCTTGAATATTTTAATACTTATCATAAATCTTCGTAATTATTGTTAGATATATAAAGATGTTCCGGTAAAGATTAGTTCGTCATATTTTCGGTTGGAGAGAACGCAGGTTTGATTTTTATATAAGATACTAGCTGTGTTCGCGGCTGCGCTCACGTGGAAGTTATATAATTATATTGTAATAGACAGCCTATATTGTCCCTCTAGATCCAGTATATATACACCGTCTTGTCCCGTCCAGGGCCCTACCGCTTAAAAGGTCATTCCGGCCAAGCCAGTCCACCTCCCAAACAGCCTTCCCAGTGCAATAGAAGATGTGGACCACCGCCCCTTCTCCCCTTGGTTTGGCAATGCGGCAGAGTCCAGACCCAGCCGAAACTATGTATCCAGCGATTCTTGCCCTAATAGGCCTGAATGGTGACCTACACAGCATACTACCCATGTGCGGATGTTACGTATATATATAAAAATTCTACATGTTATTACAGAGTATTTATATACTTGCATGTATATGATTCTAGTATTACAATCATACCACATTTCATCCAAATCGGTCCAGTAGTTTTTGCGTGATTGACGAACAAATTAATAAACAGACAGACAGACAGACCAAGCGACAACAAATCTAAAAAACCATTGTAACGTGTTCTGTTGTCGATTCTGAATCGAACCTCGTGGTATTTTTTCTCGAATATCTTCAATTTACAGATTTCGTTCTTTTAGCCTTTTATTATTATTATACATACATACATATGCTCACGCCTGTTTTCCCGAAGGGTTAGGCAGAGGTGAAGTAGCGAACTACACCACCCACATTTCGCCGAGCTTAGTTCCGTCCCAGATGTGACAGGGGGCGAGCCTGTCGCCATATCGGGCACAAATTCCAAACTCCGGGATGATACTGAGTAGAAAAAACCCAATATCACTTGACCCGACCCGGGGATCGAACCCGAGACCTCAGAACGGCAGTCGTATGTAATACAACTGCGCTACCGAGGCAGTTACGTACGTTTAATCTCTATATATTTATTTTCAAGATAATGTGTGAGACAGTTTCATAGATAATTGATTACAAATAGCGATATCGGTCATTTCATCCTGGACGGCGCATCCCTAACGTTCCGCAACGGAAGTCCGATAATTGTGGGCCGTCTTCCCCTTGCTAGACGACTCCTGATGGCGAAGCGAGGCACGTTACTTAACCTTTAATTTTACACGTAATGAGATAGTAGATTCGACTCCTGGTATGGCCTGTCTAACAGAAAACAAATGCGAAGCGTTGATTTTCGAATCACCGCGCGCAGTCGTTAAAAACTGACATGACAACCATACAATTATGCTTTCAATATTTAACTTCTATTGACTTATTATCGACTTGGAATTAACGCACTCTTACCCGATATTCTAATCCTATCCAGTATATATGCATACAGTACAGTCACTAGAAGCACTTTAAAATATTCCAAAACGAATCGCAATACACAGACATTTTCCTAGACAACTCGATAATAATTAATCTCTAAATTCAAAATCAAAATCAAAATTTATTTATTCAATTTAGGCCCTAAGAAGGCGCTTATGAACGTCTAAAACACTACCACCGGTTCGGAAAACAACCCAGTCGAGAAGAGCGCAGGCGAGAAACTCGATCTTGTTCTTTTTTTTTTATAAATATAATATATATGATTTTTTTTTGTCACATAAAAAACTATACAAATCGTAGTCTTAATAATGTTAGTGGAAGCACAGAGATGTGGGTTATTTCCAGACATCACTATCGTTCACGTAATGATCCACCCTGTAATAACCTTTTGAGATGAAAACTTGCTCGACAAAAATACTTGAACTTATTGTCAGGTAAATCGGTAATGTTACTTGGGATCTTATTGTAAAACCGAATACTATCACCTATAAAGCTTTTATTACACTTACTTAACCTAAAGCGTGGTTCCGGACAACTTGTCTTTACTTCTAATATTAAAATTATGACGATCATTCACTAGATCTAGCTTGTCTAAATTTTTACGAATATGCATTAAGTTATCGAAGATGTATTGGGAGGGCAAAGTTAAGATATCATATTCTTGAAACTTGTTCTATAGAGATTCTTGAGGTCCCATATTATATATTTATATATATCCCATATTATATATATATAAGTACCTGATTTAAGTCTACCCTCAATCACTACTATAATAATCTATCATTACATCATCTTAAGTTTTCATTAGCGTATGCAGAAAGTTTGTAGTTCCATTTTCCTATATACATAGATACAAACTTATTTTTAATTTTCGTTTTTTTTTTTTTTTACAACTGCCTCGGTAGCGCAGTTGTATTACATACGACTGCCGTTCTGAGGTCTCGGGTTCGATCCCCGGGTCGGGTCAAGTGATATTGGGTTTTTTCTAGTCAGTATCATCCCGGAGTTTGGAATTTGTGCCCGATATGTCGACAGGCTCGCCCCCTGTCACATCTGGGACGGAACTAAGCTCGGCGAAATGTGGGTGGTGTAGTTCGCTACTTCACCTCTGCCTAACCCTTCGGGGAAAACAGGCGTGAGCATATGTATGTATGTTTTTTTTTATATAAATGAGACTATTTAGGATCTTTTAGAGTAATTCCTTAACCGAATATTTTTACAAATCCATTCTGTATTTTATTTATCGCTTATATACATTCTACGGACATGGTTGTTTGGGATTTCAAAATAAACATTTTATATCGCTGGTTGTTACCCGTCCACTTCGTTTCCCTGAAATGAAATGTTTACGTACCTCGGATGGAGGTATTTACATACATACATACATAAGCTCACGCCTGTTATCCCCGAAGGGTTAGGCAGAGGTGAAATAGCGAACTACAGCACTCACGTTTCGCCGAGCTTAATTCCGTCCCAGATGTGACAGGGGGCGAGCCTGTCGCCATATCGGGCACAAATTCCAAACTCCGGGATGATACTGAGTAGAAAAAACCCAATATCACTTGACCCGACCCGGGGATCGAACCCGAGACCTCAGAACGGCAGTCGTATGTAATACAACTGCGCTACCGAGGCAGTTACGTACGTTTAATCTCTATATATTTATTTTCAAGATAATGTGTGAGACAGTTTCATAGATAATTGATTACAAATAGCGATATCGGTCATTTCATCCTGGACGGCGCATCCCTAACGTTCCGCAACGGAAGTCCGATAATTGTGGGCCGTCTTCCCCTTGCTAGACGACTCCTGATGGCGAAGCGAGGCACGTTACTTAACCTTTAATTTTACACGTAATGAGATAGTAGATTCGACTCCTGGTATGGCCTGTCTAACAGAAAACAAATGCGAAGCGTTGATTTTCGAATCACCGCGCGCAGTCGTTAAAAACTGACATGACAACCATACAATTATGCTTTCAATATTTAACTTCTATTGACTTATTATCGACTTGGAATTAACGCACTCTTACCCGATATTCTAATCCTATCCAGTATATATGCATACAGTACAGTCACTAGAAGCACTTTAAAATATTCCAAAACGAATCGCAATACACAGACATTTTCCTAGACAACTCGATAATAATTAATCTCTAAATTCAAAATCAAAATCAAAATTTATTTATTCAATTTAGGCCCTAAGAAGGCGCTTATGAACGTCTAAAACACTACCACCGGTTCGGAAAACAACCCAGTCGAGAAGAGCGCAGGCGAGAAACTCGATCTTGTTCTTTTTTTTTTATAAATATAATATATATGATTTTTTTTGTCACATAAAAAAACTATACAAATCGTAGTCTTAATAATGTTAGTGGAAGCACAGAGATGTGGGTTATTTCCAGACATCACTATCGTTCACGTAATGATCCACCCTGTAATAACCTTTTGAGATGAAAACTTGCTCGACAAAAATACTTGAACTTATTGTCAGGTAAATCGGTAATGTTACTTGGGATCTTATTGTAAAACCGAATACTATCACCTATAAAGCTTTTATTACACTTACTTAACCTAAAGCGTGGTTCCGGACAACTTGTCTTTACTTCTAATATTAAAATTATGACGATCATTCACTAGATCTAGCTTGTCTAAATTTTTACGAATATGCATTAAGTTATCGAAGATGTATTGGGAGGGCAAAGTTAAGATATCATATTCTTGAAACTTGTTCTATAGAGATTCTTGAGGTCCCATATTATATATTTATATATATCCCATATTATATATATATAAGTACCTGATTTAAGTCTACCCTCAATCACTACTATAATAATCTATCATTACATCATCTTAAGTTTTCATTAGCGTATGCAGAAAGTTTGTAGTTCCATTTTCCTATATACATAGATACAAACTTATTTTTAATTTTCGTTTTTTTTTTTTTTTTACAACTGCCTCGGTAGCGCAGTTGTATTACATACGACTGCCGTTCTGAGGTCTCGGGTTCGATCCCCGGGTCGGGTCAAGTGATATTGGGTTTTTTCTAGTCAGTATCATCCCGGAGTTTGGAATTTGTGCCCGATATGTCGACAGGCTCGCCCCCTGTCACATCTGGGACGGAACTAAGCTCGGCGAAATGTGGGTGGTGTAGTTCGCTACTTCACCTCTGCCTAACCCTTCGGGGAAAACAGGCGTGAGCATATGTATGTATGTTTTTTTTTATATAAATGAGACTATTTAGGATCTTTTAGAGTAATTCCTTAACCGAATATTTTTACAAATCCATTCTGTATTTTATTTATCGCTTATATACATTCTACGGACATGGTTGTTTGGGATTTCAAAATAAACATTTTATATCGCTGGTTGTTACCCGTCCACTTCGTTTCCCTGAAATGAAATGTTTACGTACCTCGGATGGAGGTATTTACATACATACATACATAAGCTCACGCCTGTTATCCCCGAAGGGTTAGGCAGAGGTGAAATAGCGAACTACAGCACTCACGTTTCGCCGAGCTTAATTCCGTCCCAGATGTGACAGGGGGCGAGCCTGTCGCCATATCTGGCACAAATTCCAAACTCCGGGATGACACCGAGTAGAAAAACCTAATACCACTTGACCCGACCCGGGGATCGAACCCGAGACCTCAGAACGGCAGTCGTACCGTAATACAACTGCGCCACCGAGGCAGTTTAGAGCCTATTTAGAGCTATAAAATATGAGCTATTGAGAAATAAATATACAAACATTCACAATTATAATGTTACTAAATTCTTTTGAATCTCCACTCGCGTTTCATATTATCTATTCCGCATTATGGTGCGACGACAACTTCATGATTTTTTTACGTGGAACCCTAAAAATAATACCTCGTTACTCTTTATAACTTCAGCTATTTACTAGAAATAGTCCCGTCGAAATTCAGGATTTAAGGTTCGGGTTCTGGTTTCGGATATCGGCCATAAGAAATAGGAAAATGATAAAAAAATTAACAATTATCTCTTTGGTATCATTCCCGGATACATTTACATACATTTAACTGTATTTAGAAATAAGTTTCTATTTTCATATTATATACAGAAACTTAAATTGTATTTATTTGTACAGATAAAGATTTTAGCACTAACGCTAGACAATAAATAGTTAAGAACAGTAGAAGATTAATCCACTGTTCGCATGTTTTAAGGCTATGTTGGATCAATGGTGTGTCGATGGAGGTAGTAGTGAATCCAGGAGGTTCTCGATTTTGTTGAATGAAATCACTTTAATAAGATTACACTACGGTAATGGCGTTTGAATGCCTATCATCCTGAAATTTGAAAATTAATATGAGCTGGTAATATATGTGTACATCGCTAGCATCACTTGACAGCTAATACATCTTGGATTGTATCGTCACTCGACAAACTGCTTAAAGTTCAACGTATTTTTTTTTATAATTGGCGTATGAACGTCATTTTTGATGAACTTCTCGTTAGGAGAAAAACTTATAGATTCACGTTACCAATACTATGACGTCAGCCGTCAACATGCTGTCAGTCTTTACGCATAAGATGGCGTTAAAGTGCTGGCTGTCAGAGATAAATAACAAAATGTACGCAATGCAATAAATCTTATGTCTTTATTATGAATAAGCTATATGCAAATAGTTATAACGGAGACCCGCAATAGATTTCAAACTCAGGCAAATGCTATATGTTAAATATTAGGTTATGTTAGTCATTTCATTTCCTCGGTGGAGCAGTTGTATTACGGTACGACTGTCATTCTTAGGTCTCGGGTCCGATATTGGGTTTTCCTACTCAGTATCATCCCGAAGTCTGGATCTTGTGCCCGATATGGCGACAGGCTCGCCCTCTGTCACATCTGGGACGGAACTAAGCTCGGCGAAATGTGGTTGGGTGTAGTTCGCTAATTCACCTCTGCCTAACCCTTCATGGATAACTGGCGTGAGCTTATGTTATTTTAGTCATTTCAATTAACAAATTGTGAAATTTTTAATTAAAAAAAAACAGTTTTTCCAAAGTTTCGAGTTTCCACATCTGTTGGCAGTAAAGCTGCCTAATATTTTAATATTAAAAAAAAACACTTAAACGGGTAACAAATTAAAAAATAGCACCTCATAATTTTATTCGGTTAGCAACAATTATAAATAAATGAAAATAATTTTAATTAATTACTCAGAATTATAAAAAAAATATACCTAAAGCCTTTGAACTGTTTTAAACATTAACAAGGAGTGTACCATTAACATTTCAATTAAATTAACACTTTCATTACATTAATTGTGTTAATTAAATACTGTGAGAAAACCTGAAGAGTTTAGTTAAGTAGCTAAACCATACCAGTAGCTGTACTAACACCATTTAGCGGGAAGATAAAGGATTACGTGATAATACCTATCTTTAATTTTAAAATGGTTCAAACATTGACGCGCAGACCAGACTAGTGGATAACATGTGGATTCTTATAAAAGGTTTATTTAATAATTAAGGTTAAATTGTATTACAAAAGAAATAAAAAAAACATCTAGAAGCTTCCAACGCAAATACACCGCTTATGTACGTTACACAAACATACATATATTTATTATATATTACACTCATGAAATCACTGTTCTTAGGTATGTCCAGTTTGATATACGCTATAACGAAACGAGTAATGTGCCGACTTAATTATATGTATGTGTGAGAGAGATAGACGTCTCGGAAAGTATGCGTCAGAGCGAGACTGTTAGATTCAGCGATCAGTTATGTAGCAAGTGTGCGCACGCGTCGAGCCTTTTTATTACACTCAAACACATATATGTGTATGATGTGTGTGTGTGTCTGTGTTTTAACGGAAATTTCTAGTATAGTACACGACCAACGTCTGGTTTAAAGACATAAAAACATACCGTACAATCGTTAGACTATGCATTGCAGATGAAATCACATTTTTTATTGAATTGCCAATTGTCATTTAACTATTAGTATTAAGAATGATTTTATTTCGGACAAACATACATACAATATTATTCGTAAACTTAGCTTATGTTAGTAAAATATTCCTTAGCTATGTTGACAGCTTAATGTCTTACGGTATTTTGCTGTGGGGTACAGCAGCAGAGGTAGACACCATTTTTACGTTACAAAAGAGAGCTGTTCGAGGAATATACAATATGGGACCTCGCGAATCTCTAAAGAACAAGTTTCATAAAAATTTGATATCTTAACTTTGCTTTCCCAATACATCTTCGATAACTTAATGCATATTCGTAAAAATTTAGACAAGCTAGATCTAGTGAATGATCGTCATAATTTTAATATTAGAAGTAAAGACAAGTTGGCCGTCCCACGCTTTAGGCTAAGTAAGTCTAATAAAAGCTTTATAGGTAATAGTATTCGGTTTTACAATAAGATCCCAAGTGACATTACCGATTTACCTGACAATAAGTTCAAGTATTATGTCAAGCAAGTTTTAATCTCAAAAGGTTATTACAGGGTGGAGCATTACGTGAACGATAGTGATGTCTGGAATTAACCCACATCTTTGTGCTTCCACTAATATTATTAAGACAACGAATGTATAGTTTTTTATATGACAAAAAAAATGTTATATTTATTAAAAAAAAAGAACCAGATCGAGTTTCTTGCCGGCTCTTCTCGACTGAGTTGTTTTCCGAACCGGTGGTAGTGTTTTAGACGTTCATAAGCGCCTTCTTAGGGCCTAAATTGAATAAATAAATTTTGATTTTGATTTTAACAAGATACTACTAGTATTTACAATCCACGTGATATATTAAGAGGGCATGCGACGGCGAAAGATTTCAATAGTAGATATTGTAGTAGTATATAGTAGAAAGGGACAACTGCACACCTCGGGCTGATTTTACCGTATGCAAAATAGACGAAAACATCACTTCGTAGTGCCCTGTTTCCTCCTACAAAACTGAACCGATTTTAAATATTCTTTTAGTTATAGAATAAGAAAGTCATTGGCATTTTTTTTTTTTTATTTCATTCATTAAATTTGTTTGCCGATCGTCTGAAGATGACGGTAAAAATCGAACATTTTTTGTGATTTTCAAACTAATTTACAGAAAAAATCAAAACGTGGTGGCAATGCGGTGGTGGATGTATATTATTTGGTATAAATTATTTATCCAGGGAGGGAACGTAGTCCACGTTTGTATGGAATAAATGCCGCTAGCATATTCTCTTAATCAATCTTACTTACACCCACATATAAGTAAAATCGTACTCACGTAGTCGCACACACTTCTTATCAGTGTGTTCCGTCCAGTGGTGAAGGAAGGAACTGCCTGACCCATCCCACAACATCCTCAGTATAGAATTAGCTCTGCAATCCAGTCGTTTCATCAGATTCTATGCTTTTTTACGGATTATTGCGTAAAAACCATCATTGGCCATTGGTCTTAGAAAATTATTATGAAGTTAAAATTTGATTACACGTATATGAACATTTGAACCAACACTCGTCTCCATTATTAGCAATGGTAAACAATGCTCTTACCCCCTTCCATGACGCCGTAAGCATGGGAATGATTAAAAAAAAGAAAACAGATCAATAGATAAATATTGCTTACGTTACCATCATACCGACTTCTCCCCGTCCCACGTGACATCAAAAATACGCAAAAAAAAAAAAAAAATAACCTTCTTGATAATACTTTTAGGACCCTTATATCAAGTTTCAGATGACGGAAACATCAAGACAAAATCAAAGTATGGTTACTACTATCAAATTAATCTTCTTTTTCTAAACGGTATAGGTTCAGTGCTTTGACAACAATCTCACCTGATGTTAAGTGATGATATGGTCTAAGACGGTAAACACACTAAGCATCGAGGTACTGGTTGTCAAGAGATGCTACCGGGACACTCCTATTGGTATTTGACGACAGGTTTTCTACTTGAGGATGCTAGCTACCCAGGCGGGCATTATTACATAATGCCCTACCAGCATGTTTCTTCACCATATTAAATACTATTTATCGACATTCTGCATTCGACATTTATGCCCGTTTACTATATTCTGTGTGCGTGTTACTAAACTAGATTCTGTGCAATTCCAGACGAACACCAAAGCACATCTTGTGTGAATGTGACCCACTAATACCCATACGAAACCGAGTTCTGGGTAAACATGCGATGTTCCCGGAGGAGGTACAGACGCTCTCCGCCAAAAAGATCCTACAGTATATCCAGGTTGTAGGTCTAGGCTCATGCCTCCTACGGGAGGCGGGCGAAGAGATGGGGTTGAGAAGTGCGTACACTCCCCCATCCCCGCTAGGCCATTGCACGCCGAGGCCCGGTGGGTTCGCTGCAGGGGGCGACGCAGTTCTTGCGAAAGCCATCCCGTGTCGCCCCCATCCCAAATGCAGCGGACGGCCCCGGGGGGTTTTCGTGGGTATTTCCGGGCGACTCTCGCCCGGGTGAGTCCCACACTGGCACGGAGCTCGTCACTCCGTGCCCCCTTATCTATTGTATTGGGGGATCTTTATCCCCTAAATACAATAGATAAGGGTAGTGCGTAAATGCATTTCCCCCCGTCAAAAAAAAAAAAAAAAAGTTGTAGGACTAGGCAGTGTCCCCGTGTCGTCCCCATTTTCCCGTATCGTCCCCCATCTCCCATGTCGTCCCCATCTCCCGTGTCGTCCCCATCCCAAAATCCCGTGTCGTCCCCATCCCAAAATCCCGTGTCATCCCCATCCCAAATGCGGCGGACGGCCCCGAGGGGTTTAGTGGGTATTTCCGGACGCTTCACGTCCGGGCGAGTCCCACACTGGCACGGAGACATCCTTCCGTGCCGCCTTATCTTTCGCATTGGGGGACTCCGGTCTCACTAATGCAATAGGTAAGAGTAGTGCGTAAATGCGTTCCCCTCTTCAAAAAAAAAAAAGTAGGTCTAGGCAGTGAGCTTTAGAAATATGGGGACAATCGCAATAGATCTATCTAGGTCGCAGTGACACTGGACTGTCTTAGCCTGGATAGCCCCTTTCTCGAGTAATAATAATAATTATACTGTATAATATGCGTAATATCTAATTCTATATACACGCTAAACGTTACGAATGGAACATTCTAGATTCGTACTTTATGAGTCTCTATTATATATTATAGTTTTAATCTCTATGATCTAGCTTGACATTATTTATGATGGAGCGGTGGTAGCAATCTTTAAAATTACTAGATAAATATCATATTAAACTGTAATAATTATTTACGCATAAGTATAAACCAGACATCTCTACGTAAACGAACACACATAAAAGTAAAGTTTTCTCTTTTTGTCTGTATGTTTATTTGTTTTTAGCTCGAGAAACAATCTATTAAAATTTCATGATATTTTTCTTTATATTATAGTTACTAACTATATTCTTTTCAACTTCCTCTTTTTTTCTATTTACTAGGTCCTTGAATATAGCCCCGTGTCGCCCCCATTTCCCCGTGTCGCCCCCATCCCAAATGCAGCGGACGGCCCCGGGGGGTTTTCGTGGGTATTTCCGGGCGACTCTCGCCCGGGTGAGTTCCACACTGGCACGGAGCTCGTCACTCCGTGCCCCCTTATCTATTGTATTGGGGGACTCTGATCCCTCAAATACAATAGATAAGGGTAGTGCGTAAATGCATTTCCCTCCGTCAAAAAAAAAAAAAAAGGTCCTTGAATATAGAATCAGATAGATCCTTCATTTCTTGTATGAATATTTTTCTACTTAGGGAAATTCAAAACGTATTATATATGGTTCGTTATATACTCTGGTGACAAGTTAGCTACCACGTGTGGCCCGCAAATACCCGTTAAACTAAAGGGAAAGATCAGAATGTTGGTCCATGAAGGTGATCGATAAAAGAAGACTGCATGCAGCTGACGTGCGAATACTGAAATAAATGTGTGGGGTATCAAGAATTACCAGGATTAGGAATGCACACATTAGAGGAAGTTTCAAAGTGGTACCAGTTACCGAGAAGTTTTTAACAGACGTCTGTACTTGTATGGTCATGTGATGCGCAGGGAGATAGAGGATTTATTAAAAAAGGCCATTGGATATGAATGTGCTTGGTTATAGGGGACCGGGAAGACCAAAGATTGATGCACTCTGTGGAAAATAATAGTTTGCGTAATGCGGAGATGACTTTAAATAGAGAGGAATTGAAGAGGAAGACGTTGAGCCGACGTCAAATAAAAATGGGACAAGGATAGGGGGAATATAATGGTTACTTACATTGGATGACAAACAATATGATGATAAAAAAATGAGTATTATTTCTTAACGTTACTGAATTTCACGATATATACTTAAAAAAAACTTATGTAGTTAAAAATAAAACAGACTCCAAACAAATATACCACAAAAATGCACTAAAAAGTAAATAAATAATTACTTTATTAATCTACTTCTGTTTAATTTAATACGTCCTTTGTTTTAATGCCATAAATAATTTTAAAATCAGTGCCGGCTTACGGATAACAAAATGGTGTAATTATACGTCCCGAATTATGTTCGATTTTAATTAATTGTTCCTGAAAATCACATTAGTCCTTAGAGTAAGTATATTTAAGCTGGAACTGTAATGAACTTTAGGCAGTTATTGCCATTTATAAATAAGTAGTTAGGTTAACTCTAGCTGGCGCCGACTCCAATGTTATTAATAGTATGAAAACTAAGGATATTTTAAAGTAACCAGAAGTAGGTTATTAAAGTAATTATTTATTTGCTTTTTAGTGATTTTTTATATTATAATCGTTTGAAGTTCATTTTGTTTTTATTAATTTTTTTTACAAATTTGCTTTGTGTGGTATAACGTAATATCTGTATTAAAAAAAAAACAAGTTTAAAACGTCGAGTGTCTCTGAAGTTATGCTTTCGGAACACACCTATTTGTGCTCGATGACATATTTTTCAATGGGGTTAAATTGCGATAGTGGTTATTTTTAAATCTGTTTCCACGATGTTCGTCTAAAACGACAATTCAAGTCAGTTTATTTTCAAATTCGAAGCGATGCCTTTTAACACTGAATCCGACGGATACAATATACTATAAAGCCGTTATCGCGTACGCCTACGATGAATAAATTCATGCCACAGACGTTTAAAAGTAATCCAAGATAAAATATATTGAAGGTTCGTGCTTTTTATGAAAGGTAAAATGCAAACAAATCTCCGATTATTCATTAAATCGAGTACGGTGTTGTGTGTTGACATAGAAGGTTAGTAAAATCGAGTTGCCATACGTTTATGTTTAAACTCCGTATAATTTGACAAATATGTTATAATTTCTTAGTATATATTTTGTATTAAATATATAAATACTATAATTGCTATGTATCCAGAAAGTAGTATGAAAAAAGTAGTAGGGAGCGGGAGTGGAAAAGAAACTTTAGAGATGATTGCATTACACCGGACAATACTTACCATATTTCAAACGAATGTGCTATTTCTCGCTATCTGTGCAATAATTACATTATGTTGTTAGTGTTAGCTGCTAATGGTTTTTATTTATTTTTATGTGGCAGACATATCCGTTAAAACCGTTAACAGAATCATGAAGGCAGCAGTCGTTACTGCGGCTACTTCCCAAAAAAAATTAGAATCCTGGGGAAAATACGCACCAAGAGAAAGACTATAAAATTGGATGACTTCGAGAAACGAAATCTTGAGAAAGAAGTACTGACCCTAAATAAATTGCACGCGGAATTAAAGACTGACATTGATTACAAGGGTGGCCATACTATATTGTGGCAATCCCTACGACAAATTGGATTCAAATAGAAAAAGTATAGTTTAAAATGGAAGTTATTAATGTAGATACCTACATGATTTTTGGAAACATGTAGACTTTGGAGAAACAAGTACATAAATTATGATAGGCAACATGTTTGAACTTGACTAGTGACAGTAATGATCCTTTAGATCATTCAAATTGTATGATTTTTTATCATAAAAATAAAGTATTTTTTGTACAAATTTTCCTTATATTTGTTGCATTACTTTATTATGGCAGTTCACGTAATGTGTTCGAATGAAATTTACCCGATTTATGAATAGTCAAGGTAAAATTTTCTCGCATAATTCATACAAAATGACATATTCTTTGACGAACACTAACGTAATTTTAACGAAAACGTTCGTGTTCGCTCTTCGGTAATTATTAAATATTAAAGTTACATGAGTAATGGCTGCATAATTGAAAATGACTTATGAATATTTACATGATTTGCAGAAATTTATTTAATGTTGTTTCCTATGTAAAATAGCCTTGAGAGCTTTCCTTAGTTTAGCGCTGTATGAGATATCCGTCAATAGTATTGCTATTTATGTTTCGTTTTAATACTCGAACATCAAACTATAATTCGAATAAATTAAATGATTAATTTTAGTCACTCGTAATTAATCTTTTGTCATAATTTATCTAACCTTCTCCGTTTACCCTAATTTTTGGGAGGCACAAAATAGGAAAATATGCAACCCAAGTAGTCAGAGCTACCAACACCTGAACGGGGGGACTTTTAATAGTGAACGGACTGTACATTATATTGTTTGTCAATGTCCAATTATTGTTAATAGCAAAGTTAATAAGTAGTGCTAAGATTTCTTTTTCAGGTTATAGTATATTATTCAGACTTCGGACATAACAAAAATAGTACACTTTTAAATTGTATATTTAAACTCATACATAATATTTTATATTTAAAGCACCTACTTTAAGATCTGTTAAGAATTTCTTAACTGAGTTCCTCTATATACTAGTGTATTACCGCGAAACCGCTCTCGTGTACTAACAGACAGACGATGCCTTTTATATAGTGCAAGGATAAGGATGAAAGAAGGGACACGAAAATTGTCATTTTTGTGAAGTTTTTTTTTTTCTATTATCCTGATTATTTAACTTAACAAAATATATACTAAAATCTGACCAGATAATATGTCTATAATTAAAAAAAAATCACCATGTAAATCGGTTCAGCGGTACTCGAGTTATAAGCTAACTAGCGTTATGTACAGACAAAGAAGACGTCACCTTTTATATAATTAATGGATATACAGAGCCGAGGTCGCTAACTTGGCTAAATAAGTGAAAAAGGCAGTAAGTTCTTTGAAGTTAAGGTGTTATAAGAATGCAATAGCGTAGGTGCCCAAACCTTGGCATCGTTATAATCTTAAAATGATACATAAAAAGGCCCATTAACAATGTGCCGTAAACGAAAATCCACTTGTTTTTTTTTACTATATAGGCTCAGCGCTTTGACCACAATCTCACCTAATGTTAAGTTATCTGTTTCAGAACACTAGTCCAAGAGTACTGGATTTCAAGTTATGTTACCTAAATACACCTATTGGGGATTAGCGACAGATTTCCAAACTTGAAGGTGGATAAGCTTCATTATTAGAAAATACCCTATCACCATGGTATGGATTCCTCGCGTTATTCATTTAAAACATGCTACAATCTAATCATATAACATTTAGTGTTTTACATCCGTTGATGGTCTCGTGAGAGCCAACTTTTTTAAATTTAAAAAAGTATTCTGAAGTTGAGTCGTCCATGTTTTTATCATCAATTTGACACAAATCGTCTCTTGATATATCATGAGTTCAGTCAGTTTTTTTTTTAAAACTGTTAATCTTATCAATTTTTTTTATCATAACTTTTAAATTCGCAGCAAACTTAGCCTCTTTATAAAGTTGGATTGGTGGGGTCAAACCTGCGTTCATCGACGCGGAATCCCAGCACAATACCAACCGCGCTATCATCGCTTTAAAACTGATTTGGCAGTGCCTCTAAACCTTGTACAGTTAAAAATTAAATCAGTGAAAAATGTGAGCGACTTCCTACGATTCTTTGGATACTTAACTAACGTCTGCCCGTGGCTTACCTCGCGGCGGTACGTACCTACGTATATGTGAAGTTTGTTGACCGGGCCGGGCTGTGCGCACGTGCCGTATTTATTTATCAATTACCCGGCGGTGGAGATTTGAACTTCGCGCTCCGCCAGCCAACTGTGGCCAGTCGGAACGGCGCCCGCTATGTACACCGGCTGGGTAATTTGGAATGGTTGGTAAATAACAGTTATTAATTTTTGTAAATACTAATAAAGTTCACCACCATACGAATTTAAAAAAAGATACAACACTATAAAATCTCACTCAGACTATTGAAGGAGTGACTAGATCGCCATGAAAATGAATTTTGTCGGTAATTAGTAGAAACAGTGGGAAGCGATAGGGGTACATTCGTACGTAAATACATTGTTGGAACGGTTAACCGTAAGTTGGAAAGTAGTTCAGAACAATCAACTTTATTGGACGCAATTTTGAACAGATAAGTAATGTCAGCAATTTCTCGTCGTTTGACAAGAGGCAACAAATGATGTTTCCTACAAAGTTTATTGTAACAATTAAGATCATAGGAATCGTGTAAGCGGTAACAGAGAAATTTAAGGAATTTTCTTTGGATACTTTCTAATCGATTTATGTATAAATTATATCTAGGATTCCAGAAATGCATTATTTACTAAAGTTCGGTAAGATGATCTGGTATTAATTTGATGGTTAAAAAAGTACAGCTTGACTGAAAACTGGAATGATCACCAAATACCATGATTGACCTTATATTTTATATAAGGTAATAAAATACAAACCTACTATTAGAGAATATATTCAGTACTACATTCTATCAAGAAAGTATATGGGAATATATATTAGAATCTTAGAAGAAGTTTGAAAGTGGCGCCAATAACAGACACGTTAAGAGGCGGTTGTTTGTCCTGGTATGGACATGTGATGCGCAGGGAGAAATAGGATGTTGTAAGAATATGAATGGGGACGGTTACATGGAGAGGGGAAGACCAAAGAAAAGATAGATGGACTGTGTGAAACATGATATGCTTAGGAAAGGAGTGAATGCGGAGATGACAACAAATAGAGAGGAATGGAAGAGGAAGACATGTTGCGCCGACCCCAAATAAAAATGGGAAAAGGGTAGGGAGATGATGACGATGATGATGATATGTTAAATGTTATTAAATTATATAAAATGCTATGTCTATAATTAGTCAGTTAGTCAGTAAGACATTAGTGTCAGTTTTTTTGGTTTATAACTCGAGAAGCATCACTGCTTCATATCGATTTACATTATTTTTTTAATCAGTGTAATATTATCTAGCTAAATTAAAAAAAAGTACATTGATTAAAAAAATTACCTCCAGTATATTCTCGTGGAATACGATCACTGAACTACTGTAATATTGAGCGGATCCATGGGCATCAGCTAGTTAGATTAAATAATAAAAATAATATAAAACTCATGATCGAAATTCGCCAGCAACCGTACACACCTCACCGCGAGCAAGTAAGGCACACTTATCACAATTTTTTTATATTCTCTCCACAATTACGTTTCGCGTATGTATGTTTGTACGAATGTACGTGATATAATGAGAAAACCGATGCTTGTGTGTGCGTCTTTCGGATAACTGTAAGAGCTTAGGAGTTGCGGTTGCCTTTCGGATATTACATATACGAGTATATACATACATACATGTATACTTGATGTACCCGTGATTCTGTATAATAAAATAATTTTAATTCTTACTCCCTTTATTATATGAGGTGTTTTTAATAGCAAACGGCTACTGTTTAATTTTCATCTATGTTTTTTTATCTTGTAAGACATATGTCAGTCCCATCGTAATAAATCTAAATACAAATGTAAAATACAAAAAGAATCATAACTTTTTTTTTACTAACTTAGCTAATGCTGTTGACCGAAAGGACCTTTACAGCTTTACCGTAACTTTGGGGGCGAGTGCTGGAGTGATGGCATGTGTCCGGACCTTAACGCCGTAACGATAGAGTACCGTTTCGTACTGGTTTCTTTAAACGAAGGAACAGGTGGAGGCTGACACTAAATGGTTCTATAGCAAATC
Source organism: Samia ricini (assembly GCA_014132275.2). Taxonomy (NCBI): domain Eukaryota; kingdom Metazoa; phylum Arthropoda; class Insecta; order Lepidoptera; family Saturniidae; genus Samia; species Samia ricini. The sequence continues at coordinate 39,757,254 of AP028158.1, forward strand.
TCCTTCTCTTCGGAAGTTAAATCACAGTATTATTTGAACATATCATGATATATACTTTTACATTTACAAAGCCAAGTGTAGTTGAGGCCACTTAAGGAGGCCTCAGGGGCACATTCAAGAACCCAGCACCATCTTCGTTGCCACCTGTGATGGCCACAGTATAGAAGACTGTGGTTTTCTCGAGAAAATAAAACGAAATTGAAAACAAAAATGATTAAATCGAATACTAAATTTCAAAACATATCTTTATTTGTAACCGACTTCAAAAAGGAGGAGGTTATCAATTCCCTCAGTATCTTTCTTTCATTTTGTAGAAGGAGTACACTTCCGAGGTGTACCAAATCAGGACCTGATCAGTGGAATTCAGGGAAATTGAGAAAAACCCTCGAATATTATAGACACTTACACGTGTTTCATATATTCGTCTGCAAATCTGTGAAGTATGCTTCACAACTATACCTAAAAGTACATACTTAAACTAAATTTAGAAAAAAGAAAACCATTTATAATTAAAAACAAAACCACTTCATAAAAATAAAGTAAAAAAAGCAATAAAAAATCAATATATAATTACTGTATTAATCTGGTTCGTTAATTTTGGAGTCGGTGCCAGCTAGAGTTAACCAATGTACTCATTTACATCATAAATAAAAATAACTGTCTAAACTTTATCGTAATTACAAATAAGCTAAATCTTTATTTCTTTTTTACTAGGGTGATTTTAAAGAAGAATTAATCATAATCAAATATAATTAGCGACGTACATTGACGACACCACATTGTTATCCATAAGCTGGCACCGATTTCAAAATTAACGAAGCAGATTAATAAAGTAATTATTTATTGACTTTTTAGTGCATTTTTATAGTTTATTCTTTTGAAGTCGGTTGTGTTTTTATTTAAAAAAGTTTTATGAATAAATATACGTAAAAAATATAACACTGAGAAGTGAGTTTAATATTATAGACACTTCAATTTTATTTATTAGTGTAGAATCTATAGCATACTATGAATATATTCTCTTAGTGCCATCTAATGACATATTTAAGCACTATAATGACATATTGGATTATAAAGTGTAATTTAATGTTTACTCTTATCTGTTAATAGATGTCGCTGTTAACAAAAGTAGTTTCTCATAACCAGAACATTTTTTCACATTTAGGATGTCGTACATTATTAATGTCTCTCTGTCTTTTTGTTTCGGGTAATCTCCGGAACGGCTTGGCCGATTTTGACGGGACTTTTTTGGTAGATAGCTGAAATTCCTCCGCGCAACTTAGGACACTTCTATTTGATAGATAATTAAGGTTTTGCGTAAAAAAAAAACATTCAATTGTGAATGGAATCCGATCAATGGTACATTTTATAAAAAAGACATCACAGTCACTCATTTTGGTTTTCAGTGATTTTTTTATATGGGTTAAAATTATCGACGGATCTCTCAACAGTTAATATTGTACTTAATCTGCTTCTGATTTAAGTGCCTTTTATGTAATGTAGATTAAACAAAAAATTCATCAACAAAACCATCACCCTCTATTGTATACTCAAAACTTATATCAGTGTGTATTACCTAGTTTTTGTAGATAACACAGAGATGGCGCTAAACACAATAAACTCCTAATCGATTAGTTTGACAATATTATTTTTTACAAATAAAAACCCGTGTTTTAGCAATAAATTTATTGATATGAAAACTTCTTTAGCGGCGTTGTGCGATCCTCGCTTGGAGAAAAACTTACAGATTTGCGTTACCAATACTATGACGTCAGCCATCATAATGCTACACTATGTCAAGTATAAGATGGCGTTAATGGCTGGCGCTCAGAGATAAATAATAAAATGTATACTTTTTTTCTACACTATATAGGCTCAGTGCTTTGACTACAATGTCACCATATGTTAAGTGACGAAGTGGTCCAGGGTGGTAAACCGACTAAGCATAGAGATATTGGTTTTCAAGCGGTGCTGCCAGAACACACCTATTGGTATTTCGCGACAGGTTTTCGAAGAAACGAACAAGAAACGGCTTAGAGCCCAACAGAGCATCTCGCTTCGCATGATCGCGGGGGCACCGCGAAACGTCAGCAACCATGTTATTGCGCGTGACTTAAGTGTAGAGAGCCTGGATGCATTCATAAGCAGCCTTGCAACCAACATGTTCCGCAGAGCGGGCACGTCGGCGCACGTTCACCTCCAGAACATCGCGCCGTTGCACGCTAGACCTCCCGACAGGCGGAGAGGAAGAGGACACTTGCCATTAATACACAGGCCTCACGCGATCTCATACGCCGGTCCTCGCCTAGCTGAGTAGGTAGTTGAAGGAGGACCGTGTCTATGACCCGTATAGATCGGGTGCATCTCCCTGACCCCTCAGAGTCCGATCGATAGCAGGATTAGCTCCCAGAACTCAGAAGATTACTCCACGAGGGACGCATCTTGTGTGCCTCACCCAGTTGACTTGTCCGTAGGCGCGGAGAAAGGAGAGGCCACCGTCGAAGGTAATAGCAGCAAATAGCCTTGATGTGGTTTCCCCGTGTCCCCTATTAGTTCATAGTTTAGTTTATAGTTCCAACCATTGTTTATTTTCTTAAGTTATAGTTTTAGAATTGTATTTTATGATTGTCATTTTTTTGATTAAATAAATATATGGTTAGGGAAACACACACGCTGCACTGTTGCTGGACTGCTTGAGCTGATTAAGGAGCGCACGAGAAGATTGCTCATCATCAGGTTTTCGAACTTATTAGAAAATGCCCTACCACCAAGCATACCTATTTACTTACACCAGACTTATGCATCCTATCGCTTGTTTTAATTTTGAATATATGAAAACGTACATAACTATTACTCACAGCTCCAATAGATGTAAAAGTCAGATTAATGTCAAGTATTATGTTATGATAGTTTCAATTAAGCGATTATGAAATTTAAAGATTTGTAAACAGTGTTTCCAATGTTTCGACTTTTGACTTCTGTCGGCAGTCGCCATAGCTGCCTAGTTTTTTTGTTTTAAATAATAACAAGGTAATTAGGTAAGGTTATAATTAAAATAAAAATACCGTACACATGGATATTTACAATTAATTTTAATCTTTTCAAGTTAACAAAGAATCGTTAAGCTAGAGTTCGAGAATCGACCGATTTGAAACAATAGTTTATTTTATTTTTTCATCATCGATCAATGACTAGTCACATGAAATCAACGCACCACTAGTGTTGGGAAACATGTTACAACACTAAGTTTGGTCCGAGGACAGACGATCAAATCACAACACTAACAATTCGAGACTAAATTAAAACGATACAGTCTTTAAAACACACATCGTGAAATTTTACACAACACCGCCGTACACTCGCATACGCAAATCTTTTTATGTAATTTTTTATTCTATTACATATTCCTTCGAAATATAATCCAAATAATTTATATATTATAATTATATAAAAAAAAAAAAATTGAGCAGTTAAATGTTAATTTCTTTCATCGTGATAGTTAATAATATTTTAAAAGTAAATAAATATTATTTTTTTTTACATTTGTTATTTATTTATAATAATATTTTAATTATTTTTTTAATAAATTCTTAATTAAAATAATTACTTCTTTTAACGATTGATTTAAGCGAAGAGTTATTTAATCGGTTTTATGGATTTTGACACTTTATATTGTGGTATAATCTCCGCAAATAGCTAACGCACGTGACCTGTATTGGTGACGTCACAGCCCTCCACTTTCAAACACCAGTACTGTTAACAACAATTATAATAACATAATTAATTCAAAGACAGTTACTTACATTGACTAGAATATTTAATCAATTATGCGAAGTCAGAGAATTAGGATATTATTTAATCATTTCCGTATTTTACACTTAATACAATATAACAAGTAAAAAAAATATGTGTAACATTTTGTTTTATTTGTTCAAATGACAATTCGTCCTTAGCCAAGCCAATTATGGACAATATTAAAAAAGAAGTATACAATTAAAGCTCGTTACAAAAAAATAAGCAAATAAAATAAAATCAAATAAAAAGAAAAGATTTACAACATTATTGTTATACTTAAAACTATAATAATATAATAATTAAAAATTCGTTATTTTTGTTGTTAGCTGTACCTTTAAATCGGGTATGACGTCACGTAGATGTGACAAGGTTCCAGCGCGCATTAGCAATTCGCAAAGATTGTATATTTACTAATAAAATAAAACGAGAACTAAAATTAATAGATAATATATCCTTCGTAAGGTAAAAACAGAGAGCAACAATCAATATTTAACAACAAAAAAAAAATATTTACTTAACTTACATAGCCACACATACAAATGTTAATAATAACCTTTAATATATTACTATATATAAATAACTACAATAAAATTCATTGGACAAAATAACATACATATATATACTATTTTTAAATATTACATAACACAAATAAAACCAGTTAACAAACAAAAACTTTATCTATAGGCCATCTAATTGTATTTTGTTGTATGTAAAAACAAACTGTCATCTGGCGTTGGGATATTTTCGAATTAATTTGCTGGCAACATTTAGAGTTTGTGATTTGTAACAAGAATATTTTTTTAAAAAGTAAATAGTAAGAAATCAAGTTAATTTGAAAATAGTACAATAATAATCTATGATCTAGTTTAGATGAATTTCAAATCTTGATTACATTAAGGAGTTCGCTACTATTTGACAGGAATTTTACGAGCTGTTTTCTTGATACTGGAATATTTAAAAGCTAACATTCTTAATAACGATATTGAAGAAATATGACTAAAGTTTATAAGAAATATTTAATAGTTTAACTCTTCTTGTTAAAAACAACTAAAGATGTTTCGAGAATTATACAATCAATAAATAAGTAACAAGAGGTAACAAAATGAGGTACAAACATTGATGGATGTCAATTGAACGAATGTGTATGTTTATTGTTCAAATGCGTCCATCGGACAACTGACAAAACGTAACTTTCACTCCAACACACGTGATCAATTCTTTCGTATGTAAGAATCGCATTATTATCATATTAATTATTTTAAAAGTAAATAAAAAGGAACCATTTATTTTGAGACAAAATTCACATACACTTTTGGGACTAGAACGTACATAATTGATAGACTTAGGTAATAATTTATGAAAAATATATAGAAAACATTAACAATAAATTTGCTTATGTTGCAATTTGTAATAAGAGAGCATTTTAAAATAATCTTTTATCTGAACTAAACATTTAAAATATACCTAAGTGATGCAAATGAATCAGATATTTTATAACGAGGGTTTACTGTAAATATCTGTTAAGTGATTTTTTTTAAATAGGCTAAGCAGGTGATAGAAGTAATTTCTTTTTCGTAATTTTACAGGGTAAAAAACTATAAAACATGCAATACAAATTCATATAAAGTATCAAAATCGCGTAGCCGTTTTGCAACGGTCAATCAGCCGGTAACCATGTAGGTAAAATTATCAGCTGATGTGTGCGAGCGCGAGTGCGGTCATCCCCGAGGCCTATGCATCCGCACGGTTTTGATACTTCAATTATAATTTTGTTTTCTGTATTATTTTTTCCTAATTAGATGTAAAACATAAAAAAAAAAAAAAACAGAAACTTCCTAAATACACAATTTTTGCATACGAATTTGCGTAAAACTATGATTTTTAATATTATAGAAGATCCGGCATCGAGATTGCTACGCCCGCTTTTACTTAGGAAGAGGTCGCTTATCATGTACGTAAAAATAGAACTTTAATTCCAAATTTAAATGATGAATACGTCATTAACAAGAGTCATATATGAATAAGTATGAACGAGTAGGTACCAACGTCATGAAAGCTTGGTTAGCCCGGTGGACTAGTCCGAGTGTCTCATAACCGGTACGACTGAGAGGTCGGAGGTTCGAACCCAGGGTGGGCAACACATTTTTGGGGGCCTGGCCATAGGTGCCGTCGGCTCCACGCAGGGGTCGTGCGAAGCATGGCCGCCTATGGGGCACCCGTGTGGGCGGACGCCCTCAACTCCCGTAATGTCCGTGTGCTGCAAGCTGCGCAGCGCACGGTCGAGTTGAGGGCGATACGCGGATACCGCACGGTGTAGCGGCGGCCTGCGTGCTCGGCTCCCTGCCGTGGGAGCGAGAAGCGGAGGTGCTCGCTGCTGTGTACCGGTGCGCAGCAGCGAGGAGGGATGGTGGTGGGCTCCGCTTACACCCGGGGGAAGTGAGGAGATTGAGGATGGAGTACAGGGAGGAACAGTTTGTGCGGTGGATGGAGGACTTGGCGGATGCGCGCTATGGGCGACCAACCATAGACGCCATCCGTCCGGTCCTCCGGGAGTGGGTGGGGAGGAGACACGGCTCCCTCACATTTAGGCTTGTGCAGGTACTGTCCGGACATGGCTGTTTCGGATGGTACCTGCACAAAATAGCCAGGAGGGAGCCGTCGGCGGTGTGCCACCACTGCGGCGCGCGGCGGAGGATACGGCGCACCACACGCTGGCTGAGTGCGCCGCGTGGGAGGTGCCGCGCCGCGAAGTGGTGGCGGTGGTGGGGGAGGACCTCTCGCTGCCGACCGTCGTTAGAGCCATGGTCGGCAGCGAGGAGGTCTGGAGGGTCGTCGCCTCCTTCTGCGAGAACATCTTGATGCAGAAGGAGGCTGACGAAAGGCTGAGGGAGGAGGACCCGTTGGCCCTTTGCCCGCCACTGAACTGTCCCAACTTTCCCTTTTTATGGGGGGGCAGCTTTTCTGCCTCCCCGGCCGACCGACCTTTCTTGGTCATGCCTCCTTCGGGAGGCGGGCGAAGAGGTGGGGTTGAGTAGTGTGTACACTCCCCCATCCCCACCGGGCCATTGCACGACGAGGCCCGGCGGGTTCGCTGCAGGGGGTGACGCGGTGCTTGCGAAAGCCACCCCGTGTCGCCCCCATCCCAAATGCAGCGGACGGCCCCAGGGGGTTTTAGAGGGTATTTCCGGGCGACTCTCGCCCGGGTGAGTCCCACACTGCACGGAGCTCGTCACTCCGTGCCCCTTATCTAGTGTACTGGGGGACTTAGATCCCCTAAGTACAATAGATAAGGGTAGTGCGTAAATGCATTTCCCCGTACCAACGTCAGGATTATAAATTTAATAGTATTATCTTGCGAAGAGGTTGCAGCCAAGCGCGCAATGGCTACGATGACTTTGCAAATTCTCTACGTATATATATATTTTTTTTTATAATGCACAGCACAGTGACTGTACTGGACCTGATGGTAAGTACAGTACACTCCAAAACAGCGGCGACTGACATTAAACAGAATTCAATGCCAGTCACCGTTGTCATGCTGGCCTGCTTAAGTACCTCTTCACGCCTCTTTTGAAGGATCCAATATCGTATGAAGGAGGGAACACGCTGACAGAAAGACGGTTCCATAACCTCACAGTGCGACAAAAGTAAGAGTCAGCAAACTTTTTGGTTCTTGAAGTTATGGGTGTCACCGTGAAACCGTGACACCGAAGTCCCGCCCGCGTGGTTCTGTTATGGAATGGAGAGGAGGGGATCAGGTCAAAGAGCTCTTCAGAACACTCGCCATGATACAAGCGGTAAAATACGCTTAGAGAGGCTATGTCAAATTTCTATCAAATGGATTAAAGTACATATATTTAAATAACTATTGCATGGAATACATTCGATTTATTTTTTTAATATAATTAGAAATACTAGCGGGTACGTTTTGATAGTCAACCCGACCAAAACATATTGCCCGTTTTGTATATAACAAAAGAATAATTTTGATTATATATTCAATTTTGCAAGGATATCTCATATTTATTGTAATTTGCGACTGGTAATTTACGTATATAGGCTCAATAACAACATACTCTACGTGTCATGTTTTTACAGAAAACCCTCGATAATATCTTTCATTTATTGTTTGGGATTATTTACTCTTACTTCGATTTATCAAATTAATGAAGATCTTCCTGATTAACGTAATAATCTATATAATTTATAATAAAATGTAACATTAATAATATGAGAATACAGCCATAATAATCACAGGGGCGCGGACATTAAATATACTTTCTCAAGAGAGTCGTAGAGATCAAAATTGAACTTTCCTTTTTCAAAAAGTCCATTCAATTAATGATTCTTAAATCTTATTTACCAATAATACGCACTCCTTTATTGGTAAATACTATGATCCCTAGACACTTTTACAATTGAAATAAACATTATCTATGGACATATTCAAAACCAAAAACAATGCATTTATTTTTCACTATAGCAATCATAATTATAACTCGTTTAACACCTTAAAAATACCAATAATGAATTATTTTATTATATTTATAAATTTTAAGTAGAAATTGTGGCAATATTATGGAAGAGATTTTAATTAATGATTTTTTTTTTTTAATTTATTTAACACCGATTTTGGTTATAATCTAATAAATTAAGATATAACTAACCTACATACGTAGAACAAACACATGCATTCAATGCGTCATATACACTTAAGAATAATTCTATTATTTCGTTAATTACATCTAAATTAATATTATATCTCTAATAACCACATAAAATCATCATCGAACTATCTATAAAACATTAGAATTATCTCAATAGACATATTCTAATTGAGAAAGATCTATGTCTAAATAATTTATTTTAATTAATTAGTTTATGGAGCAATAATGGCCGAGTTGGTAGTGTGGTGGGATGTGTAGACGGGCGTACGTTCAAATGCTTTTATTTGTTTATCCATCCTTTAGCGTTTTTTTTTTTAATATAATACTGCAGATATAGGCTTAGCAATTGACTAAGAATATTTGATATCCCAAGAATGTGTTATAATGCCATTTTTACGGATGTATTTTTATGTATTAATTCCTTAAAAAAAACGTTTGTTTAAAATAGAAGCTTCTATGTAGTAGTTCTATCTTTTATTACTTTCATAAATAATAAATCGATTACTCATAAAAATGAGACAATAGGAAAACAATGGAAAGGTGGCGTAAACGCCAGGTTAAAACTAAAACTCAAGGGGTTAAAACTATTGTAAATAAATAATTAGTATAGTTTTTCAATTAGAACATGTCGTCTGTTTCTAAAAGTTATTTACATCACACTATAGATATCATAAGATGTTTATAATCAAACTAACACTAACAAGACGCAGTGACGATAATTGCATGAAATCTTTTACTATAGCATTCTCTTGCTTTTGATCCTGTATCTATTAAGTTTCGTTTATTCGTACGAATTAGCGTTTCAAATGTAAGATACGATCCGCGTGCTCAGCCGTGTTTGAGCGTGTCGCTTTACCGAGTGGGATACGCAATTGAATATTTCGTTGCTTTGTTTATTTGTCTTATATAAACTGGCATGTATGGTACTGAAATATAAATCAATGATGAGATAAATCATTGATAATCGATTAACTCTTCGATTACCTTTAGGTACTGCTTTTTTTTCTTTTTCTTTGCCCGTCACTGATCTGTCCCATTTTTCCGTTCTAATGGGAGGCAGGAAGTGTATCCTGCCGCCCAGATGGTTGACCGGTCTTGGTCATACCTCTTTCGAGAGGTGGGCGATTAGGTGGGTGGGGAAGTATACCTCCCCCATCCCCACTGGGCCATTGCACGGACGAGGCCCGGTGGATTCGCTGCAGGGGGCGACGCGGTGCTTGCGAAAGCCACCCCGTGTCGCCCCCATCCCAAATGCGGCGGACGGCCGCCGGGGGGTTTTAGTGGGTATTTCCGGGCGCTTCACGCCCGGGTGAGTCCCACACTGGCACGGAGTTCGTCCCTCCGTACTCCCTTACCTATTGCATTGCGGGACTCCGGTCTCACTAATGCAATAGGTAAGGGTAGTGCGTAAATGCATTTCCCCTCGACAAAAAAAAAAGGTAATGCTTCTTAATAACAGAATAACTTTGTATTTATAAGTCATTATTATCCGGAAATTTAACCACTAAACTTTATTTATCTCTAAGAATCTACGTATGATTATCATGTATAAATGTATAGATGAGAAAAAGATCGATCTTAGTTTCAAAAGCGTGTCCATTCAATTTGTTATTTTTATCTGCGAGTTCCGGAACAAATTTCGAGAAAAATCTTCACAATTTGTTTGTTTTTGTATGAGTAATATTTTTTTATCTATAATCTAAAACCAAAAATAAACCTCTTATACGTAATTACAATTAACTATGCTATTTTTTAATTCATGAATCTTAATGTAATTGTAAGGAAAAAAATTTAATCGTGTTTAATTAGTAACGTGTGTATTTTTAAATTACTATTTCTAAAAACTGTTCAAAAATACAAGAGAATGCGATATAATGCGAAACCGTCGTCGAATCTTCGAAACCCTCCCATGAGCAATATAACCAAATAGACACTTGAATTTCTTTCGAAAATTCTTTCTCACCATCCACCCATTGATTGAACCGAAAGACGTCCACTGCTGGACATAGATTTCCCCCAAACATCACCACGACAACCGGTCTTGCGCCACCCCCCCATCCGGAGCAATCACGCGACCTTCACCAGGTTGTCGGTCCACCATGTGGGGAGCCTATCACGGGGTACGCGGCTACCATTCGAGAACCCGCTGGTGCATTGGGCATTGGTTCTATGTGCAATGTACCCAGCCTATTTCCACTTAAGATTGACAATACTTCAGCCAATGTATGCTATTTTCTTGCCTTATTTAACTAATCAATACACACATAAGTTTACGAAGTTTCAACTCAATTCGATTGGTCACCATAAAAATTGACATGCACTAGTACAGGGGTTCCCAAAAAGTGCGCCGCGGCGCCCTGGTGATTCAAGATTGCCTTCAAGAAGAGATTGAAAATCACTCTACAAGGTCGGCCACGCAACAGGAATAGCCATTTACCATCATATGGGCCGATTGCCTGTTTGCTGACTTATTGCATAAAAAAAGGACGTAAAAAAAGGGTGAAGCGACTCTCTTTAGCATTCCCCGAAACCTCAACTTAAGTGTTGGCGTGTACAAAACAAACATTCTTTTAAATGTAAAATGTTAATTTTATATTTTTAGATATTTGAATTTTTGGGCCTATATATCTAAATAGTACTTATCTATATAGACCAGCTAGATAAGTTAGGACGCCCAGGCAAAAACAGTAAACATGTCTGTGCATTGCAGACTGAAAAAGATTGGGAAACCCCTGCCTAGTATACATCATGCTCTACTAAAAAGATTTGATTAGGGAGTGATCACTTAGTTGATCACGCATGAACGATTATTGTTACTTTGGTCATTTTTGATAACATGGCGGATGGGGCTGTGAATGGTGCAATTACATAAGCAATATTTACATATTAATGTTCGTTTTTAAAAAAAAAAAATCCATATGTCCCAAATTTCTTACATATTTGATAGAACCCTGACGAGTGCAACTAAATGAACAGGGTAAATTGTGTGCATGTGGTTTAAAGTGATTAGTGCACTATAAATCCTGTCGTAATATACGGTATTTTAGTCACCGAAAAATATTTTAAATTTCATTTCGCATTCCGCTTCTACGATTCAACTAAAAGGTGTAATAAGTGTCTATTTGTAAATATTGCCGTAACCATAAAATAAACAAAAATAAAAATCAAATCGAAGGCACTAGAGTTCTAGTGAAATAACGAACACTAACAACATGTTGTTGAAAATTGGGCTTTATACTAAATCTATTTACATTATAATGTTGAAGCCGATCAGGTCAAATTTCATAATTTTAAAACTTCAATTAGTTTCACAACAAACATGGACATTCCCTGGATAAAATATCATGAAAGTCTATTTATTTACATGGCACACCAACAGAGTGCACACAATTAAAAATAAACAAAGACAAAACCAAATAAAACATAACAATGTTGTACCTTAATTAAAAGCGAGCAACATTATCATGTTTTATTCTTTTCTTGTGTTTTATCATTTGTTTGTACTCTGTTGGTGTGCCATGTAACTGAATAAATAAATAAACTTTTATAATATATTCTCCAGCGAATAATTATAATTCCCTACTTGGCTACCTTTCCCGTAGAAATACCACGATTAATTATTTATAATAGAATCCGTTTACACATTCAAACTCTTTAACTTATGAATACAGAAAAAAGAAAAGAAAAGAAGGCGCAGATAAAATCTTCATTATACTCCTGAAAACAATATGACTATTTTTACATTTGGTCACATTGCATAGAAATTAGAAACCCAATACCAAATAGTATTGCCACTTTTAAAAATGTATTTGCCCCTTAACTCCCATTGTTTGTTTAGACAAAATACTTTAAACAATTTTTAATATCATACTGTACCTTTCTTCTGTTATCAAATATTATAAACTATTTTTATATCAACTCTAACATTTGATATGACTCCAATGACTATTATAGTATTGAAAATGTGAAACTATTTCTTTGTCTTTTCTAAAAACACGTCTCGATTGAATAAAGAAGTGCATACATTTTTTTTATTAATAATTTTTTCCTTCGTTTTATCCACTAAAGCAAGACACATTTATCATACAAATTTACCATAAAACAAACTTAATTAATACTGTTTACTCTCTATACAGGTTAAAATAATTCATGAATATACCATACACATTTCTAAAAGGTACATGCATACATACATACACTCAGAGAACGATACATTCAAGAATATTCACTTTTAATGAACTTCTATATTGGATAATATCTACACATTTTTCAATTTATATTATAATTATTATAGACATCCCAATTCCAGAACATAAATGTGAATTTGGAATGGAAGTAACATTTAATTTTAATTATTTTAAAAAATAGAATGGAATGAGTCACACACTTCCATTCCATTATCCGTATATGCAATACGACACAGGACACAACAGTCACATTCTTAATTCCACATAATTATAATAACAAATTTGATATTATTCATTGTAGGCAGTTTCGCGTTACACTTACAAGAAGTTAATATTATAAAGAATCTATTTATAATATTATTCATATGAACTAGTAATTGTTTTTTTTTCAGGATAGTTAAAACCGGGGGACTTCAACTAGTAATAAGGGTCCGTAATATAACTTGGCTACACATAGCTTTCCACATGTGAGCTTGTAGACGGCCCCTAGAAGGACGCCTCCACTAAATATGTACCGTCCATTGCAACACCAGTTTGGTTGCCTTGTACAGTGCTGCCAGCCGGAATGTATTTGCCGCACGCTTGCTGGAAATAAATAAAAAAAGATAAACATCACTTTTCATATCATATGAAATTTATTATTATATAAAAAAAAATATCATTTCATACACAAATTGTATTATTATATAATTTAAAATTAAAGAATAGTCTGTATTTTATTTTCTTCTTTTTAGAAATTTAAGAAACTTAAAATTATACGATTTAAGGTTCTGTAATAAAAAGGTTGCATAAAATTATAATAAATTAAATCAAAAAGTTAAAGGATAAATAATTCTTAATGCTTACTTTAACATTGAATACGATTATAGACTCAATTTCCTACCTAATACATAACTAACTACAAATATTGAAGGGCACATAAATATTAAGCTTAGACATCAGTTAAGCTATGATAGATCGATTTTGCGACACTCATTATACGATAAATCAATAAAAAATAAATAAATACATCCAGTTATAGTGTAATTTTTTTGAAATATATCTTGCTTATTGTTTGTAAAAGTGTATAAGTATGATGCGAGTCGTGTGACATGCCAATTGAATAGTAATAAAATAAACAAATTTGTGTCAAATAAAAAAGTGTGTAGACCCATTAGCGTGTAATGTAAAATGTGAAATAAATTATTATACCGTTCGTTTTTTTTTATTTAAATTAATTATATTCACTTTGTGTCAAAATATAACAATATCGTTAACATGCGTCTTATTTCTTGGCCAATTATTATCATGTTATTTGTATGTATAATAATATCGTGTTTCTTGTTCAAACAAAGGTCACTGGAATAATACTGAGCCAATTAGAATGTGGTTATCAGCTCCTGAACATACTTAACAGGAAGCGTCAGGTAGTTTCAATAAAAATTTAACGAAGTAAATAAATTATCCGAAGAAATGATTTTATTTATACCGTAACAATTCTAAAAAGTAATTATCCATTTCCTTTGTACGAGTTTAGGAAGGATATTCCATTTTGTTTTATAATAAGAAATGAAATAAATGTATGAATTATCTCTCTGATCTGTAAAATTAGGAGTGATTTAAATTCTGCCCCACATATATATATATGTGTATAAGTAAAAAAAGAAATGTGTGCAGTGTGTTGGCATAAACTGAACATAACGATAATATTTTTAAATATAACCATAATTGTATTTAATAAATCGCATTAATATTTTTTAGAGTAATTATAATTTTTAATATAACTAACAATAAACTTACAACACTCTTGGATCTACAGAGTCGATTTGTTCTCTAAATTATTATTTTTTTTTTATCTCCAAATAGATAAGTCATTCATAATGACATCATTAAATTACAATTTTATTTTTTCAAGAACAAAACGACAATAAATAAATTACATCAAGATAACAACAATCGAAATAAAAAAAAGAAAAAATTAAATATAGTTTTTTTACATCAAAGATTACACCGAATACAAATAGCATATAGCGCAAGCCATATAATATATCAACAACATAAACAATGAATACGACATTTATTATCACAAATATAATAATGATAGGTATATAATTACAACAATGAGGTACAATATCAACAAGCAATAACATATTTTACCGCAGCCAACACCCTGCAAACATTAAAAGCCTGTCTCCTTTTTACATTTTCGATCGTCACCACACAGCGAATTCAGGTCCCTACTATTTAAAAACAAAGAAATTTAAGTTCAATAAAAATGTTTTCCAAAATATCACATTCTAAAAAAACAACAACAAAAAAATCCAAATTAAGAAATTAATTATATAAAAGCGGCTACGATTACCCCTTTCTTGCTCTAATAAAACATAACCAAAACCCGTTATGATTGATTAATTTATAATTTTAATGACATCATAAACATATGTTTTATTTGACATTTGAAATGAAAACTATAGAATGTCCACAGTTATTTTACCTCTGGAGTCTCATTTTGGTATGTTGGCATTACTAGCTGTCACGAAATCAAGATGTTTTGTCAATCGTTTTTGATTTTTGCTTTTTATAGTACATTTAAATCGTAAAGCATGCCAAAACGAATTCAAAGTAGTGTGTTACAAATGTCTTTCTAGATATACGTACATTCTCTGAAAGAGAAAATGAAATAAAGCTTCGTTAATTCCATTCGTCAACTATTTGCCGCCATTACACGTACGTAAAATAGTGTTGTCTGTGTATGAATGTTTTTCTAATTTTATACATATCGAAAAAGTCATCTCGGTCTATTATTAAATAAATAAAATATAAATAAATAAAAAAAATGCCGTGGTTTGTATCACAATGCAATAAATAAATATTGTAATACTTTTTTTCCGCAAAAAAGGAGAAGTTACAGCTTCTATCTCTCAATACTAAGTACTCCAAGAGAAATACGTATACAACAAAAGAGGATTTTGATTGATTTGAAAATACATGTAAACTATGTTGTCTTTATTGATGATCAGATGTAAGTTTTCAGCGAAACATATATCTTTCAACTGATGTATATATCTGGCTCATCAATATACCAAAGTGGCCAGTAGCTACGGAGTTTTTATGCTGTGATAACTCAAGTTTCCGGTCGGTCTATTTTGAATCTGAAACGTTTTTCAAACCTCATTCAAATTCCATATTCAATCAAATCATGGCGAATAATACATATCAAACATTGTAACACAAAATTCAGAACGATAACTTAACGGCTAGAGGTAAAATAACTGTGAACGGACATAGTCGAAAATTATGTAAAAATTTGAGATAATTACTGTATTCATACTGGCAACACTAGTTGTCAATTGCAAAAAAGGAATAAAGCTCTCCATTCCCGACCCGACATCGCTGCGTGGTGATATCGTGAGAACGTACTGGTAACGGATCTTCACTGGCCGCGGCCGACACCGAAGTGTCAGACGGTCGAGACGTAGATGTGTACCGGCGAGCGCCTTTCATCCGCCCCTTTCTACTCGAATCTAATATCAGGACCTGTTAGCCAATTCGAAACTGAGCGGTTTTTTAGATTTACAAAAAAAAAGTAATCATGTAAATAGCTCATCTGTAAGCAGAACGATATTTGTGTTGGAATTAAGGTGTTTCGAGTTTTTGTAATTAAAATAATAAAATAAAATAATAACTAAAATAGAGAGGGGGAAATGAAAATTAAACAATAATGAATTTTGTAGATATATTTGAAATACGATTAAAGGTCGCTGTTTATATTTCATGTCGCAGATAATATAGCAAGGTAAACAGGTTATGATAGCGTTCAATCATATTCATTACTTACCTATAACGATGTTATTAACAAAAGCCATATTAGCTTGTTACGAAATATAAATATACAAGGAAATACATTATTAGCGGTTTAACATTACGTATAGGGCCTTTATATTATATGCATATTATGAAAACATATTTTTATTATAGATGAGATTAAACTTTGAACATTTCTTGTAATAAATTCATTCAAAAAATGTAATTAATTTGTGAAGAAGTAAATTGGCACTCCTTGATTTCTAGATTTGTTTCCTTAAATAAGTTAGGCAGATACATACAATCTAAACAACATTTGAAAATAAAATTCTTTATAACTGACGAAACTGACTGTTTTATTGGCTGATTATTACCCAAATGTGCATGATTCTATGATTAAATATTGACTTAAAATTGTAATATATTTGAATTATATTTTATATTATAATAGTATTTTTAATTTTTTTCCAAATTAATTAAAACGAATTTAATGAAATGAAAGTATAATAATCGTATTATATTAGCTTCTTATTACAACATAATTATAAATTTAACAGACCTTCCAATGAGAGATATATATGTAGGTATGAGTTTAGACTTCACTTGGGCTAAAATGTAATATTAAAATAGACCAATAATTACAAAGTCTACGTACGGTATCTTATTTGAATCGTTACGAGTACGCTCCTCAGAATTAATTTTTTCATGATGATATAATAATATATAGATATCCTGCATATATACACATCGTGGACAAATAGGAGTATATATAAATCGTTCCGTTTATTTTGAAGTATTATCTGCCAAGCATCGGCAGACACAAGTAGCATGAGCGAAGTCAAGCCACAGTTTGCGACCAAGCAACAACACAGGGATACCAATTACGTATACGATTTCTATGGCCATTGTTATTATTATTCTTAAATGAAATATGTTAATAAAATTAACATGTATTTTTATTATGTTATATAATTATAATACCAAGAATCTTTTAGTTTATCTATTAAAAAAAAAATACATCTATCAAATTATATTTAATGTAAATCGAAATAAAAATGATTAAAGATTTGGCCATAGAAATGTGATATATAGCGACGTAATATATAAAACAGTGAGTGCCCAATGATTGTTGGCAATAGCGCAATAAAGTACCTCCCGTCGAGGACAGGAAACCAGTCCTATAGGACTGATGCACCGCACTGACCGGCGTCGTTTCTGTTATAAAAGGTACTCTTATAATAAATATCATACCTTTTTATGTCATTTATTCTAGAATTGTAAAAAAAATTCTATGGGAATTAATTAACAACCTTTTGTAAAAATAGTGTCTGCTATATACCGTTCAAAACCAACAAAAAAATGATAATCCAAAATGTGTTTATTTCAAGATGAAAATGTAATTATAATCTATCATTGTAATTAGTCGCACGTAATTAATTGTCGAGTTATCAATAGCGCGCTTTATTTTCGCTTTGAATTCCAGCTTGCTTTTTAACTGGAAGTCGTAATATGTACTTAGGTTTTTTTTTATATGGTTTAATTTGATATCGTTTTCTGATACAATTATATAGACATTAATAAAAAAACAGATTTAATAGACATCATTTAATATAAGTAATAAACATAATTTAACAACTCCATCTTATAGACTCAGTAAAACAATATGAGTTTTCTAGGTAATATAGCGTTAGGTTTTACAATCAAGTCCCAAAGCATATTACCGGTTTATAAATTAATAAGTTCAGGCACCAGGTTAAGAAGGTTATAATTTTAAAAGATTTTTATATTATAACCAGATCAAGTTTCTTGCCGCTTCTTGTCGATTACTGGCTTGTTTTCCGAACCGGTTATAGTAATCAGGGCCTAAATTGAATACAGTCTTTTTGATTTTGATTTCATAAATAGACATAAATGAACAAAAGATTTTTCTTTTTTTTTTACATAACTACTTTTTTTTAATTGACAAAAAAACACTTAGCTATTTTCGTTTTATTTCGTAAATGTAATAAAAATTAAATTACCTATTTTAATACGTAGACAAAACTTTCGCCGGTAAAAATATATCTATACTAATAAATAAAATCGGAGTGTCTGTTTGTAATGTCAAAACATTTTTTTTTTTACTAAATAGATATGGATGTATGTCAATACCTATACCAAAAATATAATTTGTAAATGTTTTATCTGTCTGTTTGTGTATTTCGGGTAATCTCCGGAACGGCTGGACGGATTTTGATGGGATTTTTTTTGGCAGATATCTGTAGTTACTCCGGGTAACTTAGGGTACTTTTCGAAAAGAATCACGGTTCCGCGTAAAAAAAAAAGAAAACTCTTAAAAAATTAATAAAATCCGATTCAGTGCACAGTTTTACGTGGAAATGGTTCAATTTATAAGAAATTTATTTACTTTATCTTAGTGGTAAAATTTTTGTACGAAAATAATTAGGGTTCCGTATAAAAAAATTAAAACGCAGTGAAGGACATATGAAACGCGGGCGCAGTCGCGGGCACACAGGTAGCATTATATTTATATTTACACAAAAAAAAAAAAGATCGAGTTTGTTGTCGGGTTTTTTCTAGACTCGGCTGTTTTCCGAACTTTAACATTATCGTACAATAAACAAACAACGCAATTTTTTTTAATTAATTTATACAAAAATATTGTGTTTATTTATATAAAAATTTATTAACTATTTTCCCCACTGTTGGACATTACTTCAGGGCAATGTTGGTTACTGTTTTAGATTTTCTACTTTTATTTTTATCTAAATACTAACTGAATGCCCGCGGTTGTGCCCGCTTTTCATATGTTCTCCACTGCGTTTTAATTTTTTTTTATAATTGTTTTCGAAAAACAAAAGTCCCCTAAGTTACGCGGAGTTACTTCAGCTATCTACCAAAACAAGTCCCGTCAAAATCGGTCAAGCCGTTCCGGAGATTACCTGGAACAAACAGACAGGCAGGCAAAAATTTTAACAATTGTATTTATCGTATATGTATCGTACGTTATTTAGTGAAAAAATATTTTGACTTTACAAACAGACACTTTCATTTTATTTATTAGTTTAGATAGTAACATTTAGTCACGCGCTTATATTTAGATTTGTATGGCAACATTAACCCCTTGAGCACTAGCCTGGCGTTTACGCCAGCTTTCCATTGTTTTCCTAATGTCTTCCTATTGTCTCATTTTTATGGGTAATCGACATATTAATCACGTCATGTTTTTTTCAGCTATTTTAGGACCCTCTTCCCTTTGGTGATACCTTCCCTACCAAAGATTAAATTTTTTTTTATGTACAAAAGGTATCATACAATTTTTCTGATTATTATCTCTAAATAAATGTTGAGGTACGTACATTTTAATCTAATTTTGGCTATCGTTACCTGAGAATGGTCAATGTCACGCGGCGATTCTTGGTTGTCAACGCATATTTAACAACAAAAAAAAAAATACATGATATCTGCACTCCACCCTCTCACCCCTATCTAATCTGTAACCACAGGAAAGTGTCCACAGATACACACGTGAGTGAACTCGCTTCGCATGCGTGAAACAGCACAATAAGGGACCATAATCACGACGCTAAGATAGAAAGAGATGGCCGTAAGATCTCTTCTTGCGATTGTAAACTTTTAATAAATTTTTGATTTTTAGTCACACTTAAAACCTATGTCACCGTCTCATTTTATTCCTTCAACGTTGTTACTGTAATTAATTTCAATGAAGGCCGTTAGAGTACTAATTTATATCCTTGCTAAATCACAACAGTTGTTCGAAGTTAATCGTAAATAATAACACTGCATATTATAGAAAGTGATGCTGTCATCACCTGGTACTTCTGGGGGCAGATGCCGCATCGCGCGCAGCATGCGAGCAACGCCGGGGCCCGACCCGAGTGCGCTGGGGACGCTAAAGGAGACGGTGAACCGGGACGCTTTACGGCACCATTGTAAGGATTCTCGATTTCGACGAATTCCCGATCCTAGAGGAAAAAAAACTATATTATTATGAGCCGTTCAAAGAAACAGTATAACTTTTCTTTCTCTTCACATCAATATTGGCAGAGAAATCCATTATTAATCTTTAGTTTGAAGACCCCGTGAAGTGTTATCCCAAATGTACGTAATATAAACTAACTTCTACCCGCGAATTCGTCCGTGCTTTTTACAATTTATTTTAAAACATTCAAATTTACATCAAAAACATTGAAGTCCTTAATTGAGATATAGTATCTACCTTTTTAATTGGACCAAATTAGACAGACTATATTCAATTTAATTAAGATCAGTTGAGTTTATTGCAAACAAAACACGAGACATATATATACGTATATAAAACAGGCAAATATAAAATAGTTCAAGATATTAATCATCTCCTTTGTTTATTAACCAATATTTCTTATAATTTAGTATTGATTGTCGAGATTATCAATAAAAACAAATGGAAGCACTTTTTCTCCTGAAAATTCTCATTAATGATTAAATGAAATTCATAATTCGGACGCACACATTCATAATGGTAAAATGTTTAGCTAACCGTAGTCCGCTCCAGACATCTCAGAAGATGGTGATGCTGTAATTCAAAGATGTCTTCATCCCGGCCGGCATCGTCGAGTTCCACGCCTGACTCTTGAGCAGCCAGCCGTGCTTCAGCAGCTTTCTTTTTAGAAACGAATGCTGCACCGGACGACGCCTTCGCAATCCGAATACGGGCGAGACGAGCTTTCTGGAATCGTCAAGGATTTTTAAATTAGCACCTTAAGAAGATATGCGGGCGATATTTATACCGTCGTTTTCAGACATCCGACAAAACAAAAATGCAAATTCGCCAAATTAGTTGCTGACCGTGTATCCTCTTAATAATAACACATGTTCGTACACTGCGATTACGGATTAATATGCTTTAAGATCGTTTAGGTATTACTTAATCAGAAGTAGACGTTTATAACTTCCCCCTTAGCAGCAATAATAAGTAAAGCCATAGTAACGTAAGCACCAGAAACTTTGCCCTCCCAATACATCTTCGATAACTTAATGCATATTCGTAAAAATTTAGACAAGCTAGATCTAGTGAATGATCGTCATAATTTTAATACTAGAAGTAAAGACAAGTTGGCCGTCCCACGCTTTAGGTTAAGTAAGTGTAATAAAAGCTTTATAGGTAATAGTATTCGGTTTTACAATAAGATCCCAAGTAACATTACCGATTTACCTGACAATAAGTTCAAGTATTATGTCAAGCAAGTTTTAATCTCAAAAGGTTATTAAGGTTATACAGGGTGGATCATTACGTGAACGATAGTGATGTCTGGAAATAACCCACATCTCTGTGCTTCCACTAAAAACTACGATTTGTATAGTTTTTTATGACATAAAAAATAATATGAAAAATATAATGTAATTTATGAAAAAAAAAAAAAAGAAGCAGATCGAGTTTCTTGCCGGCTCTTCTCGACTGGGTTGTTTTCCGAACCGGTGGTAGTGTTTTAGACGTTCATAAGCGCCTTCTTAGGGCCTAAATTGAATAAATAAATTTTGATTTTGATTTTGAATAATTTATAAAACCGCTTACTAATTAATTAAAATGATATTAGTAAACATTGCTTGTGTAATCACCATTAAATATCCCCGTCTTCCAAGTCATCAAAAGTAAACAAAGCACAGACTACACCCGTCCTATACGATGCTTAAGTGATACTTTTACGACCCCTTATTGTTAACTAGGGTAGTTGACTGAGCGACGCGGTGCTTGCGAAAGCCACCCCGTGACGCCCCCATCCCAAATGCGGCGGACGGCCCCGGGGGGTTTTAGTGGGTATTTCCGGGCGCTTCACGCCCGGGCGAGTCCCACACTGGCACGGAGTTCGTCCCTCCGTGCCCCCTTACCTATTGCATTGGGGGACTTCGGTCTCACTAATGCAATAGGTAAGGGTAGTGCGTAAATGCATTTTCCCCCGTCAAAAAAAAAAAAAAAGGGTAGTTGACTGATGAATATAATACGTTCCGAATAAAAAATCATTCGCTTAATAGAATTCCCATAAAACGAATGCTAGTATAAAAATTAACTGACCCACGTAAAGATGGTGCAGTGGATAGTGTGGCCGGATCCTGCATCAATGGACGCGGCTTCGAGCCCACCTATCCAACTATAAAACCAGCCTGAGCTTTCATTGAAGAAGAACATTGTGAGGAAACCACAGGAATACACTATGTATTTCCTAATAATGCCCGCCTGGGTCACTACCACCCTCAAGTTTGAAATTCTGTCGTCAAATACCAATAGGCGTGTTCCGACAGCATCATTTGAGAATCAGTACCTCTAGGCTTAGTGTCTTAACCAACCTGGCCTTATCGTCACTTAACAACAGGTGAGATTGTGGTCAAAGCACTAAGCCTATAACGTGTAAATAAAAAATGTGGCATTACGTCTTAGTATAGTAAGCTCTCTCTCTCTCTCCAGTATTGCATTAGTTTTGATCAGATTTACATTTTATCTTCAGTGATGAACCTTTTTATAATCAGTTTTTTTTAATATGACCATAAAATCCTGATAGCTGCTCTAACTAATTGGTATGGAGATAGTTTGAAATCCAGGGATTGACATAGGATAGATTTTATTCCGAAAATCTCACGGGAACAGGAACTACGCGGGTAAAACCGCGGAGAGTACCTATTCCTAAATATTTGGTGCATTACCCGCTGCGCCTTCCTTTTATCGGCCCGCTGATTCTGATGGTAGATTCTCGAGAAGTTAGACACTATGACAGGAACGGGTAGAGCTATCACCAACACTCCGGACAGCGAGCAGACACCTCCGACGATCTTCCCTGCTATCGTTCCTGGCACCATATCTCCATACCTGGAATGGAATTGAAATTATCATTATATCATTTGTTCCATTGCATATAGTGACGAAAACATAATTATAGCATAGTCGTTAAGTCCCACGCTTAAATAAGGAATGTTGCCAACATGTGTCGAGCTGGGGTTACAAGTTTAACGTCCAAACTAGTCAACAAGCTTCGGAGTGGCGCCTTCCAACTGAACCGAAAAAGAAAAACCAAGACAAAGCCGATGGAAACTCTGACTGTTTCTTTGATTATAGTAGTCTTGTGCACTCGGAATTCTTACCGGAAGGTTAAGCGGCAAATAAAGGATATTATTTCAGCGTTATGTAACGTTTCAGAATTCAACGAAAAAGGCCAGATTTATGGATGAAACCAGAAAGAAGAAAATCGTGGATGATTAAAAACTTAAAAAATACCATCGAGCCGACCTAATCGCCAGATATGACACCAGCCATCTTTCTTTCTTTTCCTAAATTCAAATTACCACTTCCTGGCATCCGTTTTAATTTCGTAGAAAGCATAAAGGAGAATTCACGACGAGAATTAAAGTAAAAATCTCGGAAAACGCGTTTAAAAATGTTTTGATGATCGGATTATTCGTTGGCGTAAGTGTATCGTTTCTTAAGGAGCAAAGTTTGAAGGCGATAAAATAAATTTAGATCAATAACTAACATTTTGTGTATTATTGATCTTTTTCCGGTACTTTTTTGACAGAGTAGTATATTTATTTACTGGGTATATAGACTCAGCACTTTGACTAAGATCTCAGGTGAAATTAAGTTAAATGCCGATGTGGTCCAGGTTGGTAAACACACTAAGCTTAGAGTAACTCCTTAAATGTGTCTGCCGGAACTCATCTATTCATGTTTGGCGATAGGTTTTCAAACTTGACTGTTGTAACTACCCAGTCGGGCTTTATTAAAAAATGCCCTACCATCATGCTATGGTTCTTCATGATGTTTTTCCTTTATCGAAAACTCAAAATTGTTATAAGATTTGGTAGATTGGTTTGAACCATTGACGCTGAATGCGACCAAACGACAAACTGAGCCATCATCGCTTGCAAAATATCTAAAAGCGACACCTAACCACTTAACAATATAGATGTAGAATCCATATCAGTATATTAACAATAAACAACACAGTATATGACTAAGAAGATAGACGGAAAAATCTTCAGCGGTGGCGAATGAATATTCTTTGAAAATTCTAAGAAAAATGCCAGTTTTTCACAAGAACCGTATCATGTAAGAGCGGGGGCGGACATTCGTTAAATATTATAATAGATATTACATTATGAATTATCGCTAAAAATATCTAAATGTGAATATTATATTGAGAATAATAGATGTAAACGATCGAGTATCGCAGTATATTGAGTTCTGTATATAAATTGCGTATATGCTTTAGTGTTATTGCGTGCAATATTGCGTCGAGATTTTAATGCTATAAACACTCTAGAGTTTATTGAAAGAAGGTAAAAGCGACGAGCTATTTTCTAGTGATTGCCTAACTAAATAAAGTTCATAATCCGTTGTCTCATTTAGGTCAGTTTTATGGGACGATAATTGCGTTTTTCGGGAATAGACAGAGCATTCCCTCCTGATCTTCAGCAAAAAACTTTAAATGCTTATATTTATCCCAGAACATCATTAGACTTTTGGATACAGATTTAGGAAACATATTATTACCAGTTTTAATTGTAAATGGATATGTGTGCATTATCGCATTGTGGTTAGGTTAGATGGATGGACTGTGTGAAAGATCATATGTTTAGAAAAGGAGTGAATGCGGAGATGACAACAAATAGAGAGGAATGGAAGAGGAAGACATGTTGCGCCGACCCCAAATAAAAATGGGAAAAGGGTAGGGAGATGATGATGATCGCATTGTGATTAGGGTCCGATTCAAATGATGTTAATATTAACTATTTATAACTCAAGATGGTGGATTGTGTTTAGAAAGGTAGTGCTTGCGAAGATAACTTTAAATAAATACTAATGGAAGGTAAAGGCATGTTACGCCAACCCCAAATGAATATAGGGAGATTAACTAGGGAAACTTAGGGAAATTAGATAATTTCAAAGGCGCATAATTTCAATGATGGAGCAGCGGGTGGCGCGGTCGGATTCTGCGTCAATCGACGCGGCAAACGGCAACTGAGATCCTCCGCTGATGAAGCTGCTGCGCCGGCCTTTAACCCTTTCAGGACCATAAGTAGGCGGAGAGTAAATATTTACCATACAACTGTTTCTTTTAGTTTTGTAAACATAGAGTATATGAAAATCACAAAATGATGCGTTTGTAAGTCTATCTCTTTTAGAGTTTTGTGGGAAACATTTTTTGAATATTTTTCAAATTGAAATTCGAATATTGTTATAATTAAATGGACAGCTGCCAATTTTACAATGGGAAAAATGTTTCCTCTGGCCGTGAAAGGGTTAATTAAGTAAACTAGTAGATGTCACGACGAAAGTATCAATGTAAATAGCATCCCATATTAAAAAGTGGCCCAGCTTCCGAGGCATGACCGTCATTCCGTGAGGTCTTTTATCATCATCACGGATTAAATCAACCTATTATATTGGTTCTAAGCTGGTCGGTGCATTAACACTGGCAAAAAGCTCGACATAAAACGTCATTGAGGCTGGCGTAACATGAAATTCGACTCGCGATCTTACTGTATACAACTTGGTCCTCACTCCTTGATATTACGTACCTTATTTAGTTAAATTACATTTTTTTATACTGTACAACGCTGTGCGCTTTGACCACAAAAAAAAAATCTATATACAATTTGGGCCTTGAGAAGGCATTTATGAATGTCGAAAACTCCGTTACCCGGAGTAATTACAGCTATCTACCAAAAAAAGTCCGGTCAAAATCGGTCTAGCCGTTCCGGAGATTACCCATTACAAAAAGACAGACACAAAAACAGTTAAAAATTGTATTTTTTGTGTAGGTATCGTATATACATTCATAAATATTAAGTAAAAAAAAAATATTTTGACATTACAAGAGATTTAACACTTCAATTTTATTTATTTTTTTTTTGTGTATTTTAATAATAAATCCCGGGTTGTACGATATTTTTCACCTTGAAAACGATAATCTTCACATACATCCATTCAACCGAAAGACGTCCACTGGTGGACATAGGTCTCCCCCAAAGATCTCCAAGACGACCGGCCTTGCGCCACCCGCATCCAGTGGATTCCCGTGACCTTCCTTCCGGTGCGTTATACCCATTCGAGAACTCGTTGACCCCATCTGGCATCGGTTCTTCGAGCAATGTGCCCAGCCCATTACCACTTAAGTTTAGCAATTCTTCGGGCAATGTCCGTTACTGTGATTTTGCTACGGATCTCCTCATTCCCGATTCGATCACGCAGAGAAACTCCAAGCATAGCCCTCTCCATTGCCCTTTGAGCAACTTTGAGCTTCCTTATTAGTCCCATTATAAGCGACACATGTAATCTTCACGTGAAAATACAATCATTTGTTCTTCAAGAGTTGGCAAAACTGGTCGTGGTAGATGAGGACCAGTGTGATCCCGATAGATTATCACCCAATGCCGAATTAAAAGAACATACTCATCAAATTGGCTGCTCACTTAAAGGCTGATAATACAACACACTACTTTAGTCCCCAGATCTAAAATCAGTCGTTCTCGTTTCATAAATGATATAGCAAAAAAAAAAAAACAGAAACAAAATAGCAACGTATTCTTGGAGATAACTTATAAACACAACATCCAAATCAGTACTGTATATTACGTTTATATCAAAATTATTAAATGCAAAAACCTTTTGATGCTTGAAAGAAAATAATGCCGACGGGGCGACTATAACATTTTTACGAGCTCCGAACGTAGATAAAGCATATTATCGACGTGAATTTTACTAACAAAAACATCCTTTCGATCGATGTACGTTACACTTTATACCCATATAGGTATGTGGTTGATCTGAAGATAAACAGGACAATTTGTACATGAAATCTTCTTAAGGAATTTTTGTAGGCTGGAATTGTAAATTGAAGCTACATTTTAAAGGACACTTTTGTACTTTTAAAAAGTGGTACTTCTGAATTATAAAATCAATGACGGTACACTTAAATTATATGCAGAAGGAAACAATGGCAGCGACGGCCCTGAATTTTACAGTGGTTTAGAAGCCTTACGTCTTAGTGGAGCCTTCAAGTTTGTTTACATCTTTTATCAACTATGTGCATAGCGTGGTTATCGGAAATATTCAGACAATTTGTGTAAAATTATCCCTTTGAACCGACATTTACGAGAAATTTTAATTATTATGTTATGACTTTCTGAACATTGTTAATTTATTACCTAATTTATTGATTATTATCTTATTGTTAATATAGTATTATTCAGTGACATATCATATTATTTATTTTATTTACAACTGACTAAGATTAGTATTAAGAATTTTACAATGTTTGACATTAAGTGTATTGTCCTGTCTGGTTTTGTCTTTTCATTGTTAATTATTAAATGTTAGTTATATAATATATGTAATAGGTCATAAGTAAATATCAGACGGCAAAAGAAAACGCCTAAAAAAAATAAAAAAAAATAAAGAGCACAGAGAAAACAAGCAAAAGAACGCGCTAATAAAGAATTTTAAAAAAAGCACACATAAACACACACTGAAAAATATATTTATAAATTAAATAAATAATAAGGTCCCTGGTCACGCCAGGGAAGTTGCGGGACCATTAAAAAAAAACGAACTATGTGCCTGTGGCTCCCCTTACTTGACGGACATACAGGCAGATAGTTGTTGTCTGTTATTTAACGTAAGAATAAGGATGTAAAAACGAACACGATATTTTTAATTTTTGAAACGATGATGGCGCAGCGGATATTGTGACCGAATGCCGCGTCAATGGACGCGGATTCAAACTCACCTATCCAAATCTAAAGTCAGTTTGAGCTTTCATTGAAGGAAAACATTGTGAGTAAACCATAGCATAGGCGTAGGACTTTTTCTAACAATGCCCACCTGGGTAGCTACCACCCTCAAGTTCGAAAACCTGTCGCCAAATACCAGTAGGTCAACATCACTTGAGAACCATTATCTAGGCTTACTGTGTATACCATCCTATACCAAATCATCATTTATCATCAGGTGAGATTGTGGTCTAAGCACTCAGCCCATACCTTGTAAAAAAATTGCGAAGTTTTTTTCTCTATTATTCTGATTACTTTCCCTAGATTATTTAACGCTACAAAATAAATACAAAAAACTAACTAGATAATATATCTACGATTCTTAAAAAGGTCATGTAAATCGGTTCGATGGTTGTCGAGTTATGAGCAAAGTAACGGACAGACTGACAAACTAATACAATAATAAAAATAGTATTGTAATGAAAGTGGTCATCTTATCACTTTTTCCTAAATCGCACCTTATGGCATTGGTTGAGCGCTTATCTTTACATATAACTGCCTAATCATTTCACATTTGCTGTACCAATGATCTGTATAGTTTTAATTTTGTCTAAATTCTAAGAGTGACATTAAAGTCTTCAACAAGGTAATAAAAAACTTTGTCTAAAAGCAATCTATTAGGAATCCTGCAGATTCTAGAAATATGTTAAAACATGCTGTGGTATACAATTAAAGCTCAACAAAGGTTTATTTATCAACAACTCAACAAAAATTTAACGTCTATTTTCGAAGAAAACCATCTAAATCGATGGAAAATAAAATGTAAAATATATTGTAATATTTTGCTCGTAAGTATCTCATACCTGGGCACACCACCTGTCAATTTACCATAGAAGTGAGAGCCTCCGCGATATTACGCTTATGTTTATCAAAATTAGCATTCGCATTCGGATTTACACATTCGCATTCTAAAAATTAGCATTCATACTCGTGTTCGCGAACGTCTGAAATAATTGTAAAATATCAAGGATATCTAGATAAACGATTTTAACAGTATGATGTTCCGATTTGAAAATCTTCTGAATTGACTTTCTTCATAATAGTTTTGTAACCCGTAATTCTAAATATACATACATAGTATGCATATGTAAAGCCTTATTCCCATGGGAGTAGGCAGCGATCACGTCCTTGCACTTGCTATGATGTTGACACTCCTGATTCGCTTCGTCTACTACATTATTACATGAATTAATTTAAGAATTACATCTTTACAAACTCAGGAACATTATAAGTAAATTATAGAACTCTATTCGTAATGACTTCATTCGAATTCGCAGTTAATTTAAATCACAGGCCATTTCAGTGTGTAATGACTTCCATTTTGTTATTTATAAAAATGCTATTAAATATTAACGGATATGTCTCTGAGAGTATCGATTATTGTTTATATATTTACCATTTATTATTACTATTCTTCCATCTCTCATCTTTCTACGATATTTGATCTTATCCTAAAGTCATTTACGAGAACAAATAAAGACGTACTTTGTCCCGTGTACACAGGGCAATGTATCCCGTACGTTTGCAATGTTTTCAATATCCTGCCGTCAGTCAGTTTCCCACGCCACGCTCGATTTTCGAACATAAAACTTTCATCGGCCCACGGTCAGTTCAGCGTCTTCATTATTACAATACTGTTGTATACGTCAGAGATTTTCGTTTAAAGTTGTTACGTTACTTTTTAAAATTAATAATGTACCGTGTAGCGCTTTTATGCATTCAGTAAAATAATATCGCACGTATTAATATATAAACATTACTTAAATAACAGAATTAACTTTGACCTCTTATATATAGCAAAACACAAAGTCTGTCTGTATGTTTATAGACTTACTCTTTCTAAAGGACGTAATAGGTTTTAATGCGATTTTCATTCTCACAATAACAAAGATTCTCTTCGGCTTTTTATATGTACCTCGTATTTAAGTGAAAAATCATTTAGTATTTGAAATTACTGTCACTTGCGACTGGCAATAGTCTCAGCTAACGGCAGCAGTCACTTTAAAACAGCTAAAACTGTATTTCATTTAACAAATCAATCAAACCTAAATCGAAAATCCTTTATTCAATTTGTACCCTGAAAAACTACCTCCGTTTCAGAAAACAAACTACTCGAGGGCAGAAGCTCGATCTGGTTTTTTTAAAGTGAAAATATGTTTTGTGTATAACATATACAATTTATAGCCAGTTACGGATTGTAGATATGGCAATAATGGTAGATATGAACCCAAATAAAAATGGCATAAGGGCAAAGAGATGATGAGTTTTAGCGGAAACACAAAGAGAGGTGTCATTTGCAGACATTATCCATCCTAAAATAATCTTTTGATCATTAGACGGAGTGCAATCTTTTCTTCGTTTATTAATCGATTGACTACATTCATAATATTACGGAGGTAGTCTCCGCAAATTTAATACTACCGCTCTCATTACACATGAAAATCTCGAATAAATTAATGTTAGTCCAAAACAAACATAACGATATAAATGTACAGTACAGTAACTGTTGGTTTTGGCAGTGCTCACAGCCGCTAGACGCGCGTGCGACGTTTATATCATCCCGCGCCATTGAAAAGATGCGGCCGAGAGAAATAAATAACGCGTAACCACTTGTATTTATTTTGATACGGTTATACGGAAAAATATGTTGTTCGCGCTTATCTTTTTTGTTTTTATTTGTTTGTTTAAAAGTGTTACATTGTCAGGCTAACGTTGTTTAGGTGTTTGAATTATATTTGTTGTGACTTTTTAAAATTTATAGGTAGAGTTTTTTTTTAATTCATTATCGTGACGTGTTCATAGGAACATTAACTTCGTTGTCTCGTAAATCTATGTAGTTTAGTATAATACACATTTACCGTATTCTGATCGTGACAAAAACCTAAGACATCTCCAAACTATTAGTAATCGAAAGTATTTTTTTTTTTTGTTTACTGAATCCCATCCAAATCCAGATTTTTGTGAGTCATAAACTTGCATTTAACTTCCAATGATGTCTGATGTTAAATCGTGGGGTTACATCATCCCTTATAGAACCCATGTACCTGCATGTAGTACACAAGATGCGGGTGATGTTAATGCACGCGGTGTCACTGTATTGTTCTGACAATGCCTAAAGTTTCCTCAGTTGGGGATCGGAGCATGTCTTGGGCCACTCCCGGAGAGGGCCCTAGGAATGACTGCCAATATTAACACGCCGACAATGCCGACGGACGAAGCCGAAAGTTAGATTTGCAACGTAAGAAATGTGGCAGATAAATTAGCAATAAAAATAACCTGTTGTCATTATTATATAACCTAATTAAACAACTTTTACATGCCATTCGTAAAATTACACTTCATATACCGCTTAGAATCTATTTTATTTCCAAAGGAATCTCAGAGTTTAAGATTGGAATTAGTAGTCATTTATTTTTATCAATTAACATTCCATTCCAAAGTATTTAATACTTTTATTGAAACTTTAAACTTGCTATATAGATTCTTCAATTATCTGCAACGACTCTAGAGAGTTTTATAATAGTTCAAAAGCTAGTATAGAAAATTTACTATTTTAATGTTATTATTTCACTCGTAACATTAATTTCATAACAACTAAAGTGAACAATATAGTTTCTATACGAAGAAATATTATGACTTATGAGTAAGTAATATTTGACGGATCCATTGTAAAATACAAAGTTTATTATTGTTATATTCGACTATTCCTGTGTTTACGACGTACACCGCTGCGGCTTCAGAATCGTGTATCTATTTATAAATTAACGCGTGGCGCTTGATGGGACAGGAATAAATCATTACAAATAACATCATAGAACTCTTACGTCGATTTGATTCAAAGCTTTATTTATGATATATTGACTTTGAAAAATGTATTATTTGCACTTGTATATTATTAATGTGTTATGTATTACCAATGAACATCTTTATCATAATTTGGCATTTACGCATTATTTATCATAGTCAGAAACGTGTTTTATCGCCTAAAACGGTATTCAAAATTTAGTAAAAAAACCTGCTAAGTGATGTTGCTAGGACAATTGTAATAACAGCTTAACTGACTAAATATTTGTTATTTTTCAATCTATGCAAACACAGGTATGAGATTTGAACAAATACACAGCTCATAAACCCGGTTTTTCTTGCACAAAAATTTTACTAAAACCCGTGACTGAGTACATATTTCTTGATTCTAAATGCAAACGTTACTCCAGGTAAAGTAGCAACGATCATATCTCGTTCACTACAAAATATTCGTATATATTTTTGTTAACATTTTTACTTGATTTTCATAATCTTAAAATAAATGTTTACATTCCGTATTTATGATAAATAATATATCATATAAATATAATTGAAATAGTTTTTCTTCGTTTCGCACAAATAAGAACTTACTTCGGTGTACGCAAATACATCTCAAGATTTTTTGAAAATCAATATTTAAAATCAACGATGTATTTATTCATTTGAAGAAGTGTATATTTTTTTTAATTCTTTATGTGTATTTCTATAAATAATATACATAACATTTAAACAAATAAATTCAAAGAATTAAAACCGTCGCACATAAATAAAACAAGCCGTGTCGTTTCAAAATTCAAAGTCATAAATAACGTCGCAAATCGATTCAGCAGATTAAAATCAGAATCGATATGCAATAAACTGGCCGTCAGCGAAATGAGGCCACGTTGCGGCGGCAGCGGGAGGCGTGAAAGTAATTTGAATTTTGATTCGCAGTAGACTTAGATACCGGTATTTACGGAAATTAAGTTGCCGTTATTATTGTTTCTTTTAGTAACTAAAGCACTGAATGGATTTTTTAAACATTTCTTCTTAAAACAAAGTAATGTTACATTTCTTGTATCCAATTATTTAAAAAATTATAATTCTCAGTTAAATTGTTTTTATAATACTATATTTGGACTCATACTTTTGAAAAAATGTTATTAATCTCCTTGCGCTGGCTACCATTTTTAAACTGAGAACATTAATCGTTCGCTTTAAAGTCCAATGAAGCTGATAAGGCTGTTGTGGTCAACAGCCTTTGGTCATTTATAAAAATGTATTTTTAAATGACAGCAAAAATGTTATCATACTTTACCAGCCGCAATTAAATATACCTACTAGCTGACTAGATTTACCCTGGTTAAGTCTACGTTACACATGGAAGCAAATTACTATTATAGTTAATTTATAATTTCCTTTATAGCTATTATTTTAACAAGTATCATCATACATGCATATTATACGTTGAATTTTTGTTATTATAAATAAGTATTTGGCACTTTTTGCGGTAAAAGGTAAGAAATTGGTAGTAGACCCACTCTATATTAGCTAGGTCATTGACGTTTGTTTAATGTTAAATACTGTAATGCGATATTATTAGATATTTGGTTATAAAATGAATATTAATAATAAACCATTATAAATAAAATATAAGTTAAATATGTATGTTATTTAAATGTCGCTCTACTGATCTCTCGTACCGTGCAGTAAATCCGTTTGACGTCATAGGCTTGTGTAATAATATCAACGCGACAAATTGAAGTGCGCCGATACATCGTACGAGTTAAAGCTATGATGCTGTTGGCAGGGATGCGAGATCAAATTAGATCCACATTGCTACACCCTAACACTTAACTCAGTATAGATGGTCGATATTTATTCTATAAATTACTAACTGTATGCCCGCGGCGCATATTCTTCACTGCGTAATATAGATTTTAAATAACCATTGGAAAATAATGTTTTGATGGTGTTGCCCACTGTGTCGTGTTTTATTAATTATTTAATTTTTTTGACTCGGAACCTTCATATGAAATTCTTTTTGTTACTAACAGAAAACAATGATATTTCTAACAAATTAATTCAGAGCCATTTAAAATAGAAATTACGCGGAATAACTTAACTGAAGTTAAGTTGACTTAACTCAACAACATATAGAAATAGATAGATAATCAGACAATAATTTAAAAATTGTATTGTACGCATATGTAACTGCCTCGGTAGCGCAGTTGTATTACATACGACTGCCGTTCTGAGGTCTCGGGTTCGATCCCCGGGTCGGGTCAAGTGATATTGGGTTTTTTCTACTCATTATCATCCCGGAGTTTGGAATTTGTGCCCGATATGGCGACAGGCTCGCCCCCTGTCACATCTGGGACGGAACTAAGCTCGGCGAAATGTGGGTGGTGTAGTTCGCTACATCACCTCTGCCTAACCCTTCGGGGAAAACAGGCGTGAGCATATGTATGTATGTATGTATGTACCGCATCTAAATTCATTCGTTATTTAGTAAAAAGTTATTATTTTGACATTACAAGTAAACACTTCAATATTATTTATTAATGAATGAGTATATTATAAACTGACAGAGAATTGATTAATAATATAGGTTTTTTTAAAGTCATCCAACAAGACATCTTTTCCTGTGTTCTAGATCTTTTTTTTTCTGTGCTATTGATTGATAAGAAGGGCGATGGTTTGTATCGACTCCGTGGTTTATTCACAAATATTTTTCTCTATAGTGTTTAATGCAATAAAATATATACCGAAACCTGACCAAAGAATCTATGCTTTTTTTAAGGAATAATCAGGAAAATCGGTTCATTGGTTCTCGAGTTATAAAAAGGACTAACAGACAGACTGCAAGAAAGTCGTTGCATTTTATAATACATACGGATAAATATATTTTAACCAGACTCAAAAGTCCGCTAAAGTATGCAAAGTCGAACATAAAGTCGGGCTAAATGCAAAAAAAATATGACTAACGTTACAAAAGATCAAAAATATTGACAATAGTATTCTAAAATAAACTCACAATAACGGCTTAACAATTCTATGGATTCTTTACAACCTTGCACGGCCATACTATATTATGTTAAACATAATTAGTTATCGTGGTATGATAACGCACTACTTAAGAAACTTTTGATCTAGCAAAATAAAATAAAAAACAATCTCTATTCTGTCTATTCGTCAATGTCCTTTTAACTCGAAGATCACTGAAACTATTTACGTTGTTCTTGTTTAACAGATAGACGGAAAGCTAGAGGCGACCAGAGTTTAGTGTACATTTTATTACGGTATGACTGTCGTTCCTGAAGTCTCGGGTTCAATCCACGGATCGGGTCAAGTGATATTGGGTTTTTCTACTCAGTATCATCCCGGAGTATGGAATTTGAGCCCGATATGTCGACAGGCTCGCCCCCTGTCACATCTGGGACGAAACTAAACTCGGCGAAATGTGGGTGGTGTAGATCGCTATTTCACCTCTGCCTAACCCTTCAGGGAAAACAGACGTGAGATTGTATACATTGCTTATGTATTTATTACGTTATGTAAAAAATAAAAAAAGTTATATGCATGACAGAGGTTGATACAAAATTACCACCATAACGAAACATATTACGAGCGAAGCTGGAGACACAGCTAGTATCTTAAAATATAAAGTGTTAGGAACAAAAAATCGTGTCAGATACATGAAGCGGTCCATTGAAGCCACAACGTAGATAAATTGGTTAAACTACTTTCACTGAAATAATGCTAATGAGGAATAAAAGATAGATAAAGTAAGGAATAATGTGATAACGTTTTTGGTATGGTAGAGAATGTAATGACAAAGATAGAGAAAAGAATATTTAATTGGTTTGGACATGTATGGAGAATGAAATAAGATTGACGAAAGAAATTTACAAGGCGAGTTTGACTGGGCAAGCTGGTAAGGGTCGTCCTAGGCGAACGTATCTCGACCAGATTGAGAACGTACTGGAGAAAAGACAGGTCAAAAGAACCCGTAACCGAAGAGCGTATAGAGCGTATGTATAAATGCGTTCATAGCAATAGAAGAGGCGAAATACGTGTGTCAAGATCGTAACAAGTGGAAAACGTGGTCTCTGCTTACCCTTATGTGAGACGTTATGTTTGTATGTAGGGATAAAAGGCAGAGAAAATATCAGTACAAGAATTTTTTTCATTGTAAATATATAAAAATATTAACGTCTCAAATACATTCGGCTCAAAATTAAAAATGTACATTTGAAATTAATTCGAACATTTTAACTTGGACTGTACAAAATATGTATTGTTTTTTGTGTTTAAAAGCGGACTGTCTACTTCACTAGCAAACGATCAATGTTTCTAATTGAGTACAAATTACCCCTTATTGGCGTGGATACTTCATTTAATAATAATTTTACAACGAAGTATTTATAAACTAAAACAAGAAGTAATGAATAATAAACAAAACACGATCAAAATAATTGACAATTAAAGAGGTTTTTACAACTATCTATGAACATGGCGACTATTGGCGTTATGCATAAAAAATACCATTGGTAAGAAATACAGATATCTCCATAAATACTGGTCGGATTAATTAAAGATTTTGTACCCACGTTCATCCACACATTGTCCGCTTCTAACGACGAAAGACCACCATTTATTCCACATACAATAAACAAGACAATATACATAACTCACCATTGATTGCACTAATGACTAACCAGTTGTTACATATAAATATAAATTATATCATCCATTCATTTAGTCGGAGTTAAAAGAAACAAATTCAACTGACAAAGGAATAACAAGTCGTAAACTCAATAAACTAGTATCCTAGTTGAGGAATCGTAAAAAAAAAAAGGACAGGGTCGTATTTAAGAGCGTGGGAGTGGGGGGTCGTTTTCAAGCCTTGTATTATACGCTTACGTACATCAATTTTAATAGATAACTCAATACTTCAAAAGTTTATTTCAAAATATTTATATATTTTCT
Organism: Samia ricini; assembly: GCA_014132275.2. Classification (NCBI taxonomy): domain Eukaryota; kingdom Metazoa; phylum Arthropoda; class Insecta; order Lepidoptera; family Saturniidae; genus Samia; species Samia ricini. The sequence goes on from AP028158.1 coordinate 39,794,284, forward strand.
CAAGTGAAGAAGAATGAGGTATCAAACAATATGTACTAGGTATCAAATTTCATGTCAGTGTTATTTATTACAGTGTTTTAGGATCTGTGATTCGACCATAATCTCACCTGATGTTAAATGACGATGTGGTCCAGGATGGTAAACACAATAAGCCTAGCGGTACTGGTTCTCAAGTGATGCTGCCGGAAAACAACCATCGATATTTGACGACAGGTTTTCAATCTTGAGGGTGGTAGCTACTTAGGTAGGCATTATTAGAAAATGCCCTACCACCATGGTATGGTTTCCTCGCGATGTTTTCCTTCACCGAAAGCTGAGGCTGATTTTAGAGTTGGATAGTTGGATTCGAACACAACGGTACGGTATTAAGCGTTTAGGGTTACGAACAAACCACATTGTTCCATGAAGGAATGATGGCTTAATGGTAGTGATTGATCAACGTAGGATCGAATCATATTATTCAATGAACGTCCGCATTTTCAACTTAAAATTAGATGATATTTCATTCAAAGGCTAATACTATTAGTGTGTAAATTAAAAAACATTGTGCTGGTTTTTGTATCACCATAAAAAAGTTAAATAAAAAATATTTATATAAATTGTACGGGTAAACCATTTTAATGAATTTTTTTGTGTCTATTCCTGAGGATTCAAGAATGGTTTAGATTCACAATTTGGTCCAATTTAATTTTTTATATATGAAACGCGAACGAAGTCGCGGGTACAGCTAGTAATAAATAATATTTTATGACAAGAGCAAATAACTACTAGCGTGTGATAATATCCATCCTTGAATTCATTCGTGGTAGGTGGCCCATGATACAAGGTAAGAAGTAAACCTTTGCCGATTGAAGATTGACGGATCATTAAAGACTAAATAATACAAATATTAGGGATTCTAGGGAAATAAATTATGAGGAATATGTATTAGAAAAGTATACCTCATATATTTTTCTATATGTGTACATCTAAAACGCCATAAGTAAACGAAATTAACACACAAATAATTACCTTGGAATAAATTAAAATAATTGTTAATTTATTCCATTCCTCCAGAACGACTCGTTTACACGCCAATCTCTATATTAATCGTATTATACAACGTAATTATTTAAACAAGTGTGTGCCTAGTGGTCGGAATTCGATCAAATTAATTGTTGGAAATCTGACAAAAAAACTGTTTTCAATTTTTTTCATTGATAAGACTAAATCTCGCTAAAATCATCCAATAAATAAAAAAGGAAAAATCAGAGGATAAAATGTTCATTGCTTTTATATATTTGGCTATTCCTAGACATAAACTTTTCGATATACATTGGGTTCCTGATACCGCCACTCGTATTTTGACAAAGAGGTTTTAAATACGCCGGGAACTCAGTTCCGTAGGTATTCTTGTTCTGTATTCTTAAGTATGCGAAATTTGTGTGTATATAAGTCATTATTTCCTATACTAAAATATTTACTCCAAAGCACATTAATGATTTTACCTGACAAATTTGAAGGACCAGGAGATTTTAATGTCCGAACTTGGACTTTTTAGTTATTATTCAAGACTTGTAATTCCATATGTATTGCATGTCATCATATTATTATATTATAGGTTGCAATAAATAAAAATTAGAAAAGATATTATTTGTAAAAAAATTAGTTTCGAGGGAGGCACGTGAGCCTTGCTGTCAGTCCTAAGTCCGTCCCTGTACTGTTGGAGAGATATAATAAAAACTTCAGCTCGGTAGCGGGAACTAAGTTTTATCGAGGTCGCTAGATAAAATGTGAAAATACGTGAAAACTATGTCACACGGGAACTCTTCGGTTCTATTGAAAATTATATTTTTCATGTTTCTGTATATTACGTTATTATTGTTTATCGTGTTGTTTTCCTAAAGAAATTCTTGTGAAAAATATGTCTTATATTATATGTTACGCAACGAGGAACAAGGATGTAGTAAGAAAGGTATTGGATTTAAATGTGGACAATTATATGGGAAGGGGAAGACCAAAAAAAGATGGGACGGATTGTGTGAAAGTTGATAAATTTAGAAAGAGAGTGAACAGAAAAGTAGGTAAGGAGCCATCTTCGCGACTTCAAATAGAGAGGAACGGAAGAGGAAGGCGTGTTGCACCGACCCCAAATAAAGATGAGATTATATATTTCAAATTTATTTTTGAAGTTAGTATAGTACAGTTTGTGATATTTTTATAAAGAATTATTTCGATTGTCCATAAATATAATCTTATAAATTTGTAATAACGGCAAGAAAATTAATTCACGGTCACGACCCTTATTATAATTTATATTTACGCCCCATCACATCCTTCGTACATTTTTCGTATCTTTTTAAAGTCATAATAGACGCTCGGACCGGACCGTGTATGTGGTACGGCAAGTGACTGAAGTTATCCATCGCCTTGAGGCCAGGAGCTGGAAAGTTACATTTTGCCGCCATTTTGGTTTTTATTAGTAACATCCATTCCACATTTATTACATCATCAAAAATAAAAATATAAGGAGTTGACTATCAAAAAGCAAGTGTTTGGTCGCGTCTGATGTTTCGAGTAAGTTATTGATAAATAATATATTGCAACTACAAGTTAGTTTGACAATTGTCACTTTCGTTGCAAATACGTTGAGTGAACTTCTCCCACAAAAGTCGAATCATCAATTTTTGTTTTAGTCACCCACAAGGCGACTGATAACTCCAATCGTCCGCCGTACCGGTCTGGTCCGCGTGTCTGCTACGGTTTTTACAAATAACAGTTTGGTGTGTTCCATTCGTTATTTATTCACATAATGCATAAAAGATAAATTGGTTTAATCTTAGTTTATTGAGTGAAATATTAATTTCCCCTTTTGTGGTTCGCGAAGTGAAATATTGGCTTGGTTATATTTGTAACAAGTTACTTGAAGCTGTGGCACAGTTTCTAAGCCAATGAATTTTACGACACCAAGCGTAAGGTTAAGAGGCATGATAGAGACAATCCATGATGGACCATCGATCTCTTAATGATCGCTGGTTATGGAGCTTTCTGGACACACATACACATATGCTCACGCCTGTTATTCCCTAAGGGTTAGGCAGAGGTTAAATAGCGAACTACACCACCCACATTTCGCCGAGCTTAGTTCCGTCCCAGATGTGACAGGGGGCGAGCCTGTCGCCATATCGGGCACAATTTCCAGACTCCGGGATGATACCGAGTAGAAAAACCCAATATCACTTGACCCGACCCGGGGTTCTCCCGCACACTCTCCGGGTCCCCCTCAGGCGGCGACCCAAGACGTGCTTCGTTCCCCAACTGGGGAGGCTCTTGACGTCGCCGCCAGCGCGATACAGTGACGCTGCCCATGCATTAAGCATTACACGCACAACACTGCAAACACACTCTTGCACATAACATGCAGGTACATAGGTCCTGTAAGGAATCTTTTTTTTTTTATTATTATTATTATAAAAAATGTAGGGAATAGCTAGGTTCAAACTCGCGAGAGAGTTTTACACTCAGGTGACGGCCAAGCCGAGGTCCGTACCATTTTGGTAGCCCTTGTGCTAGTCACCTTTTGCGGCTGAGTGCCTTCAGCACTCGCCCCCAAAGTCACGGTGAAGCTGTAAAGGCCCTTCCGGTCAACAGCGTTAGCTAGGTTCGAAAAAAAAAAAAAAAAACCCGACCCGGGGATCGAACCCGAGACCTCAGAACGACAATCGTATGTAATACAACTGCGCCACCGAGGCAGTTCTGGACAGTGCAGTCATTATACCGTATTTCTGTATCCATACATCCATCCATTCAACCGAAAGACGTCCACTGCAGGACATAGATCTCCCCTTAAGATGAGGAGGGAATTGCCATAATCGTCACGCTTTGCAGGCGGGCTGGCGGTCACAGTAGGTGTTTGTCGTACTCAGAGGACGCTGCTGCCCATCCTCTGGTTTATCCCTTCTCCCTTAGTCGCATTATACGACACGCACGGGAAGAGGCGGGGTGGTACTATTCTTAGCCGGCACCACACGGCTCTCTTATAAGAGTTAAAATTTATTTCTTCTTTGTTAGAGATAAACTCAGAAACTAAATAGATAAAACAGAAGTGACGAAGGCGCAGTGGATAGTGCGGCCGTATTCCGCGTCAATACGCACCTTTCCGGCTCTAAATCAGCCTGAGCTCTCGGGGAAGGAAAACCTCGTGAGGATACCATAGTATGGCGGTAGGGCAATTTGTAACAATTCCCGCCTGGGTAACTACCACTCTCAAGTTCGAAAACCTTTCGCAAAATACCAATAAGTGTGTTCCGGCAGCACCACTTGAGAACCTGTATTTAGAAATAGTGTGTGTTACTATCCTGGACCGCATCGTCACTTAACATCAGACGAGATTGTGGTCAAAACACTGAGCCTATACCGTATAAAAAAAACTAGTTAACAGATTTTAAAATATCCTTTCATATGTAGAAAGATAATCAGCGAGTAACATAGGCCATATTTTATATTCCTAGTCATTTATTTGTTAATTACAGATTTCTATATAATCGCGCGAAGCCTGGGCGGATCGTTAGTAGTAAATTAAATGTACGATAACGATATGAATAAATGACTCCCGAAATCATCAGTCCACTACATTTGTTAACTGCATTTAAAATTGGATAGGAACATTGTAAACTATCGCATCGATGGATGCAGCCGGCTATTTTTGTAATCTCATATAACATCCAGACAAGACACGTACAAACTTATAGAAGATCGGTTTAGATCAACTCTTCAATTGATTCGACGCACTATGATTTAGTAAGATAGAAAAAAGAGTATAATTAGTATTTCTAAAGTTATAATTTCTTTTGGGCTCGTTGAAGGATTTTTTGATGGATAAAAACTTCAAGGCAAAACCACAAGGACACCGATGTGCAAATACGTCTCCTTTGACCGGCCACATGCGAATCACAGCGATATAAAAACCGCGTATACATCAGTCGAACTGTGTGTGTATATAGATCGTAGTTTAAACATATTGTGGGTTTGGTGTTTTTTTTTTTTTTTCAATTTATAAGATGATGTATTCTTGTAATTAATAATACTAGTTACTTAGTGACCCGCCCACCTAGAACTAACTACGGTAAAAGGAACTTGGAGTTTGAGGGTGTTAACATTTACAACAAATTACCATCAAAAATAAAAGAAGAAAAAAGTTATGCCCGATTCAAAAAGCTACTAAAAATTCATACAAATAAATAAATAAAATAATAATTAAATAAAAACATTACATTACGTAATATTTCATATAATAACATATAAATCCACTAAACACCACAATAAATAAAAAAAAAATAGAATATACTAATAAATTAAAAATATACATTAGTAAATTTCCAATTTTAAACGTAAACTATTAAGGGCTATAAACTAACTAAAATATAACTAAACTAAAATGGCTACTAAATCAGAAATATATCTAAAATATGTAAATGAATAGAATAGCCTAACCATATAAAAAAAAAAATAATATAATAAAAAATAAATAATTAACAAAATTGACGTTTAATAAATAACAAAAATTTTACAAAGAAAAAATAAATAAATAAAAAGTTGTTGATACGAGACTACGCCATCAATGCCTCATCTAGTAAATGCTAAAATAATTCATGCATCCTTGTTTCAGTTAGACAAAGATCGAAATTCTTAAGGTCTCTATGTATCTTATGTATCTACCCACATCTTTGTAATTATTTGTTTGTTTTTGTAATTTAGTTATGTACCTTTGTGCGCTCTAAATAATAATACTAGTTTTAAACATTTGTTACTCAGTAAGTGAATCATGTAATTCTTTATGAGAAATAAAGCTATTCTTAAACCATAATAACGAAACAAACAGCGAAAGTTATGTAATGCATGAAGTTTTCGGCAGGTGGAAGGATTTTTAAAATTGGTTCAGTAGTTTTTTGGAGTTTATCCGTAACAAACAAAAATAATAAAATAGTATATATATTTAAGTTGCTTATTTCCGAATAACAAAACATTGAATGCATTAGATAAATTTATTTTAAACGACAAAACGCTGGTTTTCGTGCAGTCACATACATTTCATTTCCTCATCAAAAATATATAATATCCCGCTCTTGTCGCAGACACGTAATACTCGTGATCCATTATTTCTATACAAAATTATAAACAATATAATTGATTCACCAATACTTTTTAGTAAAATTAATTTCCGTGTACCTCGTAATAAAGAAACAATTATATGCAAAAAAAAAATCTATTCAATAGCACCTTTTAAAACATGTTACGCGGGAAACTAATTTACTACATGTGCATGTAAATTTTACAATAACGTGTTAAATCGCATTGTTCCTTTTAATGTTTCTCTTAGAACGTTCAAAAAAAGTAGTACAGACACAACATAAAGAGAGTTTTACACTCAGGTGACGGCCAAGCCGAGGTTCGTACCATTTTGGTAGCCCTTGTGCTAGTCACCTTTTGCGGCTGAGTGCCTTCAGCACTCGCCCCCAAAGTCACGGTGAAGCTGTATAGGCCCTTCCGGTCACCAGCGTTAGCTAGGTTCGAAAAAAAAAAAACTTTCTATTTTGAGATGCAGTTTTGTTTTCATATAAATTATTGAGTCCGGTTATTTATACTTGATAATAAAATACACAATATGTATGGTATATATTTATTATATGATATATATATATATATATATATATATATATATATATATATATATATATATATATATATATATATATATATATATTTATACGCTGATATGACTGTTTGTTTCCTTATAATAAATGAATTTCTAATCTAATTCTTCAATCGCTGTACAGTAACTCGATCCGCCATACCTGATATAATAGTTAGTTACTCTGTTAGTCGTATATTATAACTCTTGAAAACGAAAATCCATAGTTCCTAGTGAATTAAGATTAATTGTAAGCAACCCTAAATTCCGTTAATTCCAATGATTCCAATTAATGAGTATTTAAAATATCTCAAACTATAACGATCATATAAGTCTACCAAATGGTGATAATGTGTACATCGACTTTTTTTTCACTATATAAAAAGTATAAAACCCAATTTGTACTTCAATTATTAATCAAAGACTTACTTACTAAAAAAAAGTCACGAAAACAACAAAATAATATATAATAATAATAATAATCATTCTCCACAAGACTTATAATAAAAAAGAGAAGAAATAAGATTAAAAATATAACCTTTCATAGGCATAAGAAACACAGAATTACCTACGTAACAAAAAAATAAATGTTTGACGCCGGCAAATTTTACAGCGACGAAAAACTAAGTAGTGTGTATGTAAAATATAAATAAAAAAGAAGTCTATGATGTATCTTTCCGCGTATTAGTCCGTACAACTTATATATCTCTGACGTGGAGTGCTTGACGCGATTGTTGCGACTTATATTAACGCGATTCTTATATTGTAGTAGACTGTATTTTAAATTAATCTTCAATCTTCAGTTTTTAACTCTATATTATGTAGTTTTGGTAGTATTTTACGTGATATAGTTCAGTAGTTACAAACTGACATGAAGTGTAAATTATGAAATCTAGTTTTTGCCGCCATTTTGTTAGAGCGTTGTGTATGAATGGCGTTCCAAATGTGTGACTTGGCTGCATGGTCTGGTACCTTTGCCTTTTTTCCTATAAAAGAATAAATGTTACCAAAATACAATACATACGGGCTTTTCGGCGGCACCTCAGTCTGTCATGTTATTTTTAATTCAATAATATTATATAATAATAATAATAATAACCCCATATTGCGTGAATTTGGAGGTGTTTTATGTAGTACAATTTATTTTTGGTTATTGTGTCAATTGAAAATAAAGGGCAGGAAACGTTTATTCTGATGTGCCACGAGAATCTATAAAATATTCTGGAGGGATTGCCATCGTTTCACTTGGGGGTGTTGATACAAGTTTGAATTTCAGAATAGGCAGTGTGGACAAAATCGTCTCATAGTCTGTCCCATCGGACGAGTATTTCTACTATAATACATACGATCCACAGATTTATACAGATCGACCTATAGTGTGCCCGCACATGATTCAGAAATAATTTTTAATACTACGGCTTTTGCAGTAATTCCGGTTAAATATACATGAATTAGATTAAAGATGAATGAAAAACGATGACTTTTAATGAAAAAGTCGAAAACTCTAAAATTTAACAAGTATGTTTTGGATAACTTTCAAGTTCGCGAAGGAATAAAAATCGGCCACGGCGACAAGGACAAAAAATATCTTAATCGTTTAAACATTTCTGTCATATTATGTCATATTCTGGGAGTAGTAATTCTATTATACGATCGTTTATTCTGTGCCAAAGTAGATAATATAATTATTCGTGGCTTTCTCCGTGAAGTTTAGTGTATTTTATTCAACAACTTTTGAAATCACAGGGATTTTTGTGCATATTTCAATATTTTTTTTTCTCTGGAAGTAAATTGATCAAACCCGATCAAACGTCGAAAGAACCTCATACACAAGCTTTACGATATTTCTCGGGTTTCATGACTTCAGTTTACGACCAGACAGCGAGGTATGGTGGGGCGGGGAGGTAGGTTGTTCGCAGCGGTGCGATGTGCGTAAAAATCTAGGTATTTATTTGTCTCGACCTATTTATTGACATTGGGTATATTTTTAACTAAAGCCCGCGTCTTTGCTCGGAAAAACCAAACTACCGGAAAAAATTAAAATCTGAACAGAAGTAATCTTAATTTCATCCTAGAGAGAAAGAGAGCGTACAAGGAATTCTTTCGGAACCCACTAAAAAAAACTTAAAAACTTTTGTATCTGAGAATTTTATTTCCCGAATGGAATTATACTTTGGTATACGTTTTATAAATAATGTTACTATTAACGTGTCTGTTATTTTGTATAAGAACAAGTTATAAAAGATAATATTGTAATAAGTCATTGAAAAATAAACACAAGCATTATTATTATTATTTTGTACTATATTTATTAAACAATTGAATGTTTAATAATTATGTTTTTTACACTGAATCTCATTGCTTTGAACTCAATCTCACCTGATGTTAAGTTACGATTAGGTTCAGCATGATAAACATACTAAGCTTAGAGGTACTGGTTCACAGATAGTGCTGCAGGAAAACGTGTATTAGTTCTTGGGGAGAGATTTCTAAACTAGAGGGTGGTAGCTACTCAGGCTGGCATTATCAGAAAACTCTTTATCATCATGCTATAGTTTCCTCACGATGTTTTCTTTCACCGAAAGCTCTAACTCATTTTAGACTCGAATAAGCCTCGAACCTGCGTCCATTGAGTCGGAATCCTCTAGGCTTACTGTGCTTACCATCCTGGACCACCGCCTATACCGTGTAAAAAAAAAATCCAACCGCACTACCAGCTGCGCAAATATCGTCACAAATGTGAACAATTAGAATTGTCTTTTGCAAGTGAAGCCGCAGGCATATCTATCGTATATTGTATATAAGTAGAATCTAGGCTACAAATTGTGTTTATTACATTTTATTCTGGAATTTATTACACACTTAAGGTATACGATCGTAACGCACCTTTACAATACCTGTGAAAACACAGGAGTTCATATCACGGACGTGACTAGCGTGCTGTTAAAAAAAACGCTAATTTATTTATTTATTATTTCAATAAACACACATCTCTTTATATGACACATAAAGCGGTTAATATAAAACCGTACATATGCCATGGAACAACACTTGCTCACGTGCGTCATAAACGCATATGTGCTTGCAGTAATGTACTGGAAATTCTCGATAAGTTATAATGATTTATGATATCAAAATACTATGATATCATCATCGGCTTTGAATAAAATTTACGAATACTTGTAAGTTTCCACTCGTTATGATCCTCGGATTCATTCACATAGAAAGTTTTCTATTTTACACAATTGTACATCGCATTAGTTAATGTACTGTACTTATAAACTGCCTAGAGAATTCATTTATGACATAACAAAATAATCATGTAAATCAAGTTGGATGATTCTCGAGTTATATACCAAATAGCTCCTCTCCACTGTTTCACCCGCCTAGTTCCCGTTCCCGGATGATTTTCGGAATCTTATATCACTCCCTGGACTTCAAACTATCTCCATACCAAATTTCATCCAAATCAGTCCAGTAGTTTTTAAGGTTATTCGTTATACACAAATATATAAATCTTTCCTGTTCATAATATTAGTATATATACGAACAAATAGAGAGACGTGTAATAAATATAATATATTATACTAGCTGTATAACCGCGGCTGCGCCTGCATTTCTTATGTTCTTCACTGCGTTTTTTTGTTTTTATACGGAACCCTAAGTGTTTTTCTTATTTTTTTTTACTACGAAGATAAACTTGTAGCGTCAGCGCTACATATTGTAATGTATAAGTTAGCCAATCTTGCCCCGGGTGGCACACGCAGTGCACATTAAATGCATATGCATTGGCACTCTGTATACACGATATCATATGTAGACATTTTGGAACATTCGAATAATTATACAGTAATACCCCGCTTAACGCGAGGGATGCGTTCCGAAAAAAATCGCGTTAACTGAAATTCGCATATATCGAGGTTTATGATTAAACATACGTCAAAATTTAATACAAAAAAATACAAATCATTTTAATCGATCACTTTAATTCTAAGAACACTTTATGCAATATATACTCTTATTTTTTTTACGGAAAAATACATATATTGTCTTTACACTATGTTTATACGCACTCTTTCGCGTAATGCGAGGCATTTGAGCGCGAAATTTGACATTCGCGTTATAGTGAAACCGCGCGTAACGGGATCGCGCTAAGCGGGGTATTACTGTAGTTATTTCTAAGTTTTATTTGTAATGCAACCTTCGTCAAAAACTAAAATATTCCTCATTAATTCAAACACTTGCCTGTAAAACTGTGAAAAACTGCGAATCGGATTTTCTTCAATTTTTTATGAGTTTTAATTTATTTGCGCAGAACCCTAATTATTTTCGAAAATCAAAAGTATCTTAAGTTACGCGGAGTAATTTCAGCTATCTTCCTAAAAAAGTCCCTTCAAAGTCGGTTATTCCGTTACTAAGATTACCTCGAACAAACAAACAGACAGACAGACATATAGGCAGACAAAAAATTTTAAAATGGTATTTTCTGTATAGGTGTCGTATAATGTGTCATAAGTATTTAGAAAAAAAAATGTTATTTTGACATTACAAACGGACACGTCAATTTCATATTAGTATAGAACAGATAAACATATTTTATGTGAAGCCATTTTGTTCAATTTCAATCAGTCCGTCAATTTTTTGTTTCTTTTTGTTCTCAAAAGACTAAATAAAACCCATTTATTTACCAACTCTTCTTTCAAACTAAAGCCACCGCGTGACATTCTAAAAACTATAACTTTTGATAGTGTGGTGCGGTTTTAATGAAATAAAATTATGATGTTATCGGGGAACATACTTTATAATTATTGTTTTTGAATTTTTAAAATATACTCTGTTCTTTATAATTGATGCCTGCACAACAAAACGTACATCTGTAAAAATGATCGAAATGTACCTATTTGATTATCTATTTTTATACGCTTTGTTACGTACTTGGTGTGGTATGCATTTAATTTTTACATTTTGCTTAGCAACACCATCTCTAGTTTCCCTTTTGAAACTAAACATAAGTTGCCTTAATTTTTGACATTGTTTAAAGATTTTTTATACAATAAATGTAAAAACATATTAATGACAGTTTCGTATAATTTAAACCCATTTTTCAACTTTGTCGACATGATATTTATTATTATTGAAGTAAACATTCTTTAGTATCATTATGGTTTTAAACTCGATGAAACGAAAATGCTTCATGACAAAGAGACAAACACATACACTAATAGAATTTTAGTATATTTATTAGATTTTATGCTTCTGATTGATAAATATGCAATGGAACGCTAAGCTGTTGCAGCTTAGTTAAACAACTATATGGGTTAAAGACGTCGATTCAAAACCTAATGACGGGTTTTTTTTTTTGTTAATCTTTTTTTAACAAGCATAAAGATATGAAATATAGCTTACATTTTTAGCTAATTTGTTTGCTATGGCATAAATAAAATTTCATCAAAATCCGTCAAGAATTTCATTTACTACAAGTTTTTGACTAATGTCCGTTATCCTGGAAGAACCCTTTGGGTTTTATGGGACAAAAAGTATACTATATGTTAATTCATAATATTAGTTATTGTTAACGCCATCTATTATCATATATATTTTCTTCTTATTCTAAGTTATTTCATGTCTATATTATCTATACGCCCCCGCTCTATTTAGTCTATGTATTCATTATCCCTTTCTCTTCCTATTCAAAAACGGAACGCCAACACGCAACCGCCGCCGCTGTTTATCGTATGTTTAAAAGTGCACATTAATTATCAAATTATATAGAACATTCATAAAGTGAAGTGAGGTGGAAAATAAAATCTGAACCAGCTTAATCGAAGGCTAATAATAAAAATAAGTTCCGTTTGCTTCTTTCAACATCATCCTTCTAGTTATTTCCACACCAGTTATCACTGTGATAAGTTTCGTCTAAATTGATTCAATACTTTCAGAGAGATACGCGTATACAGGGAAAGACAGACAGAAAAAAAATTGTAAATAAAATATTTTTGGTTTCTATATCGACAACAAAATCCACCAAGGTTATAATTTTCAAAAAAATATTTAATGTACAGTTTTTGGCCTAGTTACAGTTTTATTATATATATAGATTGTATGCCTAACGTGAAATTGGTTCGTTTGTGTTGTTCTAGAAGAAAAAATATAATATGTATGATGAGCTTTCATATCAATTTTGTGCGACTATATAATGGAATTATCATTAATATATTTTCCTGATGAAAAATGTAAATAAAATTCTTATTTATTACATCAAAAAAGTAGGCAAACAAACACGCGATTAATTTTCTATTGTCACATTAAACTAAAATAATTTAACGCCAATTTAGTCTTTAAAAAAAACCGTATATTTTAGCTTCATTGTGCTCTTGCTTAATCTGTTTATTTTTGTAATATTATTATAAAAATATGAAGCAATTAAACTGGGATCTATATATTATAATATTAAGAAACCAAACAAGAAATTTTAGAAGCAAGTAGTGTAACTTATTAAAGTGTTCTGTTTATTGATTCATTTGGATAGTATTTTCCTATCGGGGTGCTTATGTGTGTCAGTCGCTAGTCATATGTATAAAACAGGTAATATTTTATTGTCAGATTGTAAATTGTATTATTTTTCATTTTTTATGTTATGAATATTCAGTCAATTCTAAGATTAAAGTTTTAATCGTATTACTTTTATATTTATAATAATATTTCTAAAAATATATCAAAGCCTTACTAAATCGAGTTTTTGTTGGTTTTCAGGGCTTCCGTTCCATGAAAGAAGTTGATTTTATGAGTGCTACTCTTCGAAGCGCTATAGGTTGGTACTAATTTTAACCCAAACACTAGACGATTTTTTGTATTAACGGCAACAATTTTCTTCGCAAAATGCGCCCGTGTGTTTCCAATAGCAAATAGGTGAGCAATCTTCAACTTTAACATGGTTCGCAGCCCCGACGGGCTATAAGTTTTGTCCGACTTTTACGCAGGGAATAGTTTTTATTTTTATCACTGTGTTTTTATTAGAATCCGTGATATTTTATCTGACGGGACGACGAGATAAAAAGGGCATCATATAAATATCCATAATATATACGTTTAACTCACTGAATATTTTTTATGAATTTCTTTTTTCCATTCTGTATATAGCTGTATACATACTACACATTTTGAAGCGATGATGACGCAGTCGATTAGGGGGCGTCCATAAATTACGTGAGGGTCTCGGCAAATATCACGCAATTTTTTTCTGATTGGAACAAAAAAAAAAATTATACTATTTTGGTCCATTTAATCCAGATTGTACATGCTTAAGGTTTAATCTTAAGCGTAATCGTAATACGATTAAGATCATTTACTAATTCTTTCGAAAGAAAATAATTTCATTCGTACTTCAACGTTATACATTTACTGACTGTCAAACTAAGCTAAGCAAGCGCGTATGCTCCGCAAAGTGCGACCCTCACGGATTGTCACAAGACGAGCTAATGAGTTACTTTGTGCAAGTGCCAATGGCTTAGAGTGGCTAGATCAGAACGAAGTTGAAGGAGCAGATGATTTTACTGAAAATCATATGGACATGTTGGTTCCAATAGTCTCTCTTGAGAGCGCGCATGATTCTCCGTGGACTGAATTAGAATAGGTATTCTCTTTTTAATCACAGTAGTTACGATTTAAGCATTGTTTTGTTAAATTTTTATTACACTTATCTAAACTCTCAACGATATTGATTACTAGTCTTAACTAGTCGTAAATAAAAGCACGAATAAAAATTTGTTTTTTTTTCTTCTTTTTACAATAACAATCCAACGCATTTACGTAAGAAACTCCCATTTTGAAAAATCTCACGTGAGATTGGGGGTCGGGGGAGGGGTTTGAATAAAATCTCACGACATCTCACCAGGTGGGGAGGGAGGGGCAGAAAATTTAAAAAACACCTCACGTAATTTATGGACGCCCCCTTATGTGACCGAATTCCGCGTCAAAAGACACGGGTTCGAGTCCAGTTATCCAACTATAAAATCAGCCTGAGTTTTCGGTGAAGGAAAACGTAAGTAAACCATGGCATGTTGGTAGAGCAGTTTCTAATAACACCGGCCTGGGTAGCTACCACCATCAATTTTGAAAACCTGTCGGAAAACTCCAATAGGTGTGCCGGTAGAATCACTTGAGAACCAGTACCTCTAGGCTTAGTGTTACACGTTATCATATATAATCTGTACACAATAACTCAACTATTTCACACAAAACGCCACCAAGATTAAATGATATAGAGTCAAATACACAAGTTTCATGAAAGAAAGAAAATTACTGCTACATGACAGACTGAGATCACGCCAAAAAAACTACCTCAAAGAGTGATTTAGCCAGTAGGGATGGTTGGGAACAGTGTTGCCATTTTAGCAATTCAGTCGCTAGAAATGACGACTTTTGTTTATGTCGACTTATGTGACGACTTTTAGACGCTCCTGGACAATGATGCTTTTTTCTATATAATATCAATGCTCCTGGTACAATCAGTTTTAAAAATTTCACATAAGTGTAGATAGTAAACAAAACCGACGTATATACCTAGTTTAGGTACAAAAATAAAATAATGTAAACCAATTCATCAAATCAAAAATACATTAAACACTTGACATTTGTAACTTGACGCTAAATATTATTTGCACAAACAAATACTTGACTTTTATATTTACATACTAGCTGTGTGCTCTCGGCTGCGCCCGCGTGTCATATGTTCTTCGCAGCGTTTTAATGTTTTTATACGAAACCCTAAATATTTTCCTTGACTTATTATCGAATAAAGAAAAGTACCCTAAGTTACGCGGAATAACTTCTGCTATATAACAAAAAAAGTCCCGTCAAAATCGGTAAAGCCATTACGGAGATTACCCGGAACAAACAGACAGACAAACGTTTGAATAGTTCTATTTTTGGTACAGGTGTCGCAAATACATTCATTTGGTAAAAAAAAATATTTTAATATTACAAACAGACACTTTAATTTTATATATTGGTATAGATATACTAGCGTGCGCCCGCGACTTCATCTACGTATAATATCTTGATTGAATGTTCGATGCTCTGATTTTATTTTGTTCTTCAAGGCCTTTTTGAGTTTTTAATATTATTGAATTTAATTTTAATTTTATTGATAGTTTTATAGTCTATCAATCGCTATTTAACGTGTCCGAGTACCCAAAAAAATAAGACAATAGAAAAGCAATGGAAATCTGGCGTAAACACCAGGTAAGTGCTCAGGCGACGCGGAGCTTGCGAAAGCCACCCCGTGTCGCCTCCATCCCAAATGCGGCGGACGGCCCCGGGGGGTTTTAGTGGGTATTTCCGGGCGCTTCACGCCCGGGCGAATCCCACACTGGCACGGAGTTCGTTCCTCCGTGCCCCCTTACCTATTGTATTGGGGAACTTCGGTCTCACTAATGCAATAGGTAAAGGGTAGCGCGTAAATGCATTTCCCCCCGTCAAAAAAAAAAAAAAAAAAAGGTAAGTGCTCATGGCTTAATATATTTTATGTACACACTGTTTTTATCAAAATCGTTTACGCGGTTTTTGCTTTAATGCCGAACAAATTTAAAAAATCTATATAGCCTATTAACCTCTCTTGAACTTATACTTTTCGTGTACAAAGTTTCATCAATTTCATTAAAGCCGTGTTCGAGATAAATCCGAACATACACACATACAAATAGACGTAAATAGAGAGTTTTATCTAAAACATAATCCTAATTATTTAATCTAAAATTAATAAATATACAGACAAAACTTCAGTTGTATTATTAGTATATAGATAAACAAATCTGGCATCATAACACTCGTCTGTTTAACACGTTCAGTGAGGCGGGAGGTCGTTTCGACCTCCTGCGTGGTTATTACACTTTAAAAATATCATAGCATAGTGTTGTTTACCAAAAACAGATATAGTAAAAGAGACTCGGTTAATATTACCAGAGACGAGTTTTTTTTTTCATCTTGTAAATTGAAAATAAATGTAAAAATATGAGTTTTTATTATTATTACACAAAATACAAAATTATAGCGTACAATGAATTATTACAAACATTTTTACCTTATCAACGGTTATGAACGTCGAAAGATTTTCTAATTTTGAAAGGCAAAACATAACCTATTTATATCCTATAGAACTCGTATTTAAAAAATATTGCGTATTTAAATCCTTTTAAAAGTGAACCGGGCAATATCTTCAGTGAATACGTAACGAGAATTAACTTGTTAACGAGTTTAAAAATCCAGTTAAAACTGCCGATTGATTGCGATTTAGTGCGATCAAACTCGAATTTAAAACTTGAACGTTGAATTTTGATTTCTTTACACAGATATCATTGAAAATGTTTGTCTGTATGTAGGTGTGTTAATTTGCGCTATATATATGTAAAGAAAACCATTTCAATCTAGTTTCTATTATTATCTATGTTTTTCTTTATTTTTGTCTATGCCTTGTCATCAGTAAAGATGACATTTAAATGACATATTTAAAATAGATATAAGAGTGAGTTGTGAAAGAAAATACAATTGAAAATAAAGGGCTTTAAATGTTGTTTCTTTCGTCTTACAGAGAAACCCAATTAAGTCGTTTTTTATTTTTGCCCAAAGTTACACTAAGAGTAAAACCTTATTATATATATATATATATATATATATATATATATATATATATATAACCAAAAGCGAATCTCTTTCCGGATCTTCTCGATGACTGGGTTCTTTTGCGACCCGGTAATGTATTTACGTTCATAAAAATTCACACAATCAGGTATTAAATTGAATAAAGTGCGCTTACTTGAACGACCTCTAGATACTTGTGTGAGAGTCTTTCTTTCGTTTCTATCTATACACATATATAAGAGGAATATATGTTTAACTAAGATAATTCCACAGAATTCGTACAATCTTTGTGACTTGCGCTATTTTTTGCGGAATACTTTAGGACTCACCAGACAAACCTAATGGCTTTTTTTTATTTATTTTTTATTATTGAAATTAAGCTATCTGCAGACTCTGGGTCCGCACGTTTTTTTATATTGGAGATTTAAATCGACTTGCGTCGGAAAAAAATTGCCTATAATAGCAATTCAAGCAGCTATGCAGTTAGTAATCTTTCGCATATGTGAGCTTAAATCTACTTCTATTAAATTTTTTATATCTATATGTTAAATTATTTTGTAGACACTTATTTTGTTATTATTAATTAATTAATTACATTTTTTTTTTTATTTATTTTTTTTATTAACGGTCGTAACAAGCCAAGCAGAACTAGGTCCGTGTCCGCATAGTTACCTCATAGTTTGGGTTTGAGCAATTACAACCCAATGGCTACAATAGTGGTAGGCTAGTAGTTATAATGCCATCTCAGTCCAACAGTGTAATTAGTTCGAAACAAAATCGCTTATAACTGTAACGGACAACAAAAAATTTAAATGGCCCTCCTCTTAAAATAATGTTGTATTTTAATTTAATTTTCAACTTTTTTAACCAGTCGACATTTCTTTAAAAAGAAAATTGTTTGTAAATTATCAAGTTACTAAACGATGATCCATAAACATGATTATTATAGAGATAGCAAAACCTTCCTGAAACTCTAGTAATTAAAAAAATCGATATTGTAATGTGTAAGAGAATCACACACATACAAGCAAACACAGTAACTTTTCGTTAGGAGAGCCTTGCTTTTTTTAAAGCCATTTCAAAAACAAATTGCAGTGTTTTTTTCATAAAACATAGTTGTTCACTGGTGTGGAAATAACTAAAAGGATGATGTTGAAAGGAGCAAATGGAACTTACCTTTATTATTAGCCTTCGATTAAGCTGGTTCAGATTTTATTTTCCACCTCACTACACTTTATGAATGTTCTATATAATTTGATAACTAATGTGCACTTTTAAACATACGAGAGACAGCGGCGGCGGTTGCGTGTTGCCGTTCTGTTTTTGAATAGGAAGAGGAAGGGATAATGAATACATAGACTAAATAGAGCGGGGGCGTATAGATAATATAGACAAGAAATAACTTAGAATAAGAAGAGAATATATACGATAATAGATGGCGTTAACATTCACAAAAATTAGAGGGTATGGAAGTAAATAAGCTTAGAATAGACATTACGCCCGATGTAAACGTTTGCCTGATAAGCGACTGAGGAAGGAACTAAAACTATAATTAGCACGCGCTTAAACGATTCGTGGCAAAAACCAGATAATTTCGTAGTCAAGAAAGTCGTAAATGCTATTCAGGAGAATATAAATGTCTCGCAAAAAACATCTTTGACTAAATCTGTAGCCAATCTGAATACGTGATACTCTGTTACGTTTTTATAAGTATTCACAGTATCTTTCTCCTCACTTCTCTTTGTCTGTCATGATAATATGAATATATACTAACATTATAAAATTGAAGTGTCTGTTTGTAATGTCAAAATACGTACGTATACACAATACTTATACCATTTAATTTTTACTTTTTTATTTTGTCTGTCTGTTTGTCCCGTGTAATCTCCGGAACGGTTGAACCGATTTCACGAGACTTTTTTAACACCTTGAACACTAACTTGGCGTTTACGCCAGCTTTCTATTGTTTTCCTATTGTCTCAGTTTTATGGGAAATCGACATATGAATTATATCTATACTTTTATTATAAGTATAGGCTAAAGAGAAGAAATGTGTACATTGAAGATATTTATAAACAAATTCGATAGTTTTAAAGTTATTTGTCTGTCTGTCTGTTTATTAATTTGTTCACAAATCACGCAAAAACTACTAAACCGAACTCGATTAAAGTTGATAAATACATATGTATATTACATCCAGGCCGATAATTACAAGCAGGTAAAGCCGCGGGCACAGCTAGTAGAAAATAAATTTATTAACAATTTTCAAATTTCAAAAGTTCTTGAACCAAATATAAAATTATACACAAAACATATGAATTTGTTAAATAATGTTTTTTTTTTTTTTTGTTCAAATTTTGTAGTAGGTACAATAACACCTTAGATATTTTTTTATAACTTCATAATTATCGCTGAGAATTCCAAAACGCATAGAACTACTTTTTTTTCAAATTGTGGTCCAACCTTTCCGCTTTCCACGCCGGTAGATTCCTTGATGATAGACAGAATTATGTAGACAGTAATGTCAACAACGTCCTGTATGTATACATTTCTGAAACATACCCCCCAGGAGGGTTGAGGAAAACCGTCCACGCTGTATTTAATTACAGTGTTCGTAACCGTCGACCGCCGCCGGCACTTGCGAACTATTTAATAATATACCCCTCCCCCATAGAGGATATTTAGATTAAATCAAATTCATTCCTATGATCCTAATTGTCGATTCCTATGATCCTAATTGTTACAATGAACTTTGTAGGAAACATCAGTTATTGCCTCTTGTCAAACGACGAGAGATTGCTGACATTACATACCTGCTTAAAATTGCGTCCAATAACGTTGATTGTCCCGAACTACTTTCCAACTTACGGTTAACCGTTCCAACCAAGTATTTGCGTACGAATGTACCCCTATCGCTTCCCACAGTTCCTACTAATTACCGACAAAATTCATTTTTATGGCACGATCTAGTCACTCCTTCAATAGTCTGAGTGAGATTAGTGATTTAGATTTATTTAATACCACCACAAATACGGCGTCAACATCCTTAAGTAGCCTCTTCTTTAATGGTGGCGGTTGTAAGTAGTTGTAATTAATTATAATCTTTCAGTTTTTTTATTATTATTATTATTATTATTATTTTTTTTTTTTTTTTTTTTTATTTTAGGTTCATGTAGTAATAATATGTTGTAATGTAATAGCAAACCACTTGATTTTTTAATTTGTTACTTAACGGCGAGGACCTCTAAATGGCTTTTTGTTTCTATTATAGCTGTTAACTAACTTATGTAAGATATAGCTGTTGGTCTTCCAACAAATAAATAAATAAATTATCACTAAAATTATTCTTGAGAACTTTACATTATTGACATCATTATTTTTCGCAGAAGTGCATAATAGAGATGTTGACTGTTTATTGTTTATTCTCTCAACAAACAATAAACCATAAATAGAGCTGATCACGAAAAACAAAAATTAGATTCCGATCAAAAATGTATGTTTCTTTACGCGGTATAGCCTCAGCGCTTTGACCATAATCTCACTAGATATTAAGTAACAATGTGGTCTAGGATTGTAAACACACTAAGCCTAGAGGTACTGGTTCTCAAGTGATGCTGCCGGAACACACCTATTGGTATTTGGCAACAGGATTTCTAACTCGAAGGTGGTAGGTATCCAGGCGGGCATTATTTTAGAAGCCCTACCATCATGCTATGGTTTCCTCACGGTGTTTTTCTTTGCCGAAAAGCTCAGGCTAATTTTAGAGTTGTAAAGGTGGGTTTGAACCCGCGTCCATTGTCGCGAAATCCGACCGCAATAGCAACTAAGACATCAATCCTTCAAAAAGAAAGTTTACGTAAAAAGCGTTTTAATTTCATTCCTAAGACAGTGCATATATTAAGGTATGACGTCAAAATTTACATGTCAGACAAGTTTAAACTTTCCCTTCTATGCTTTCCTTCTCGAACCCGATCTTGTATCTCAGACTTTTACTAGCCTAATTTTTAAAGTTATAACTTCTTCAGCGGCGTTAAGCACTTCTCAGTAGGGCAAAAACTTATAGATTCGAGTTACTAATAGAATGTGATATTAGCTACCAACCTCCTATCAACGACATGGAATTCTCCGTGTAAAAGTTTCATAACTTTTTTTTTTTTTCTTTTCTTGACGTCGCAGAAGCATTTAATAGAGCTTTATTATTTATCTATGATGGAAAGGTATGTCAATTATGATGGCAGATTCTTAAGCTTATGTGTTGCCACATATAAAATATCATTTAAATAACAAAAAAAAAACAGTATTTCTCAAAGTTTTCACTTCTGTCGGCAGTCTTCATGGTTGCCTAGTTTTTTTTTTTCTGTACATATATATTATATCATTGACTTGTGTCTGTTGTTTTAAATACATTAATACCCTATTACTACGTCGAGAACTAAAATCGTAAAATTACAAACTGTCGACATAAATCTTTGACTAAACAGGCGTGCCAATTAAAATCATTTTCAAACAAACACACATATAACTACCTCGTACGTTCAGTGCTAATTGGGTTAAATTTATTTTTAATTAAACCCCTTCATAATATTTCCTACTAAGAGGGAAAAGCGGAAGAAATGAAATTGGCAGTAGATTTTTTTAAAATAGATTTTAAGCATCCCACCACATATCTCGTAGCATGTTAAAAGACGATGTAGTCTGAAGTAATAATACGCCTATGGATGTTGCAAACAGTTTTAAAAAACTTGTGGGTTGTAGTGACACAAGCGTAAATTAAAAAATGTCCGCCACCATGCTAGAGTTTTATCATAATATTTTCTTTCACAGTAGTTCAGACTCGTAGACTTCATTACTTCCGCCTCGGAAGATAACCCAAACATCAATAAGAGCCGGCGAGAAATTCGAGTATACTTACGTTTTACAACAAAAAAAAAATTGAGGCCAATTTATATTATTGCATTTACAAAGACTGAATCCACCCTACAATAAGTAAAATTCGCTTTATACGTTTTTTGAAAAGAACTTGGTAGACCGAATCTATATTTGAAATAAATGTGGCATTAACCGCTTGGGATGCAAGGACAACAACCCCTATTAAAATGAACCCCGAAGGGAGTTATTTGTGGACTGTCTTTAATGATAAAACCCCAATAAACATTTGGATGAATAAAACCTCTTTATAAAAAATACTGGAATGGGTATCGGTAAAAGGTGAACTCAGAAACGGAGAAAAAAACTTGCTAAAAAATGGCCAAGGAAGAATAACTGAAGCCAATATGGCGGGAGACGATTGAACGGATCGGGTCACATTTGTAATTATGAGTCAAAATGTATTAAACATTGTTTAATTAATTTTTAACATCGAAGTTTTATCTCCCAGTCAGGCAGAATGTAATCACTACGTTTAGTCCCAGTTCAAAGAGAACCAACAAACCGTCGTCATGATAACCATTTTTTGAAAATGTTCGGAAACGTTGCCCATATGAATCGTTTATAAAATATGAACAGTCTAACAAAACAAACAATATAAAATAAATTAAAAGCTATAAATTTCCGAGCATTTACAACTAAGAGCTAATACGATGGGTGCCTCAAGATCTCTTTCAAGGGTGGCGGGGTCATAGAAGAATGCCAAAACGACATCAATGGCCCTTGGCAATATGCGCCAAGGAGGCACGTCAGGAAATTGCATAGAGTCTCTGATGGTACAAAAAAAATTCTCTATTTGTACAGTTTACATCGTCTCTACCTCGATTCACTATATTCTAACTGTACTACTTCAACTACCAAATAAAAAAAAAATATACTTCTTTGACGTAATAGTAGAAAAAAACTAAAACGTTGACAGCTAACTTCAGGGTATTGGTTTTTGGTGACGGTGTGCGCGCGCATCCTATGTTGACTAGTTAACTTCAGGGTGTCGCTTTTTCGTGACGGCGCATCGTAAAAATCATCATTTTTCCCTAAAGCGCCAAAAGAAGTATAACTTAAAAAAACAAATGAAACATTTCTTTAAATATTGCAAGTGGAAAAAAAAAACAATTCTATAAATACTCTCCGCCCCGTTTGCGAAGTGAAAAGTTCACTGCAATAGGCGCAGCAATTAATTCGAAAGCGTCGAGCGTCAGCAGAGGTACGTACTCGCCTCGAATTGGGTCAAATGTTTAGCCTGTTACAGAACCTAGTGGGTACCTACTGTGAAACACTTATTTATTCTTTCTCTTTACGCCGTATTTATGCGGACATGCTGACTTACCAATATAATGACTCAAAATATTTGGAATATCAGTAAAAAAAAATCCAGGAACAAAAATAAGGGACACACTTCATTTTATTACTACAAAATCAATAAAATCAAAATCAAAATTTATTTATTCAATTTAGGCCCTAAGAAGGCGCTTATGAACGTCTAAAAACACTACCACCAGTTCGGAAAACAACCCAGTCGAGAAGAGCCGGCAAGAAAACTCGATCTGGTTCTATTTTTTTTTATAAATATAACTATTTTTTTTTGTCATATAAAAAACTATACTATCGTTGTCTTAATAATGTTAGTGGAAGCACAGAGATGTGAGTTAATTCCAGACATCACTATCGTTCACGTAATGATCCACCCTGTAATAACCTTTTGAGATTAAAACTTGCTTGACATAATACTTGAACTTATTGTCAGGTAAATCGGTAATGTTACTTGGGATCTTATTGTAAAACCGAATACTATTACCTATAAAGCTTTTATTACACTTACTTAATCTAAAGCGTGGGACGGCCAACTTGTCTTTACTTCTAATATTAATAACTAATAATTAATAAAAAATAACAATACAAAATAAGCGTTTTGTTTTTTAGATTCAGTAAAAATAATAGAAGTGTCCTAGGTATCAGTCTTAAATTATAAAACAAATAAGCCATTCATCGAAAAAATAGTTTCAGATATCTTCTCAAGCAAGTTTTAATTTTAAAGGTATGGAATGGAAATATTAAAACTGTATCCGTTAAAAACAGTTTGTAACTATCGGCTCTCTTGTTAAAAAACATACATATATTCAGATACAAAAAGAAAAATGCAGGTGCATAGGTCCTGTAAGGAACCTTTTATTCTTATTATTCAAGAATAAAAAATGTAGGGATAGCTAGGATACAATTCCCGAGAGTTTCAATACTCAGGTGACAGCCAAGCCGAGGTTCGCACCATTTTGGTAACCCTTTGCTAGTCACCTTTTGCGGCTGAGTGCCTTCAGCACTCGCCCCCGAAGCTCGGTGAAGCTGTTAAAGTTCTTCCGGTCAACAGTATTAGCTAGGTTAAAAAAAACTCGAACCAGTTTGTTGTCAGATTTTCTAGATGACTAGGTTATTTTCTAAATTGGATGTAATGTTTTGACGTCCATAAGCATCTTCTCTAGAACCTAAATCGAAGAAAAAGTGATTCTGATTTTGAAAACTTCATCATGTCATTGAAAAGCGCATTCTACGTTGACAATAAAGGTTATTTTATTTCATTAACCCATTACTTAGAAGCTTTCCGATTTCAGGCTAAAATGACACGGACATAAAATACGAGAACTCGTTCCCAGCGTAGCGAAAAAATAATTAGTCTCTGAATACTTGGATGACAAAATCCAGAAGGACTTGAAACAATTTGGCCTGTCATACAGGGGAGAAAACAGTTTCTCATAATTAAGAAAAACGACCCCTTTAAAGGATGGATGGCGAAAATAATGTAAAAATAAAATATGAGATGATATGATTGATTTTTCAAAATTCGGCAACGCTAATTTCAAGCTTATTTATAGCACTTATTCGATAGCGTTGTGGGAGGAATGCTGTGAAGAAACCTGAATCTGAGAAATACTGTCATATACCAACATTCAATGAGATGATAAATAAATATAAATAAAAGTTCGATGGAGCTTTCTAGGCTACCTAGGTCAACAGGATTTAGTAAGTTCGAAAATAATTTAGAAGTTATTCAAAACAAAAGCGATAGTAGCTACTTATTAATAAGAAAAAGCACAAAATTTTAATCTAAAAATCTAATATCCTGAAAGTACTCGTAAGGACATCAGACGCTAGCGCTTTGCGATCACGTGACCATATTTCTAAAAAAACTTCATTAGGATTTCGTGCTATACTGAGTAAAATTTTAAAATATTTCCCTTTGTTAAAATATTTAAATTATAATATAGGAATTTTGAACACAGTCGAAAGTATTTGACCTCATTAAGGAATGGTAATAAAATTTTATTTATTAATTTTTTTTATGTTAATTTATATTTAGATGTCTATGGTTAAAAAAACTCAGATTAGAATTCATTACGTCTAAGTATTCTTTCTGTCTTGTTAGTTTTAACATATAACAAATGTATCGTCATGTGTATAAATCAAGTGTTAGATATTTAACCGGAATGTTCGATTTTTAGACATCTAAAATATTATTATTATCTTTCTAGCGTACACTTCTGAATGTATATGTACGCTACGTTGACTACGCGAATCGATTTACCAGAACGTTCATCGAGTGATTAGCCAGCTCTTCCCGTTAGATAGTTTTTTTTTTTAGATCTAATTTTACATAAGACATTTTGTTAAATTTACCATCTCGCTTACTACTTACTACCCATTTGAATCGTAAATGAATTTTATCATTACGCGTTTTAAATTGAATGGATTTCGTTTGGAATATGTTTGAAAGCGGATCATTTGAAAATGATTGAACCGATTTTAATGACGTTTTTATAATAATTTAACGTATTTGTAATACGAATTATATAATTATAACCTAGTATTTTTTGGACTTCTCCATATGAACTTCAAACGTGACAATTTTCTTACACATACATACATAATACAGTTAAAAATCGAACAATCAAATGTCATATTGTTTTCGTTTAAAAAAAGTTTCAGTCTGATTTATGGTGTCCATGAAGGTTTAATTTTAAATTTAATTGAACGATGCGTTAAAACTGCAATTTCATAGAAAACTACTTTCATTATAGTTAATATTTATCAGTAATGAAATTATTAAGTTTATTCGATAGCAAGCACTGACTATAAAGAATACGATAAATATTTAGTTTTACAATTCAAATTTTAACAAGACGCTGACACTGGCAAATACTGCCGCGACAGTTATAACAAAAAAAAATCAACCAGAGACGATACTTCGTTAGAGCGATTACCGCATACTACATAGATACCAAACGATCATAAATACAGAGATGTATTTTAAATAAAACAAATAAATAGTTCGGTAATTCTGTCGTATTTCAAACGGAATACATTTTGAATAGTTATTTTATTTAGTAACAAAAACCACAAATAGTATACTGAATATCATTTTAAAGATGACATATGATTAATTCCCGTTTAGTTTCATACATAGGGCCTTTAATGAGCTTGAAATATGATAAACATTAATGAGATTCGTCGTCACAACTTTGAGGGTAATGATTTATACCATAGTATTCCACAGGGTCACTACAAACGACACCTCTGGCTCCATTCCAGCATACTTTTAACGACTACATAATATATTAACCAGGGTTGCCACTCGTCTCACGAATCTTGCATGGAAACCACTCTAAATAATATTCAAAGAATTCATTTAATTCGGTGGTTGTGTCAATGAATGCAGCATCGATGGACGCAGGTTCTAATCTATCTCCCGGTGGGTTCGCCGCAGGGGGCGACGCGGTGCTTGCGCACGCCACCCCGTATCGCCCCCATCCCAAATGCGGCGGACGGCCCCGGGGGGTTTTAGTGAGTATTTCCGGACGCTTGGCGACCGGGCGAGTCCCACACTGGCACGGAGTCGTCCCTTCGTGCCCCCCTTACCTATTGCATTGGGGGACTCCGGTCTCACTAATGCAATAGGTAAGGGTAGTGCGTAAATACATTTACCCCGTAAAAAAAAAGGTTCTAATCTATCTATTTTGCTTAAGGAAAACCACTTGATGAATCTGTAGTGTAGATACAGCTTTTATCGTGGGACTAGTTATAAATTGTACTACTTTGGTGAACTTGCGTTAGTTACCACTTTGACGGCTGGGGCGTAGGAAGCGCAGGGTTTTTCCGATCAACAGTTTGAAAAACCTAGCTACCACCTACTGGTTTTAAAATCTGTTGCCAAAGACCTATAGCTATGGCTTAGCTCTAGTGTTCATCATCTCGGGTCACATTCTCACTTAACCATAGATGACATTGTGATATCCTATGCAGTGAAAAAAGGAGACAAAGTTAACTTTTAAGTGAATATTCCTTAACAATGGTGGTAATTGGGGTGTTATTTTCTGAATACGTCCCTGCGGTCTGATGTAAACCGATCGCGGTTACTTGAGCTGAGCGGCTTTAGTTTCTCTTTGATGTCGACTTCGAAAGTTTTAAAAATAATAACATAACAACGCCAAGCCATCGTTTGTACTGTGGAATATTGTAGAAGAGAACAGCACAAAACATTTTGTTTATGTTTCTTTAAATCGTCGCTATTTTTTTTTGTAGTGAAATATATTGTAATTCGATAATGACACATGCCATGAGTATATGTCACTTGCTGGGCAGTTCTAACAAAGTGTCCTCCATTTAGCTATAGTAAATATGTGATATAATTCTTTCAACTTGACATTCGCAAACTTGTGTATTTCACACATCTGTAATTTATTAACTTCTTGAACACTTACCTGGCGTTTACGCCAGCTTTCCATAGTTTTCCTATTGTCTTATTTTTATGGGTACTCGACACATAATACAGTAAAAAGTAAAAAATACAGTAATTAATTAATTGCAAACATGCCCGTATGATTTTAACCTATATTTAATTAGTACTGTATTAGTCAAATATCTATACTTATAATAAAAGGCTTGTGGGACGAAATCTGTACATTGAAGATATTTCAGAAAAAAATACAGTGAGGGGATTCAGAATCGGCAACATGGTTTTCGATGGTTTTTAAAAAACCGTTTGTTTATTTCATTTGTTCGCCAATCTCGCAAAAACTACTGAACCGAATTAGATGAAATTTGATATGATTGTAGTATATACTCTGTAATAACATTTAGGATACATTTTTATTCATATTAAAATATCATAAGAAATATGTGTTCGCTTAATAGTATCATAAATGAATAGTGAAACGAGCAGATATAAAACTATATTAAATCAACATAATTTATTTACATTTAACTATTAATATGTATATATTATGCATTTTTTGACGAATATTCATAGATGGCGCTGTACTTATTTTTAAATAATTTGGACAATTTTGAAACATTACATGGATGTAGGTAGGATGCCTTGACAGCGGATATACAGGAAGAGGTATCTTGGTGTATCCTGTTTGCCGACGATATTGTCCTTGTTGGTGAGGATGGAACTGGGATCCAGAGCAGATTGGTAAAGTGGCAACAGAAGCTGGAGAGTGTCGGCCTAAAAGTGAGCAGATCCAAGACGGAATATATGTTTTGTGATTTCGGTGGCACCTCTAGCTCAACTGTTATAACACTAGATGGCACTTCAATACCAATCTGCCCCGAGTTCAAGTACCTCGGCTCAGTCCTGCAAAGCAATGGCGAAATAGACCGGACGGTAAAGCATAGATTTAACGCAGCATGGATGAAATGGCGGCAGGTTACGGCTACTACGTGTGATCCGCAAATCCCCTTTAAATTAAAGGGAAAGATTTACAAGAACATAATACGACCTGTCGTCTTGTATGGATCAGAATGTTACCCCATAAAGGTGACGGACGAAAGAAGATTACATGCAGCTGAGATGCGAATGTTGAGATGGATGTGTGGGGTAACAAGAATGGACGGGATTAGAAATGAATATATTAGAGGAAGTTTGAAAGTGGCGCTAATAACAGACAAGTTAAGAGGCGGTCGTTTGTCCTGGTATGGACATGTGATGCGCGGGGAGAAAGAAGATGTTGTAAGAAAAGAATTGGATATGAATGTGGACGGTTACATGGGAAGGGGAAGACCAAAGAAAAGATGGATGGACTGTGTGAAAGATGATATGCTTAGGAAAGGAGTGAATGCGGAGATGACAACAAATAGAGAGGAATGGAAGAGGAAGACATGTTGCGCCGACCCCAAATAAAAATGGGAAAAGGGTAGAGAGATGATGATGACGATGATGAGATAGATAGCACCTAGAGGGAGAAACACGCTGTCTATTAGCATATAATTACCTCAATTCCACGCGAGCGAAGTCGCGGGCACAGCTAATGCATACATAAAATTATAAAGAGGTATGTGTATTTCTTACGTTCATTGGGCTATAACTCGACAATCACTTAATTGATTTAAATGAAACATTTTTTTTTGCAATTACAAATGTTTTATCTGGTAATCATTAAGTTATATAGTTACTGTAACAATATATTAAATAAGATAATATGAGGATAAAGCTGATTGAGGTGGGCAAGAATTTCCCACAGAAACGTTATTTTATAATATTTTTAAGGGAATTGAACATTTAAGAGAATATACCAATGTAGTATACATACTCATAACTACGCTGGAAAAGTTACTAAGTAACCAGAGAACAAATAATATAAATTAATACATTGTTATTATTAATTATTTTCTATTATCGCTGGTTGACGGAGCTTTAGTCCTAGGGGAGGCAGAAACCATCAGGTAGGGGGGCGAGGAATATATCTCGCCCCTCCGGAAGGTAGACCACGCTAGGTCTTACCTCTCTTGAGAGGTGGGCGAAGAGGTGGGGTTGAGAAGTTTTTTTACTCCCCCATCCCCGCTGGGCCATTGCACGACGAGGCCCGGTGGGTTCGCTGCAGGGGGCGACGCGGTGCTTGCGAAAGCCACCCCGTGTCGCCCCCATTCCAAATGCAGCGGACGGCCCCGGGGGGTTTTAGTGGGTATTTCCGGGCGACTCTCGCCCGGGTGAGTCCCACACTGGCACGGAGCTCGTCACTCCGTGCCCCCTTATCTATTGTATTGGGGGACTCTGATCCCTCAAATACAATAGATAAGGGTAGTGCGTAAATGCATTTCCCCCCGTCACAAAAAAAAAAAAAAGGTTATAATACACGCTCAACACCCGCTATAGTGATTGTCAATAGTCACATTGTTTTGGATTGTACTTTATTTAATTGCAAATGAAGTGCTATCATTTTATTGAGCTCAAAAAAAAATTTTTTTTAATAGATAACAGGAAAATCAATTTATAGAGCGTCAAACCAATCTGTTCCGGTGGCCAAGGTTGGAACTAGTGAATGCCATCTTTAAATGTCATTATACCGCCTTAACTTAGATTGTGGCTGTGTGCGTTTATTGTTACTATTCATTATTAATGTGTCGAGTACCCGTAAAAATAAGACAATAGGAAAACAATGGAAAGCTGGCATAAACGCCGGGTTAGTGCTCAAGAGGTTAATATTAGTCAAGGGTTGTTCTTCTTCTTAGATAATGGCAATCTGTGTATACACAATATGAGCCAGTGCCATGTGGGTAAGACGTTATTTTAATCATGTATCGTTACTAAGCTTGCTTACCATCCTGGACAACATTATCACTTAACATCAGGTGAGATTGTGGTCAAAGAACTGAGGATATTCCGTGTGAAAAAAAGCCTACAGCAAAACGGTAACTTTACGTGGAGCTTTGACGGCACCTGTAATAAACTAATACACAATAAGCAAACTGTATATGACAAAACGCCACTAAGATTACATGATATAGGGTCAAATAGACGAGTTTAATTAATTCACGAAAACAATTACTACATGACAGACTTAAATCCCGCCAAAAACTCTAACCAAGGGTTATAATATCTGTATTCTATGTACCCACTTTATTCAAAATATATTTACTAGCAACGCTAAAAGCGTTCACAGCGACGCCATCACCAGATAACTTTGTAAGGACTATATTTCGGTATGATAATAAAATAAGAAACACACAAAAATAAACATATTTTGTCACCGATAACCTTGTAATTAATTTAGAGACATATCGAAGTATATAGGTCAGTGTCTGGTTTGGCGTCACAGACATCAAGGTTCGATGCCCGGCGTCGATACCTGTTATATGATTATATTTTTAGATATTTTGTAATAGTAAACAAGAATTCTTTGTGTACGCAACAACTGTGTTATTGTGTCTGCGGTTAATTATCTTAGGCGTGGGAGAGCTTGTCAAGGGTAGCCATCTGTTTCTTTCTGATTATACCGATCTCTCCGTCTAGACGAGCACTATCGAAATCATAATGTATATTAAATTATGACACTATTCGAACTAATATAATTCTAATAAAGAGGAAGCGAGATAGGGATGCTGAAAATGTGATGTCTATTTTATTCTGTGTAAATTCAGAGTTTCAACGGATACTTTGAAGAGATAATGGCGCAGCGGGTAGTGCGGCCGGATTCCGATCCCCACCTATCCCCGATTCTAAAATCAGCCTGAGCTTTTGTTGAAGGAAAACATCGTGAGGAAACCATAGCATGGTGGCAAGGCATGACCGCCAGGGTAGCTACCACCCTCATGTTTGAAAAACCTGTCGCCAAATACCAATAGGTGTGTTCCGGCATCATCACTTAAGAACCAGTACCTCTAGCCTTAGTGTGTTTACCATCGCAAAAAGAACAGAACTTATTCCGTGTAAAAAAAAATGTTAATAAGCATAACAACTAATATTGTGATCATAGCTTCATTACAATTTTTGATGCTGTAACATAGAGATCCTCTCTTCTCTCTCCTTCTTTGCCTCTTTTCTTCTTACCCTTTCCTTGTGATATTTTCCTTCATCGTAGGCCAACAGTCTTTATACTGTATAGCATCAGCCCTTTGGCCACAATCTCAACTGATGTTAAGTGACTCGTTAATGCAGCTGCAGAACACATATTGGTGCTTAAAGACAGGTTTTCAAACTTGAAGGTGACGAGAATTATTACAGAATTACCTACCCTCATGCTATGATATCCTAACGATGTTTTCCTTCGCCGAAAGTTCTGGTTCCTTGTAGTGTCGGTAAGGTTAGTTCGAACCTACGCCCATTGACGCGGAATCATACCGCTCTAACTACTAAGTTTTATTTTGCAAACGTTATATTATAGAGTGGGATAATTATATGACACCTTAACAAACCTATTAATTAAAGTCGTTTATTTCTATAAAAAAACAGGATCTAGTTTCTTGCCGGTTCTTCTCGATGACTGGGCTGTTTTCCGAACCGGTGATAATATTCTGATGTTCATAAGCGCCTTATCAGGGCCTAAATTGGATAAAGTATTTTTAAATTCCTCATCAATAGATCATTTATTAGTCAGTTATTCTTATAATTTGTTCACTGTTCAATTAATTCACTACTGTAGAATGGTGTTTGAAACCCTTGAGAGGGTAGTCGCGATTGAGCTAAGAAACGAGTTGACGAGGTCTGCAGTGAAAGTTCTAGCTCATAGTGGCTAACAAAGAAGCGCATTTGGATGGAAAACTGTCTCTAGATTTTCTAAACAAAAACAGTTAACATTAAAATTATTAGAAAGTAAAGTTTTTACGCGAATGCTTGTTTTGGCAACAAAGCACTGTATTTGAACGCAGATCGAAACACATCTTTGTATGTTTTGGCAAAGTATATATTATGTTTCTCCTTCTAACGTGTATCGTATAAAATTACAGAAATATGTACCTAGACAACATTATTTGTATCCCTTTACGACTTACTAGTGACTCGTAGATTTATATTTGGTCATCTATCAAATCTAGTACCGTAAATAAAAGTGATTTGCGACATAGTGATAGAGACAGGAAGACAGAGAAAGAGATAGATACACATTGTTTCATAACCTCTCAATATCAGATGCGCTCCGTTTTTACAAATAATTGTTAAAACGTATTGGAAATCACTTAAACCCTATTAATGTGTAACTATTTTAGGGTGAGTTTTTGGCAGGATCCTCAGTCTGTCATATAGCAGTCTTTGTATTTGGTGGCGTTTTACGTTATATAGTTTGCGTTATTGCGCACACGATTGAAGTGTATTTAAAATAATAATTCGGAAAGTTTATTGCGTGCTACCTCAAAAAAACTCCTTGGGAAGTTTTTATGACGACGTTACCGAATCGATAGATCTGAATTCTAACACAAAAATTGGAAAATATATTTGTTTTTTTTTTATTCACATGACACTGGTGCGTAATTATATACGTAAAACTCATAGAATGATATGAATTAGGTTAGGAATCTCAAAAGGTTATTAAAGGGTGGATCATTACGTGAACGATAGTGATGTCTGGAATTAACCCACATCTCTGTGCTTCCACTAACATTATTAAAACTACGATTTGTATAGTTTTTTATATGACAAAAAAATGATATATATTATATTTATGAAAAAAAAAAGAACCAGATCGAGTTTCTTGCCGGCTCTTCTCGACTGGGTTGTTTTCCGAACCGGTGGTGGTGATTTAGACGTTCATAAGCGCCTTCTTAGGGCCTAAATTGAATAAATAAATTTTGATTTTGATTTTTAGGAAAAAAAACCTATTTGCGTTTAAGACGACTACATATGTATTTTTTTCCTTTTCATTAAACATAATATATACAACTAATGTAACGTGTATTGCATATATATATTAAGTATTCAGGAGATCCATTTAATTATTTAAAAAAAATAACACTGGAACTATTATTCGTTTGTGAGTCAAAGCGATTTAGATTGTAATCAATCTGCTACATGTTTGTTGCTTTGTAATCCACGTTTACTACACACGAAAGGCCAGTGTGTCGACGTATAGCGTGACTAAAAAAATATACTCGTATATCTACATACCTACTTATGTAGCTAAGTGACGCCCATCAGCTTCTTTTTATATAAATGAAAGGTTAAAGTAACTCAGCGGGGCTATTTAGATCTATAAAAGGCGTCTTCTTTCAATTTCCTTGATAAAATGTACACCTACGTGAAGTTATGAACTCTAAGTGTCGGTGAACCTAGATTCGTATTCATCTATCGAATAATGCATTAGCAGTTACTATCTGCAAATTTGAAAATCTTTCGTCAAACACGAATTAGTTTATTCCGAGATAATCACTTGAAAGGTCTAGTACGTTTACTATTTTATACCACATCGTTACTTAAAATGTAATTAAAAACAAATCTTTATTTAATTTGACCTCTGAGCGCCTTCTCTGGCGGGGGGAAGGAACTACGCAAAGTTTCTGGTAATGAACCACGTGATTATTAATATTTTTCCGAATAAAATAAATAAAAAAACTCAGCTTTATACTTTAACGAATTTGAGGTGAATTTATAACACTTTTAGTACTTTTTATCTGCCAAAGCCATCTACTCAAGTTTCACAATCTGGGATCGTTCTTACCCATGTTGGAGACGTACATAGAGAAACTTTCCATCCATCCATCTTTTCAACCAAAAGACGTCCACTGCTGGACATAATCTTGACCGAAGAACTGCCAAGCTGAAGTGGCTATGGGTTGGGCACTTTGCTCGTAAAACCGATGCCCGAGGGGACCAACAGCTTCTCGAATGGCTGCCGCGTACCAGAAGAGGCAGCGTGGGTAGGCCCCCAACAAGGTGGACCGACAATCTGAAGAAGATCGCGGGTGGCGTAAGACCGGTCGTAGTGGAGATCTTTGTGGGAGACCTATATCCAGCAATGGACATCTTTCGGTTGAATGGATGAATGGAAAACACTCTCTAGAGGTTTATTTATTTTTGTGTCGATCATACATTCAAAATGATTCAAATTTAGGTTTATTCTTTTTACTTAACAAGCGCTGAATCACGATACTTGAAATAATAAGTTCAAATATTGCTTCTAATAGCGCTCTATTGTTATGCGCTTCATGCTTCGTGGAACACAAGTTAGAAAAAGATTAGAGAGTGCTCCGTATGAAGTATTTTGGCTTCAAAAATCCGAATTCGATTCTCAATGTTTAGTTAAAAAATTATGATTACTGAGTCCTTCCCGTTCACTCCAACTTCTAAAGTGAAACTTCTTTGTACGCGATTTGTTTGTATTCAAGGTCGCATGATGCTATGATCATCATAATATTAGTTATAATTTTGAATATTAAAGGAAGGATAGAATTACTTAAGATAGAAAGAGACCAAAATAATAAGCGCGCTGTACTTCTTGATTATTATATTCTCCTCTTTGTGGTATA
Organism: Samia ricini; assembly: GCA_014132275.2. Lineage (NCBI taxonomy): Eukaryota > Metazoa > Arthropoda > Insecta > Lepidoptera > Saturniidae > Samia > Samia ricini. Next base: position 39,829,742 of record AP028158.1, read on the forward strand.
ATTGTTCTTAAGGAATCGTATTTTAGAAAATGGGCGTATCTTTTTTGTTTCGTGTTCTCGGTATATGATATTTATCATTTACTAATAATTTTTCTTACAAATTTAAACTAGATTTTAAAAAAATCAAAAATACTTTATTCTGTTTAGACCCTAATAAGGCGCTTATGAACGTCAAGATGTTGGAATTGGAAAACAATCCAGTCATCGAGAAGAACCTGCAAGAAACTCGATATGGTTCTTTTTCTCTATGTTATTTTTTGCCAAAATAATTCTAAATAAGTTACACTTCTGACATGTGTCCTCCTCCTCTCTGGAATTGAATGTACCCAATCACTTTTATTTTTACTGAATAAACCATCCCATGCATCCACTTGACATCAAGTGACGATGAGGTCCAAGTTGGTAAACATCCTAAGCCCAGATATAATGGCTCTTAAAAGATGCTCCCAGAATGGTCGTATGGGTGCATTATGGGTCAGTAGGTTTTCGATAGTGACTATGGTAGCAACCATACGCTAACGCCATAGATATCGTCATAATATACTTTTAGACTCATTCTAGAATGAGGAAGTGGTAGAAGAAGTAGACATATGTGATTCAATTAGAAAAAATGCCTTTTTTTTGACGGGGGGAATTAGAAAAAAGGCCTAGTTTAACTTACAAGTTGAAATGAAATAAATTTATTTTACTTAATTATTGATATTATGTACTAATATATTTTTTATCTTTCTTTCATACTAATATAATACTTACTAATAATATTAATTGATCATACATTTAATGCCGTTTGAAACTCGGGAAGTTCGAAGCGGATAAATTAGTTAATTTAAGTTACGGACGAACTATTAACTTCTGGAAGTTGGATAGTTGTTCGGGGCGGCTTGTGATCGATTGGTCTTTCTAAGTCGACTTATATTGTGTACTAGCTATGTGCCCGCGGTTACGTCTGCGTTTCTTATATTCTTCACTGCGTAATATAGTTTTAAATAATCATTGGAAAATCATGTTTTGATAGTGCTGTCCATTGACTGGTATTTTGTTTACAATTTTGTATGAGTTTTAATTTTTAACACGGAACTCTAATTATTTTCGAAAAATTAAAGTAGCCTATTTTACGCGGAGTAACTTTAACTAACTGCTTGAAAAAGTCCCGTCAAAATCGGTCAAGCTGTTCCGTTAGCTGGAACAAGTAGACAGACGTGCAAAATTTAAAAAAATCGTCTTTTTGGTAACTTTACCGTATATATAAGTTCATATGTATTTAGCTAAAAATTGTTATTTTAATTTTACAAACGGATATTTCATTTTTTTTATTATTATAGATAATACACATATAGTTAATCAACGAAGTTAATTAAATATAATGTGTCAGGTGCCTTGTTGGCTCCGTGCTAGTGTGAGATCGGATTCCGTATTAGTGGACGTATATTCCCATTCGCCTAATCTATAATGAGCCGAACTTTCGCTTTCGAAAAAAAGCTTTCCTTTCTAGCTACCGCCTTCATGTTTGAGAGTTTATCGTAAAGATATGACACATAAGTATTTTTTTTACACGGAATATGCTCAGTGCTTTGACCACAATCTCACCTAATGTTAAGTGATGAGGTGATCCAGATTGGTAAGCACACTAAGCCTAGAGGTACGGGTTCTCAAGTGATGCTGCCGGAACACACCTATTGGTATTTGGCGAAAGGTTTTCAAACTTAAGGGTGGTAGATACCCAGGCGGGCATCATTAAAAAATGCCCTATCACCATGATCGTGCAGTATGTTCCTGCAGTATCTAAACTTACCACCCTAGACCATAATGCTCATTGGTTTTTTTTAAACTTTTTACTATTCGTTTTTTTTTTTTTTCGAACTGACTTGAGGGACATTGATAGCTTTATCATACTTTGGGACGAGCGCTTCAGTTACTCATTCAATCGAAAATTGGTAAATACAATAATAATTAAACTAAGATATATTATATGTACATAAATTAATAAATGATCCATATAAACTATGTATGACGTTAATTGTGAAGAATAAAAATTCTCGGGTATTACTACAAGCATCAATAATGGCTAAAAAACTGGAATTCATTACACCTAGTACAGAATGCAAAAAAACATAATCACACGAATTTATATACATTACTTATAGAGTTGATTCCTAATTGGCATGCGAACCGATAAACAGAATCTCTTTATCTTAATAACAATGGGTATTTTTTAAATGATTCCTGTATTCAATATACCTGTTATTCAATTGTTTTAAAGCTTTAATTCCTGTCATTGATCTTAGCAAACTCATTACATTAAATAAGAAATACATTGTTAACATCGTTGCGTTATTATTAAACCAATCCACCGGAAATATTTTAATAAAATCCGCAGAGTGTGCACCCTCAATAATGTTTTAAGTGCGAGAGTTAAATCCATTGCGCAATAAAGTATAAAATTTGCCACAATTCCCGACATGGGACCACAATTTTGTCCACTGCAAAAACGCTTTACGACCTCCGACAATACTGCGGACGTTGAACGTATTAAAAATAAATTATTGTTACTGGTTATAATCTGCAGCAACCGTCACTAATTGAGGCAAATGGACGCCATGACAGTCATTTTCCCGCGTACTTTATCAATGGCGACAGGTGTCAGAAATACGCTATACTAGAAAGATTAAAGTATGCTCACCCAAGAGTTGTCATCGTCACGATCGTGTACCAGAAAGCTGCCGGGATCGACGTGAAGTTTGTATCCTGTTCGTTCTTCTCAGCGTAGAACATGACTGTAGCGAAGATTATAATGGCCATCGCGAGGGAGAATACTAAGAAACCGAGCTCGCTCGCGCACGACTTCAGCGTGTATCCGAGGATTCTTAAACCCTGGGAGTGTCTCGAGAATTTGAAGATTCTGAACACTCTAAACACTCGTAAAGTGACGAAGGCACCCGAAACGTCATCGTTGTCGGTGATGCCTAAACCGATGTAATAGGGTAGGATGGCAACCACATCGATAATTGACATAACGGATCTCACAAATTTACAACGATCCGGTGCAGCGAACAATCGGAGTAAATACTCCGCAGTGAAGATCATCACGCACGCTGTATCAAGACAAAAGAACACAATCTTGTAACGCTCCCCGCAAGGTAAGGTACCTGCACGGCCTGGCCTGTGTCCACAGGGAACTGTCTCCACGACGTTGGCCATAACGGACACGGCAATAAAGAATCCCGTAACGTAGTAAAATACGAGAGCAGCTGTCGATGTGTGAGGGTTTTCAAACGCCCTCCACATCTTCTGCCTCAGGTCTGTCAGCTGCGGTAAGCTCTGATCTCCCGCTTCACTCAGTTTATCATCCATCAAACGTTCCGCATTCTCCCTCTTCCTGTCCCTGTAATCTTCATAACAACAATCCCCTATAACATCAGGTAAGATACCAAAGAAAGCCAACTCCTCATCGTATCCGGTCAAGCACTCGTGCTTCGGATAATGCAGTTTCCCGGTTCTGTAATAGTTAAGGATGTGTCTGAATATATCCGGATCTCTGTCAAAAAAATATTCTCTGCTGTCTTCGTCATAAAAGAACTCCCTTTCTGATGATCCAAGGAGGGAATCCGGGTATTTCTCCAAAGTGTTCCGCCATGTTTCGAAGCGACGTCCAGATACATTGATGAGGAGCTTCTCGTCTTCGGCTCGTCGCCTGTCTTTGGGCACGGGTGGGGGTGGGAGCGGATGGGTTGCGATCGGTACCCATCCGATGGCGGCGGCTCTGGCGAAGGGCAGCCAGGCGGCCACGGACGCCATCGCGTCTCTCCACGGCACCGTCGCCGCGACAACTGACGCTCCCCCCGCGTCGCGCTATTTCGGTATCCCGCCCAGATGGGGAGCGAATGTTGCCAGATGTTGATTTTATAATTAGCATTTAAAGACATTGTTTTCGTTTTATGATTTTATGCTATTCAAAGTTTATTGCCCATGAGATATTATGTTTGATGTTTAGTCTGGTGCTAATTCATTTGTTCAGTGTAGCTGGAATTACTTTACGACTTCACTAGTTCTGTTGTTGTGTGCATTTATTTTTACACTTTAATAGAATTAAGAGAGAACAGAAAACATCTTTATGATCACACTTTAACCTGTTAATGTATTTCTGTTTATATTTACACAAATCTTTACGATTACCAACCAGATAGATAAAAGTTTCCTTTTAATATCATTTGTGGAGTTGTTTGCGGGCTATATGACTATGGTCGCATGAAGTTTGGTTATGAAGTTTTCTCAAAAAGTAATGTTTATTTATCGAAATATAATAATTATTTAATAATTGCTCTAGTTTTTTTATATATTTAATTAACGAAGCTATAGTGCATCCTCGATGCCAACCTCATAGGAAAAGTCAGCCGTATATGGTTGGTTTAGTTATAATGTTTTTATATTAGAAGTTTGACGATTGTCTAATGACAAAAGTTTTATTTCATAATATTTTGCATTCAAAAGGCCACGTAAAAGATTTAAGTAATAATCTAAATATTTACAAAACTAAATACACTGGTAGGTACAGTTTTTATTTATTCGATAATCATTTCAGAAAATGGCATACCATTTTAACTACCCTTACAGCCTTAGAATATCCAATAGATATGATTAATTCCCGGTAGCAGCAACCCTGTCCCGGGAGAAAACTCACTGCGGCTGCGTGGTTCGTGACGTCACCGCTTAATAAATTGATTTTCATCCACCCGTCCCTTTCGAGCTCGTTCGTCGGTGTATTCATTCATCTCTGTCGTCCACTTTTCAGCGTTAGTGACCTTTTTTTGTGTATATTTCACAGCTATCCGGGAGTTCTCTAAAGGCTTTTGTCTCGAGGTGGAAAGGTTTGAATATACCCGGCAGCAACTCTTAGGGATTTCTTTATAAGTGCCACTGCGAGTCACTAGACTTTATATGAGCGAACTAACATAGTAGAGGTAACACGGAAAAATTGCGAAGTCATTCCGTTCATCCATAATTTATACTTATACATTCTTTTACTTCCGACTTCGTTCGAGTGTTAACCCAAATTTTATACATATAATCTAAATCTAAATGAAAATAGGCAAAGACAAAACAGTTTGCTATCTCTTTCAACTTGTTTTCTTTAGTAACTAATAACTAATACTGATGCTATAAATTAAAAAAATATGTAAAGACTTTTTTTTTAAATTGTTTATAGTTGAATTTGAACACTGAAATTAATGTTATTAAAATATAAACGATAAATGAAACAGTAAACAAATGTATAGAAAGCAAAGAAAATCACCTGTTTTATGATTTAATACCTAACGCTTAACCACAGTTTCATCTGATGTCAAATGCCACAAAAAGGTTACACTCTAAACTTAAATGTACTGGCTCTCAAGTGAAGATGCTGTAACACACTGTTATTTAGATGATAAGTGGCAATTTTTCAACTAGCATTACGTTTCAAATTGGTATGGAATCAAATGGAATAGTCTCAACAAATAAAATCATTTTTTATAGTATAGGTCTCAATTATTGGATATAAATGGCAAGTGAGATTTGTTTTAGGCTAAGTTAGAAAATAAGCAAATGTCATATCAATAATACATACAGTTTCCTCACGATGTTTTCCTTTACAGAAAGCTCGGCCTCATTGTAGAGTTGAACAAGTGGTTTCAAACCAGCCTCTATCGACGCAAAATCCGTCCGCACTAATAACTGAGCCATCATAGCTTAAATTTGTTAATATAGAGTACTTATGCATTCAACTCGAGTGCTTCTTAACAAGACATTATTTGCTGACGGGTTTTTTTAATTTCTCGTCGACCACAAGTACCTGACGTCTTCACGTAATATTCTTGCTGACAAAAGAATATTTTAGCGCCGATAAGAAGCTCTATTTTTTGCTGATCGATGATATGATAGGCTATTTTTAAAATACGGGTATTCCGACGTCTTATTTTCCTTTATTAATTTCGGGTTCATTGATAACAGGGGCAGGCGTAATGTTGTTTGATTTTAGGTAGGAATCCTATTCCATACCTTGTTATGGAACTTTCGTCGGAAGACATTTCTATGAGACCGTAGCATGAAATCACCCGTGAATTGAAGTTGAGTTAATTTTTTTTAAAGTGAAATCTTCTTTGGCGTTTGGCGCTTCTCGCTAGGGGAAACCATTTAGATATATATCGCGTTATCAATGCTATCAAGTTACCCTTCAGCATGGTACAGTATGTCAAGTATAACATGGCGTTTATGAGGATATGCTAGCAACATTTATTCCATACAAATGTAGTTCCCTGTTTCCTCCCTGGATATAAGCATTATGTATCAAATATTATATATCCACCACCGCCATTCCCGTACGTTTTTATTATTTCCATAAACTAGTTATTGTAGAAACTAGGAGCCTTTGAAAATGATAAAATGCTAGATTTTTACCATCGTTTTCAGACGTGCGTTAAACAAATTTGACGAATAAAATTTTAATAAATAACTAAACGCAGAGGCTTATTATTATTATTATTATTATTCGAAAAGGGGGCTATGCAGGCTTAAATAGTCCTGTATCACTGCGACCTAGTGAGATCTATTGTGATCGCTCCTATATTGCTAAACCTCACTGCCTAGACCTACAACCTGAATGTACTGTAGGATCTTTTTGGCAGAGAGCGTCTGTACCTCCTCCGGGAGCAACACATGCTTACCCAGAATTCGGTTACGTATGGGTATTAATAGATCACATTCACACAAGACGTGCTTTGGTGTTTCGTCTGCTATTTCACAGAACCTGCACTCTCTTGTGTTCTGGACACCGATGTTGTGCATATGCTTGCCCAAACAAACAGTGTCCAGTTAGTGCTCTCACGCAGAGGCATAACCAATGTTCTTCTTATTCTATAAGTGAAATAAAATTAAAAATCGATTCAGTTTTGCAGGAGGAAATAGGGTACTACGAAGTGATGTATTCGTCTATTATGTATAGGTAAAATCAGCCCAAGCTGCAGTTGTCGCTCTCGTGTTTTATAACTCTTTCTTTGGAGTGCAACGCGATTGTAATAGATTTCTGAAATATATACTTTTCAAATCTGTTGCCGCCGCATGTCCTCTTAAGTGCTGGCGCTCAGAGCCTCAGACATACTTATGCAGCCTATCGCATGTTTTGTTTATAAATAAACCATATGAAAATGGACTTAATTATTGCTCGGAGCACCAACAGACATAAAAACCAGACAAACATTATACGTAAAATACATATTAGGTTATGTTAATAATTCCAATTAGAAATTATGAAATTTAAATGAAAAAAAAAACGTGTTTCAATTTTGTCAGCTGACTCCATCATGGCTGCCTCGTTTTTTTTTTCGAACTTACTAAACGCTGTTGATCGTAGAGACGTTGATATATTAACTAAATTTTTGAGGTCTTTAGTCACACATCTGGGAGAGTGACAGGTAGCCCAAGGGCACCAAAACACTACGGACCTTAGACTGGTACCTATAGACGTAAATTTCCCTAAGGAATTGAGAAATTAAATATCTCAAGGACCCTTGCGAAACACACGCACCTTTGTGTAGCGTGCAAGAATGTAGAGAGTAGTGTAATTCGTTTTATGCTAGTACATGGAGTGGGAGAGCTGTCGCAAAATACTAATAGGTGTAATCCAGCAAAATCACTTAAGAGGACATGCGGTGGAAAAGTGGGTATTTAAGAAATCTATTGCTATCCCGTTCCGCCCCAAAGAAAGAATTATAAACGACGAAAGTAACAACTGCAGCTCGGACTGATTATACCTATGCAACGTAGACGAAAACATAACTTCGTAGTACCCTGTTTCATCCTCAAAACTGAACCGACTTTTAATTTTCTTTCAGTTGTAGAATAAGAAAAAATTTGGCTATGCTTTTTTTTATTCTTGAAATTTGTTTGACGAACGTTGGTAGTGACCCCTACGACCCTTCTCCTTGTCCGCGATCTGCCCTCGAGCTCAAAATACGACCGGTATAGTGATAGTAACCAGAAAGTAAAAACTTTATTGATAAAAAAATTCATACTATTTAATTATACATTTAATGAGTTTTTATTAACTTACACGGTGCCCTAATTATTTTCATAAAAACTTTTTGGTGACTACTAAGAACTAGCAAAGATATTTCTCACAAATTCAAGCACTTACCAATAAAGCTGAACATTGAATCTTTGCTTTTTTCACAATTTCTTGGATTTTGATTTTCTTCCGTGTGTATTTTTTTACTAACAGAAAGCAAACACTTTTTGACAAATTCAATTTACTGCCAGTAAAATTGCCGTAAAATATAGGTACGCGGAATAACTTCACCTATCTGACAAAAAAAGTCACGTCAAAATCGGCCAAACAACATAGACGACCGAACAAACAGACAGACAAACATTTTAAAAATTGTGTTTTTGGTATAGGTACCATATATACACATTCATATGTTTTTTTTCTACCTAGCTAATACTTTTAACCAGAAGGGCCTTTACAGCTTCACCGAACTTTGTGGGCGAGTGCTGAAGGCACTCAGACACAGAAGGTAACTGGCACAAAGGTTACCAAAGTGCTACGAACTTTGGCTTACCGTTATCTATGTGTAAACATTCCCGCGGAATTTTAATTCTAGCTAGTCCCTACATTTTTTTTACTTTATTTAATATAAAAGAGAGAAAAAATGTCCTATGTACCTGCGCGTTGTGTGCAGTGTTTTGCGTGTGGATGCTGAGTGCATGGTCAGTATCACTGTATCGCGCAAAGTTAGCCGCATATCCCTAGCAGCGGTTTCGCGGGCGTGAGCGCTGGCACACATATTTCCTAGGGTGATGAGAAGATCCTATTCGTGGCGGGCCACATTCATATGTATTTAGTAAAAAAAAATTTTTTTTTGATATTACAAACAGACACTTCAATTTTATTTATTAGTATAGATTAAGTGAAATGGAGTCATTTTGTCGATCTCGTAGTAATAAAACGCAACAACATATTCCACTCTGTTTGTTTCTCTATTTATAACTCGAAAACCACTAAACCGACTATCGTTATACTTTTAAGATCATTTTTAAATTGATGATGGCGGACTAACGGATACCCCATCAATGGACGCGGGTTCGAGCCTATCTAGCCAACTCAAAAAATGAGTCTAGTCTTTCGGTAAAGGAAAATATCGTGAGGAAACCATGGCATAGTGGTAGGGCATTATCTAATGTCTCCTTGGGTAGTTACCACCCACAAATTTGAAAACCTTTCGCTATATTAAGTCTATTCCGTCCGCATAACTTGAGAACCAGTACCTTTAGGCTTAGTGTGTTTACATCATCCTGGAAAACATCGCCACTTAACATCAGGTGAGATTGTAGTTAAAGCATTGTGGCTATACAGTGTAAAAAAAAATACACACATGTACAATATGGCTATGTTTTAATACAAACTATGTCACATTAAGTTATATATGGAATAAGTTATATAAGGGTGTAACTTAAGTCCATGAATAAAATACCCTCAGTACAAACTCCTACAATTATTTATTTGAACAATTGAATATTTAAAATATTATCCAACGAAAAACTGCGAAGATAGGAGTTGTATATTATGTGAGCAGAGCCGCGGCTTGAGCTAGATATGTGGAAAATGGAAACATGGTCATAAAAACGAATGTTTTCTTTGTAAAATTTACATTTAATCTTATTAAATATGGTTTTTTTTTTCACAAACTATTTACATCAGAAAGCGTCACCTATAAATTTATATATATATATATATATAAATAAAAATCATGATAATACACGTGTCCTTCATATTCATTTATATTGCTTATACATTGACTTCTTTCATACGCTTTGCAAATGAAAATAAAGACTATCCACCGCTCTCTCGTTTTCACGAATGTTTGTATATGAAAAAAAATACATTTGATTCCATCTTTAGACATTACAAGTATCAAAATTGTTTTTCTTTCGTATTTAATATTAGAATTTTCTAAATTATTTATATATATAAAAACAAAGGAATGAAGTTATGATGCACAAACATCTATTAAAATAATCAAATAAATTATTAAAATCGGTTAAATTTGATCACAATATTGCACTATGTTTGTTATACGATGTGGCAGTTAATGATAAACGCTAAGCTAACAAATAGCGCGGTTAAAAAAACGAAACTGCTGAAACGTCACGACAAATACCGCAGCTTGGCGTTTAAAATTTCTGGCCTGTCAATTTTACACTGTAAAATATACTTTTCCCGTACGACATTCACCAGAAAAATTAATTTTCGAAGCTGTTGCCTTGGTAATTAATATATGTCATTTGAAATGTTTTTTGATTTATTTCTTATTAAAAACATGCCTTATTTATTCATTCGCACTCACATAAATAAATATCTTATACACGTATATAATTTAAAATTAAATATCAGTTCTTTCTCCAATTATGTTTTTTTTTTAATTAACTGAAAAAAACATGTTTTTACCCCACGCATATGAAGGTAACAAACAGTTGAGAAAATTATATTTATTTATTTTAATTTGGAATGTATTTTCCCCGTCTTGATGAAACTTTTTATCGTAAAACCTTAGAGATAATTTTATTTATATATTATAGTATAAAAATGTAATATAATATAAATAAAACGACAAATAAACTTATTGTTTAAGAAAATTGCACATAACTTTCTTTGGTGATTAAAAACAGGACTAGCAGTCGATATATGTATTTATAATATAGTAGGTAAATAATTAATAAATAACTTATACTTAATATAATAAAATATAAATATTCACTAGACTGTATCGACGTAGAATTTGATTTCACATTAAAATAAAATATCGTGTTTTATAATATATCACGGCCATTTTCGAACCACACGAACGATACTTGACATTGACATTTATGACATCAGATTGTCGTTCCAGCTTGTGTCGTCATATTGTTTTCTCAGACTCACGGTTCAATATTATTAAAAAGAATTATTTTATCCATTAAATTAATATTATTCAGATGTTTCAATGTTCATAAATGTTTTATTACAGATTACAGCACGTAAAACATTTCTAAACACTTGTGTGTTTCAAACAGTGATTTTCTTTAAGGAAATAAATTATAACTTATATACGGAAAGGGTCAACATTGACCTTACTTATTAGAAATAAAAAATAATGGAGTAATTTTTCAATGATTCTGATTACAAAATTCATGATATAATGACTAACATATATAGTGAAGTAAAAAAAACAATCCTTTGTTCCAATTGTCTTAAATATTCTCTTAATAAACGAGATCATATTTAAATCCTTTTTAAACATCTAATCATAATATTGTTGAAATAATATCACGTGACATAGTTATTCGAAACGGTAACTCATATTTTTTTAATTATTATAACGCCAAAAATACACTAATATCTGAATAAATTGAAAACCGAAATTATCAGCAAAGAAAAAAGCACAGAACTTTCAGCTAGCCTCAACATCTCATAAACTATTGCCATGTACAATAAAAAAAAAATTTGTGTTTGTTTACAACCATTACAAAATTGGTTTATAAGATAAAAACGAAAATGGCAAATGCTTCTCCGACGCCACTTGAAGATTAGAACGAAAAGACATAAGACAATATTTTTTTAAAGGCCAATTTTGCATTTCTAATTATGTACCTACATATATCCGATTAGTGAATCATGTTTTTCTTTAAAAAAAAAAACATATAATTCAGTTCCTCGCATAGTTAATGTTTAAGGAGATCCATTGACTAGATTAATTATAGTAGTTACAGCTACAGAAAATAAATGATCTAGACTATAATCTTGATAACTTTCTGCATATAGAAAAAAAAAACGCAATTTGTTTTTACCAATATTTACAACAATATAACAATTAGAAAAAAGCAGCAATTTTTTTATATTATTCGTTTCCAGAACTTGTCACCCGTTTTAATCGCTATTCGATCATAAACAACATTTTCTTTTCTACATACAGAAAATTTCAAAAACCATCTAAATCAATATCAATTCGTTCTAAGTCGTCGTCACTAGACAATACAATTAACAACTTCTTTTTTTTCATTTTTTTTTTTGTTGAAATAAATTGACTGTTATGTTTCTACTATCAATCAGAAATCCGATTTTATCGGATATTTTTACTATTTATAAATAAAAATTAAGAACACAATATTAATATTTTCTAACAAACATTCAATCAACTTGAGCACAGAGACGCCATCTTTGATCATAACTGTCTATTTATTATAATTATTCCGATAACCAGACTTTATAGAATCTCTATTTAGAAAACATTTATTTTTAACATATTTCGCTTTCACTTCACATTCTCTCAACACCGTCGCTATCATAATAAATGATGCAATCTGATAAGCGTCAATCATTGTTACTTAAAAATATAAAGCTAATAAAAACGAAATACACTATTGTTAATATAAAAAAAACAATGAGAAATTTGATAATTTGACAGAATATAAAATATGTACATTACACTTTTTTGGAAATCGTAGATTTTCTATTTTAAGGTATCATATAATAGATTTTAGAGGTTGACTCTCGACTCATGTTAAGTAACGTTGTGATCGAAGGTAGTGGCTCTAAAATTATACAGCCGAAATATATCTATTTGCGGACAGGTTTTCAAACGCTATCATTTCACGTCATATGCAAAGCCGAGGCCTCGTTGTAACATGGTTCGAATTTGCAATCATATGTGAAGGGTCTGCTTGACAATACGCACTAATATACAACTTCCGTGGATCACATATATGTGTTTACTTCTTCATGTTTGAAAAATAATGTCTAGAAAAACCTTTAGACGCAGTTAAAGTGTATCTCATTTGCTTTTACAATTAAGATTCAACTTTATGTGTTCATTATAAAACGACATAACTTCTGCAATGTAACGCTGCTTCTGGTGTAATTTTTTTTCTCCACATACCCAATGTAATTTTTATTGAAAACGATTTTCTAAACCGCTCAACTTTGGCGACCACTGAACTTTAGTATAAATCTACCACGTAATAATCAAAACGTGATTATGTGTGTTTGTACAAACGACACAACTCTTTCAAATACACGTTATCCAGAGTAAATATCAAATTATCCAAATTTCTTCATTTCAATTTGACATAGTTATGAAAATAAGAACCAACCCCCCACGATTCGAAAGACAACCTTTGGAGTTTGTATGGTGTTGTTTCTATGCTGGATATATTATATTACCACCAATGGTATTCTCAGAGTTTCATTGCGTGATCGAATCAGGAATAAGGTGATGCGTAGAAGAATCAAAGTAACCGACATTACCAAATTGCTCGTAGAACCGACGCCCGATGAGGGCTATCGGGTTCTCGAATGGCTGTCACATGCCGGAAGATGCTACGTGGATATACCCCAAGGTGGGCCGACGAACTGGTGAAGGTCGCGGTAATCCGCTGATTGTGGACGACGCAAGACCGGTCGTTTTAGAAATTGGAGGAAGACTAGTTCCAGCCACGTCTTCCGGTTGATTTGATAATGATGGTAAATAATGCCACATACAAGTTGGTAAAGTTAGTAGTTTAAAATAAATTATCTAGTGATTTTGCACTCGTTTGTGACAATTGTACTTAAAAGTAAACATATTATGAATTAATTCTAGTTTCCATAACAATGTTGGTACTAAGAAATAAAGGTATAATCATCTATTATATTGTTTTGACTAGTAAAGTTCGATATACGAGATCAATATATATATATAAATATATAACTATAATTAATACATACGTAGATACGTTTTTTTTTTTCACAGAATTAAACAACTCTGCGGTGCCTTCAGTCATTGTTTTTTTTTTTTTCGTATTATTCTTTATATAATAACGCCGCGTCAGTAAGTCTAATGAACGTACCTAAATAATCAATTAACGCACTAACTTTCATATAATGAGTAGCATTTATATTAAACTGTACACGATTCGCTTGAAGTTGTTATGATTTCGAATGTTATTAATATTTGCCAGCGTCCTATAGGGGTATAGAGTTATCTGTGTAAAGGATAGATAAAAAATATTTAAGAATGTAAAGTTAATTTTGCAGCTACCTCACCTTCACCTTTACCTTGTCTTTTGATTGTAATTTTCAATTGAAGTGCCTGCAAAACCCACTAATGGACTATTTGAAATTATTTGCTGGACAGTTTAAAATTGTTGTTATGTATTAAGTAACAATAGACAATAAGCATTAGGGGTAATGAATGTTAGTTCTGTATCACATTAAGCAAATGTAAGCAAATCAGATTATGCATTTTAGCATGAAAATATAAACTGCTATGTATATTAAATGGCGACAGGTCTCTGGTGTGATTTGTGACTCCAGGATTAAATTGAAGGGGAGGATATATAAGTCCATCATAAGACCTGTCATATTGTATGGATCAGAATGCTGGGCTAGTAAGATGATGGATGAGAAGCGACTGCATGTAGCTGAGATGCGAATGTTGAGATGGATGTGTGTTGTTACAAGAATGGATAAAATAAGGAATGAATATATTAGAGGGAGTTTGAAAGTTGCGTCAACGGTAGAAAAGTTGAAAGGTTCTCGTTTGTCGTGGTATGGGCATGTTATGAGAAGAGAGGAAGCGCATGTGGGTAAAATAGTAATGAATATGAATGTGGAAGGTTGGAAAAGTAGAGGAAGGCCAAAGAAAGTGTGGATGGAGTGTGTAAGAAATGACATGAAAGAAAAAGGAGTGAATGAAGAGATGACGGCTGATAGGGACGTATGGAAGAAGAAAACATACTGCGCCGACACCAAGTGAGTTGGGAAAAGGCAGGAGAATGATGATATGTATATTATTTGGGTTAATTAAAAATGTTCTTATAATTCTATATAATACTGTTTTGAAGCTAACCCGACGAAGCTTTATTAAAAACAATAGCTTATCTGATCTGCTTATATAAATTCTTGTGCAAATAAAATATTGATAATGTGTTTGTTCCTTTTGAAAATTATTAAGAATATCTGAAGGTATATAAAAAGGCAAGAAGTTTTGAAACATGTAGAAGAGAGCAATTTCTAAAATCCTCAGTCAAACGCTGAACATTCGAAATCAACAACTCCAAGCTGATCTCATAGAACTATCAACTGGTGCGGAGAGACATGGCGTCACAAGAGATGGTCGTCCTGGTCGTCGTGCTCCTCCTCGGACTCAGCCGAGTCCAAACTGGGCACGTGATCGAGGTCTTGAAGCTCGCACTGCTGTTCCAGGTCAGTCGGTGGTGCGTCATCATCTTTCCATTTGTCCATTGACCGTCTCCGGGCGTTCATGAAGAAATTACCGACTGTAGTCGGCTCTAAACCTAATTGTCTCGCTATCGTGACTTGCATTTCTTTTGACGGCCTTTTCGTTTCCTGAAAACCGACAACATTCTTTATTTGAAATTCTCTTCCTTAATTTGATTGTATTTTTTTAATCAAATCAAATTAAAATTTATTTATTCAATTTAGGCCCTAAGAAGGCGCTTATGAACGTCTAAAACACTACCATTTTGTTAGGAGAAACTGTTTTAACATGGTCCACGGGCTGCATTTATTTCACACAAACGTATCGAGTATGTTTCTGTTTGTATGTATTGTTTGGTTTTTTCGATAAATTAATTATTATGGAAACTAGGAACCTTCCAAAATGAAAAAAATCCATGATCAATTTCACCATCTGCTTCAGACGTCCGTCAAACATAAAACTAATGAATACAAATAAAAAAAGCAAATAGTAGTGACATAGCTAAAGTTTATGTTATAATCAAAAGAGAAATTAATCTTGATCCAGTTTTGAAGGAGGAAATAGGGGAATATGAAGCGTTGACAATCACAATAAAGACTAACAAATTACGATGTAAAAGATCAAGGCCAAACGTTTTTACACGATTTCAATTTGCAAATAGGAACTAGAATATACTATTTACAAACTTAAGCCATTTCTATTTCTATATCATCAAGCTCTTTGATCGTGCCAAATTCTATAATATTCAAAATATTATCATGTGCCATACAGGAGTTTGTTAAACGCTTTTATAAGCTTGGGTATCTATGTATATATGTAACGGAATCTTTGAGCATAATTTTCTATAATTTTCAGAAATCTGATTAATTTGAAACATTGCATACATATCAAGGACCAATGACAATGCAATAATTTGATAACAGTTTCCCATTATCCTGATTAGGAGCGCCAGGATTAATAAAAAAATTTATAGGTCCTCTGTAAGGGAGTAAGAACTAAGAGGGATAGAGATGCCGGCGTTCATCGATTTATAAGACGTTGTCACGTCAAAAAGTAATTGATAAATGAAACTAAAAAAAAAAAGTAATAGTTAAAAAAAACACACTGTTATAACCAACCGAACTAAAAAATACAAAATAATTTTTAATTACAAAGAGTTTATATTACAGAAGTAGAAGGTCGAACAATCAATCATAATTAATTACAATTATAATTAACAGTATAATTCAATTCAGAGCAAAAAGCGTGGGGTGCTTGATATATTAAATGTTGCAATCATTCTATTGGCAACTATTTATGAGAGGAGAGTTACGAAAATGTAGTAAAATGCACCCCACGCTTTTTACGCTGAAGTGAATAACTGAAATGTTATTATAATTTTTTGAAGTAATTAATTATGATTGATTGTACGACCTTCTACTTCTGTAATTTAAAGTCTTTGTGATAAAAAAATATTTTCTACTTTGTAGTTCGGTTAGCTATAAAAGCGTGTTTTTTTAATTCTTTTAAACTGTTTTTTTTTAGCTTCATACTTATTGTGTCTATGTAACGGAAACTTTGAACATGATTTTGACCCCCTTCAAAATGTCGGATTAGCTCCTAATTTGGCATACTTATCAAGGACCGAGGACAATTCAATATTTTAAACAGTTAGTCCAGGATTTTCTGGATTAGAGATTTTTTTTTTAAAACGTAATGTATTATAGCGACATCTATTGATATAACTTTGAACATTTTCCCAAGTGTCTTCGATAGCGGTATTATTATGACAACTGAGGTACTGGTAGATGGCGCTACCGTCGAATATAAATGAAATATGTTAACACGACTTTACCTAAAAAAATAAATAATAGTTAAAAAAAAACTAAACACACACTTTTTTATATAGATCTATTTATTTTCTATAAAATATTTTTCTATAAAAGTATGTTTCAGTTTTTTTTTAACAATTATTTTAAAAAATAAAGCTGCGGATTAACGTGGAAGACTAGGAGCTAATGAAACACAAACTGGTCCAGAACCTTTTATGGTATATCTGAAAATCTTACGTCGTTTGACTGTATAGGAACATTTCAGTTAAAAAAAAAACTTCTAAATCCCACTAATTTGTTATATATACCTAGATGTCTCCTTATTTGTGTTCTACCGTTTGTTTAATGGGTTGCGTTCTGATTAATTATTCGACATAACGCCGACACCCAATTTCTACTATCGTACGGCTTGCCATTGGCAGGGAGTTCACCCTCACATCTTGGAGCCAAAATGGTCCCGGACAGTGCGGTTCCAAAGGAATTTCCACCCTCGAACTATCCGGACGTGCAATGAGTTCTGAGCGGCTGTGTTTCCCGCGGAATACTGTATGAGGTTCTTCAAAAGGGCGTGAAAAAAAAGGTTTTATACTGAATTGGCAACGCGTACGTATTCTTTGGTATTGCCGGCGTCCATAGGTGACGATGACCGCTTACCATCAAGCGGATCGTATGCCACTTTATTAGTATAAAAAAAAAAACTTCAAACAATTACTTCTACTTCCATAAATCACAAAATTATTATTAATTAAAGATACCTTAAAAATAGCCTGTAGAGTACGCCGCTGGAGGTCTGTGAAAACCAAACGCGGCTTCTTCGGGGAAGGATGGGTATCCGTAGCCACCTCCTCCTTGCGCTTGCAACCTGGAAACCAACAGCGATATCTACATCAGATGATGTAATCCAAAAATGCGTAAAAACTGAACTTATCAATGATGCGACACTTTATAGGGCATTCTGTCTGTGTTAATAAATTCCTGATAAAATATAGCGTCACTGGAAAGAGTTATATCCGAATATTCACGAATTTACATTATATTTATTGTATTGTAAAAAAATGTAATTATGTTTTTTTTGTATTGTTACGCGTTAAAATAAAAATCATTGATTATGTTAGAGTGGGAGAAACGATACGTTTCTATCTCCTTCTTAAGAATGAATTTTAATAAAAATATTTATATATCATAAGTCATCTAAGTTTGCGTTTATCTCCTTACTCTATTTTTAAACGCAAATGGCGTTTTTAATTTAAGTCCAATATTTGCTTAATGAAAACAGAAACATCCCACACTACTCGGCAAAAGTATATACCCGAGGACAGCTGCATACCAAAGTAACCCACGACTTCATAGCGGATATCGAGACATCTACAGAACTATATTTTTTTTTCCTTCACCGTCATCTAATATAAGCCCGATGATGCTTATCTGATGTGTTAGGGCTTCCTAGATGAGAGCTCGGTTAGCCCGGTGGACTGATACGCTTGTCTCATAGACGGTACGACTGAAACGTCGGAGGTTCGAACCCGGAGTGGGTATCAATTTTTTAAGTGCCTCTTTCAGAGGCGGGCGAAGAGGTGGGGTAGAGAAGTTCTCCCCCACCCCCGCTGGGCCATTGCACAGACGGGCCTGGTGGGTTTTTGCCGCAGGGGGCGACGCGGCGACATGCCTTGCAACCCCGTATCACCCCCTATTTCAAAAGCGGCGGACGGCCCCGGGGGGTTTTAGTGGGTATTCCCGGGCGCTGCTCGACCGGGTTTGAGTCCCACACTGGCACGGAACTCGTCACTCCGTGCCCCCTTACCTATTGTATTGGAGGGACTCAGGTCCCACTAATACAATAGGTAAGGTGAGTGCGAAAATGCATTTCCCCCGTCAAAAAAAAAAAAAAAAAAATGGGGCTTGCTAGATGCCGACTCTCAATAGATTCTCATCTATCGGATGATCTTCGGGTGATCGGTGACTCTTAGAAGTTACTTAATTCGATATTAGTTAAAATTCAGTCATGTTGCTGAGTTTGAATGATTCTAAACGATGACGGCGTAGTTGGTAGTGCGGTCGGATTCCG
This sequence comes from Samia ricini, assembly GCA_014132275.2. Taxonomy (NCBI): domain Eukaryota; kingdom Metazoa; phylum Arthropoda; class Insecta; order Lepidoptera; family Saturniidae; genus Samia; species Samia ricini. The sequence goes on from AP028158.1 coordinate 39,848,884, forward strand.
AGTTAATGGACGCGGTTTCAAGTCCACCTATCCAACTCTAAAATCACCCTGAGCTTTCGGTGAAGGAAAACATCATGAGAAAATGGTGATAGGGCATTTTTTTAATAATGCCCCTCTGGGCAGGTACAAGCCTCAAATTTGAAAACCTGTCACCAAGCAACAATGGGTGTGTTTAACATACTGAACCATATCGTTACTTGACAGTTGAAATTGCGCTCAAAGCATCGTATTAGGAAATAATGATAATAAAAAAAACACCATAAATAAAAAAGAAAATTGAATATTATAAAGCGGGAAATCATGTGAAAATTCATACTCACTCCCTCTCTGTGGTATTTGGGCCGCTGTAACAAAAGAAATTAGTTTGTATTAACATTTGTTATAAATATTACATGTAAATATATACAATGTATTGGTTAATACATATATTTTATAATATTTGTACATACAAAAAAACAACAGACATGCTTCTAAACATTAAATCTACTTATGGCTTTATACGCACTTTATAAGTTACTTTTTATTATTAAAAAACCATGTGTCACTTAGCAAATCGTAACTTAATCTTGTTAAAACTATTTTTTGCTAGTGCGTATAAAGTTGTAACATTTAATAACATTCAAATGGAAATATAAATAATAATTAAAAAAAAAAAAACTAATTACAACATCCAATATTCGGATGTTACTATAAAAAAATCTTCACGAGTTAATATTGTTTTATCTATAATTTAATTAAGACATTTTGGATATTTTATGTTATTATTAATTTTATAATTAATCAAACTGAATTTCTATATGTTTAATTTTATGTACATTTTTCCTATTTAAAAAAATATTTCAAATTCCAAAATATCTCCAATAATGTTAAAAACATAAAACGTAATTATATTTAAAAATGCATCATACCTGGCGACAATGTAAACAACATTAAAAAAGGGGGGTTCTGTCTCGCAGGCACCTAAAAATCATATTCATATCAAATAAAACTATTGCAGCCCGGGCATTGGGGGGTAAAATAAAAAGGAAGGGGGAACAGGGCAGCGTCAGCAGTCTAACATTCATCTTGGCTTCTTCAAGCTAACAAAATACACTTACCTACGGCTATAAAAGTAGTTTTTAAAACATTTTCTATAGTAATAACAATCACCGTTCTCTAGGCAGCATCGTTGCCACAGTTTTAAAAGCTGAAAAATGCTAAAACTAAAGCTCCGGGAAGGACACTGCCTATTCAAACGAAACTAACAACTATATCAGCAAATCTATACAATTTACACAAGTTTTGTTTAATAAATTAACAAAAACAAAAAATGTAACTAAAAGAAAACCATTCATCTCCCTTTCGAATTAAAATTAAAAGTGTTCTCCCATAGCAATCTCTGCATTAGTCAAAACCAGATTTCCCGTACACTTATTTATATTTCTATATAGATATACATATATAAAAATATTTCTTTACCTTTGCGACAAGCTATTTAAAAAGATACCTATGAGAAACGAAATCCACTGCTACGCAGCCAGGATTGAGGGTCTTGAAAGGTGTGGACTTTAAACATGATCATTGAACTGAATAAAAGGCATCGAATGCTATGAAAATAAATAATGACGTCGATAAATCACTTCGATAAAGAACAAATAAAAATGAAGAAACAAAATTGGGAGTACAATAAAGGATTTATCGGAATCTAGGATTTAAGACATGATTGGGGAGGACTCACAAGCAAGAAACATCCCCGGCTGGTTCGTATGGCGTTTCCCAGAGGGTCGGAGGCCCTGGTGGATAGATTGCTGAACCGTGGACTGCTGGCGGAGCAGACTGGTATTCTCTCGGCTGGCAGTAATTCTGTTGAGGCATGTTGTTTACATTGTCGCCTTTAATCGTTTGGGGCTGGTTTGGATTATCTGTAAATTCAAAACGACTAAATTCTTCTGTGAACTGATTATTTGTCGATTACTTAAGGAATTCATTATTAAGGAAAATATCGTTAAATATGGTTTCTCTGTCTACGCCAAAATTGCAACGATCCTAATTGGATTTAGGATAACCCAATTTTCCCTTCACGTCCTCAAAAGCATTGATTAATTTTACGTGATCAATTTCTTCCCTCATTATTTCCATGCACATGTACTTTATATTATTTTGGACTCTGCGAAGCCTATATGAATGTCACAGCACTACCACCGGTATGGAAAATAACCGAAATATAGAGAAAAACCGGCAAAAATCTCAACTTAAAAATGCCCAGTAACTTATTGTTCAGTAAATCGTTAACTAGATTTGGGACCTTAATATAGAATCTGTAAGCAGAAAAACTTTTATTAGTATTTGCGATTTTAAAACACGGAATCGCTAATTTTTGATAATTCCTCGTATAAATAAACTATGTTGGTCGTTTAGTAAATGAAGTATTTTTTTGGGGAAATACATTAAATTATCAACGATAAAGGTAAGATGCATTTTTAAAATTACTTTTTAATCTCATCCCTTTTACTTGGCACAGTGTATGTTATTTTAACTTTTTAATACGCATCGACTAATAATAGAAAGGTGATAATAATTATTATAATGAATTATTTAATGATAAACAAATAAATATACATCTTGTTACACTAAACGCAACATCTCATAAAAACCGCTAAATGCCTAAGAAGTCTACTAATACAAGGAAAATTTCGAGAAAACTTTCCGAAGCCGGAAAAAAGGCCTATACAACAATAGACGCACACAACAAAACAGATGCGAAAGTGGGTTTGAAAGGTAAAAACCCGCAGAAACCCTCGTATGAGCCCCCGCACAGTTCGGGCCGCAAGAATAGTCGAGGGCTACACGATCGATAAAGAGGTGGTGGGCGGGCAGTGCGGAGGGGTATGACGTCAGAGGGGGGAAAGTAATGTCGCCGCTACAGGCCGCGCTTTCATATTTCAACGAAATCCCATTTTCGCAATTAAACAATACACTTAGCAAGATAGAGGACATATATATTATTATTATATGTGAAATTTCACATGACCGCTACTTTTAACCTTGATTTTGTGAGAAAGCTCAAATTATTTCGAAATATTATAACAATGTGATTTAGTTGGAGAATACAGAGCTTTGGATGTCTCCGCTTCCTCTGACCAAATGCTGTTTTCGAAGAGTCTGAGCTACTTTAAAATTCAGCGAACTTTTTAAGGTATATACAGCCGGTAAGGTAGTTCGTGCGAAGATACCAAAATGGTACAGTCCTCAGCTTGAGCTGCAGAGGCATTTCCTTGGAATTTACAATGTACAATAAGAGAAACAACTAATCTCAAGGTTCCTTACAGAAGCCATACAGGGATGTGGGTGCAGCGTAATTCGTGTAACTGCATCACACTGGAAGTGGATCTGAGACTCCGAAATTAGGGATCAGACCATATTCTGGTTCGCTGTCGGTAACTACTTGATGGATTTGAATGTTATTTTAGTCTGTTATTCACCTTAAAGTAAGTACCCTATTTTAGAGCACTCTCAATATTTACCATACCCAAACTATGAGGTAACTATGCGGACACGGACCTAGTTCTGCTTGGCTTGTTACGACCGTTAATAAAAAAAAAAAAAAAATAAAAAAAAAATGTTATAATTATGTAATTAATAATAACAAAATAAGTGTTTACAAAATAATTTAATATATAGATATAAAAAAATTTAATAGAAGTAGATTTTAGCTCACATATGCGAAAGAAGATTACTAACTGCATAGCTGCTTGAATTGCTATTATAGGCAATTTTTTCCGACGCAAGTCGATTTAAATCTCCAATCTAAAAAAAGGTGCGGACCCAGAGTCTGCAGATAGTTTAATTTAAATAATAAAAAAGAAATATATATATATTTACCATTGAAATAAAGCTGGAGAAGTCTTGATGCTCAGTAGGAATCATCTAAGAGGCGGAATTCGTATCATATAAAATCTATACCATACTAATAAATAAAATTTAAGTGTCTGTTTGTAATGTCAAAATAACATTTTTTTAATAAACACATTTATGAATGTGTATACGATACATATACAAAAAATCTACGCAACGGCTAGACCGATTTTGACTGGATTTTCTTTGTTAAATAGCTGAAGATACTCCGCGCAAATTAGTGTACCTTTGTTTTACGAAAATAATTAGGATTCCGCGTAAAAAATTAAAACTCATAAAATTGTAAACAAAATACGAATCAATATAGAGCACCATCATAACATTAATTTCCAATCATTATTATTTGAAAGCTATATTACGCAGTGAAGAGTATATGAAACGCGGGCAGAGCCGCGGTCACACAGCTAGTAATAAATAATTTACAACTATATAACCAAAAATAAAACATGATTAACGTGTCGAGTACCCGTAAAAATAAGACAATAGGAAAACAATGGAAAGCTGGCGTAAACGCCAGATAAGTGCTCAAGGGGTTGATTTAAATTGTAGCTATGTAATAACACGTTTCGATTTTTCCTAATTAATTGTATTAATTTAAATCTATAGCAGTTTAATATCTATTTCCGGCAATGTGGTATAATGATATTTCGGAACACAAAAAGCCAGTCTTGATGGAGCTCCGAAGAGTTTTAGTGTGGCTTTAGTAAAGTATCTGTAGCTCTAATGAATACTATAACTAACGATGAAGTCGATAGAGAACGCTTTCTGGACTTTCAATGCTAAAAGGAGTTTACATTCTTAATGAGATTCAGCATTAATAGATAATTTAAAAAAAAAATTACATCTTGAAATGCCCATCACCGTGAAACTACCGAATCAATTTCAATGATTCTCATAATAATATAAGAGTGATCCCAAAGAAAGAACTAGGCTAGATATCATTACAATTTCTCATAGGAGATAAGCAGTAATAGCAAAATTGTCTGTATTTTTAATAAGTCACTAACGCAAACTAAACGAACAGTAAATTTTGCAATGTTAAGGTAAAAACCAAAACATTTTTATTCACTCCATTATATAAAATGTTATCCTTCTTATTCTATCACGTTTTATCAAAACACATATTAAAACAGCACGTGACGATCCTTATATAAGTTTGACGCAGAAGTTTTTTCATTTATTTTTTTTTATTTTCGTGTTATTTTATTTTACTTGTTAAAATACTTTAATCAAAAACGTAACTAACACAAATTAATATGACAAAATAATTCCATGAGAAATCAATTATGGAATATTATTAAATTATCACTTTAAAAAATTACTACTGGTTTTCTTATAATCCCGACCGTCGCCTGTTCACTGCGCGATATGAGAATAAGCTGTCGTTGAGACAGAGCAATGGATATCGAATGGAGGGCTCGCCACGCGACGCCGTCGACATAGTGACGTACCGCATCGAGCGACCAGTGACCCGGGATATCGATTCTTGAACAATCGATGCACGCAGCTGACGATATCCCGCGCTATGTTTGTAAACTTATCGACTATGAGTCATCTTATACGTCTAATACGATTTTCTTTTTAATTTCGGTAAAAAACATTATTGTCTTATCTTTCTGTTTTTTCTTTTCGTTTCCTATCACGAAAATACTTTCAAGACGAAGAAATATTTATAGTATATTTATTTTTATTGCCAATTTCTAACCTTCCTTTTCCCCGACGATAAGTGGTAACTTTTTAAATAATCTCCCTCCTCCTTATCCAAAACACGTACATTTTAGTTTGATAGAAATTTTTCAGAATATTATTTTTAAATAGCTACAGGTATAACCCAATTTAGTTCTGGGAAAATTAGATGGTCGTTGCCTAGCAACGGCCAGGCAGGGTCGCGTGGCGCTTTTAGCTTAAAAAAAAAAAAAAAATGTGCGATACGTTCAAAGCAAAAATAAAGACACGTGAGATATGTTACTACAACCATATTGCGGCTGGAGTGCCTTCAGCACTCGCCCATAAAGTTCTATGAAGCTGTAACGTTCCTTCCGGTCAACAGCATTAGTCAGTTCGAAAAAAAAAAGACTACAACAACCCACTATTTCGTTTTGATTTAGGTTTTTCTGTAATCCAATAACTTGCAATATTAGACTCTGTTCCCTCTGGAACAACAAGGGAACAGCCCTTGGAAAGCTCAAAGATACGGCCGCCATTTTAATACAGTACTGAAGGTTAAAAAAGTTCGGCCTAAAGAACTTTAATTTATATTCGTAATCTGTCTATACTAATAGTAATAAAACTGAAGTTCTGTCCGTACATTTAATTATTTTATTAGAAAATTTATGACACATATATATTTTAGACTTTACTTATTTAGACAATCTGACGTATAAAATAAAGTTATCAGTGTGTATGTTCAGATATAACTCGAAAATTGTTTTACAGATGTTGACGAATCTTTCTACCCAGAAAGTTTATGACAAGGAGCTTTTCATTGGCGATACAGACTTTTGTAAATTGTTTTTTAAATTCGAAAAAACATGAATGTACAAAAAAACTCTTTTCGGCTTTAACTGTTGTAATTTTCCTGAGTTATTAATAAACGATAAAAATTAATAATATATAAAAGATGATTTTTATTATTATATTCGGTTTATATTAGTGTAATATAGTACACATTATATAAGACATATTATAAAAGGCGAAGTATATCATGTCTGTTTGTATGTCCGTTAGTTCGTGATTTGTGATATGTGATCCCCCCATATTTCGTCATTTTCCCAACGTCCATGTGATAAATTAACGAACGGTAATACATCATACAAATTTTTTGAACCACCACGCACACGAAACATTTATCTTATTTACCTAAAAAATTAAAAATGTATTTTTTTTATTGTAGCTTAAAAAAACGAAACAAGAATACACTCTAATAGTTTTTTCTATAGCCATGTATTTTTACAGACTTATTATAATAGAACAATTATCTGCATAATAATTAATTTGATTGTAAAATAGAGCTCCTTCCTGCTTTTCTTTGATGTTCGTTTCTAGACTCTTGTCAGGGTTCCTCTACGGAAATCTTCCTAATACTGAATATCATTCTCAGGATAATAGAATAAAAAATTTAATTATCGTGTTGTCATCGGTACGCCGTGTGGTGTCTTCTGAGAATAATACCACCACATATCTTCCAAAGGGTCTCGTAAAAGGCGACCAAGGGATTTTTTTTTTTATCTTTATTTTGGCCTTAGTCGCGAGAACAACTATGTAGCAGTTGTAATTTTATCTTTACGCATATCTTGCATATACAACTTAATTTTACTTACATTATACACTTAACTTAATTTTGTATAGGTCTTTACAAAAATAAGACATAGGGTCAGCTAACATAGAATTAAATAAAACAATCTGAAACTTCCCAGATGCATTAAGTTTAAAATGTAATTTCATTACTTCGAACACATTCCACCAAAAATGTGGTGTACATCGTCGATCTGCCCGCTCAACAGGCAATAAGAGGATGGCGCTTTATCCACCATATGGGCAAGCTTTTTGATAGAATGTGCCTTAAGCATAGTCTCAAGAGTTATCTATCCAAACTGACTTTAAGGGACGTGGTTGAATTGTTTTGTACCAGATTCCTTTAGTTCTAGAACGTTCACCAAAATATTCTTTCCAGTGATAATAAACAGTCTCCTTACATCGCATCATAAATCAAAGAGTGTTGGCAGTATCTTAATCGGAACACCGTCGGTAGACCTTTGTTTAGCTGAAGAGGTCAGCTCTCTCATTTCCAGCTATATTTATGTGAGATGGTATCCAGTGCAAAACATTTTTTTTATTCCAGTTCAAGTAGTCGCTTTAATATAGTGTAGGCTATCGGTGTTCCTCGAAAGGTCGAGGTACATCCAGCCACATGTTGAAGATCACTTTTTGAGTCGGTTAATATGACAACTTTACTAAAGTTGTTTGTACAAACGATGAAGCTTCTGATAAAGCCATACATACAGCATACATAACAGATATATTCTGGTTAAGCGACTTCCAAAAGGAGGAGGTTCTTAATTCGATTGGATTTTTATTTCTTACTTATTCCGAAATCCGACTCAAAAAAAGAAGCTCCTATATAAGTACCATGTTTAGATCCGTCAGTATATTTTTCTTTTTAATAATGGTAGTGATGAGTAAGATAATATATTTATCACATAGCAACTTTATTTTCAATAAATTATATTCATGCTTTGGATTTTTGATAGCATCAACATTTAATTTCATTGTATTTGTCATATCTATATTGTCTATAGAGAATATTTCCGAGTTTATGCTACATTGTAAAGGAATGTCTCTATATTCATAATTCACACAAGCTAATAACGGTTTCTTTTTATAACGCCAATAAAGGGTTTGACAAGAAGCACATAATTAATCTAACAGCGTAATTAGCTTACTGTTTGTAAAATATTTACATTTAAAAAGTAATTTACCAGCTAAATATTTTCTCCTAAGACGTATATATGATATATGCTCAATTCAGTTAGAGGAGTACTTTTGATGAACCGTCCAATAGTTCTGATAGCCTGATTTTTAATTTTATCAAGTTTGAATACGTTTGTTCGAGCACTGTTATCATAAAAAAGCTAGCACAGTCGAATGTTCTAAGGATTGTGTTTTTGTAAAGCTTAATTAAATGTTTTGGGTGTACACCCCAAGTAGAGCTGGCTAAAACGGATAGATAAGGGGATTGGACACGGACCTAGTTCTGCTTGGCTTGTTACGACCTTTTTAAAAAAAATTGAAGTAATAACTAAGTAAGTAATTAATTAATAATAACAAAATAAGTGTCTACACAAATAATTTAACATATAGTCTTAGTTTAGATGTAAAATATCTGAGACGAGGGTGTGTTAGATTCCTCTAAGCACACTTTGGAGGAATGCTCGGCTTGGGATGCAGAGCGAGGAGAACTCGTTGCCGAGGTTGGTAGTGATCTCTCCCTACCGGCTGTCGTTCGCTCAATGGTCGGTGGAGAGAGGTGTTGGAACGCAGTCGTCTCTTTCTGCGAGAGCGTCCTCACGCAGAAAGAGGAGGCCGAACGGCAAAGAGACAGGGAAGCTCTGGCAGTTAGTCGCAGGAACACGGGTCGGGGAAGACGGAGAGCAGACTTCCACCAAATGCCTTCGTGACGATAGTTTAGGTAACGGATACAGGGGTGTCCGTTACCGAGGAAGAACAAACCCGCGAAGGAGAAGCTGGGTTAACAGCCGCCGCTTCATACACAAAGAAGCATGGGGAGAAAACAACAATCTCTCTCCCCGAGACGAGGGTTGCCCGCACGCCGTGCACGGGTGACCCAGGCGCGTGGACAGGGTAGCGGCGCATGCTAATCGTTATCCCGAGACCCTGCCCAAATGCGCGCCGATGCGGCCGTGGGGTTTTAGCCGGTAAGAGTCCGGCACTGTTCCTCTCTCCCGGGCACAGGATGTTCTTTCCCTGTGCCCGGGAGAGGGGTTCGTCCACGAGGATTTCCCCACGTTAAAAAAAAAAAAAAAAAAGATGTAAAATATAAGTAGATTTAAGCTCACTTAATTAATTATGAAAGAAGGTAACTGCATAGCTGCATGAAATATTATAGGCAATTTTTTCTGACGCAAGTCGAATTAAACCTCCAACATAAAAAAGGTGTACACCTAGAGTCCGCAGAATATGTTTTAATTTAATAAAAAAAAGGGATTGGGCAGCAGCATCCTCTGAGTACCACAAACGCGTAATTTTTAATCAATTTCAAAAAGGAGGTTATTAATTATTCTGTGTGGGTTTTTTTTGGTATGTATGGTATGCGATTTCTTCGCCATTTTTCTTTATTTATATGAACTATCGAAGTTAGCAGAAGTAGGTTAATAAAGTAATAATTTAATTACTTTTTAGTGCATTATTATATCTTATTCTATTGAAGTTGGTTTTGTTTATAATTAAAAATGTTTTGTATAAAGTTTTTGTACTGGTAACTTTTCTGGTAGGGTAAAACCGGGATAGATGCCCCACTTTTTGAAATAGTCACATAATTTAAAAAATATTAGTTTTATACGAATTATTTCTATTAATGTAGCTAGCTCAATCCTTTATGTTGCATTATAATGATTTTTTTTTAACCTACCAAATACAGATTTTGCAGAAATTAGCTTTTCGTGGAACATGTTTTTTGAGGAACGATGCCTACCTGTATGGATAGTTGCCCCGCCCTGAAAATACTGAGAAGGATAGACGCCCTTTATACCTTGTAAACGAAAAACCCAAACCAAATGTTAGGTAGTTCTACTCCTAAAACAGCAATTGTCTCCAAGAAACATGAGTCATAATAATGAAAACATTTTCAATTTTTTTTAAATCTTTTTATTGTTATCATTAGAAGATAATTCAGATGTCATATAAATGACCATCATTAAATTTTTAAAGCGTTTGTTTCATTAAAATATACATTCTTAAGTTCCAATATGCACCTTAAACCATAAACCTTCAGCTTGTCTCGTTTCATTTTCGCATTTCGTTTTCGTGGTCGAAATTATGTTTCAGCTCTAGCTTTTGAGTGAATTGGTAAGCTAACATACGTATGGCTTGTCTATTTGGGGGAATCCTGCATCAGCAAGCCCTAAAAATGTGCTTTACTTTGTTCGTTTTGTTTGTAAGCCTTTGCTCGTTGTCGATATCCAAAATAGGATGTCTTCCTAAAAAAATACCTTACTAAATCCATTGGAAACTAGAGACAACAATTAGTTAAATAGAAGCTTGTAATTTCCTCTATTATAAATAAAATAAATAAATAAAAATGCGTTTACTCTATAACCTACAAATCTTAAATTACGCATTAAAAATGCAAAAATTTAAAACTAATATGTTATAGTCCCCACCTCGGTGTAGGCATCTATCTTCTTGTACTACATGATCTCTAATACTGTCATACTAAGCATATCGTCTTAGCAATGTCTTCGATGGAATCCCAAACTGTCGGGATATTGCGTTTATCCCCATGGTTTTTTGTCCATTTCATCGAAAGCTGACTAGTTTTCTGTAGTCCAAGAATATACTCGAGCTCACACTCCTTTTTTTCTTTTATATTTTCGTGGTATAATTCTGCTATAATCTGAAATGCCAGTGTATCTAGAGATAGATACCCAAGGGGCACCTATACCTCAAAAAATCAGGGCAACTATCCTTTTTGATAGGGATAGATGCCCAAGTAATTTTTAAATAAATTATAATCAAAATAGCATCTGTTTGCAACTAGATCCAGACTGAATGAACCAGTATGTTGACGTAATAAAAAATATAACGGAATTTATTACTAATTATAAAGTTATGCAACGCAAAATATTAACCTTTGAAACTTTGACGTATTCGTGAATTTCGCCGCGGAGATAATTACATGCACGACCTAAACGCATCCTCACCGCAATACTTTTCATGGGTAACTTAAGTAAGTGATGACTGCGGCTCCTACTTGTACAATTAATTCTTATTTTCGAGTTCCGGAAGTTAGCTTTTTAGAATATGGGGCACCTATCCCGCTGCGGCATCTATCCCGGTTTTACCCTATAGGTAAAGTAATGTTCATACTTATTCTTATATATACTCGTTAGCGTAACAAAATAGTCGTATATCTATACTAATAAATAAAATTACCAAAAATAATTCATATGTTTTTATTAATTTTTATCCGTCTGCCTGTTTGTCTCGGATAATCTTTGGAACGGCTGGACCAATTTTGACAGAACTTTTTCTAGCAAATAGCGTAAGTTATTCCGCGTTACTTTGGCTCTTTTGTTATTTCAGAATGATTATAGGCAACCGCGTAAATAAATTAAACTCTCGGAATTGTATTTTACATTAATTTCCATTGATTATATAAAAACAATATTTTAAACAGTGAAGAGTATATGAAACGCGGGCGGAGGCGCGGAGACACACATAGTATAAAATAAAACAATAATATGAATTTAATACAAGATATAACGTAACAAACGTCTCTCTGTCTGCCCGTTAATGGACTTGTAACTCTAGACCACTGAATAGATTTCAGAACAGAACAGATATGATGCTTGTTTTTTAAATATTAGGTATGTTTCCTAGTCAGGTCTCAGTATTAGAATAAGGTTTTATATTTTTTTTAATATTAAATCTTAATAGTAGATAGTAAAAATCTTCATAAAATCTCCATTATTATTGTAATAAAATGATGTTTCTCCTTTACATCCTCATTATTATACAAAAGTTTTTAAAAAAACGTTGGGCATAATCTTATAATTTTAACGAATAGAGCCGCGGGAACAGCTTGTCATTAATAGAAAACGGAAAGAGTGGTAGTCCTAAAGATGATCATACCACATCAATCCATTAGGATTCTCGTGAATGCCACAAAGCACCTGTGTATGCAATTTACAATTTTCATAAATACGTATTATTTGTTTGATTTACTTCGGTGAGGTTACCACAGTCGGGCTCAAGTTGCTACCCCAATATTAGGGTAATTCGTAGATAAAAGACGACAAGTTTAAAAGTTACTTTTAAGCAAAACAATAACTATAGTTTATATTTAAAATAAAATTGCATGTACTGATTGTAAATAAAAAAAATAAGTATATTAATAGTCGAGTAAAAAAGACGAAATTTTATTATTAAAAATTATATATCAAAAGGTCTCGAAATATCTCAAATCTAACTAGGGTTGTCACTTTTTGGAGGGAATTTACTTTGTTTCGATACGTTGTTATTGAAACAAAATAACATACGTTTTAAGTAATTACTTAATATTATTTTGTACATATGAATAAAACGAATCATATAAACAATATTTGAAAATAATTATGTATGGGGACACCCCTAATTACATTTAAAACTATCTATCCAAATGCGTCCAAATACCTGCTAGCCTCAAAGCTGACATCCTTTGGAACTCAGGCTCCTGCAACCACTTCCACATCCTTCTGAACGTTTCCCGGCCTGATTTGAGCTTCGACCAGGGTTTTGGATTCCTTAAGAGATCGCTAAGCGTACCCTGTGACCTACAGAGTACTCTCTGCGCAAATATCGCTTGAGGGATCGAGTACCTTTTCAGCTCCCCGCTTATCCTTTGCGCTAATTCTTTCGTATTTATCTCCTCAGTTTCCGTCTGAGCTTGTTGCTGTTGCTCTTCTCTGGCTAAGAGTGCAGCGTTGAGGTCCAGCCCCGGGCTAGGTAATGGAGGCGTCGGTGACCGCCTTTCAAACGAATTCGGCGACACACTACGCCTGCTGTACGCTGATTGCGGTGACAAAGGTTCATTGTAAGCCGTCGGTGATAAAGACGCGTAAGAATTCTGCTGTTGTATAACCGTGAAGGTACCGCCAGCGTGGTACGCGAACTTATCCGAGACGGTGCTGATCGGGGGCAGAGGCAAGAGGGGAGTCAGAGTCGCGTACGAAGCGGGCTCTAGGCCTGGAGGTGTCAGCCGCCCATTGACGGCGGATAAAGGATGGAAGGCCGCATCGCCGTCCGGTAGCAAGTCAGCGGGGGAGAGCCGCGGGGGCGACACGTTGCTCGGAGCAACTATGACCGTCAATGGAGCGCGATCGCGCGATCTCACCTCGTCCATAGCGCGCGGCCGGCCGGCGGCAGCGGGGTCGCACGGGCGACTGATACACGCTTGCGCGACGCACCCTACCTCCCAACCCCCTGCCTGTCACCTCCGCGTCGCGTCCTACGAACACCCCTGCTCAGTCACCCTCGGTTTGCACAACCTATCTCGTCAAAACATCATTCAAATACCGACCTTATATCATTCTTATAGAGTTCCATTTCATTTGCGTTGTTTATTACCTCGGTCTGTCTGAATCGTCTTATACACAATGCACCCTTAACCTACCCCGAGGCTGTTCGTGGTTCGAAACTCTCGTAAACCGTATATCACGCGTACATAGCTGGTTTTTCTAGGCGTTCCGTTACCGTTTCAACTTGAAAACAGTAATGGATATGCCGCTGATGATATTTTATTTGTTATCACGTGACGTGGTGGAAGATGTGCCCTCGTTATATCGTTGCTATCGTTCGGTCA